>CM038471.1:26390562-27007951 GCA_021464415.1 Lonicera japonica
TGGGTGAAATCGAGGCATTATACAAGAGATATGATATGGATTGATTTGTTGTGGATGTGTATTACTTATATTATCATTATTATTGTATCGTATCATATCTTGTATGGCATGGTTGATTATATATTGCCTCGAACGAGTGTACCTTTAGTACGAACAATGGAGACACTATCATACAGAACATAATATACTTAGGAAGGCGTTGGCCACTCATAATGTACTAACACATAAAGTGGAAAGTATTTTTAGCTAATGGCCATAAGAAACATGGTATACGAGCGTGAGAATGTGGCTTGGTTGTGAGGATAAGCTAGGAATAAAACCTTGTAGACGGCCAAGTATAGAATCCATAATGTTCTATAATTAAAGATACAACAATGGATACTTGGCCAATAGTCACAACTTACGGTGTAGGTACCGAATAGCATAGTATAGCATTGCATTCCACTTAAGAGCTAATCCACGTAGCATGTCGAACCTTAGGAAGTTAAAGTCTATGTTGAAGTGGTTTTATATCAACGATTTCCTAGTGATGCGAGAATTGGCTTAGGGCATTCCATGGGAAGTCTAAGGACGAAATTGGTTGATCGGATAGTTAGCTTTCGGTGGCTATGATAGGATTCCTAGTGGGGTTTGTATGCATGTGTGTGTAAGTTGGATTGCATTGTATAGTTTTCAAACTATTGTATTAACGTAAAACAATTATTTTATATATGAATCCTATATAGTTCTCACTGAGCCCAGATTTGGCTCATCCCGTTTTGTAAACAGTTTTGCAAGTCAAGCATCAGGGAATGGGGCGTGATCTATGAGTCTAGTGGTCTCTGATGTCCATATACTATCTTTTGGGTCATGTATGAAAAGGACCTTATTGTATATAATGATTGGATTTGTTATTTTGTAAAAGGTTTTTTGTATAAGCTTTAATATTGGTTTTGACATGTAAACTTGTTAAGTGGATTTCTATATGTGGAGTGGTTTTAATGTGAACTAGGATGTAATTGGTTTAATTTTTACAAGGCAGTTTGCTACCTAAATAAACTCCACATGCCAACATTTTATAAAAATGGAATTTCATCCGGTTCGTGTTTTACTTAAGAAAAGATTTTGAAAGTTGTGTTTTTTATATATGTATTTAAACCTGCTGTCACGCACGACATTCGTGATTAACCGGGTCCCAGAGGCGAAAATCTAAGAATAGGATTCGGGAATCACAAATTCACCCTCCTCGTTGATCAAAACAGGGTTCGAAGTAAGCCCGTCTCAAAATTTTGCTCATTCAGTAGCGCTTTAATAGAGGGCTGTCTTTAGTGAATTTCATTGAATTATCTGTCCAAAATTTAGGAAAACTTCCTCTTAAAAAGTTGTAGATCTTTGAATTACCTTTTCGTGGATATATAAATCACCCCGAACGGAGTCCTGAGCGAAAAGTTATGGCCGACACAAGAACAGTCCGATAGTTCAATTTTGGGAAAGTTGTGACTCGAGGACCGGTATTGCGATTTTACCATATCGGTCTGGTAGTTAAATTTTGGGGAAGTTGTGACCCGCAAACAATGAGGTCACTATAAAGAAAAGTGTCCAGTTTTGCAACTAAGGAAAATAGAGGTGAAGGAAGTTGTGGGTTCTAGCAGTGCCATTAGGAAACCAAGAATTTGTTATGGATGCGATCAATTAAGGCATTTTAAGAAGGAGTGTCCCTTCAGAAAACATAAATTAGCACCTATAGAGAAGAGAGAGGGACCACATACTTTATTTAGTTCTTATGTTTCAAGAAATCAAGTTCCTTCTCAACTGTTTATTAGACCACCCAAAGTAAAGTGTTCAGTCTGTGGGAGAATGAGAGATACGTAGTATAGTTGTTCCTTGTGGTGGGACATAAAGAATCAACAGATGGACCCCACATGTATCTTTCCTTTCATAAGTATTTGTTATATCTTGTATAATATATCGTGAATGGTTATGTTTTGTGGGAAAACCTCATGGTAGGGAGACAAGAAATTTGTCGTATACTGAAATGATTTTACTTGTACTTTTTCATATATAGTTAAAGTTAAAATTTCTGGGTAATTCTAGATGGTGGTTAGACGATGATGACATTATATGGTAGTGTGAGACTATAAATTTGGATAAAGTTTAATAAAATTATGGAAACCGTTATAATATGGTGTTTTGGAAATTATTGAGAGGAATCTCCCAGGATATACACTCATGCACCTTGGTTATAATGGATATTAATTAGTGGATCACCTCTCTATGGATATAAAGTATTATTCTCTAGAAATGATCTAGGTTTACCTTGTTCATCACTACGTTTTTGAATCTTTTGGAACCTTGGGAAATATGATGTTTTAATCAATGAAGTGGCATTTTTGGTTAAATCTATGGGTGATCAATGATAGGATACTAAAACATGGTTTCGAGTGTCGTGGAAATTTAGAAATTATCTGATTCATGTTTATGGATGTTAGTATTGTTGAGCCATGAAATTCATAAAATCTTGCGGTGTGTGGAAATGGATTTGGATATATTAAGCATACAATTATAATTCCTCCAAATTTAGAGTTATGATTCTTTACACTCACTCGAACTTGTGTGATATGAGTTTTGTTTTCATAAGATATCTCTTATCAGTGTAAAATGATTATGCTGTGATTTAGGTGTATGAATGGTGGCTAATTGACTTTCTATGGTTCGTGAGGTATATCATATCTTTAAGAGAATTTTGGAATATATGATTTTCTCTTCATTTGTTGTAAGACTTGTGTTTAGGAAGAAATCTTACCCAAGCATCTGGAGTTGTGAATTTCTTCTGGTTTGTATATTGGAATATTAAAAGAAATCGAATTAGTTTATTATTGTGGATGGAATCTTGATTGCTTCCTGATTTTGGAGAATGATATATAAGTATATTATAAGTTCCATGTACTGTTGGTGCGGATACAATTTCTTAGGAAGGATTTAGGATTTACGTTTATGAATGTTCTTCTAAATTGTTGGGATGGTTATTTCTAAGGTATTCTTAATTGTGGTGATTTCGTGTGTTACATGATTCAATAATACAGCTTTCCTTAGGCTTATTAGAAATACATATTGGGAATATAGAAATATTCTAAATCCTTTTGGTTCTTTAGGGAAATAATTTGTTTTGTCTATAACCATGGATTTGGGTGTATTGGATATTTGTTACTTAATTTGGTTATGGTATGGTGTTATATCCTAAAGTGAATGTCTCACTAATGGATTTAATCCCGATATTATAATCAGCTAGGGTATGTTGTGTATGTAGACTTTAGATATATGATGGGAATAAGATAAAAGTTAAAGGACCCGTGAAACAATCCAAGAATTATTATCCATTCCCAATGGGGAGTGAGAGCATATTATGATGGATTTTGTGTTGGAAATTATCTAAGTTATTAAGAAATAAAGATGCCATTTGGGTGATTGTTGAAGGGTTGATTATATATATATATATATATTTCTTTTCCATTCGTAATAATTAAATTATAGGAACCCTTTACAAGTTATATTTACAGGAAATAATGAAGTTATGTGGAATACTTCTTATCATAAAGCATGATTGATATTTTTGTTTCACTTTTCAGGTTTTGGGAGAAGTTCATACAAGTTTAAGGAAATTAGTTGGACTTTAGTTTAACATCTTATGATCACCATAACGGTTGATCTGGGCATGTTGTCCAAATGCTCAAAACTATATTAAAGAATTGTGTCCTAAACTTCCAAAGAAGTAGGGTAGAGTATTTACTTTTGGTATAATTGTCCGCCATGATAGTCATCATGCTAATATAGGCAAGTCGCCTCACAAAGCCCTTTGTGGTCACCCTTTACAGATCTCCGATTGGTGGGGTTTGAAAGAGGCAAACATGTGATTTTAAAACCAAACCTCATTTTGGGCATTATTTGTTTTGGTAGTAAAGGAAAGCTAACTCCTTGTTATATCAGATTGTTTGAAATTCGAAGTGTATCGGGATTATCTGGTATCGTTTAGTCTTGCCACCTCGAATGTCGCATATTTACAATGTTTTCATATGTCGATGCTTCATTGGTGTATTTTTGGTTCTTCCCACATTGTTCAATGGAAAGATTTAGTACTGTTGGATGACAAAACACATGACACGTTCAAGATCTAGATTGTCGGAGTCAAGTACTTAGAAATAAATTCGAATTATCAATAAAAGCTTTTATAGATACATTATGGAATAGAAGAGAAGATATAGGGGTTAGAGACCGAGATTTATGGCAAGTATTCTGAGTTATTCACTTAAGATGCATTACTAGAAATTTCGAGGACGAAATTTTATTTAGTGGGAGAGATTGTAATACCCCATCCTTTCCATCCACCATAATCTCTTTCATTCATTTGTTTATTTCACCGTGAGTGGTGAAATCTTGTATTATGGAGCCTGGTAGTGTTCTATCATCTTGTATTGGTTGTATTAACTCCTTTATACTCAAGTGAGTAATCGTTTAGTGATTCAGGAGGTCCGAATCGAGATTGGCTTGTGTATTGCATGTTTCGATCTTACGCGAATCTTTGATTTCGGCTAACTTTGGTGTTTTGTAACTTCCTCGTTTCTTATCCTTATAGATTCCCATTTATTCCTACTTTTAGGTTTTGAGCCACTCCACAACTTTCGTGTTTTGACCGAAAGTCAATTCACCCTCCTCGTTGATCAAAACAGGGTTCGAAGTAAGCCCGTCTCTAAATTCAACTCGTTTGGTAGCGTTTTGGCAAAGCGCTGTGTTCGGTGAATTTCTAGGAATTATATGTCCAGCATTTGGAAAATTTTCCTTTCAGGAAGATGTAGATCTTTGAATTACCTTTACGTGGATATAAAGATCACCCCAATCGAAGTCCCGAGCGAAAAGTTATGGCCAAAATAAGAATAATCCAGAACAGGGTAAAGTTACCCGCGGACCGATATTGCGATTTTGCCATACCGGTCCAGCAATTGAATTTTGGGGAAGTTGTGACCCGCGGACCGGTATTGGGTATTTAGCATACCGGTGCGCTAGTCAAACTTGGGCACTGACTTAAGCCCGTTTTAAAGCAACTTTTACTCATTTTTCACCCCAACTTCTAGACAAACACCCACACACATCTAAGGAGAGTCCTGGAGAGTTCTAGAGAGAGAAAAATAGATTTCTACACATCTATCCTCCCAATCCAAAGATTAAAGCTGCAAATCATCCAAACCTTGTTCCCTTTCACTACTTCTTCCCTTTCATTATTCATCATCTCCTACCTTGGTGTTCTGCCGTGGGAGCTCGAGCATAAGCTAGGGCAACACAGATTTGGGTTTAAGCTTTAACGATTTAGGGGTTTTGCTATACTAGGAGCATGGTGATGCGAGAGATTTGGGATTTCACCAGACGAAGCTTCGATTATCATCTCTCCTTCTTCCTTTTCACTATTAATCTTGAGGTAGGGGTTCTTAGACTTAAATCCTAAATTAATATGGTTTTGACTTTTGGAAATAACATGATATTAGTTTAAATATGGAGTTGTTCTTTAGTTAAATATGAAATTCTTATATTATGAGTTTATTTATGAAAAAGGGGAAGATTAAGGAATATATCTTGAATGTTTATACACCATATAAGCTTGGGGATGTGGAATTGAAATTAGATTGTTGGTTATGGGTAAGTTATGCCTTGTGAACTATAAATCTTATATGAATGTTGATGATTTATTCATATTCCTTTAATATGGAGTATTCGCTCTAAGGAATTGATTAATTTATACACATTTTATGGAAGGGAATGTGAATTCAAGGAATTTAGAGTTCACTCAACATAAATAAGAAGCACAACACCCTGCAACTCCGTGAAATCCATTGGGAAGAGTAAGCAAGGGCGCGCATCAAATTGTCTAATAGAATGAATTATGATTTAAGAATATTGGGCTATGGGCATATGTGAAGTAACGTAGGCATGTGAAATGGTAATATTAGGATAAATTCATGGAAATGATAAGAGATGTCATATAAACTCTAAACTATCTTGTATTCAAACAAACCTTTGTATTCAGACGAACCTCTATATTCC
Source organism: Lonicera japonica (assembly GCA_021464415.1). NCBI lineage: Eukaryota > Viridiplantae > Streptophyta > Magnoliopsida > Dipsacales > Caprifoliaceae > Lonicera > Lonicera japonica. Next base: position 26,396,632 of record CM038471.1, read on the forward strand.
TTGGATATGGATTGGTTGAGGTGATAAAATTGAATAATTGATTATATATCACGTGCCAAGGAATATAGAGTGGAGATTATTAGAGTTTGCATGACATAAATTGTTCAAAAAGTAAATTATTGGCATTATACGCATGATTTGCATTATAATTGTGTCAACCCGGATTCTCGGCTATATCGGATTTCTTGATAACAATTATATTGGTTCATGGGATGACCATGAGAATGGAATATCTATGTGCGGATCTATATATGAATGGTGCTTGCCTGGTGAAAATAAGTAGGGTCCGTCGCCCTTGGGTTAAAAATCCATAAACCCTTGGGGGAGCAATGTTTGGTCTCCTATAAGCCACCAGTGAGCAGCGTGGGAACCTAGGCATTGGCAATGCACCATGGATCGAATCTTTTCTATGGAATGTGGATGGGTTGTTCCACTTCCTGTATATGATGATGGTATGACACCTTAAGGCAACGGATTCTATAATGAAATTCCAGTTCGGGTTCTCATTGACAAGAACTATGATTATGTTACATTCTCTTGGAGTAAATGGGTTCTGTAAGGTCATCTTTACTTGGATTCTCATCGGTACATATCATCAATGTTTGGAGATGGGTTGGCACAAAGGGAGGTAACCTACATATGCATGAGCATGCATTATTATGAACTATTTGTCTATAAAATGTTACAAATAATGATTAAATTTGTACCATGAAAACGTTTACTTTGCATAAGGTAACAAGTTATGATACATTTTCAAAGCTTTACCCTTCTCCCCCCCTCCCTACTGAGCAATACACTCACCCCGTTTTTTTATTAAACAAATACAGGTATGCAGAGGACGAGTGAGATTAACCAGATGACGGGTTCGGGGTCGAAATAGATGGCTCTGATATAGATTTATTCTGCTAAGCAAATGTTTCCACGGCAAGCCACGGCTAGCCTAGTTTACTGTATATACGTAGACACATATTGATATGACTTTGTATATCTTTTGGATATGTATACATATGTGTTATGTGGTTTAGAAAAATGCTTCTACCCCATATTGTTATGATCTGAGTGAGTATAATGGTTGATTGACACATATTATATGATTTATTATTCATATTAAACCCATTTTAGCTTGACCAAGATGGGTTAGTAATATTCCAGGCCTTAATTATGGGTGTTATCCTACCAATTAAGGCGGGGGTGTCGCAATTGGTATCAGAGCAAAGGTTAACGATCACTTGGGATTATCGAGGGGCAAAACGTGCTGACAAGAGTGTGTGGGCAAAGCTGTAGTTCTTCGTTGGGATGGCCCTTCTCCTTCGAGAACTCATGTTGTGGCTTAGTAATGTGGTCGGTTGTCTAAATCCCTCCCATTTTGTGAGGAGTTCATGATTGTGATATTTTTTGATTTGGAGGGTTGGAATCTTGTTCTTTTTCTTTGGCAAGAAAGACAACGGTTTGGTCTTTGTTACTGGACATGGTTGCTGGCCATATTTGGTTTTCAGGGTGGAAATAATGGGAAGCTTTTTGGTTGATGAGGTTTTGATTTTCTAACACTCATTGAAAGAAACGAATAATTCGTTTCCCACAGATGGCGCCAGCTGTAAGGTCAACAAATCTTACGGCAAAGAAGTGTTGCTCACTCACAAGATTATACGCAATAAGTGCAAGAAATTAAGCAGGAAGAACACACATATTTTTGGTAAGGGCAGTTCTCCCAGCTAATGAATGGTAAGTCTGGCTTACGTCCACCATTGTGTAATGACTTGAATATTTTATTGATGATGATAAAGATGATTACAGAGAGTAGTTATGGTTGCACTTGGTTAATTTTGTGGTGATCTGAAATGCTAAGAGCTAGTCCTCTTGGTTAATTTTGTGGTGATCTAAAATGCTAAGGGCTAGCCCATGTTATAGATGCAAGGAACTAGCCGTTACAATGTGATAAACTCGATTATCCATGATTAGGGAGAAGTGGAGAAAATGGAAGTTGTTTGTTGGTGTGGTGATAGGGTTGTTATTGGTCATGAGGCATGCTGGCCACGCTTCATGTTGTTGATGCAACGTGTCAGGCTTTAAATGGCTTTAATAGTCTTTTGTGTCAAGCTTGGCCATAGGCCAAGAGCTCAGGCCATATACGGGGCAAATCTCGGACTAGATTTTTATCCTCTTCAATAAATATTAATTTGAGAAAGAGAGAGTAATAGTTAACTAAGTGAAAAGAACCCTTGTCCATTATATTAATTGTGCAACTTGACAAAAAAAAAACAATTCTATAAAGATTTGTGCTTAAGAAACAAGGATGGCCCGCCAGGCACTCTAGTCTTTGTAAAGACTTCTAAGGATACAAACTTCAAAGCAAGTTGACTGACTTATCGTACTAAGAAGGAACAAATATGTGTTCATTATCAATGCATTACTTACCATATCAAAATTAAAGAAAGAGACAGAATGAACTATGTAAATTATTGAAATAATTCTAAAACACAGTCAATTAAATAATTAGATACAGTAATTCGCTAAAAAACACACAATGTAAATTTAATTTTGCATGAAACCATAAAGAAGTATAATCCGAAAATTTATTACAAACTTAACATTGCACTCTTTTTAAAGTTTGGCAAAAGATAGACACTTAATTTATAAAAATATTATTTCTTAAATCGTTTGAAGAAAACTTTGTCAGATAAGCTCCATTTTCCCATATGCAAAAAACAATAATAAAGATATAGTAATTGAGAAATAATTAATGATAAGCTACCACACACTCTAGTCTTTGTAAAGACTTTGAAAGATTAAATACAAATCAGTTGACTGACTTTTACTACTAAGAAGGAATAAACATATGTTCATTCGATCATGGTTATGGAGACATTTTAATTAAATATTCCGAAAAAACAATTCTATAAAGACTTAGTAATTAAGAAATAATTAATGATGACCCGCCACACACTCTAGTCTTTGTAAAGACTTTGGAAGATTAAATACAAATCAGTTGACTAGGAAGGAACAAATATATGCTCATTCATGGTTGTGGAGACATTTTAATTAACTATGTATTCTTTCAAGTGTTGGATGGTTTTTCATCTGTTTCTCCTCCTCCTCCTTCCCCTGTTTTCCTACAGCTCAGACCCCTCTCTTAGTTTAAATTCATCGACGAACCTTTATCAGTCATGGTATAACCGACCCTACTATTCTATATATAACTGGCCCTATCCTACAAATAATTGGTTTTGTGGTAACTCTCCTGAATGTTATATTAGGCCTATCCTTTTAATTAGCACATACGAGAACACAAATACTACGTTCGTTTTTGGATTTTTCAAGAACACAAGTACTAATGCTGTAAAAGATGGTTCCTTTCTTGTTCTAGCTTGCCTCCCAGCAGATCGAATCAGTAAGCTAGTTGTCTTATGGTGTGCAAACAGAGACAATCCAGTAAGAGAGAACGCTACACTACATTTCACAGCTGACAGCGGCTTGGAATTGAAGGATGTTGATGGTACTCTCACCTGGTCCACCAACACTTCGGCTCTCCTGGTTACTCGATTGAATATTAGTGATGGAGCGAATTTGATGCTTCTCGACAGTAACGACAATGTGATATGGCAGTCTTTTGACTACCCGACTGACACTTGGCTCCCCAACCAAAAAATTTCTTCTAACAAAGGTCTTACTTCTTCCAATTCCGCGTACAACTTGGGTACAGGTTTGTACTCTCTGACCGTGGAGGAGGGTCCTTCCAATAGTCTTGTTGCTTTTATTAATTCTGATCCCCCACAAAAATATAAGTTTCTCCCTGTATTCTATTATAATTATTTCGAAGATTACAGCAACATTGAAGGATTCTCAAACAATGCATTGTTTAAAGTCAATAGAACAGCGCATCGTTTCCTATATATAAGGCTGGAACCTAATGGCCATCTAAATCTTTATCAATTACCTGATTATAATAAATCATACACAATAGCTCCACTTAGTATCTTCGATGCAAGTGAGAATAATTGTGATTACCCTACAGTGTGTGGCAATTATGGGGTTTGCTCAGAAAATGGGCTTTGTAGTTGTCCTGGTGCTGGTGGTAATTATAGTTACTTTACTCAATTACAAGATTTAGAACCTAATCTGGGATGTAGGCCAGTTACCCCTTTGTCCTGCAAAGATGCACATCTCCACACCTTTTTAGAGCTCAATGGGGTCACTTACTTCAATTTCGAGTTCCATTACTCAAAAATGGATAGAGATAGCTGTAAAAAGGCATGTTTGGACAACTGCACTTGCAAAGCTGCCATTTTCTTAGCTGGATTTTGTTCTTTGCAGTCACAGCTCTACTCTTTAAAGTACACTGCCAATAATCACTGTGTCACATTTGTTAAGGTTCAGAAACAGAAAGATAAAAGAAAGTTATCTTTGGTTGCTGTATTAGTATCCACTCTTTCAGTTGGTCTTGTGATCATTCTTGTTGTTTCTTGTTACTACAAAATGCGAATGAACTGGAACAACAAGGAGGAGGAAGAGGGAGACGATCAAGTGACTGGATCACTGAAGCGATTCCCATTTCTAGAGTTGAAATCTGCAACGCGGGACTTTCAAGTAAAGCTTGGCCAAGGAGGATTTGGGTCTGTTTATGAGGGAGATTTGGCTGATGGCACCAAAGTTGCAGTGAAATGCTTAGACTCCACTGGTCAAGGCAGAAAAGAATTTCTTGCTGAGGTCAATACCATAGGGAGCATTAATCATTTCAATTTGGTGAGGCTGATGGGCTATTGTGCTGAGAAATCAAACAGACTCCTAGTTTACGAGCACATGTGTAACGGATCTTTGGATAAATGGATCTTCAATACAGAGAGAACACAAGCTCTTGGATGGGAAATTAGGAGGAAAATTATCATGGGTTTAGCTAAGGGGCTGGAGTATCTTCACGTCCTCTGCAATCCAAGCATCATTCATTTTGACATAAAACCCCAAAACATACTTCTAGATGAGGATTTCAATGTCAAAATTTCTGATTTTGGGTTAGCTAAGTTGATCGATAGGGACAAAAGCCAAGTGCTAACTGTATTGAAGGGAACTCCAGGATATGTGGCCCCCGAATTGTTTAGTGGTACCAACATCTCGGTCAAGGCTGATGTCTTCAGCTTTGGCATCGTAATACTTGAAATTGTGTTTGGGAGGAAGAATTTGGATTTGACTCATTCGTACCCGTTGATTAATGTAGTGAAGGAAAAGGCAGAAAATGATCAACTACATGATTTAGTTGATGGATACCATAAGGATATCCTGTTCGAGAAAGAAGCAGCGGTGAAGATGATAAAGATTGGGATATGGTGTTTACAGGCTCACAACACGAGGCCGTCCATATCAACAATATTGAAGGTTTTAGAAGGTTCAATGGATTTGGGCCCTGCTTCTGAATTTTGCTTCGCAACTATGCTACCTACTGAATCCCATCTACAAGCCAATTCAGCGCAACTATCAACTCCACCAGCTGCATCAATCCTATCAGGTCCTAGATGAAGCATGTAATCAATTCTTCTTTTGTTCTTGTTCTTGCTCTTATTAGTATTATTATTATTATCACTTCTTAGGTTCATACTAGCACTATAAATATACAGTCACAAGTTTCTGCGCGCATCTACCTATCCATCTTTATATTAAGCAGCAAATTTTAAAATAAGGTACTGTACACGTCCCTTTGCTTATGGATCTGTGTAAGCTCCAAATGTTTGGGAAATTGCTTTTTTAAGTCATTCCTAGTACCTTTTATGATATTGTTTTTGTCCTACTTATGTTACATTCCTTTGCCTAATGATTCGTTAACCTTGCTTTCTGTTGCTGTGGGGTTTTCCAGTTTTCTAGGTGGCGCGCACTACTGAATAAATACGCATGTAATCAGGTCAATCATCATTGTTACTGAATTTATGTGACGAAATGCATGCCAATGAACTTGAAGGATCAGTAGATGACAAATACAAAATTTTGGCAGCGATTCTTAGCTTAAACTGTGTAACAAATTGACTCTTATAGTTTGTACTTTGTACTTCAGTATGCTTCCATCTTCTAAATGTGGGAATTATCTTTCACTTTCTTTCGCATAATTCTGGAATGATCTACAACTGCTAGGCCACTTACTATTATTGAGCTTTTCTTTTAATTTTAAATCACATATATCTAATTTGCGCTTGCATCGTGTACACACTAGTGTAGTATCACTAATATTGCAACTTATGATGGCTTGTTTGGCTTATCAATCTAGTGTTCTACTCTTATGCGCTTATTTTATTGTATTGTATGTAGAACTTATATTTGGAATACGTTACAGATTGTGGATTTATTTTTCTGAAAGTACTTAAGGAATACTCTTTTTTGTTATTAACAAGGAGGTTCCGGACTCAATTCTTTGTTGTTTTTGAACATTGCATTGATCATGTGCAAAAAACACTAACGTCTTAGTTAAAAACATGTCAAAAATGAAACAGCCCGAAAGATAACAGTGGACTTCTAATTTAGGATAGAATGTAGGACTTCTAAAAATCAAAAAAGCTCTTAAATAAGACAAGCATACACTGTTGGCCAAGGTGTGAGAAACAAAAAATTGCCCTTTTCCTCAACCAAGAAAATGTAGGACTGTGTGTATAAAATGCATACATGGATCTCATGTGAATCCAGTCAATGAAAAATATCCCAGAATTCTATAAGAGTTACAAGAAATGTACCAACTTAACTTCAAACAATGCATCAAAAAGTTTATATGTTATTGTGTGAAATCCACTAGTACACTTTCTAATACATCACTCCATTGTTAACTTGGTCATTCAAGTTATTAAGTGTGTAATCACTAAGGCTCCGTTTGACAGCAACATGTAAAATGAAAAGAAAAATAACTAATTTAGGTGAGAAGATGTAAAATAAGTTGAGGGATGTGGTGAGATTAACTCTTGCCTTTTGTTTTTTTCCATGAAAAAATTTTCTTTGGGTGATGATGGAGAAAATTTTTCCACAGAATATTAAAGGAGGATAGAGGACATATACTCACAAAAATAAGTATGAGATGAAGAGTATCTCACCATATGCCTGTGAACACCTCATTTTGCGAACCCCGCAAGAATCTCGAACTCTAAGAAAATGAGCACACATGCATGCACAAGCATTTCTAGATGCACACATACCATATACATGTGATACAGGTCAAAGAAGGAAGCCGAAAGGACACCCGGATGAGAAGTTACGAGAATTACCGGAAGCCGCCGGAGCCGAAAACCGTCAAAACTCCTGGAAACTTGTGAAAGGGGAGTTCCTCATTTATGATCATCCTCAAACTTTGAGAGTTATTAGACATTTCCACAAGGGAAAAACATACTCAAAAATCATCTCAGTCTGACGGTCGGATCTCTGAGAATTCAAAAAATCGATAGTCTACTTTGGGTAATCAAAAGATGACCTTCCCGAAGTCCAAATGAGCTCAAATTTGGTCAGTAGACAGGCTATATCATGGGGAACAACATGTTAAAAAATCAGATTAATCCGATGCTTATTTTGGCCAAAATTATGAAAAAATCATTACATGTGTAATCAGGAGCTTGTTCGCAGACAAGGACACGCCATTTGTCCGCAGACAAACACACACCCTTTGTCCGCAGACAAACCCTTCCCAGCCAATTTTTCGTTTTGGTACTTCCCGACCTCCTAAAATCATGAAATTTTGTGGAGAGCTGGGAAATGTTACTAGGAATAACATATTAAAAAAATCAGCTCGATCCGACGGTCATATCTTCATGAATTGGAAAAACCGTCACACATGTAAAACAGGGGTTTGTCCACGGACAAGGACACGCCCTTTGTCTGCAGACAAACACACGCCCCTTGTCCGCGGACACGCACTTCCATCCCAGCCCATTAATTATTCTACAGCTATAAATACACCTGCACTGACCCCATTTAAGGCATCAATAAGCTCTGGGACTTCGGGAACAGTGCTCTAAAATAGTATTCTATTATTTTCGAGGCTCTTAGGTATTTTTTATATTAATTCGGCTTTAAATCTTTATCTGTCCTTATTTTATCAATTATAATTTGATCAATTGCATGTAAAAATTATTGTTTATCTCAAAATCAGTCCATATTTCATATTTAAACCCCGTTTTTAAAACCGAAGGCGTAGAACGAGTTATAAACCATTTTAAACATATTTTTATCATTTAATTTCATAAAATCCCTATTTTATCAGTCTCGATTTACGAAAGAATCAATACACGTTTGTATCCAATTTAATCTATAAATCTTGGTACTTAAGTAAATATCCAATATGAGAGTACTGGATTCATCAATGCCGGTTTAAATTATTAAATTGTGGTACACTATTGATGAATGAATCTCGAGAATTGTCGGATATCCGATTCCAAATCGAATTAGCTTCCGAAAAGCGTTAAATCTTTCCAAAAACACTTGTTTTGCTATCTATCATGATCAAAATCTTCTTTCAAATCACACACACACATTGATTTCTAAAATCGAAGGGTGAAATAAGAAGCACATGGTTTTCATCCCCACCCCAAAATCCCGTTTTCCTAAAATTATGGGCTGATTCACGATAACATCAATTAACATGCAAATGTTCGATTATAATTCCACGCATATCCTACTTAGAGACCGAAAAGGCGAATTGGGTGCCTAACACCTTCCTGATTCGTAACTTAATCCCCGAACCTTTGAATCAACTAGTTTTGCATTAATTGTGTTTAAGAGGTCGTTTAATTCATAAATGTTCCTCTTTAACACAGACTTTTGTTTGTTTAGTAAAACAAACTGGCGACTCTGATTCCTTTGCAAATTGTCCCTTTTTCTCTATAATAAAGCGAATCGTTTTCTAAAATTTAAATCAGGAAACCGAAAGAATCGCCGCCCACGAGGACTTCAGGCGTCGAGAGCGCGGGTTCTCACAGTGGCGACTCTGCTGGGGATTTTTTTAAGAGGATTAGACTCTAAACAAGAGTAGAATATGCATGGATTATCGTTTATGTTTGCATGTTTTCCTATTCGGCCTTAATTTTAGGATAACATAGATGCGACTTAGGTGGATATCCTGATTCCCTTTTGGCTTGCTAATTATTGTTTGAGGAAAACATTTTCGTAAATAAAATTTGAAAGTACTCGAACAAATCTTAAAGCGCTCATCATAATATACCTCCATAATTGTTATTTTGCACGCATGCACTATCATCGTGCGTTATTGCGAATGTGAAATTACCCCCATTTAACCCGGAAATACTGCTTAGTGAGTAGGGAGTTAGCTCGTCTGGGTCAACATAAACCGAAAGCTCTTATTTCCACTCTCCTTGGCCAAGTACTAACTGAGGTATATCGAGTGACGAGAACACTCACGTACCCGGGGCGTATATCAAAAGGTCCTTGCACATACTCGCCTTTGGGGTATATAGTAAGACTTAGCCAAAAAGGAGGGCACCTATACTTTATATGACCCTTTTTCTGAAATGGACATTTATTTAACTTTACAAAGGGTTATAAAAAATTGATTTTTCTTGTTGTGGTAGTGTTCTTGTACAAATTAAGAATTTTTGACAAAACCTAGGATTTGATTGCATGCGTATGGGATTGGATGGATAAACCTTAAATTGATTGTTAGTATTGGCTAGCTAGATATTACTCAAAATACATGATTGTGGAATATATTTCACTTCTATGATGATAATTTATAATGTTAACATAAAAATCCCTAATACGTAATCTAGTTATAACTAACTTTTGGTACACTATTATATATGCATTTCTTATAATATAATTTGTATCTAACCCCTAAAATTACACCCTAAATATATAATAATTGCGAATTGGTGGGGTATAGGTTGCCGTAGTGTTAGTTTGAGGAGACTAGTGTACCGTAACTAGACTGGATAGGTGGGATGAAGGGAATTAGGGCAGTGAACATGCATCACATACACAGTAAACTGCACTAATCATTAAACCCTAAGATCTATACTGTTCAATAATAATCGACAGAAAACATACCTTTGAACACGGCGGATCAAATCATTCTGTTGTTGTCGTCTTAGCTTAGAAAGTACGACGCCTCTACGGTATGCACACACGAACGAGAATGAATCCTTGCTTGGTGTACTAGCACACGATTTTAGGGTTCTCTCTATTTGCCTCTCTTTTTCATGTGAAACAGAGGAGACTAATGGTTTTTCTTTCAAAAGGGAAACCCTAATGAGAAACCCTAATTAATAAAATGGATTAGGCCCGAGTCCAACTAGGGCCAAGCCCAATTCGTTTTTGATCCTACTCATTTTGGTGTGCGACCCTGTAGGTTTATATTCCTTTGGCGGTGCAATTAAAAGCCCATTTTAATTATACAAATAGTAAGCAGTCTCTAGTAAGACATTACTACTATCCAAATGGTATAAAAGTCAAAACAACACAACCTTAAATGATATGCCACATATTAATTCCTTTTTGTCTACCGATATCTAGATTGAACACAAGACTTAGGCAAGTGTCATTCTTGTATAGTTCAATCTTTATTTCTTGATCTCTAAGTATAATTAATCTTCTACAAATGACACCTCATTTGTGCATGGCCATGCAAACATTAATTATACTCGTCAAGGGGCCCAAAGATATCTTTCTCTCGTTATATGAGAGTGACAAATCCCATCTTGATCAATCACATACCTCTAGATAGTTTATAGTATGCTTGATTATCATCTTTATAATTACTCGGTCAAGAGCAACGTTTGATGATGCCCATCACACCAATCCCCATGCTGGTAACCATGACGATCTCAGGTCTGAGGATAATACGATATCACTAATGGGGAACATCACTTATGACATTATATAACACTCCTCGCAGTGCCCCAAAGCGGATCAGTCCAATACATTGTTCCCTAACAAGTATCAACGTGTTCAGCTTGATATCTCCAAATCCATGACTTGTGGAACATAGTCATTAGCTATCTCATACTCTAATCATTATATCAATATGGTCCTAGATTATTGACATATGATTAGGGACAAATAAATAATATTATTATTTATTTACTGGCATCCCACAATCAAGTCACGTACTTGATGAACTAGTATTAATACATATTATTCATAAAACAATTTAAAGTCAAATGAAATAAACTTTATTGATAATAATAAGTAATAGATATCCAAGTACAAATCATAACTTATAAATAGTCCTAGGGCATATCTCTTTCATAGGAATCCTAGAGTTTGATACTTGGCCTCCAAAGGATGGCATTGAAACATGTAAGTTACTTGTGGGGCCTTGATTATACGCATAATACATATGGTATGATCTCGATGCACATGTGTTAATTAAGTTACTAAACACTAAATTAATAAAATTTTGTCTGGTTAGATATTGTATTGGGAATACAATAAATTCACCTAGTCAAACGAACTTATAACTTGTTACATTCTTGTTCAACAAAAATGAACCCTTGACTTATAATATAAATGTGTGAAAAGGAATGCTTCCTTTCTATTGATGGGATATAATTATATGGTAATTGACTCTAATCCAGATACTTTAATAAATTCAAGATAATAATTTCGGATTGCGAAAACTTATGCTTGGAATAAAGGAGATAATTATTCACTATTTAGTACCATATTATTTTCTTGGCCTTTTGATTCCTTGTTGATTTTTGTTGATTTGATGTTTTGGCCCAATTATCTATGTGGATACTGATTGTAAGGGTGTAGCCATAAAATGGAGGGTTGTAGCCCATTGAGTGCAGTTGTGGCCATAGCGGTTGAAGCCGCTATGTTTGATTACCGGTACTATTTATGGGTTGGAGCCTTACAAAATATTAGGATTGTAGCCCTATACGGTGTGGTTTTAGCCGCCTATTTATGTTATCGTATCGATGTATACTGCCTTCCTACAGATGAGTAGCCATAATCCTGGGTTTAGTAGCTTCCTTGGCTTGCAAATTAGTTCGTGTGGCTCTATCAACGGGATTGTGTATCCCGGAAAGTAGTAGCCTTACATTTAGGTGAAAGACCCTACCTCTGTCCTTGGACGAATTTGCTTGTAAGGGTGTTTTCTTTATTAACTATTTGAACCGTAGTCCCCAATTTTTTTTTCAAATGAAGATAATTTTTTCATTAGCTATAGGCTTGAATTCATTGAGCTAGATAGGTTTTTTTTATTAATATTTATATTGCCTTGGTTCATGTAAATGCTTGTTATAAATAATTTCCCATTTTATATGCTTCATGCTTTGGATTGTTAAAATTTTATAGTAACATTTAGAGTTATGTTCATTTTGAAAAGATTATTTTTTGTCCAAAAATGATGGAAGCTCTTTCGTAAAAGATACTCCAATAAGAAGGAAAAAAGCATGGCACTTTGAACACTTGGATGACTTTTATCTTAATATTGACTTTATCACTTCACTCGGTAATATCTAAAGTCATTTTACTTCAAAATTTGGTAAAGGAAAAGGCAAGCTTTTAAGAAAGGGTGAATAGCTTCCGTTCCACTTGAATATAAGTGTTGAAACCTTTTGGATTAAGTGAGACTGCTGCCTCCCTTAGCATGCTTGCCTCTTTGACCTGTTTTAGCAAATATTCCAAGTAAAAGATAAAGAAAGTGCTTACAATTGCCAATTTCTTGAGCTTTTGTTTTTGAAAGAATTTCCTCTTTATTCTCTAATGATCAGAACTCTTTAGGTTTAAATAGAATCATTCAATGCCGAAATTTAGTATGTGAAAATCGAGCATTGATGGATTGGTTTATACGGGAAATAGGTGAATTAGATAATCATTCAAATAACCACCATTCGGGCAATATTGATAGTAGTGCCTTGTGCTTTGCAAATTAAATCATGAAATCTTCATTTTTCCTCATTCTTTATAATCAAACTTTCGATGTTTGTAGGTAGCATTTATGAAAACCTTCACAAGACTAAACTCGTCTTCTAGGGGAACCTAGAAGTTAACAGTCGATTACATAGCTTCATGCAATTGTGTATATAATCTATTTTTGTTTTCTTACTAAGAACTAGCAAGAGATAAACCGAATACAATCCTTTTTAATTGAATTTTATTCTGTTTATCTCTGTAATATCCCATTTTTTTATTCCACCGCAATTGCCTTCATTCGGTCGCTTATTTCACCTCGGATGGTGAAATCTCAGTTTATAAAGTTTTGTAGTGCCCCGGCACCTTGCACCAGTCATATTAGTTTACTTACACTCGTGTGAGTGATCGTTTAGTGATTCAGGTGGTCCGAATCGGTTTCGGGTTGTAAATGGTGAGTTTCGGTCTTACGCGATTGATTATTTTTAGCCAACTTTGGAGCTACATAACTTCTCCGTTTGCACCTATGTTTAGGTTTCATACCATTTTACAACTTTTGTGTTTTGACCAAAAGCCAATTCGCACTACTCATTGGTCAAAACAAGGTCCAAATTAGACCGATTAGTAAAATATGGTCATTCGGTAGTGTTTCAGAAGAGCGCTGTCTTCGGATGATTTCTTGGAATTATCCATCCAGAATTTTGGGATACTTCCTCTTAGGAAGATGTATATCTTTGAATTATCTTTCCATGGACATAAAGATCACCCCAATCTGAGTTTCGAGCAAGAAGTTATGACCGAAACACCAACAGTGGACAGCGCTGTGGGAAGCAAGCTTTGGCTGAGAGCTCCCAAGATCGATCTTGGAGCCCTGTGTGTCAAATTTTAACCCCATTTTCTCACCATTTATCACCCTTAAACACCCAATTCGACCCATACACCCCACAACACCTCAAGAGAGTTCTAGTGAGAGAAAGTGAGAGATTCTTAAGGGTTTTGATGATTTATTCATCATAAATCAAGATTTGAGCCCTAAATCTACACCCTCGTCACTATCCATCATCTCCTTTCTCCAATTCCTCCATGGGAGCTTGAGCACGAGCTAGGGTTTTTGCGATTTGGTGTCTACACTTCATTAACTCCGAGATTCAACTTCTCTAAGGTGGGAACACTAATACTAAACTTACTTTTCAAATTATATTGTGTTGTATTAGAAATTTAAACACAAAATTGGGGATTTTATCAAAGCCCTAGGTTATATGCTTTCCATGGGGTTTCGGCTAGATAAAGCGTTGATCAATTATTCATATTGATAGAATATGACTTTAATTGCATGATTTAACATGTAGATCCATGTTTTAGTTCGTATACGCAACGGTTCTTATGAAACCCATCTCGTAGTTATATGTATGACCTATAGTTTGGGGGTTTTTTGGATTGGTGCCTTAAGGATACTTGATTGTGGGATATAAATGATGGATATATCTAGATAAGTTATCGGTTACAAATACAGGGCATTATTCATAAGACTTGTACAAAAACCCACTAAGGCGGAACCAAATGCAATAATCCTTTAGTATAGTGGCTTATGTAGATTATTGGTAGAACTACCGATGAGAATACAACCTTGGTACATACTAGAAATGTGATGAACGTAATTTGGTGAGGTGTGGGTCGCCTTAGCCATAATAATAAGGGGCTAGCATGCTGTAAGCTTACCGGTTAGACAAGAATCATGAGAGCCGATGCTTGGTTTGATAGAATAACTGTGACGCCTCGAATCCCGTTCTGAGATTTTCACCTCCGGGACTCGGTTAATCACGGATGCCGTGCGCGACGGCGGGTTTAAACTATAAAAATACTCGGTATGTGGAGTTTATTTAAATAAAGCCAAACCCAGTGAGGTTTACAAAGCACATTTACACAAACACAATCACATTCAACTCCACATATATATATAAATCGTTTATACAAATCCATAGTCCATTACATAATAATATTGAGTTTAATACAACAAACGGTTATATACAACTAAGACCTTGGTTCAAGTACTACAAAAATTATAGGACATCAGAGGCTGCTAGACTCGTAGACCACGCGCCAATCCCCAATGCTTAACCTGCAAAACTGTTTAGAAAACAGGGTCAGCCAAATCCGGGCTCAGTGAGAACTATATAGGTTTTATATATAAAATAGTTGTTTCACGTTAATACAGCAGTTTGAAAACCATGCAGTGCAATGCAACTCACACACCCGCACGTGCAAAACCCACTAGGAATCCCATCCTAATCATCAGGAAGCTGACTATTCGATCAACCTATTCCATCCCTAGATTTCCCATGGAATACCTTAAGTCGATCTCACATTACTAGGGAATCGAGGGTATAAACCTACTTGAATTCGTTCTCAAGTGTAACTCAAAGCTATACTATGCTATTCGGTGTCTATACCATAAATTATGACAATTGGCCAAGTATCTATTGTTTTCTCTTTAGTTATAGTACGTTATGGATTCTATATTTGGCCAC
Source organism: Lonicera japonica (assembly GCA_021464415.1). NCBI lineage: Eukaryota > Viridiplantae > Streptophyta > Magnoliopsida > Dipsacales > Caprifoliaceae > Lonicera > Lonicera japonica. Next base: position 26,411,988 of record CM038471.1, read on the forward strand.
CTACAAGGCATTACCACTAGCTCGTCCTCAGAACCAAACCATGTTCTTACGCTCGTATATTATGTTTCTATGTCCATTAGCTATTAATACTTTCCACTTTATGTGTTAGTACATTATGAGTGGCCAACACTGTCCTATGTATATTATGTTCATTTACGATAGTGTCTGTGTCATTGTTCTCACTAAATGTACACTCGTCCGAGGCAATATATAATCAACCATGTCATACAAGATATGATACAATACAATAATAATGATAATATAAATAATACACATCCACAACACATCGATCCGTATCATATCTCCTGTATAATGCATCGGTTTCACCCCGCGGTCTAACCAGGCCCGAAACAGAGAATCCAGCGAGTCCTGAAGGATCCAAAGTTCTTGTCCATGTCTCCTCTATGTGAGGTGGCGGCTCAGGGATTTGGTTCTCCAAGTAGGTCATTCGGAGATAGCCCACGCGACGGTCACTTTCCCGGGGAACAACACTCCGAATAGTTAACGAGGTGAACGCCCATACAAGCTTCCACAACACCCTAGAGAAACTACACCAGGCGATACCCTAGTAGGGTGATGACCATTAGTAGCCCAACTACCTCCCGGGGACTCACCATTTGGGTAAGTAGTGGCACACGGGACCTGCTCCGCTAGCTGGGGAAACACTATGGCCCAGAACACATAGTCCTGTGGGAAGGCAAGATACACAGAGTGGGCTCTCCTTTGTGGACACACACAACCACCGGTGGAGTCACCGACTTCATTTTCCCGTGCACGGTTTAGGGCCTGTTTACCCATGGGCGGCAATAGGCGGCCCTCCTTCGAGTCACGGGGAGCTACCCGGTGCTCGTTATATCATTATATCCAGCCCATATGTGTGATCACAGTAACATACATCACATTCATTCATTTCCCACAATGAATATCATCATCATCATCATCAATCGTACATCACACATATGGCTAAGCATCACATATATAATCATATAATCGCCCACTATCCATTTATCATCATTAACATCATTGTTAATCATTTCTACAAGAGTATCTTTGTCACTCATATACTCCATATGTTTATCGTCAAGTAATTATTCTCACTATAAGGCCAATTGGTTTAGTAATCGCGTTATACACCTCATCATATGATACGTGTATTAAACTAAGGCCGTATGTGTTCCATAATGATTCACTAGCTATATCATTAAGCCAAGTATCTATTAGCATATCTCTAATTCACCCGTCATATTAATACAACTCACCTAGATGTTCATATACATGATCGAGGCAATCCACGCCCCACCAAAGTATGTTCTCTACGCTGCTAGAGTGTACAAGGGTTATACGTTCATTGCTAGGGATAACCATATTCCATATAAGGTGCTAAGCTTAGGGGTTATTGCGTATTAATCTACCCTAGCGGGTTTTATGTACAAACACTACCATTAATAACCCATAATCATCCATTTATGAGTACAAGACCTAAAAACCCCAATTTATAAGTCGTACGAATAGCTACAGAGTTGGTTTCATATGAATCTCTAGGGACGCTTGCTAAATCATGAAACTAGAAGATCAATCACGTTGTAGGAGTGATAATCCATCAATATATATCACTAATCTAAGAATTATCTAGCCCGATCCCCAAGAGATGCAAACAACACATGCTTTTGATCAAAATCCCCAATTTGAATGCAAGACTCTAGTTCATCAATCAAATATTGGAAAAAAAGTTTTTGTACTAGTGTCCCCACCTTAGACAAGCCGAATCCGCAAGTTGATGAAGCGTAGAAGCCGTATCGCCCAAGCCCAAGCTCCAACGCAAGCTCTAACGGAGGAAGAAAGCGGGAAAGATAATGAATAGCGAAGAAGAAAATGATTCCAAACTCAAATCTTCGATGAGAGATGAGAGATACGTATAATCTCTTGTCTCTCTTTCTCTAGAGCTCTCTAGAATCTCCCTCTCTATGTTGGATGCTCGAAAGTGGGGTTGTGGGGGTGTTAAATGACTTAAAAACGGGTTAAAAATGCTCAAAACCGACTTACAGGTGAACCACCCCATGATCGATCATGAACCCTTCTGGAATTCTCTGGAGGACCATGATCGATCATGGCCCTTCCATGATCGATCATGGAAGTCGCTGCATTAGCAAATGACTTTCTGAGCCTGAAACGGACATTGAAATGGCTAAATCTTGACTAGGCCCAAACACAAAAGTTGTAGAGGGAAAAGAAATGAAGACGTGGCCAAAAACAGAGAGTCTTTTGGACATCGGATGAAGAAGTTATGGCCTCTCAAAGTTGACCAGAAATTGACGAATCGCGAAAAGTCGAAATATGCGATTATCGCCTCAGTTTTGATCCGAACCACTCAAATCACTCAACGAACACTCCCACGAGTGGAAGGAGGCTAATATGACTAATAAAGAGTAATAGAACATTATGAAGCTCTCCAAATGAAAAATTCACCACCCGAGGTGAATTAAGTGGACGAATGAAAGCAACTACGAGGAAACGAAAGAACGGGGTGTTACAATAACATGAGAACTTGAATAAGAATCATACGTCTTAGGTTTTACACACATGAAGCCTTATATGATATAACATATACATAACACACCGGTGGGCCATGGAATGAAAATAACAATATGACGATCAGGCCTTGGATAAATGGCCGATAACGATGATTGTGATGATGATATATGAATGATTGTACGATTGTATATTGGCTATATATATGTGTGGATTTCCATATGTGTGATGAATTGTGTTGACTTTTCGGTACATTTATTGATTTACTGTTTTGGCCAATCATTAATGTGGATATTTATTGTAAGGTTGTAGCCTCACCATGGAGGGTCGTAGCCCTGCCATATTATTGCGTTATAGCTGCTATGTTTAAGTACTGGTACTAGTTGTTGGTTGATACCCCAACTGATTTAGGGTTGGAGCCCTATACAATGTGGTTGGTTGTGATTATATTTGTGAGGTTTTGTTGATATATTTGCAGTTTTCATAATAATAAGGCCAGGGGCATCGGGCTATAAATGCCAGGCCGAAGGTACCGGGATATAAATACCATTGTATACGTATACAAGTGCACCATATTAAGGCCGGGGGTACCGGGACATAAATACCAGGCTGGGAGTACCGGTACCAGTTATAGCTGGAGTGGAGCCACCCAAAGAGGACAAGGGAAAGGGCTACCCAATACAGTGCGATGGTAGCCGCCTGTTATGTTATCGTATCGATGTATATTGTCTTCCCGCGGATGAGTTTCGTAGTCCTGCGTTTTATAGCTTCCCTGGCTTACAGATTAGATCGTGTGGCTCTATCAATGGGACTGTATGTTCCGAGAAGTAGTAGCCCGACACTTAGGTGAAAGATCCTAAGGTAGTTCCATCCTCAAAGGAATGTGCTTGTACGGGTGTTCTTCTTGTTAAGTATTTGGAGTGTTGTCCCCGAAAAAATGTCTTGCGTGGGTTTATCTCTAAATGAATTACAAGTAAGGATCGAGTCCCTGGGCAGTTCACTCACTTGGAGGAGACATGATTAGTTTAGAGCTTGAGGTCTTTTGGGAACCGATGCTCTAAGCCTAGTGACCACGGGGTATAAGCTTGAGGCTTTATACTAGAGATATGAGGATCTAAATCCTTATATGATTATTATTATGATTATTGTTGCCATCATATCTCTAATTGTTAATATAAAGTTCTTATATGATATTGTTGTTGACCTATGTGATCGCTAATGGACTAGTATAGCCTTTTAAGGTACATGGTAGGATTGCATGACATACAAAAAGAACTAAAGATTTAAGTGGCTATATTATGTGAGAGAACTTGAGTAAATTATTAATGAGAAGTCTTGTGGCCATGTACGATTTGACGGATTTCATAATATATTATAATCAAAGTGGAAAGTAATGAATACCATGGCATGAAGAACCATAGGAAGCAAATGATATTAGTTAAGTTAAACTCGTAGTTAGATTACCACACTACGCTATGAGTTCGTGGATACAATCCATATCAGAGATTAAGAGGCAGGACTAACGTAGTTAGTCCGGGTAGCTTCCGGTTCCTAGGATGGGTGTCCTAGTGATTAGGTTCTATGCATACTGTGGGTGATTTGCATTGCATTACTTCCACTATTAAAAGTATAAACAATGTTTTCTTATAATGCACGCGCATGTTCCTTCCAATGTGTATCTTCTTAATAAAACCTATATAGTTCCCACTGAGCCCGGATTTGGCTCATTCCCCTTTTCTAACAATTTTGCAGGATAAGCTTCGGGAATTAGCGCGTGACATCCGTGTCTAGAAAGCCTCTGATGTTCGTTAGCTTTTGTAGTCCTTGAGCCAAGGACTATGTTATATATCATCTTTTGATCTTTGAGAGTATATTGTATACAGACCTTATGTAAAGTACTCGTTATTGGTTTTGATGTGAACCTATATCAAATGATTTTCAATACGTGGAGTATTTTCAAACGTTGATTGCTTGAGATGTTTCTTATATGAAATGGCTTTGATTGGTACAGGCCAGTTTGTCACTTGAACAAACTCCATATGCCAAAATTTTATGAAAATGAATTTTACTCGAATCATATTTTGCTTCGAAGAAAAGTTTTTAAAAGTTGTGATTTCAAAATTTAATCCCACCGGCGTGTGCGACATCCGTGATTAACCGAGTCCTGGAGGTGGAAATCTCATAACGGGATTCGGGGCGTCACAATCTCCTTATTACATTTTGTATCTCACATAGCTCGAAAGAGACATTTTTTGTTGTATAAATATGTCTTTAGATGCTCGGGAATGGTTTGGCATAGTATCGAATCGATAAATTGAAGTTTCAAGTTGACAAAGCAATGAAGCTGCCTTCCTGAAGCCTCTGATCAATCAGAGGATATTCTTTGATTGATCAGACTTGACCAGTGGATTTTAGCCAGAGCTCTAATTGATCAAAGCTTAAGCCTCAAATCGATAAAGGTTCCTAATTTTTGCTTTCACATTACTTTATGGCTAAATCTTTGGCTTTTGGTTATTTTAGATATTTGTTAGATATTTTTCTTTTCTTTAGTGTACTTTAAATGGCTTAGCTTCTTACACACACTTATCTAGATATTTTTCAAGAACAAGAGGTAGAGAAAAGGGAGAACTCATCTTAGATTTTTCTTCTCCTTCCCTTGTAAGTTTATTTTTATGTAAGAATGATTTTTTCTTCTATATATTTGTTTTCACAATTATTATAGAGTAGTCTATTTACTAAGGTTACGGAAGAAATTTGCGATATAATATCTGGTAATTATTATCTCAACATGTTTAAGTTTTAATAAATAGTTGTGAATCTTTCTTCTGTTTCATATCAACCATTCTACAAGCTTTTTAGGTATTTTCATAAGATGGTTAGACTTTAGATACCTTGTATGTTTAGTTCTTGAGCATAAATGAAAGTATAATACACTTGTGTAGTTCGTGAAAGCTTGTAATGTTTTTTTCCTTTTTTTGGATTCTCCATACCTTTGTAGACATTACAATGGGTTCTTGAAGATCTTTAAATACAACATAAACTTGTGATGCATATCTTTGATTTACTTAATGATATTTTAAGTGCTTTATACACTATATGTGATGTTTAGACTCATTATTACCTTGTTTGAGTAATGATTGATAAGATAATGAGTTTATACCATCAACTTCGTCTCATTCCATTGTAAGGATTCACTATTTAATTATCTACTACTTGAATCATGAGGTTACGAATGCTCGTTTAATTGTTAAACTTATTAATGATGAATATATCATGATTATTTCGGTTTAGCTTTGTACAGGAATGAGCTGCCTTGCTTTACACCCGATGCTAAGAGATAATTATGATAGTTTCATAGTTAGTGGAACATTGATATACATTATCTCAATATGGCTTAATACCGGGAATGAATTGCCTTGCTTCGCACCCGTTGCTATTGAGAAGTATATCATGTTCCTCATCCTCAAGAATTCTATATTTGAACTCTTTATATGAGATAGTAACCGACGTTTCTTATGTCGCAAGCAACTTCCACAAACCTTAATGATTTATTAATCTTTTACAACCTTTTTTAATCTAAGTTACTTCATAATCAGCTGCTTTACAAAATCATAAATCTATAATCTGTGATCTATTCCTCGTCTTTCCAACTATCCCTTTGGACTGACAATCGAAATACCAAGACTATATTATAACTTGATAGACCTGCACTTGGGTTGTAACGCCCGCCCTTGGGAGCGATAAGAATTGGTAAAAAGAATACAAATCTTTTATATACTACAATGGAATTCCAAAATACAACGGAATCAAATTTTTATAATCTCTAAACTACAACTATCTCGAGAATCCTCTCACGAGCTCACACCATCCCATCCCGCGTCCTCACCGCAAGTAACTGTAATGTTTTATAAAATGGGGTGAGCTCGCAGCTCAGTAGGGGAAAAACAAGGGATATTGCATTTGGAAACATAATTAACAATTGGAAGACAAATTATGCTTCAGTTGTTAATTTAATTAAAAATCATCATCTCATAAAACAATGCATGCTTATGCAATGCAGGTTACCCCCCTTGTGTCAACCATCATACCAAGTCACCAGAATATTCAATAAGCCACAACATAATATAATATGGGCTTGCCCGCCCGAGATCATAATTGAACCTTGTCAAGAGATATAGAAGCCGAGCCGAACCATCAACATGATAATAGTACTGGGCCAGACCGCCCGAAAGAATGAGCTGCATATGATCATAACATGGCCTCTCCGTCTCGAGAGAATATCAACATATAATAAACAACTAGACCACGGTCCACCAAAGTCACATCCACAGAACATCACAACAACCGAATTGTTAGTGTCTTTCCGTTGTCTAGATTTTCAGACTTCTCACCGTTAGCTCTAGACTGCCGACGATTTGCTGCCCCTCCGGAGGTTTAGGGATTTTCAACCCAAGGGCATCAGGCCCTACTTATTTCCATACCGGCAAACACTAACTAGAATCATTCCCTTCACCGACGGAAGGCCACAATAGATACAATAATTCATCTCATCCCGAGATCATATCACAACCAAGAATGTCACAACAAGCTTAGAGAACATTCAAGATCATAGATAGAAAACATAACCCCGAGCTCCTGAGAATTATAATCACAAATCCATAAATGTTAATACGACCATGGGAGATTCTCCATCATCACGTACATGGAATATAAGCCTTCCAAGAGATAGATATCATGCCATGTGTCATAAGAATACTCCCGAGCTTTCCATGAGATTGCCGAGCTTTCGGTTGACACAAATATAATGCAAACATGTACACATGCCATTGAATAAACAATTGAAACAATCTATGCCATACACACTTCAACAAATCTCAACATATTATATGATGTATATATCTCATCAACAAATCAACTTTAATTATTAACATGTAACATCCATACAATCATGGAATATTTTATATAATTCAATTATCTTATGTATCTTAAGTGCAAATGGCATGTATTGTTCCTAGACATGCATATAGGCCTTTATAAATCATAAAACATCAATTCAATAGTCATGTTATATATATATATATATATATATATATATATATATTTAGAACAACATGATTTAAACATGGCAAATTTCATCAAACGAAATCATATTTCGGGTTTGGAAGACAAGTAAACCCCTACCTCAAAAGTGTGAGCCGAAAGAAAGGAAGAAAAGAAATAATTAAAACCCCGTCTGATGAAACCTCAAAATCCCTAGCTAACCTCGATCCCCGCAACGCGTAGAATAAGTTTCCTTTAAGCCGAATCGAGATCCAAAATCTCGATTTTATGGATATTCTAGAGAGAGAAAGGTAGAGGAAGAAGAACTCTCGAAAATGATGGCTGTGGGTAAGAAAAATGACCAAAGAAGGCTCTAGAATCTCTTTAAAACACTTAAACCGACAAAGCAACAGGCGCCTATAAGCCTAACAGGATGCTGTCTAATTTCGAGAGAAAATTGCCTTGGGCTCACCTTCCAACAAGCTCCTGTTTTTTCACAACAGGTTCCTGTTGTGGATAAAAAAATTATTTCAAAATTTATCTCAATATCTAACATATGGCTTTGGATTCACTCAAAAAGGAGTTAAAATGAATTTTTGGTGAATTTTGCAAGTTTGATCGACAAAATCGGTTTTTACGCGGGAATGCTGAAAATTTTACTAGTAAACTCGACTTTTGTGATGCGATTTGGACTCAAAGTCTATAATCCGTAACACGGATTGTTACATGGGTTAATGCAATGCGATATTTTCATGGCGTCAGTTACATTTAAGGGTGCTATTTTGTTAAAATCGATTGGCTAATTGTCCTTACCAATATCAAAATATAATAAAAAGTTCAATACCAAATTTACCAATCAACATTTGAAATTAGAAATAATTACCAAAGCACTCAGTTTCTCAGGGTTTTTTTTCCCCGAAAAAGGCACAACAGGCCCTGAGATATTATTGATTAAGCAAAAACTTTACAATTTGACCATCCTTACATTAACAATACCAGCTCTGTCTACCTTTACAATTCCTAGTAGTTTTCTAGGTAAATTCTCAGCCGTAAAAACAACCTTACTTCTTTACTTCACACTCAGTTTCTCGGTTTATTTTGGCTTTGATTTACATTATTATTTTTGGTATTTTTAGTAAAACGTACATTTTTATTTGGTTTTTTTTGGTATTCTTAATAATGTTGAAAGTTACCCAACAAGTAGCTAACATTCATGATCTGCATATTCAATGAAGTGAATAGATAATTTGGACAACATAAAATATGATAAGCTCTTTAGTACATAAACTAATTTGGTCATTTTCTATAAAAACGGAACTGAGGAACACAACTAGTAATATTCGTTTATGAATGTTTTAAATCCTTGCAACGTAAATGCAATTGTGTACAAATATATTATGTCAAGTTAATCTTCAACATTTGAGAAAGAACAAAAAAGAAATGGTGCAAAAAATGTAAGATAAATCGGAGATATGAAGGGATCACAACTCAATTGAAAATCAACAAACCATTGGTGCAAATATAAAAATCTGAACTTTGCTTACAACAATCAGGATCATGACTCATACACATGTTTTGGATACAATAATGCTTTTGAAAGAGTCATGGTCTCGACCATTATATATATATATATATATATCTTTTTTAAGATCAAAAGATGAAATTAATGCCTGCAGCGATCAATGGTTTCACAGCCACGTGAGTAATCATGCTTCTGGGCTTGAGGTTGGCAATTTTTGAATGAGTCACCTCGGCGAGAGCAGGGAACACTATCCCTATCCAATGCACCGTAGCTTATGTAGCCCCTAGATCCAGCTAATGCGCGCCTCTCAAATCCAGAGTTCGCCTTCAACTTACTGTCGCCAATAGCCTCTCCACCGGTCTTCCGGTTACCAAACTTCATTTTCTCGCCAGCAGCATGTGACGGTATAAAAATAACCAATGTGAAGATGAAACACAAGGTTAATGCCCTTGAGAGAGAAAAGGAATATTTTGCCATTAAGTATTGTTTTTTATTTTCCTCTTCTCTGTTTGCTTGTTACTTATTTTCTCTTCTTTTTACATTGTTTGAAATCTCATGTAGGTATAATTTGGATGGTTCAAAAGTTCTAATGGAAGGAGTGGAAGAGAGAAAAATGTGGATACAATAATAGCAATAAAGAAAGCTAAGGGAGGAAATTTGTTAATATATATACCGGAAAAAATTACTTATTAATCACCTTTATCTTTCCTTCCTCTTTTAGATAAAAATCTAAGACTATTATAAGATACTAGTTTTTTGTGGACATGTAATGCATGTGTTATTTGCAGTTAACTAATTTAAGGAGAAAATATAAAATATAAAATAATAATAAAGGACAATACATAAATGGCGCTTATAGTAAAGGAAAGTAATTAGACCTATGGGGTTGGCCTAGTGGCTCACTTGGTCCCTATGAGGAACAATCTATTTAGCGGGAGATCTTGTGTTCGAAGTCCTTCAGGTGTAGTTGCTCAAAAAAAAAAAAAAAAAGGAAACTAATTTGAATTCATTAGTTTGTGGAACAACTGTTTAACCAAGGACAAAATATTGATTGTTTTGTTATTTCAATTAATTAAGTTGAATTCCAATACTACCATTCTTAAAGATAAATACAATAAAATAAATATACCATTAAATACGGAATTAAATCAATGATAATAAATTTAACCCAATTCAAACACTTATCACAAGAACCCTCATCTATTCAATATATTTCTTAATTACGGGTAGAACAGATTGATACATAACGATAACATAAACAAACTAGGTCAAAAACGAGGACACCAACACAATAGAGAAACCATATAACCAGATATTTTAACCACCCAGAAACATAAACAAACATTTAAGCTCTAGTTCCTCCAGCTACCCTTAGAGGCACTACTACTTACACCACTTAAGTAGCAAGATCCACCGCCATAGCAACCACCGCAGTCTCCACCCTCGTTGTTGTCACACCACCATCATATCCTCCACCAAATTATCCACAACCACCTCCATATCCTCCCCCGCCACCTCCTTTACGCCGGCCACCACATCCACCGCCCCCGTGGTAGTAACCACCGCCACCATTGCCATCGCGAGATTGAGCCTCATTCACAGTTATGTTACATCCATCAAGGCTCAAGCCCTTTATGCCTACAATAGCATCTAATTGCTTTGCTCATCCTTATAAGTAACAAATCCAATCTCCCTAGATCTTCCAGTCTCTCGATTGTTGATGATCTTCGAATCACTAATCTCATCAAACTAAAAGAAAGCTTCTTCTAATGATTGGTGGTAGCGCATGCCTCTTCATTTTGGCCCTTTTTCCCTTACTCTTGCACAAGATCTACCAAAATGAATTTGTTTCAAGACATTACATATAAGGTGTAGTGCTCATTCCTGTTTTATATTATGTCCGCCAAAAAATTAAAAAAAATGTAATATAATATGTGTGGCATGAAATTTAAAAGTTGTAACTTAATAGGTCTAACAGAAAATTGAAAATATGCAGCTTAATATGTCTGCTAGAAAATTAATTACAAGAACATAACTTAATATGTCTTCCAGAAAATTAATTAGAATAACATAACTTAATATGTCTGCCAAAAAATTAATAAAATAAGGAAACTTAATATATCTGCTTGCTATTACGAGAGAATTGTGGTTCAAAAATATTTACAAGTTATGTCTCATATTGTGTCAGTTTACTTTGAGACATTAATATCCTTTGACTTTTTTTAATAATTCTTTTATTTATCTTCTTGTTTGAATTTCTTGTGCTATGTGTTTGAGTTGGTTTGAATTTATTTTCATTGATTTAATTCATAATAACTTTTGAATATAGTGGCTTATGTAGACCATTGTTAGGATTAGTGATGAGAATACAACCTTGAAACATTCTAGAAATGTCATAAAATTAATTTGGTGGGGGTGTAGGTCGCCGTAGTAGTAATCAAAGGAGTTAAGTGTACCGTAACCACATCGGTTAAACAAAAACCATAAAATTTGTTCTTGGCATGTATAGAGTAATGTATTTGCCTGGATAAAATGGTGGAGCTTTGTTTATACACAAAGCATACTATATCATATAAAATAATCGATAATATACACATTGGTCATAAAGGATGGGTAACGGTGAAACTTGAAACCATGGATAGGAATTAAACAGTTAATTCTAGTTATCCACGCTTTATATGTATAGTGATAAACTATGAGATAAGTAATTGATTTAGTATTAAATAATGCGCATATATTTCATTACATTGCTCTATAATTATTGTTGATGGTATAAATGTTGGGTTTCATATACAATTTAATTATTTGGAGTATGGTGTACCAAATATGGTTAATTATATAGGTTACAACTTGTGAAGTGGTTGGTGTATCCTTATATTGATGTAAACTTTGGTGGTTGATGCGATTTGTAAATCGATAGGTAATTACGCATACTCGATTTCAATGTTGTATGGATTAATCCATGTTAGGTCCTAGATATGGTCACCGAGTATGGGGCCGGATAGGTTGAGACATAATCTCTTAGGTGAAAGACCCGAAACTATGCACGGAAACTAACTTGAGGCCCTACTATAGCATGGGTGAAAGGCTATAAAATGTAGCCTGGTTAGACGCTTGGACATTTGTATAGATTATTGAGATTTACGTCTCATATGATATTATTATGATACGTTTATTGTAATTTACTTTCCCATGGGTGAGGACGGAGCCCAAGAAATCGATTTCTGGATAAGGGTTGTGTCGAAAAGATCGAGGAGTACAAGTTTTCCTGGCAATGGAGTAGTTTCATATGACACTATCAACAAGACTGTGTGTCCAGGTAAGTAGTTGCACTACGATTGGGTAACTACCCTATCGGGCGGATTTATCCTAGCGTAGTTCCATCGTCGGAGGAACATGCTTGTACAGGTGTTTTCCTTATTAACTATTTGGAGTGTTTTCCCCAGTAAAATGTCTTGCTTGGGTTTATATCCAAATGAATTACAAGTAAGGACCTAGTCACTGAGCGATTCTCTTACTCAGAGGAGATATGAGTAGTTTAGAGCTTAGGATCCTTTGGGGGACCTTTGCTCTAGGCCTAGTCTTTTGCGGGGTGAAACCGATGCATTATACTAGAGATGTGATATGAGGACTGACATGATGTATTGTTACAATTATTATTGTTGTTATTTGTGTTGTATCATGTCTTGTGTTGATTCAATTATTACAATTATTGCCTTGGCCAGTTCATAATGAACATAAAAGATTAAAATTAAACTATAAGTATAACCAAATAATATAATATGTGCATTGGACTGTGAAGCTGCAAGAATAGTGTATTGTGGTAGCCCAAGTGCAGGCATGTCAAGTTGTAATATATTCTCGGAAGTCCGAATATCGATCCACATGGATAGTCAAAAAAGAATATAATGGATTACAGATGTTACGATTTTTCTGGTTTTGTAAGTTGGATTGGTTGTGAAACAACAGAAATGTAAATTGGCTGTGAAAAGAAATAAGAAAGCACCAAGGTTTTTGGAAGTTTGCGATTCAATAAACGGTATTTAATAACTCATACAAAGATATTCAAACACTTTTTTAAAAGATAGGGAAATTGATGATTTTTCTTAATAGCAAAGGGGTGCAAAGCAAAGCAACTCATTCCCCGACTTAAGCTATATCGAGAAGAAAAATGACCAAGCTCCCCCAGATATGAAATTATCAAGTTTATTTCTTAGCAACGAGTGTGAAGTGAAACAACCCATTCCCGATGTAGCTATTCCAAAATAGAAATGATAATTTCATAGTAAAAAGATGTAACATGAGGCATGTGTATGAAGTCTCACGGTTTAAAAGAATAAAAATTAGATAGGAAATCTTTACTATGAAATGAGCCAAAGTTTATGGAATAAATTCGTTAATTTATCGATTATCATTTGGGAAAGACAAGAAAGAGTCTAAGTACTACATATAGTGTAAGAAGCACTCAATATATCAACAAATGAATTAAAGATGAGCTGAACAAATTTATAAACCATCCATATAATTTTTAAGAACTTTTCATAATCTCTACAAAAAGGAACAAAAATCCATAGATGGGGGAAATGAGCTACAAACTTTTTAGAACCATATAAATATTTTGTATTTTCATTAATCAACAAGAAGTAAATATACAAGGCATATAAAGTATAATCTTTATATGAAAATACCTAAAAAGCGTATAAGATGAAATCATTGAAGAGGAAAAAGATTCACAAATATTTAACAAACTTTCAACATGGATTGAGTTAATAATTACTGAAAATCATATCGCGATTCACTTCCGTAACCTTAGTAAAAAACTACTCCATAATAGATGCAAAAACAAATATTATAAAAGGAAAAATCATTCTTACAATCAAGAACTTACAAGAGAAAATGATGAAAGATTACACCTTGAGCTCTCCCTTCTCTCTAGAACTTTTCTATGTAAAAACTAAGATATCTTGTCAAGCTTAATCCCCTAGACTAAAACTAGCCAAAAATGTACAAAAACTAATAAAATATACAAGGGAAAATATCTAAAGACAATAATTCCCAAAAAAAAAGGGCTAAAAGTAGCTGGTATTGGTTGTACTCGCCAGGCCATGATCAATCATGGCTATGCCCATGATCGATCATGGAAGTGCACTGCCCTCAGGAATTTGGTCCCATGATCGATCATGGTTATGCCCATGATCAATCATAGATCTGGGATCTCTTTACTCAGCACTTTTGCAAGCCTCCAAGCTTGCTCTTGATCAATCTAAGCAATATCATTGTATCTCAATCCTACAAACACATGGAATACTACAAAATATGCACCAACTTAGGCCACGTTAGTTACAAAACTCGCTAAAGCACTAATCTCGAGATAAGTGACAATTAGGCAAAATTAGAATAGTAAACGCGTCAAGTGGCTCCAGGAAAAAGCTTATGAATGACAATATCATGCGTTTATCAACTCCCTTTAACTTATCTCTTGCTAGTCCCTGAGCAAGACAAAAATTATAATAATTACAAAAGCACTATGCTATACAAAAAGTTGTTAACTTCTAAGTTCCCTTAGAAGACGAGTTGCATCTCGTGAAGGTTTTCAGAAATGATACCTACAAATATCAGAAGTTTGATCATGATAGGAGAATGAAGATTTCAAGTTGCAATTTCCAAAGAAAAAGGCATTACTATCATATCTCTAGAATGACGGACCTTTGAATGATCATCTAATTCGCATATCTCCTTTAGAACACAATCCCATATTCCCCAATGCTCACATGCTAGACTTCGGATCAATCAATTCAATATAAACACAAAAAATTATAATCATTCGAGAAGGAAGAGATAACGTTTTCAAAAACAAAAGCTCCAAGATTTGTCAATTCTAAGAACTTTCTTTATCTTTTACTTAGAAATTTCGTTAAATTAGTTCATGGCGGTTTTCATCTCTATAAGGGGTAGCAGTCTCACTTAATATTATACTGCCCATTCATTGGAGTTCGAAGGAAGCTATTCACCATTTTCCATATGGTAACATTTACCCATCCATAATATTAGACAAAAAGACTTAAGATTTAGTCAAGTGAAACTTTAAATCAATATTAAGATAAAAGTCATCCAAGTTTTCAAAGTGCTATGCGTTTGTCCTCTCATTAGAGGATCTTTTCGAAAGAGCTTCTATCATTTTTGAACAAAACTTCCTCTTCTCTTAATGAAAATAATTCTAAGTGTTATTACCGAATTAGAAACAACCGAAGAAGTCTAGCATATGGAACAGGAAAATATATCGGGATATGAGACTAAATGAAGGAAGGCAATTTAGATTATCATTCAAATTCCTATCTAGATCAAAGAATTCATGCCATTAGCTAATGAAACAATAGTCTTCATTTGATCACAAAATCAATATCATTCATCAAGTTCCAACTTCACAAAAAAAATTGAACACCACTCTTCAACTCATGGAAATAAACAAAAAGAAAGCCAAATAAAAATAAACAAATAAATGCATACCCCCCCCCCCCCAACTTGAACGAAGCAGTGTCCTCAATGCAAATAGAACATGGTGTGGAGTATTTCTTTGGCTTTACTTTCCATTAGACAAAAGAATAGACAAAATAACAAAAACTATACAATAAATGGGTTAGAATTAGCGTTAGCAAAAACTATAATATTAAACCATTAAAACCAAGTTCTAAAGTTAACATAATGTTCAAATTCTAGTACAACCCATCAAAAATAAATTAAAACTAAGCATAAATATAACTATTATAGAGTTTTCAAGATAATCAAAACTATCACATGTCAGAAGGTGAGAGTGGGGGAAATCAACCATGCAATGCCTCAAACTACTGGCATATGAACTCTTGCTGGGCCGCCATCTGAGCAGCCATTTGTGCCTCAACTCAAGCCTCGACCCGAGCTGCAATGTCCGACTCTAACCTGTCTTAACGCAGTGCTAACACCTCAACTCTCTCATTGATCATAGCAATTCCTGTGTGAATCAAAGCGTTCATCTGCTCAAACTGGGCTTGGGTCGCTTCCATGTCAACATCTACAGGTCCTGCTTCTGCCATACTTCTATGCCTCGAAGGACCGAAGCGTCGAATTCCACCTCTTCAGGAGCTTCATCCTCTTCTAGATCGACTAGTGGGGGTGCGGCGGAAGAACTTGGCCAGACTTTTACTCTAGGCCTAGTCTTCCGCGTGGTGAAACTGATGCATTATACTAGAGATGTGATATGAGGACTGACATGATGTATTGTTATAATTATTATTGTTGTTATTTGTGCTATATCATATCTTGCGTTGATTCAATTATTGCCTTGGCCAGTTCATAATGAACGTAAAATATTAACAATTAAACTATAAGTATAACCATGTAATGTAATATAAGATGCGCATTGGACTGTGAGTGCATTAGTGGATTCCATAATATACTAATACGTAAAGTGGTATATTAAGTGACTTACGTTATAAACTATGCTTGGTTACGAGACGAGGTGACTAGTATCATAACACACTATAATTAAAGTAAAAATTAATTAATACCATAGCTAGTATGATGAACCCTAAGAAGCTAATGATCGGAATAGATGATTCTAAAACGTTAACCCCCAGAAGTACTAGCTTGAAACCTTGTAATGTAATAATTATGGAATGTAGGGTTGAGAATGACTAACTGAGTGAATAGCTTACGATGTCAAGGATAGGATCTTAGTGGGGTTCAACATAGATGAGTGTATGTTGCATTTGCACTACGATACTTACTCTTCATAAAACTTGCACATGAACGTGCACATGCCTTCGTTTTCTAGTTGTATTTTTCTATGAAAACTTATATAGTTACCACTGAGCCCGAATTTGGCTCCTTCCCTTTTTCGCCAGTTTTGCAGGATAGGCCTTACGGGTGATGCGCTGTGTATTCTTCTGATGAACCTAGCCATCTTAGTCCTCAAGCTAACGGCTATGTTGTATTTAGATTGGGTTTTATTATATTGTTTATAAACTCTTTGTTTAAGAACCGGACTTTGGTTTTGACATGTAAATAGTGTTTCAAATGAACTTGTATAAATGATTTAAATATGGAGTGGATTTTATGTAGTGATTGGATGTGGAAATGTTTGGGATGAAAACGGATTTAATTTGTACAGGTTGGTTTGTTAATTATTCAATCCCCACTTGCCGAAATTTTCCAAATGAGGTTTTCTAAACAAGTTATTTTCTAATTCTTATAACATTTCACTAGCTGTCAGTTTACGGCACCGTGACTAACTTGGTCCGAAGGGCGTCACATAATCAAACTAGCATTTACTTTTGGACAAGCCAATTTAGAAAATTCAACAGCAAAACTCATTTTAATTGTGCAACTTTGGTCTATTAACGATTTGTCCTCAAACCTGAAGGAAAGCTGTGCAAATATCATCCAAGTGGTGTTATTGATCTGTCCTTAAACCTGAAGGAAAGTCTGTTTAAGTAGGAAATCTTGTAAGGAGGCAAACTTTATGGTGCTATAAATAATTAAAGGGTAAAAAACACTAAACCCCCTCAAACTATTATTTTTTTGCTAAATCTAAATCCCCCCATCTAAAAGTGACTAAAAGTGACTAAACCCCCTCAACTGTTACCCCCCTCATTTTACTGTTACTTATTTTACCCCCAAACCCCCATTAATAAATGCCCTACATAAATGCCCTTGTACAAAGTTTGATAAAAAAACACTAAACCCCCTCAAATTATCATTTTTTGGCACTAAACCCCCCTAAACTATCACAACTTAGCACTTTACCTCCTAATTATAAAAGGTCATTTATTTACAAGGGCATTTATGTAATTTTAGGGGTTAAGTGATAAAATATAATAGTTGAGGGGGGTTTAGTGTCACTTTTAGAAGATGGGGGGGTTTAGTGCAAAAAAATGATAGTTTGAGGGGGTTTATTGTTTTTTACCCATAATTAAATAACCCCCCCCTAAAAAAAAAAAAAATTTGGGAAGGGATCTGAAATTGGCAAGCCTTTGGTACAAAGAAATAGTCTTAAGAGGCCACTAATACTCTTTTGAGAAATGAAAGTGTCCAAAGGTAGGAGACTACATAAGAGTGCGCACTTAAGGTAACCTCATCCTTTCATTAAGTATTTCCTTTATTAATGGTAGTATATATAAATGCGATAGTAGAAATGTAAATCTGCACGTATAAAGGTGGCATAAGCATCCACCATCTCAAATATATGATATATATATATATAAACATTAAGCATTAAGGAGGATGCAAAGAAATAAAGTTAGTTTAAGGCCCCGTTTGATTACAAGGTGAGTTAGTTTTGGTGAAAAGATGGGAAATAAGTTGAGTGATAAAGGTGACATCCTCTTGATTTTTAAGTTTTTCCATGAATAAATTTTCTTTGCTTGATGGTGAGTAAAAATTTTCTACCAAAAATATTGAAAGATGGAGGATATATACTCATAAAATGAGTAACATCTCTCACCTTATTTTCTATCTTTTTATACAAATTAAGTAAATTTATTTTCCTTTTCTACCTTTGCAATCAATCAGAGCCTAAAAGTACCTTTATGTTGAACAGATTTCTTGAAAGAAAACCATGTATTGAAAACTTCCGCCTTTCAATTTAGCTTTTGAAGGAAAATGAAGTGAGAGGTGTGATTTGACCTTAAAAGTATAGGAGGTTACATTTTGTTGAGCGGAAACCTTAGCGCGCAGTGTTCAAACTCAACTAAACTGCTTTTAGAGACGATCCAAAAGAAGTTAGGCCCTATAAGTGTTAAAAATAAAACGGCCCCTCAAATTATTTATTGAACTTTAGTTTTGCAATGATGCACTATATAAAATACAAGGAAAAATTAAGTTCGAACAAACTAATATTTGTATATATAAAAATATCATTTAAACTTCTTTTTTTTAACTTGAATTACTATAAAATGGCCTTCATATTATTTAAACTGGGAGCCTTTTTCTACATTGAAGCGCTAAATAATTCTCTAACTTATCTTATGGTAGAATCACCTCTAACTGCTTTAATTCACTGATTTCGACATTAGAAAATGATTAAAACTAGTCCATAACATATCGGGCCTCTATCGATTCCCCACCAGGTGCAATACCCTGTAATTAATATTTAGAATAACACATATAAATAATTAAGGATCGGTAGTAACTTTAATAATAATTTTAAAATTGTGATACTCAGCAGACCTAAGGCTGTGAGTTCAAGCCCTATATTAATATTATATAAAAGCAAATGTTTTATGTGAAAGGTTTAATTTTAAAAATTTATAGGTTGAAGTTACACTCGCTAATAACTTTCTCTCAATTTTACAATTTATCAATCTAATCGTTGAATTAGTTAATTATAATATCGCAAAGAGACTTGCAAAAAATTAAATTAATTAAAGATACAGAAGTCCATCATAATCACATTATATATTGAATTATGAACTATACAAAAATTAAGTAAAAATAAGTATAGTGATTAGATGGTAACAAATATCGGATTAATTTGAACTTTGCACTCTTGATAAACACAATAAAAATATTTTATCCGAAGATCGAATTGATAAATTATGAATTTGAGAAAAAGTTAGGGATTGGTGTAAAATTTCTTAATCTTGCACCCTTGTGACATGAACCTTCCCCTTTATATATGATAAGTTAAATGACCAATAAGCACAATGTACTTTACCACGTTTTTCACTTATATCAACAAACTCCATTTTTCATCAAAAGTACCAATGAATTTTTTTTGTTTTTTTCACTTATGTCCAAAACGTAACTTCCGTTAAATTCTTCTAACGAAAGTGTGATGTAGCAGCTGACGTGGCATTTTAATTTGGAATGGCTACTGAATTGGCATATTAATCTGATGTGACATCTCTCTCTCTCTCTCTCTCTCTCTCTCTCTCTCTCTCCTCGTCGCCCTTCCTATTCACCCAGGTCGAAATCCTAACTGCCCAACTCACAACTTCATCACCCGGCGTAACAATGTCTAGACGGCCAACTAAGTGAAAAAACAGAAAACGGTCATTGGTACTTTTGATGGAAAATGGAGTTCATTGGCATAAGTAAAAAACATGATAAAGTACGTTGTACTTATTGGTCATTTAACCTATATGATAGTTAAACTAGTAAATTATCCCCATTAAATTAATCAAATGCGCACGTGATAGCAAATTATCCCCATTAACTAAATCATAAATTATTTGTTTTCGACTAGGGTTTGTATAGGGGCTTTAATATTAAATGGGCTCTGCAATTTTCCCTCAGAGAGATTGGTTTTAATTTGGGTGTTCTCGATTTCGGTCGGAGTAAAAATTAGGAGACTCAACCCGAATTTGAAAGTTCATTTTTGGTTTAGTCCGATTCAATTTTTAAATTTCCCAAATCGACCTAGACCCAAACTAAACTTTTCGATTCTATTTTATTCAATATTCATATATTTAAAAAAAATTGCAAAACAACACATACTTTGATCAGAAAAATATTAACTTTATTCTTTCTTTTACTTATTTTGGACGAAAAAAAAAATTAACTCTTATACTAAATATAGCTTTAATATTGATGACTACTCAAAAGAGTCAGGTTCTGTAAATTAAATTTTAGATAATGTATGCAATGATTCAATCGGTTTGATTCGGTTCGGTTTTGCACTGACACACTCCAAACACGAAGCAAAAATATATGATTTCGATTTCAGTAAATTTTTGCTTCAGTTTTTAATGAATTTGTTCAACTTGGTACATTTCGGTCCATTGATTTTCAGGTTCGCCACAACACCCCTAATTCCAACCAGCTGATTTGCCCCGTCTTATTTTTAAGGGTGATACTATTGACACATATTACAATAAGTTTAAACACACGAGTTCTTAGAAACAAAAAACTTAAGCTAACTTACCGGATAGGTCTACAACTAGTTCAGTGTAGATTTGGATAAGCTTATGGTTGTAGCCGATCTAGCTTGTGGAAAGCTTCAAAGGAGCTACAAATATCTTCTTATCCATATCTAATATTTTTTATTCACGAGTCAAAATGGGTATGTCACTATTTGTACCAGATGTCTTGAAAGATACCAATCAATGGACGTTAAATCTAACCACGACAATGGTACTGCCTTGCACCCAAAAAGTTCGGACAGCTCGGACTAGCTCCGAAGAGCTAGAGCTTACCGGATAGGTCTACAGACCTAGTTCAGTGTAGCCTATTTGAATAAGGGCGGCATGTCAGTGCAGACCGGCTCTCCTGATCGGAGCCGATCTAGAAAGGCAAATAGTGATTTTTGGAGAGCATCTCCAATGGTAAATATATAAATTGAATGTGTGAAAATATGTAGACCAATAAAAAATAGATATTTGAAGGATAAAAATTAATTTTATACAAATATTTTATACACTCATTTATGCTTCAATGTTACACTTTAAGATTGTTGTGTGAAATTTGAATGAACCAATAGTATTTTACCATTCACATGTAATATTCAATATTTTTTATGAATATTTTTTATTTATAATTTAATAGTCAAAATGGGTATTATTTTAAAGCTTTGATGAGTAGAATTCAAATATACAAATATCATTATAAAATCATATTTTGATTTTTACTTATATTATTTTTAATATTTCTTAAAAAGTTAGAGAGTGAAAATAATGATGTAGATGTGTAAAATAGACACTCATTTTACACAAGTGATGATGTGGCATGTTTTATGCAACACTATTGGTGTACCAAAAATTATTCAAGTTGTGTAAATTTTACACAAATCATATGTGTCATGGTTTGCATATGCTCATTGAAGATGCTCTAACAGAGCAATGGTTTATGAGAGTCAAACAACTTGATTTCCAACAGTAGTGTATATTTATGTTTTGTGTAAAATATACAAAACTTATAAATTTTTTGTGCTCCAGCAATATTATAAATTTTTTTAGCTTTTGCGTAAAATGAATGTGTAAAATACACTCAAGTTTACACTGCCACATCATCTTTTTCTTTCTTTAATTATTTTATAAAACTTTAAAATGTAATAACTTTAAATAGAAATTATATATTTTAATAAAAATTATATATTTAAAATCTACTCATCAAGACCAACAAATCACGATCCATTGTTGTTATAATATTATGTATAACAAAATTCAAGAAAAAACAATTAAAATTTGCATAAAATGATATTTAATACGCATAATTATCTTATTAGTTCATTCAAAATTGCACAAAAGTTTAAAAATCATTGGAGCATATTTTTTTGCACTTCAAGTTTTGTGTAAAAATGTCTTGACACATAAAATTTACACAAAAAAATTTATAAAACGGTTGGAGATGTTCTTAAATGGCTGAGAGATGGCCGACACTCCTGGTAGGAGCCGGCTAGACCAAACACTTTATGGTGCTATAAATAACCCCCCACCCCCTCCACCCCCCAAAACTGGTAGTTGGGAGGGGATCTGAAATTGGCAAGCCTTTGGTACTAAGAAACAATCTTGAGAGGCCACCGATGCTCTCATGACAAGTGAGAGAAAGTGTGGTAGTTAAAGTGAAAGAATGAAGGAAAACTACGTTCTCTAGCTAAAGGAAGGAGACTAGAAAGTAGTGTGTTACTTAAGGTAGCCTCATCCTCTCTCTTAAGTATTTCCTTTATTAATGTTAGTATAAGTGCAATAGTAGAAATGTATGGTACATATAAACATTAAGCATATCTTGTATTATGAGATTAATATTGGTTTACTATTTGTCACTTTTGTTATTAATTTTGGCGAATTAGCTTAACATATCCATTTATCAATGGTTAGACTAATGGGACCGGGAGGGTTTTTCTTTGTTTGTAAAGTAATAGAACTTAAACCTCTCTTAATTTATATTTATATATAAAAAATAATTATATATATATATAAAAGGCAATAATTTTTTTTAGGTGATGGTTGGGTTCAGGTTGTGGTTTGCTTTTTGTTTTGTTTTGTTTGGTTGATACGTAGTTGAAGTCTGTAGGCTTGGTTTTCTTTATTGTTAGATTTTCAAAAATAAAATGGTAATATATATTTAGAGTGAAAATAATAAAAACAAGAAGATTAAGAGAAAGCGGAAGGAAATGTATATAGGTGGGAGTAGGGCATAGTCAGAAATTTAATTAATGTGGAGCTTTTAAATTTAATAATGATCTAAGTTTTTCTCAAAAAAAAAATATCCCTCTAACCATTGTACCACTCGTGGGCACTTATATTCACAAATTAATATATAAAGAGTAAAAAGAAAAATAAAAAAATTGGTGGGCGGTGAAATATACAGAAGGAATCTAAAATAAGTATTGAAGGACTTTATAGGAAAGTTAAAAATGATTTTTTGGTTTCAGGGGGGCTTTTGGTCCATCAAAATTAAAAAGAATATAATTGATGTGTGATTGCTTTAGCAATATTATTTTCGTTATAAAAATACATATATGAAAAGGGGGTTGTATATATATAAAGAAAAAAAAATCCAATTAATATATAATAATGCAATTTTCCAAAGGGCAAATGGCGCATCTTTTCCGATTTTTTATCTTTTCATATT
Organism: Lonicera japonica; assembly: GCA_021464415.1. Taxonomy (NCBI): domain Eukaryota; kingdom Viridiplantae; phylum Streptophyta; class Magnoliopsida; order Dipsacales; family Caprifoliaceae; genus Lonicera; species Lonicera japonica. The sequence goes on from CM038471.1 coordinate 26,435,626, forward strand.
CAATCTTCTCATACTTTAAAATCAATATAAATAGAGCTAATGGCATCAATTTGCAAAATCCAATATGATAGCATGTAAACTCTTATAATTCGAATAAAAAAAATTGTTTAATATAAAAAAATTAATTCATTTATTTATAAGAAGACATCTCTTTATGTCTCAAAAAAAAAAAAAAGAGGGCATCTTTTTGAATTTTTCCTATGACCTAAAATTGGTCAGGACGAGAGAAAACCTATACTACACCATAAGAAAATTAGAAAAAGGGACGTTGTGACAAAGTAGATAAGACTCGAACCCACCAGATTTCTAGGGTGCTCGCCAATGGGCCAAACTAATATAAAGTGGAACAAGCACAATTTGTGATAATAACTCTCTAAAATAAATATTTAATTGGCTAAAAAGTTGATTTTCTAAAAGCCGGCATGGATGGAAGCGACAATATAGGGCTATTGTCCCTCTTTAATTTTAAAATTTTTTGTCTTAGTAATAAAATTATACTTTAAAATTAAAATATGTGCGCTTTAGTTAATGGTGCCACTCTTTAAAAAAAATGCTAATTCTAGTTTCACTCAACCTTTAATTTAAATATTTTTTCACAAATTAACTCCTCTTTAAATAAATTCCTGAGTTCACCCATGTACATAACGTTAGTTATAATATTCAAAATACAACACAAATACTAAACTTATTTAGACTTGGAATTATTAATTAATAAATTGAAAGTCTTTATTTAGATACATGACAATCCAAAACCTATTATAATTATATAACTAGCACTATATTAAAAAATAAAAAAGTTCAAAATCAAATCTAAAATGGATTCCAACTCCTATTATTGCATGACAACAGAACTCAGTTACGTGGCGTACATTCATTGGCTGTAATACGCATACCAAGATACTCATATATATATATATATATTCATAATCTCGTAAACGGAAGAAGAAGAAAAAGAGAGAGAGTTGAGAAACATATATCGATATATCAAACAATGGCTGTGGTGAAGAAGAAAGCAATAGTCTTTCTTGTTCTCTTTGTTGTTTCTGGTAATTATTCTACGTGCATTACTAGTCTGCTTTTTTTCTTTCAGAAGTTTGAACGTATTTATTATATACTAGATTTTCGTGCGCATACAATGCATGTGCTATTACGTTATAAATAGCAGAGTTGTTTAATTACCCTCAATAGAAATAAGGATTTAAATCATGTTTCTTACTCCTTCTGTCTTTATATAATAGTAGTACATAACTCATAATTCATAATTGTAAAGTGTTTCTCTTTTTTTTTATTTGTTTTGTTCGGAAAGACAGAAATTAACAATGGATTTTTTTTTCTCTTTTCCCTTGTTTGCTTTGAAAAAAATAAATTTGAATGCTTGATTTCTCCCAAACTGTCTTTTTTTAGTTAATTGTTGTACTCTTGAGAGCATACTCTACCTATAATCTGATCGTCAATTTGTTATTGTTAATAATTCATGTAAAAAAGTTATATTTCGATAGTAATTATCAGAATGAACTTAAGCTATTTAAACATATATATAATTGTACTGACACAATTAATTATTGAATTGGTTTTTCATTTGTCTTTTTAAGTCTTGTTTTTCACATAGTTTATTGAAATAATAAACTAGTGATAGGATTTATTTTTTAACTTATTGTATTCAATTTCTTTCTTTATTTTGTAACAAATTTACTTAGATTTTTCCAATAGTGTTAATTAGTGCATTATGAAGTTCAAAATTAATCAAATTTTCAAATTTTGGAAGCAGATTTTCTATAAATTATGATTTTCTTTTTCTTTATAGAACTGGACTTTGATGGGGAATGTTTAATAGTTACAGGTCGATTCCAAGTCGAGTAGTTGGACGATTTTTCTGTAAAATTCTTTTGTTGCTATATTTTCTTTCCTTTACGGTTTTGCAGAAAAACAGTATTACCTGAATATTCATATGTATGCATATATATACACATAAATTCAAGTGATTCAGGTTGTTCAAACTGTGTATCTAAATATTGTTATGTTTTTTCATTGAAGTTTTGTTAGTTGGAGTAGCAGCGGGTGAGGAATCTGCCTCGAACAGTACCATAATTGGCATTGATTTAGGGACCACATATTCATGTGTGGGAGTGTACAGAAACGATCATGTGGAAATAATAGCCAATGATCAAGGAAACAGAATCACCCCATCATGGGTAGCGTTCACAGACACGGAGCGTCTGATTGGGGAGGCTGCAAAGAATCAAGCGGCTCTCAATGCAGAACGCACCATCTTTGACGTTAAACGTCTCATTGGAAGAAGGTAAGTAGAATACTATGTGGGTAATAAAATTCTACGTCTGTTTTCGCAATTTTAGAATCAAATTTGAGAATCTATTGGATTTATTTTGATGTTTATGGCTATTTGAGATTTGGGTCTTTGATATTTGATCAACTTGGAAAAGAGCGAATCTGGATACAGCTATTTTTATGTCATAGTTTTGTTCTTTTCACAACTTGAGTTGTCAAAGCAACTATGGATTGCAGAGCATGGCAGTGTTGTCGAAAGTTGTACCATGTTTGCACAGTTGTACATTGCTTTGGTAATGTCCATATTTTCTCTAACAATAGCTATCCGTTGCGAGTTGTGGCAGTTTGGTTTTAACTAAAAAAATAAAAAATAAAAAATAAAAAGATTTTCCATTCATACATAAAACAGAAAATTGTGTGGAAAAATAAATACAAGTATTGTGTTTTTAACTAGAATTATCCCATGCTATTTAGTTGTGGTTATCCGTTAGAGTGTGATTTGAAGTTGGTTTTTTTGCTTTTCGTGTTTGAAATTATTGGTAGGTTTGATGATCCTGAGGTTCAAAGAGACATGAAAATGTTGCCTTATAACATAGTTAACAAAAATGGGAAGCCATACATAGAGGTTAAGATCAAAGATGGCGAGGTTAAGATTTTTAGCCCTGAGGAGATCAGCGCTATGATGCTGGGGAAGATGAAGGAGACGGCTGAGTCGTATTTGGGAAAGAAAATTAAAGACGCGGTCGTCACTGTTCCAGGTAGATTATAAATTTTAAAAAGGAAGTATCTCTACTGGATTCATCTATTGATCATTCATACTGGGTGTATTCAGGAGTTGTACAATCCACCAATCGATAAACTTGTCATCTTCAAAACATTTATTGTATTCCAATCGGCTTTTTTGTGTTTGTTGCCTCAAATAGATTTTTTTGTGTTTGTTGCTTGTATAGCTTACTTCAACGACGCGCAAAGGCAAGCCACCAAAGACGCTGGCACTATAGCTGGGCTCAACGTGGTCCGAATTATCAATGAGCCCACAGCTGCATCAATTTCCTATGGTCTAGACAAGAAAGGAGAGGCGAAGAACATTTTAGTTTTTGACCTTGGGGGCGGTACATTCGACGTGAGTATCTTGACCATTGATGAAGGAGTTTTTGAGGTTCTCGCCACAAGTGGAGACACCCACTTAGGAGGAGAAGATTTCGATCATAGAATAATGGAGTATTTCATCAAACTAATCAAAAAGAAGTACAATAAAGACATTAGCAAAGATAACAAGGCTTTAGGAAAGCTTAGGAAGGAGAGTGAGAGGGCTAAGAGGGCTTTGAGCAGCCAACACCAAGTCCGGGTCGAGATCGAGTCACTATTCGACGGGGTTGACTTTTCGGAGCCATTGACCCGGGCAAGGTTTGAGGAATTGAATATCGATTTGTTCAAGAAGACGATGGGCCCGGTAAAGAAGGCGATGAAGGATGCAGGTTTGAAGAAGAGCGAAGTGGATGAGATAGTGCTTGTTGGTGGGAGCACTAGGATTCCAAAGGTGCAAGAGCTTTTGAAGGATTACTTTGAGGGGAAAGAGCCTAATAAGGGTGTTAATCCAGATGAGGCTGTTGCCTATGGTGCTGCCGTTCAAGGTGGAATCCTCAGCGGCGAAGGGGGCGAAAAAACCAAAGGTAATTGGTACTGCTATTCTTTTTATTCATTAGGTTTTTATGTATATGACAATAAAAAGGTAAAAATTATGAAACGCCATATATTCAGAATTCAGAGCCAAATGAAATCACACACATATTTCAGGAGCTGTGTTCAGCATTAAGATTTAACTATTCAGCGTTTAGCATTCTGGGACTAGAAAACAAACGGCCTTTAATGCTTTCTCTAACAACAAAATGAACTAGACCAATGAATCCCTAGTACTTGTATTGGCGCGACTTCATCTTGTATTGTTATAAGTATATTGAAAATTAATGCATTCTTGTGTGCAGGGGTTATTGTGCTTGATGTTGCTCCCTTGAGTTTGGGGATTGAAACTGTTGGTGGGGTGATGACAAAATTGATCCCAAGAAACTCGGTTATCCCTACGAAGAAATCTCAGGTCTTCTCAACTTACCAAGATCAACAAACCACTGTATCTATCAAGGTATATATATAATAGAGAAGCAAACGTATTTAAGTACAATGAGAATAATTTTCTGCCTAAGCTAATACTTTTTCCAAATTTTCTCAGGTGTATGAAGGCGAAAGGAGCTTAACTAAAGATTGTCACGAACTTGGGCGGTTTGAACTATCCGGCATTCCACCAGCTCCGAGGTAAAGCTAAGATTGGGCCACAGATTTTCTAAGATTCCATTTAATCATCAAAAAATTTGGTCTAGATTACCAGAAGTACAATGTAGTTAAAACTTTACCTGAATTGCTGCTGGAATAGTTTTCGAAGGTTTAAAACAAGCTAGAGCACAAAATTAGCGAATTTGATATCTTTTGTCAATTCTATTTTGTGCGCATCATTTTTTGAAGCTGAAACGATGAAGATTAATTGGTCTGGTTCACTTACATGTCATTGTTCTTGTTTCTTTCTTTATAGGGGAGTGCCTCAAATAGAGGTGACATTTGAGGTAGATGCAAACAGCATATTACACGTGAAGGCGGAAGACAAGGCTGGAAAGAAGTCACAATCCATAACCATAAGTAATGAGAAGGGGCGCTTGAGCAAAGAAGAGATTGCACAAATGGTGAAAGAAGCAGAGGAGTTCGCAGAGGAGGACAAGAAGGTGAAAGAGAAAATCGACGCCAAAAACAGCTTGGAGACTTACATTTACAACATGAAGACCACCATTAACGACAAGCTGGCTGATAAGATTAGTGGTGAAGATAAAGAAAAGATTGAGACCGCGCTAAACGAGGGGCTTGATTGGTTGGATAGTGAGAGCCAAAATGCAGAGAAAGAAGATTTTGACGAGAAGATGAAGGAGATTGAAGCAACTTGTAATCCAATTATAAAACAGGTTTATGATGATAGTAATAGTGGAGACGGTTATGAAGATGAAGATGAAGAGTCTAATGATGAGTTATAGAAGACTTGCAGTTTCTCTTTTGGAATGTTTTTATTTTTTCTTTAGGGATATTACATTTGTTTTAGTATTCCTTTCTTTAGATGTATTATATGCGAATTTTTTTGTTTGTTCCTCTCATAAATTTTATTTCAAATTTTTCGGAAGTGTTTATTGATAATTTATTTAGGAATAGAATAACCAAAGTTAAGATATGAAATCCATCCCTCTTCATAGAGAAAAGAGACTGAAAAACAAAATTTAGCTTGCCCAAATGTGAAGAACCCTATAAACAAAGCTAATGCGCCTCAAAATTTGACGTGTATATATATGCGTTTGTATCATTGTTCTTTTGTGGGGGTGTGCCTCAAATAGAGGTGACATTCAAGATCAAAACATATGACATACTAGATATAACGTCCAAGGCCGAGGCCAAGGCCAAGGCGGCAAAGAAGTTGCAATCTATTACCTAAACAAACGACAGGGGGCGTTTGAGTGAAAGAAGCAGAGGAGTTTGCAGATTTCACAATATATTCTTGGTATGTAAAATCCACAATGCGCCCACTAATAATAACCATCTGATTTCATAGGTAAGTGTAGCATGGAAAAAATAGTTCCACACGCAAACACAAACTATATATGATTGATAAAGCAGCGGCTTGAAAGCCCCGCTCATGGAATTCACTGGTGCTAAGTCAAGGCTGGTCCCAAGATATATAAGGCCATGTACAGTACAGGTATTGCAAACGGGAGAATTTTTTCACATATACATCATACTATAATTTTTGGCCCGTATTCTCATGACATGTTTAAAATTTGGATCCCTCGCTTAAGTTATAAAACTTTTGTTGTAAGGACTGTAGTTGCCCACGTGCGCACCCTTAGGGCCGGCTCTGAAGCTAGAGTAGGTTGTTCCTTGTGGTTGAATATTAGTACCAAGTTCTTTTCTAGTTGGATTATTTGTATGACTGCTTCAGATATTGATTCATAATATAACTATTGCTGCTGCTGCTGCTGCTGCTACATACATAGATTGAGGATTGAGAGACATTGCTTATACTTAAGGTGCAAATTAGACAGAGCCTGGCTTCTGGATGGTCAAGCTTGTTTGTTAAAATTTAATTGAGTTGGAGCGGATCTTACACTAGCTCAATGAAACCATGTTTGAGCTGGGTAGATGGAATTCCTCAATAATTGGGTTTGGCTCAAGTAATAAACGAGTTTGAACAAAAAATCGAGCCTTTCTCAAGTTAATTTTTTGCACAATGTAATATATCATTTTCTTATACTCGAGCCATGTTTATACCTGATTCGTTGATACTTGGTCGGTTAGCTTAATAAGGGATCTCTTGCTTTGTTCATGCTCAGTTCGTTAGCTTAATAAGGGACCATCTGCCAATTGAACAAAAACATGGAGTTTTAAGTGCAAAATCCATATAGGTATATAGCTTATAAAAGATGCTAAGAAGCATGGGTACAGTACATTTATGCAAGCAAGCAAGCAATCAAATCTAAACTACTTCAAAATTCTTCACAAAATTAAAAAAGATGTTACACGAGTTTCCTGTTCATAAAGAAATGGAAGTTCACTCTAAACATATAACACACAAGCGCTCTAATCTATCGAAACGGAGCTAGAGGATTTGGAGTACTCGGGATTTTCAAGCTCCTAAGCTCTTTGCACACGTGATCTAACATACCCAAAAAGTCCCTAACAATCACAAAGATCCGAAGAGGGTTGGCTTCTTCTTTGCTCAAATCTCCGTGAAAGTATTCAGTAATTTCTCGCACATGTAATAAGACTCTTTCTTCATCTTCTTGCAGCTCCCTTAGTTTTTCTTCTGCATGATTCAAAAATGTTCTCATTGACAGCACAAAGTTCCCACTATTTTCCTCCCCACACAAATCCTTATTTACCAAATGTTGCAGCTTAGTCTTTTCATGTGATAGATTGGAGACGGAGCTTGCTAGAACATCCAAATCTATGGTGGCAGTTTTCTTCACATTAAAAAGCTCGGTACACAAACCCGAAACAAGATCTAGCCCCATCTCTGTGTAATGTTCCTCTCTATCACGCCCTGATACCTGTCTGTTATCCTCTGATATCAGTTTCTTACGTCCTGATACTAGTCCGTTATCCTGTGATTCCAATATGCTACGTCTATCCTCCCCGTTTTTTATCCTATTAGTTCTTTGGTTGATGTCAATCATCCCTATAATGCTCTCAGAGACTCGAATCCCTTCCGATCTAACGATTTCTTGGACGACGAAATGGAGCAAAGTTGTTTTCCCATCGGTCCCTTTCACATCTGCGAGCTTAAGGAGGGTGTCGAGCTTGAATGCTCTCGCTCCTCCTCTAATTGTCCCCACGTTCATTCTGTTGCCTGTTTTTAGCACTGCCTCTAGTAGTTTTAAGAAGAGTCGGCTTGATCGTAGTTCCTTGCAAGCGTCCTAATACAAATTCAAGAATTGGTCATTTGAATGAAACAAAATCAGGGTCCGTCTCACTGGTTTACGTGCAAAAGGATTGAATTCTTAAGAATTGTTTTACATGGAAAAAAATTTCAGTGGAGAAGGAACAACTGAGGGGAGAGGTGGTTTTTGCAAATTACATGAAAAGGAAGAAACTTAAGGGTGTGTTTGGTACCAAGACAGAATAGGTCACAAAATGTTTAATTTTTAGGCAATCCTTCCTTTAGGCAATTGAATTCCAGAAAAAAGCATTTAAGGGTGTTTGATTGTATTATTTTCTAGGTGGAAAATATCTACTTTTCCCATTCAATGATGATATGTTTTCCAACATTTGGTGTTTGATTGCTCAATTTTTATCTAAAATTGATTCCACCTCACCTAGAATTCATTTTCCATGGGGAGGGTAGGAATTCCATTTCCTAGAAGCATCATTTACTTGGACCATGGTATTAGGAGGAATTGAAATTGCCAAGAAAATTATGCAAACAAACATTACCGAAAGACAGAAAAGTACATATTTAATTTTCCAAGTTTTATCATGGTAATTAATTCTATGGAAAATTATGCAATCAGTAAAGATGGAAAACATATTTTGAGCAGTTTCCATACAAAAGAAGTGTTCTGAAACACACCCTTTTGCATAGTTATCTTGTACCTCTAGCATTGAGAAAGATTTTCTAAGATGAACCACTTCATCTTCGAAAGTTTCTCTGTAAAGCATCGCTTCAATCCTTGAAAATGCGAATGGTACTTTAAGCATTGCCTTGACAAACTTCTCAGCTGACCCCAATTCATTGATGTCTCCTTTATAGCTTTCGAGTTTAGCTTCTTCATCCTTTGTGGGTTCCATCTTCACCAATGCTTCTAATTGTTGCAAGCACAATCCACCTCCTGCTAGTAAAAAAATTTCAAGATTAGAACAAAAATACTCACATGTAATTTGAACAATTTATGATTTCGTACCTTGTATTAGTGCTTCGCAAACTTGCTCGACAGTCACATTCAGAGCTTTTGAAAGTATGGTTATATTCTGCAGTCTCTTCGGCTCAAGAACGTGCTTGCCTGGGGAAGGACTTTTGCCCTTCGCTTCGTCGTTCTTCAAAGAGTTTTGTAGATTGTAACTGAAGAGTGACTCGATCATTTTCTCATCAAATCTGTTCCAGGATTTCAAAATTTTCTTATTTCACAAGCAATGTGAGAGAATGTAAAGTATTAGAGAAGGCAAGAAAGTAGCTTACTCGAACGAGCTTGATCTTAGCTTGTCCCACACCGTTGATCTGTCTGATGCAGCTCTTACTTTGTCCCAATGAAGTGGCTTCAGCTTTGGAAGTGGTGCTCCGTCTTTACCCAATGGCGTATGTTGAAGAAGGGGAGCCGGTGGGGGAGGTGGGCCCTTTAAAGGTGGAGGCAGGCCTGGTGGTGGAGGAACTCCCGCCGATGGCTTGGGGGGATTAGGAGGGGGGGATGGTGGCAAATCATTTTCTGTTGTTTGGTTTGATCCTGAGGAAGAATTTGAATTCCTACGTGATGAAAAGTTTGACAATGAAGAAGAACGTGTCCCTTTAGACGCGAGTTGCATTGAATGGGAGGAAGAGTAAGAAGGAAAAGGCCATACAGGTGGTGGTGGCGGCGGTGGTGGAGGAGAAAGGAGAGGTGGAGATGGCAGTGACACGTAAGAAATTAACTTTGAAGAGTTAATTTCTGACGTGTCACTAAGATTACCGGCGGTGGCATTGGAAAGCCGCAGCGGTGGTGTTGGTGGCAGTGGTGTTGGTGGCGGCGGCAGTTGCAGCAGTGACACGTCCGAAATTAACCTCGAAGGCGTTGAAGAGTTAATTTCTGACGTGTCACTAAGAGTACTACTCGCGGAGGCATTTGACAGCCGCAGATCAGATGAGTGTGAATTGCATAAAGAATGAAAAGATTCATCATCAGATGAATTAGTTTCTTCATTTATCACCACTTCCTCAAAGCTACAACCAACATCTTCATGTTCAACTGATTCTAATGTCTCATTCACACACACAATTTCTCCCTCATGAGTACTACTAACATTATCAGATTCCGATATTATCGAAATTTTCTCGGATTCTACCACTTCATTGGATTTGGAATATGTTCTGTTTTTATTTGGAGTTGTGTTCAAATTTTCAAAATGTGGCTCTAAAGCTGTTATTGAATCAAGGTAAAAAAGGTCAGGGCCTGGGTCAGAAGTTACCTTCCTTACTAAATTTTGAGAACTCACATGCTTTGATCTACTTGTACATTGCAGCATTGGCATTGTACTTTTTGATGATGATCTCCTCTGTTTCTTGAATTTTTTGCATCCCCATATGAGCCCAATGCCTAGTAGCACAGAAGTAACACCAGCAGACACAAGAACAGCCACAAGAACTCTTCTTTTTCCACCATTTCCCCTCTCCACCTTCCGAGGCGGCGCAAAGGCAGGCGCGTGGTGGTGTGGGCGGGCGTGTTTTCCGATACGCACAGCCGGAGCAGGAGCCGGAGCCGGCGACGGAATGGTGGATGGTGATGGGGAAGGTGAGGGTGACCCATAATTGAATCCAACTTCATGGGGTCTTTTTGTTTTGAAATTCTTGATTCCTAGCAAAACCCTGAATTTTTCCAGCATCAAGGCTTGTTTTTCCTCTCCCTCATCCTCACCAGACACCTTGTACATGTGTTTCTCTCCCCTCCCTCCATTTTCTTGGCCATGAACATTCAAAATGTGGGCAGAAATGAATGATGTGATCAAGAAAATGATGAGGAAAATGTGACAAACATTTCCCATTTTTTCCTCTCCCTCAATCCAAAATCATTTACAAATCAACCCACCTTTCTGCATATGAGTAATGTCCCATCTTTTATGTAACAAAGTTATGTAGACAGAGAAAGAAAGAGAGAGGAGAGAGAAAGTCTTTAATGCTACTCCAAGAAACCCCTGAGGAAGGCAGTTGTTATCTCTTCTCTCTTCCATTAATTCCCTCTGTTTGAGTACTATTAGTGTATCACCTTCTCTTTTGTACACTTTCTCATATTTTGTTTTGAATCCTCTCTTTGTCTTTATCTTTAGGTATAATGAAAAAGGTTCTTTAGGTATAATGAAAAAGGTGAACATGTTTTCTTCTCTTCATCACTCAAACCTTCTTTCATCTTTAGTGAGGTTTTTGTATTCCAAAAACCTCTTAAAGATGGAAAATATGATTCAAGGGTACTATTTTATTACACTTGAGTCAACCAAAAGCTTTGTGTAGTTAAAAGTCTTGTCAATATCTAAAAGTGTTTTGTGGGTCCCATTTGGTTGGACTTGTCTTACCCAAGTTTTCTCCCACCACCCACATGAAGAGGAAAGGGACAGAGGATTGGGGATGGGTTTACATCAATTAACTCCAAATTTGTAGATTCTCATGGTTGATATGGCTGTGGATTTTAATTGATTAATACCTTAAAATAACAACAATCACAATTAAAAACTCATAAATTTTGGATTATTACGTGACTGTACACCAAAGTTAAATTGGGTGTTCAAAATGAAGGGAGGAAATCAAAAATTAAATTTGAGGGTGTCAAAAAAAATCTATGTACATAAAACGTATTAATAATTAGTCAATCATTTTAAAATAATATATAAAAGTATACCAAAATCTGAAGATATACAATGATACACCAAAGTTTGGGGGTCATAACTATACATATATAAAAAATACACCAAATTTTGAGAAAGTGTGTGAAGGTTCGCCAAAATTTAGGAGAGGCAGTAGCCTGCAATCTGTAATCTAGTTTGGTCCTTGCCAAAATGCATAATTTCTTTCTTTATATAATTCTTTTCCGCTTGTATACTTATCTAGAACGTTATTATATGATTGAAATATGAGCACTTAATATTTTAACAGTTCCGACTGTTTTTTCAAAACCAACAAAAATTGTTCATTTGTACTTTTAGATTTTCATCGGTTAGAGTGAAAAGTCATGTTAATGTTGAGTTAAACAAAGGTGAACAAATCTACCATCAATTAGAGTGAAAAGTCATGTTAATGCTGAGTTAAACAAAGGTGAACAAATCTACCATTAATTAATGTGAAAGGTGCAATGTCTAAAGGATAAATTATATAGTGAAAAATGTCTTTCGATTAATTCTCGCTCGTAATATAGCAGTTTACTCTGAAGTTGAATTATGAGAGGAAAAAAAGTTGAACGCAATATTATGATGTTGAATTATGAGAGAAAAGAGGAGTATCGGTAGATAATAATCTCTCTTTGCATGGTCCTTTTTTAAGTCACTATTTGCAAGTTTGTTATTATTAGTCTGGTCAAAAGGCAGCATTTATGATTTGGTGAGACTAAATTTTATTTATTTATTTATTTGGGTTTAGAAAAGTTTAACTAAGGAGAAATTTCCTTGATTTAAATCAAGACATTCTAGCACGTTCAATGAGCATTTATTACGATGTTTACATATTGTTTATCGAAAAAGAATATTGACAACAAGATTTATATGTAAGCATTACAAAAAAATAAATTAAGGGGATTGCTATTGACACACTCCACTTTACTCTGTAATACTCCCTTGAAAAAAAAGCCTAACTATTCTATGGACACACACCATTTTTTTTATTTTTAATTAGTAATTAAAACATTAAACACTCCCTTAAACAACTTCATCATCATCATCGCCACCACCACCATTGCCGCCTCTTCTTCTTCTTTTTCTTCTTCTTCTTCTTCTTCTTCATCATCATCATCATCATCATCATCATCACCACCACCACCACCATTGCCGCCACCACCTCCATCATTGTTGCTCCTACCACCATCCAAATCATCATTCATCTCCAAAAGAAGTAGGATACTTATATTCTTGTTATTCCTTTATGTTTCCTTTCATTTATAAATCATTGGATACAAAAGAACGCAAAAAAAATAAAAAAACAGAAATAAAACACGAAGAATGTTTACTCGGTCCTTAGGAACCGAGTGTTGTACAGCTTACTCGGTCCTAAGGAACCGAGTAATGTACAGCTTACTCGGTCCTAAGGAACCGAGTTAGGCTTTGGGTTATTTTTTCAATTCCACTCGGTTCCTTAGGACCGAGTGACTAGTGCTTTACTCGGTTCCTTTCGGCCGAGTGACTAGTGCTTTACTCGGTTCCTTTCGGCCGAGTATGATGAACAACACTCGGTTCCTAAGAACCGAGTAAACCTTCATCCATGGCAGAATTTTGTTTTGATATGGTGTGTGCACCGATTAAACTTTTTTTAACCAATAACGAAAAAGTTCAGAAGAAAAAGAGTGGAACGACTAGATTGTTAAAAAAAAAGTTAGTAGACCAAGATTGAAGATGAGATTTGTAGAGTGAGTGGTGTGATTTGTTTTTTTGAATTTTAGAGAGAATATAATGCTTGATTCCAACCAGAATTTCAAAAAAATGCTAAATGGAAATGTGTTGATTTGTGAAAGAAGAAGATTGAAGATGAAGGAGAGTGGAGTGGTAGAGAGTAAGAGTGGAGTGTTTTTTAGATTAATGTTAATTAATCTTAAAATTAAATATGGAGTGGTGGAGTGGTGGAGTGTTAGGAAGAGTAAAAATGTACCTATGGAGTGTTAGAGAGATATGGAGTGTTAGTGAGTTAAATAGTGTGTGTCAATAGTAACCCCCTAAATTAAATAATTAATAACTCAATCAATTCTTATTGAGCATCAAACAAAAATTTAATACTGCTGTCTTATATCCCTTTTGTTTTGTTTTTTTTAAATATTTTATGTGAGTTTGGCAGTCATGCGGGTATTTTTTATGTTATACCTAGTATAATTCTTTAAAAAAAAATTATATTTATAAATTTATAACTAAATTTTATTTGGTAGGCTGCAGCTACTCTAAGGCATCATTTGATTCACGAATTTAAGCGCTCAAGAAAGAAAAGTTTTTCATTTTCTTTGTTTAGTAAACACAATTTTCAAAAACACTTTTTTGACAAAGGAGAAAATAGTGGGTAAAGTCATTCCTCTCAGAACCAATAGAATAAATTTTTCCTTGTGATTTCTTAATATCTATTACAAAATTTTTAAATAACAATATCCATATTTAAATACTTTTCATTTTTTACAAAATATAAAAAAAAAACTTGACAAAAATTTTAATTTTTCATCTCTATAAAAAAGACAATGAAATTAATTTTTTTTTCATGGAACAAATAAGACATAAACCTTCTTGTTAATTGTTGCCTTGCCCTCCCCACCCCCTCGCCCACTAACCGGGTCTCTTCTCCCCCCCCCCCCCCCCCCCCCCCCCCCCCCCCCCCCCCGCACATACACGCATGTGATTAGGTCTGGAGAGAGAGAGAGAGAGTATTGGTTAGTTTCCAAACCGACAACACAGTGTGATGGCTTGGCTTAGCTTAGCCGCTACATGGATTCCAAATGGCACACCAGCTATTGACCAGTGGGGGACCCTATAGTTGAACCACATTTTTGGACCATGCAGGAGTAGCTTTCAGGTTGACATGACTGCTACAATTTACTCCTCTGCCTTCTAAAATTTGAAGTGTGAATTAATTTGTACGGACTAAATTTTGTGAGATGGTTTTTTATTATTAAAATATTTGTTCCATACTAAAAATATATTTTATATATATATATATATAATTTACTAATTTTTTTAAAAAATGATGTGATTTCTCGAATACAATATTTATTTTTTGCGAGAATTTAAATACATAAATATAGTATTTGAACATTTAAGACTTTTTGGTCACAGGTGTGATATTTTTGCTTGAGAAATCTCGATTCAATTTTACAAATACAGTACATATTATTGAAAAATCTCGTCACAAATTTAGTACCTATGATTTTTCACAGATGCATATACAAAAAAAACAGAGATCGCAAGTTTAAAAAAAAAATATGCACTGCATCTTAAAAATGTTTGAGTTCATTTCTAATTAAGCTTAATATTGACTTGGCCCAATTAGTGAATGGGTCTGTTTCTTAATTTTTAATAATACTCTTAAATTATACGCGAAATTACGAGCAAATTCAACCATTCTCACGGGCAAAGAGGTCGGGATTTTATTTTACCTCGAGCCAATGTAAAGTTGAAAGCTCATAGTAGTGATGTCATCTATTTAATACACGTTTTTATACAAACGATGCAGTCTCTTATTAGAGTTATTACCCGAATTAAGGAAAATATAAAAAATAAAAAAAAGAATAATATGCGAAAGATAATATAGAGCTTGGTATTATTTGTCGAACCCCTTCAAACCTCTAAACAAACTATTTTATAATCAAAATCTTGAATTTATAATCTTTATAATAATTTTTTTGTCTAAATGTTGATGATAAACAATTAGTTTAGTGTATAACAAAACTCTAGCATGTAGTTTGGTTTAGGGTTTAAAACCTTTTCATACTATTTTATCACTTATAATGTATAGTAAAATATATGGATCCAAGTCTAAAACAAAGGGCTATATTAGTCTTTTATGACTTATTATGTATGATATATATATATATATATATATATATTATTGTAAAATATATATGTCCAAGTTTAAAAGTTTTTAAAACAATGAACTAGGTTGGGCTTTCGTGAATTATGTATCATATATATTTTCATGTTTAAGATAAATTGATTCCAAGTTAAAAGAGTAGTTGGACTGGGCTAGACACAAAAAAAAAAATAAAAAATTATACATATTTGTATTAGCATTTACATGTGTTTAACCTGAGCCAAATGTCACGGGCTTGAACCTCTTCAAGGCACGTGCGGTACTTAGTGCTTTCAAACTTCCGTCCTCACGGATTTACACTAAGTCAGCCTTCCCACAATGGCTTAAGAATAACGAACCCACGAATGAAACTTAAGCAAGATAGAACGCAAGAGTTTATAAAGGAAACTTTATATTACCCAAGAATACTTTACAATGCTTAGAATACAGTTCACTCTCTATGCTCAACACAAATGAACCCTCCACCTATTTATAGGTGAGGCCTTCCCGAATGGACGGTCGAGATCGATCCAATCCAATGGTCTAGATTTACATTCCAGAATTTTCTATACAAATATCTCTAACTAGAATACTCTAGAATAATCTACCAAGATTATTTACAACTGGGCTATTTTAGAAAGTTCCACATCTAGGCTCTTCTAGAATACTCCCGAAGGTTGGAGGCTCTTCTCCATTATTCCATAAGGTTCTAGAAAATTCCATAAGCCTCCGTAGTGTTCTGGAATTTTTCGATTCTCTTGAACAAAATCGAGCAGGTCGTGACACTCTCCTCCGCCTAATTTGGCGACGTCCTCGTCGCCTCGTACTGCCTCAACTTGTCTTCGAATTGCCAGAAGTCGGCTTGCGATTCCCACGTTGTTTTGGACTCAGGCAATCCCTTCCATTTGATTAAGAATTGTTTGCAAGGAGGTACTCCACGCCTTCGAACCTCACGAGCTACCAAGACCTCCTCAACTTCTTTATCAAATGACTTGGTCACAATCGGTGGTGCCCGTTGTGACGTGCTTCGGCTGGGATCCTCCACGTCTTCACAGTATGGTTTTAGCATGCTCACGTGAAAGACTGGATGGATCTTTAAGGTGCTAGGAAGGTCAAGACGATATGATACCTTGCCAACCTTAGCGATCACTGGAAACGGCCCTTCATATCTTTTCACCAAGCCTTTGTGTACACTCCGATATGCCTTGTATTGTTGAGGGAGAATCTTCACAAGGACTTGGTCACCAACATTGAATTCCATCGGCCGTCTCTTCTTGTCCGCCCACTTCTTCATTCGCCTCAGGGCTTTATTAAGGCACGAACGAGCTAAGTCGGCATGCTCATCCCATGACTTTGCCATCTTATATGCTCCGGGGCTTTTTTCTCCTTCAATGGAAGTGGTCAATGTGTGGGGCGTCAATGGTTGTTGTCCGGTCGCTAACTCGAATGGACTCCTTCCCGTGGCTTCACTCCTTTGTAAGTTGTAAGAAAATTGAGCAACATCTAGGAGTTTAGCCCAATCCCTTTGGTTTGCACCCACAAAGTGTCAGAGATAACACTCCAACAAGGCATTCACCTGTTCCATTTTCCCATCTGTTTGTGGGTGAAAGCTTGTTGAGAAGTGTAGATCCGATCCTAGGAGTTTAAACAACTCCGTCCACAACTTTCCCGTGAAACGGGGGTCACAATCACTTATGATGCTCCAAGGTAACCCCCAATACTTCACCACATTCTTAAAGAATAGCCTTTCCGCTTCTTCTGCTGTGCAATCCTTGGTGGCTGGGATGAATGTGCCATATTTAAAAAATTGATCAACCACCACAATAATTGAGCCAAACCCTTCGGATTTGGGCAAGACACTAATGAAGTCCAAGGAAATAGAATCCCAAGGACGCTCCGGGACCGGTAAGGGTTCCAACAACCCCAGTGGTGCCCTTGCTTCCACCTTGTCTTGTTGGCACACAAGACAAGTCTTCACATAGAGTTCCACCGTGTCCCTCATTTGCGGCTAAAAGTATGCTCGTCCAAGTAATGCCAAAGTGCGTTTTTGACCTGAGTGTCCGACCCACCTCGTATCGTGGCACTCCTTGATAATATCTCGCCGTAAGTTGTTCCATTTAGGAACGTATACCTGCTACCCGGTTGTGTAGAGTAAGCCATCCTCTACCCAAAACCGCCTTGTTTTTCCTTCTTGGGCAGCCTTTATCAACTCCTTAGCTACAAAGTCGTGCTCCAAGCCTTCTCGAATCAGGTCCAGAAAAGCTCCCTTGGCTTGGCTTATGGCAGCAAGCTCGGCTTTTCGACTCAAAGCATCGGCAACGACATTGTCTTTGCCCGGCTTGTACTCCAACACATAATCGAACTCCGCCAAGAAGTCCTGCCACCTTGCTTGTTTGTGAGTCAGCTTCTTTGTTTTATCTTAAATTTAAAACAAAGGGCTATATTAGTCTTTTATGACTTATTATGTATTATATATATATATATATATATATATATATTATTGTAAAATATATATGTCCAAGTTTAAAAGTTTTAAAACAATGAACTAGGTTGGGCTTTTGTGAATTATGTATCATATATATTTTCAAATTTAAGATAAATTGATTCCAAGTTAAAAGAGTAGTTGGACTAGACTAGGCTAGACACAAAAAATAAAAAAAAAATTATACATATTTGTATTAGCATTTACATGCATTTAACCTGAGCCAGAGCCTGGATAACCTTCTACACCTTTGATTCTAACTTTTCTACCTGATGGTCTAACCTTCGACAAAAGCGATGATTTGGCGATTCTTTTGTAATCAAACTTCTAGTCATTTCACCAGCCAAAACCCTAACCAAACATGATCAAATCAGCAAGGCCAAATTTTATTACAAGTACCCACCAAAACAACTACATCAAGCTCCCAATCATTGAATCAACCCTAGAAATTCAAACTAAAGGCATGAATTATGCAAACAAGTCCTCCCTTCAATCAATAATAGTTCTTACCTCGAGTTTCATCTAAATTCTTAGAATTTGTAGTCTGAAATAGCATCGATTAAGCTATCTTCCCATTCATCGTCTACGTGTAATATAGTTATAAAAAATGTGATATATAAGTACATCAATAACAAAAACCATTATCAGTACTCAGATTGAATAAACACTGAAACAATAGGTAAATAAGTGAACCAAGTCCCACATATATCCTCTACATGTACATCACAAGTCATTTCCCAAAAATATCCAAACATATCTAAAAAGAGATGAAATAACATAAATGTACCACAATTATCATAAATAAAACATATTTATCAAATATTTAACACATTATACGAGATTTCTTTCTCTTAAGAATGGCAATTTAGTCTGCCTAGTCGCCTCTAAAAATCAAATCACACTTTGCACAAATAATAATAATTATAATGACCCCTTTTCAAAATATTTTCAAACCATTAAACCTGCTTAAAAATTGCACACGGAGCGCAAGTGCATTGGGAAAAAGTTCTACGGTGGGCCCCAAATTTCGAATGTTAAAAATCATGCACTACTTTGTTGCGTGCAATTTATTTTTTGTAAATAAAAGGCTCGCAAAGTGGTTAGTTTTTATTAAAATATAGAAAATATTATAAATGTAAATATCATTTTTTTTCATATACAGGCTAACCAAATTCATTGTCTTACTTTTAGCTTAATCTCTTGCAATATTTCTAGGTAATTAAATACTGTCTAATTAAAAAAAACAAATGTAGAATACGACATTTACAGGTAATCTTTTGCATTACTCAATAAATAAATCTTTTCTTCTTCTGCACAGTTCTCTCCCTCTCCCTCTCCCTCTCCCTCACCATCGATCAGGGTTTGTTGCCATGACCATGAGCAAGGGGGGCCTTGGGGGGAGTTTTAGGAGAACTTCAAACTCCACGAGTGTTTGGCTATAAAGCCCAGACACAATATGAGAATTGTGTTTCAACAAGAAACGGGATTCGCAATTTTTTTAAAATGTAGAATACGACACATAGTGATACGTTATTAATTATATATATATATATATATATATATATGCAATAAATATTATAAATATTTAAGAATTCAATAAAATAAAACTAGATTGCATCAATAATTTAAATACTCAACATGATTATTGTTTCCACTCACCACATAATTAAAGTAGAAAGTAAACATAGACTAAATTGTTTCATAAAATAAGAGAAAACAAAAGGGCAATATAGAGATAACAATCATAATCGACTCAATATCACTAAGTCGACTCAACATCAACCGCTTCAACATCTTCAACTACATCCCCAAATATATAGAAATAACAATTGACTCAATAAACTAAGTTTTTTTATTATTATTTACAACCTCATATTTTAACTTAATTTACTCTGACCCATTTTTAAGTTTTAAAATTTACAAAAAGGCCCCTCCAGCTTATAGGATTAATGTACTGGGACTAAAAAAACAAATTAAACCCGATACACTCTAATTCGCATATCGGCCACGTATCAGGAAGGATTCATGACATCTCAGATAATATTTGTGCTTCATAGGTGTTTGAGAGTTGGAAAAAAAAAAGAGTTGGAAGAATTTCTCTGTCTAAAAAACATTGATAATAATCTTTATCATAGATGATGATCTTTGACGTTTCAAATTATGTTGGGCAAAAACTCATAAACCTTTTTTGTAATATATATAAATCATGGTTCAAATTAATGTCTGTACAGTTTTACTCAATTTTTCATATTCGCTTAATCGCTCAAGATTTGTTTATAAAATTCCAAAAAGATTAATTAGATAGTTTGAGAGAGGAGAGATGGATCTGAATGGAATATTGAAAGAAGTCTATGTGAAAAGAAATAGGGGAGAAAAATGGTTAGATCTGAATGGAATATTAAATGTATGACTAGTTTTATTTTATTTTCTTGTTTTTAGTTCGCGCGCGCGCGTCTCTCTTTTTCTCCTCTTGTCGTCTTTCGTGTCGGAATGTCTGCCTAGTCGGCCTAGCTAGGCGGTACACGTAGAATTACTCACAATATCCAATTAATCTTTCGATACTATATAGTATTATAAAAAAATATATATCAATTACTCATTAATTATTTTTTTATAATTTTAATGATAGTAATATTAATTAATTATTAATTGTTTTTTTATATTCTTAATGCATAATAAAATAATAATTATAATATTTTTAATTTATTATTTTGTATTATAGACGAAGTAGTATCATTAATTTAATGTACTAGTTTTTAAAAATGGCTTTAAATTAATAATCTTATTTTTAATTTTTCATAACAAATGAGTTGTATTATCAACCATTAATTATATTAAAATTAATATTTTCTTGAAAATAACAAAGTAAAAGTTGCAAAATTAATTAAAAACGGGTGCAATATATATTTTATTCTCCATAAGGAATATATTCATTCTAACTCAAATCTTTAGTAGAATTTAAAAAATGTTCATGCTTTGATTCATTAATCACTTTTAAAGTTTTGCTCATTGAATTAGTTTATCATATTTATTTATGTGTCACTCTAAAATTATAGGATACTAATAGTCATGTAGAAATATTTTTTTTAAGATTTAAATATGCACCATTTACGCTTTCTCTAATTGATAGTCATATGCATTTGTATATATAATTATTTCTATAATCGTTAGAAAGAAAATTTGTTAACTGCTCGCGTATCGCACGAGTTATTAACTAGTATTCGGTTAGAACGTTCTAAAAAAGTTATGACTATTTTTACGCGAAGTAATACAAAATAAGAAGAATTACATATCAAGGTGTTTTGTTAATGCTTAGGGGATTCGAAGCTGAGACTAGCTACTTAGAGCCTTTAATCTCAAGCTGAAGCCACTGGACCAACTCTTTGGGGTTGTGTACTACCTCATTCCAATGACTTTTATGTGGTCAGGAAAAAATAGAGATGATTTTCGTGTGATTTATATTGAATCTTTAAGAAGTTGAGGGAAAACTTTAACATATTAATTATAGGCCTAACTTATCCATAGAAAGAAAGAGAAGTCATACTAAGCTAAATCTTAAGGTTGAGTAGCAATATTATGTATATTATTTTGTTAGTGTTCATGAAAATTAATAAATGCAAATTTAAAACACTTTGGCCTCGTTTAGTTGCGTAAATTATCTTATTTATAATTATTTTATTGTAAATATATTAACAAATTGTAAATTGTTTCATTTCAACACAAATTATGTTTCTAATGTTGTATGACTATTTGATATGGATCAAAGTTTTTGTCCAAGAGGACATGTTATTTTGCTTCAGCTTATTCGTGGCACTTAAAAAAATTTCACCTTTCAAGTAAGTTTGTATTATTTTGTATCTTATGTTTGCTGCTAAATCCTAGAATGTATTATATTTTATTTGTTTTTGTAATGAGATTATAGTATTCTATATTGCATTTTTTATTTTTTTAATATACATCCGTGCATCGCACGAGTAATAAACTAGTTTATATTCTAAAATAGATATGCAATTAAATTTAGGGGCTTTTTGTATTTAGCCCAGCATTTTTGAATTGTTTTACATTTAACCCCACTTGTTTTTTGTAATTAGTTGTTAGCCCAAATTATTAGATAATTATGGTTCTGTTTTTTATTTAATTAATTTAGTTATTTTTAATTCATTTATAATTTTTCCAATGTTGCCCTTTTTACCAATTTTTTGAAAAATAAATGATAACTTAAAATAATTTCAAATTAAATTGAGTTAGTTATTAGGATTACTATAATTTTGAAATTTAAATAAAGAAAAACTAAAATCCAAATAAATATCGTTTATCTGAAGTAAAAACTTTACCTTTAGTCACATTGCACATGAAAAAAATACTATTGCCAGTGTCATATTCAGAATAATAATTTTCTATATAGTCATAATATGCATTTCACATCTGTAAACACCCCAATTTGCGACCCCCGCAAGAACCCTTATTTATTTACTAAATTATTTTTCATTTTTAAGCTTAAATTTTGATTTTTGATAATTTGGCCCTTTTTAGGCTTATTTTGCATTTTTCTTATTTTTACCCGCTTTTCATCCCACATTGGATATGAGTGAAAAGTGAGGCCTTGGGTTTCCTTATAAATAAGAGCCTAAGGCATGTGTTTTAAAGGAGAGCAAAATGAGAAGGATCATGTAAGAACTTTTTTAGCCATTGAACCCATAATTCTCATTAGTATAAGATTCTTCTACTCTTTTATTAGAGATGTCTAGAATTATGCTCTAGTCAATTTTATTAGATTCTTAGAAAATAAGAATATTTTCAGTATAAAGTTTATACTCGGAGTATCAGTCTTTGCCAACGCCGGAGTTCTGTTCGCTTCTCTCGTATTTATATTATTGTCGGGAAGGTAATCTTTTGACCATTTCTTTTATTTAAGTTTATTATATGCATACTTGTCTTATTTTTAATTAAGTTTATTATATATACTTGTTTGATTTTAGTTTATGATATGCATGCTTGTCTTATTTTAATTAAGCTTATTATATACGTACTTATTTTAAGTTTATTGTATATGTCTTTATTTTAATTAAGTTTATTATTTATACGTACATGTTTATTTTCTTGGAAGTACTATAAGTGAGTAAGGAATTGGCTTGCTTGAGTCAACATAAACCGAAAGCATTTACTTCCACTATCATCCGACCCGTTCTTTTAATTGAATTTATTATATGAGTACTTGTTAATTATTTTAATTGAGTTTATTACCTATTTAACTTTAATTAAAGGTTTATAATCTATATTAAAAACTCTCATAGAATTCACATCGAGTCCGGAACTCACTCACACACTAGAGCACCTTACTAGATGGGTTTGTCGCACGACAAACCCATTGCAAATACAATTTGTCGCACAATAAACCCATCTGTCCAGCGACAAACCTTGTCATGTCGCGTAACAATCCCCCAAACACCGACCAACCACTTTCTGACACATCAATTTGTCAGAACCATCACTTCAGCCGTTTGTCGCACGACATATGTATATGTCGCGCGACACTTGCCCTTTCTGGAGGAATGTCGTCCGACAATCACTCTCGAGTACTATAAATAGGCCAACATCCCCATGAGTTCTAAGCAGCCATTCCTCACCACAAAGGACACAGTTCTGACATCGAAGATCCTTATTTCTCTCTTATATTTCTAATCTTTAAGCCTTCTTCGAAAACACCTTTAATAATATTTATTTCTGCAAGAGTCTTGGATCTAATTTTGGCACCCGGAGTGCCACCTTCTAGAGTCAGACCGCTAAAAATATTTTAAAGAGAAAAGCTTATATCCGCCGAAGGTCTTCTCTGCCATATTATATTTTCTCTCTCTAATTCTTATTATTATCATCGGAAAGGTAACTAAACTCTATTCTAGTAATCAAATAACATATTTGCATACTGGCTTTATTGTACTTTATTTAATAGTTATATACTTATTTAATTCTTATGTGAGTTTGCTATATATACATACTTGTTATTTTCGAAAGTACTATAAGTGAGTAGGGAGTTGACTTACTTGAACCAACATAGACCGAAAGCATTTACTTCCACCATCCTTGTTTCATTTTAATTAAGTTTATTATATGTAGACCTTTTATACTGGTTGCTCTGTCCACTTTCTGGCTGGATAAACTTGTTGACCTAAGGTCTTAATCTTATTTTGATAATAACAATAAATCAATCATGTGTAATTTAACATGTTTCTTGATATAAGTATATATAGTTCATTTACTTGGAAAATTCAAGAAAAACAGACAAGGATCACTCTTTCACTATTCGATCATTGGACAGGACAAGGATCACTCTTTCACTATTCGATCATTGGACAATACAAGGAAGATCAAATCTCTCAATGAAAATCATCAAGCACAAAGGATCAAAAGACAATATGAAAAGCTTGAAGGAAAAAGCTTCAAATGAAAATCAATCCGAAGAAATAAATCAAAGCATTCGAAGATTCGCAAATTCAGTAATTGAGTGAGTGCTTAAGATTTATGTAAAGTTACTTTATTGATCAAATCCTTATAGCTCAAACCTATTCATGCATCTTTTAAAAGATTGATTCAAACAAGCTTGAAATTGAATTTATTTGAAAAACATCATGTTACAAAGACCAAGTTTCAAAATAAATTCATATTAATTTTAAATGATTATATTTTAAGCTATAATAAAAATAGATATCTTAGAAACATATCTCTGAGGTTCACAAATTATTAGAATTATATTTGGAACTAAATTATTAAATTGAAAAAATATTTTTATTTTACATTTAAAATTCGCTCAATTTTTGCACAGTTTTGATCTAACGGTAAGATGGAGGCTTTCTCGACACCGATCATTTTGAAATTTTTACAGTAGTTAGACAACATGTCTTATCACTTTTGACTAAAATTTGAGCATGATCCAACGGTCAAATTGGGAGAAATTATCAAAACAAATTTGAATTTTTTTGTCAAAACTAGCTGTTGAAAAATTTGAAAATGTATACCTTTGACCCAAAACCTTTCTTAATCATCCCCAGCGGTCATATAGTTTTGCAAGCTATATATATGAGGTCCTAGACATGTTTTAACACACCTTGAATCATTTTAATACTATATTATTCATATATTCAAATATAAAAAGATTCAAGAACACATTTTGATCAATCTTTCATCTTTTGAGTTATATATTTTCATCAATCTTGATAACTCTAGTGTGAGCTTTATTTGTAATCTTCAAATACACTTGAGAGTTATTGTATTGGTGTGTATCACCACAAGCAATTCATTCTTCATTTTAAAAGAGAGTTTGTCTCTTTGTAGAGCAAAAGAGTATATCTTGTGAGAAGTGTAGTGTGTATAACTACATTGTGAGTGTTGCGTGCATAACAACATTTGTATTGAGGTTTGATCTTCACCCGAAGAAGATTGAATAGTGAAAAATTTCGGAGAACTAACCGAGCGCGGACGTATGGTTTAGGAAACCGAACCGTGAGGACAAAAAATCTCAAACTTCAAATTGGTTTAATCTCTCTAAACTCAAGCTCTCTTTTTATTGCTATATTATTACTTGTATTTTGAGATTGCTTATTTGCTTGTCTTGGGATTGATTACTTAAAATTTATTATTTCCTTGATATTGTTGCTTAACTAAGTTGCTTTGCTTAAATATTTTAAAAATATTTTAATTCCGCATTAAGTTTTTAAAAACCTTATTCACCCCCCTCTAGGGTTGTTTTCCGACCAATAAAACTTATTGTCAAGTTATCGATATTTTATTATTTTTAAAACAACTTGATGAAACCTTGATAAAATCATTTATAAACCCAGAAAAAGTAAGACTATTTATCAGCCGGCTAAAACCAAGTTTTCAAAATCCGGATAGATAAAATTTACTTAGGAATTAAATTCAGATATATTTTGTCTTTCATATAGATTATAATGAATCTGATACACTATCCTCAAGAGTTCAATTCCATATCAAATCAATTTCGATAAGATCTGATATTTTTTAAATTAACCAAACGAGATAATTGATATTGTTATCTGAGAAAACAATACCGAATTATTCTCTTTTTTAAAAAAGAGATAAGATAAACTTTTGTCACTATTAATTAGATTTTAACAAAACCAAAACATCGGATCACGGGATACAAGGTTTTCATCCATTTTCCCATTTTTTCAAAATCAAGTTTTCATGAGTTATCTCCAGAAAGCAGTAAAATATCACTAAAAGCATCCAAGTTTTTTAACAAAGAATAAACATATAAGACCATTAGAGACCGAAAGGGCGGAATGGGTGCTTAACACCTTTTCAAACCGTAATATAGTTCCCAAACCTTATAGAATCCTGGTTTCGTAGACAAACATGTAAAGAAAGGCTTATATGTAGCATTTCCTCTTATACAACTATTTTGTCCATTTTCTCGTAAAACATACTGGCGACTCTAAACGAACCTTTTTGCATCTAGAAATAGGATAGAGGCTGAGACCCTGGGGCCGCATTTGCGGATTCTCACAATATATAAATATAATATGTCTGTTATCTTTATATATCATAATTTAATATAACTGGTATATAAAACATGTGAAACAGTCATAATATGACATATTGTGTGAAACAGTCATATTATCACATGTGATAAACATATTAAGTATTTGATATCTTTTAAAAAGTGTATGTGAAAAACATATTAAGTATTTCATATCTTTTAAAAAGTAAGAACTTAAAGTAATGTACCTTGTAATATATACTTTAAATCATGTCCAACAAAAGGGGTTTTCGGTGGGGGGAGCAACGGATGGTGGTGGTAGAGCTAGAAATAACCTCATAATAAGTAAGAGCATATTTAAGTGGTTGCGCAGGATGCCAGGATCATATTCAAGGGAAGACATTTCCAATATTTTCAGGGATCAAATGATGGATTAGGAGGAAATGCATCGCTAAGCTTACCAAGCTACTAATGTTTTGGGGTTTTGAGCCTCTTCAAATATTTATGGATCAAATCGCTCGCTATATTGTATTGATGGGAGAAAGATCAAAGTTTTCTCTAAAAGCTATGTCTCTCTCTAACTGTTGCATATTCTGAGGGAGGGCGGGACTCATACATTTCATACATACGTTTCACCTTTTTTTTAGTTGATAAATATCAATGATTAAGATGAGTACAAATACGTAACAAACCTAATCATTTACTAAGAGCAATTAGGTCATTTAGCCATATAATTATTAGATAAATTAAAAATAAATGTATTTTCTCAACTTGGACTAAAAACAAAATATTGTGATATTCACTAATTACAAAAACAAGGTGGGTCTGAATAAACAAACCCTCATAATTTTAGATTAAATACTAATTTGCTATTAAATGTACTACGGATGAAATAAATAACTTTAAATATTCTTAAAGTAGACCTGTTGCACTCTTGTGCAAAGTGGGATGAGTTGAGAATTCCTCATTGATTGTGGGATTTCTAATGATAGGGGAACTAATCAGGTGCGCAATCAAAAAAATTACTTTGAGGGCTAACAAATGTATACTATTATATAAAGTTAATACTAATTCTAATTATCATAAAGTTATGTCAGATTTTTGAATTGCCTATTTTACTCATGCGACTCTTTTTTTATTAAAAAATATGTTTGTAAGAGTATTCGAATTTTAGACCTTTGACAAATTAATTTGCTACTTAACTACTAGACTACTTAATATGTTTATAGTACAGACATTATGTGTGCATGCAATCTAATTTATTATTAAATAGAAGGAGAAAATCAGTGACTATCCAAGATTTTAAGTTAGTGGGAAATTTGATTTACATTAAATATAATATAACAACAAAGTAACTTAAAAAAATATATATAAGGCATAATAATTTTTGAATTTTGAAAATGTGTAAGAGATAAATGATTTTATGACTGAAATTTAAGATACTTTTATATTTCAAAATATATCCTTTTATATTTTAAAAATATTAGGTAGTATCTAGCAATTATTATTTTTTATATTTTTAAAATTATCTTTCTCAATATATGTTATCAAAGAATCATTTAACATATAACTCATCTCCTAAACGATTACATAATTGAGTTTGGTGTTGTGGCAATGCGGTGTGGTGGTGCTAGTGTGAATGGGAATGTTGTGGCGGGTAGCACCAACAAGAGGAGAGAAACTCAAAATTCTAAGTCGACTCAAAATCGAAGAGGTGAAGTGAGTGAGAAAGAATTTTTTTTTTTCCAATCATTGTATGCTTAGAATTAAGCTATTCCAAGACAGTTTGTGTGCACCTTGAACTAATCATGTTCCCGGTCTAGTATAATAGAACTTGATGAATCTTGCTAGAATAATTATATGAAATCAAACTTTCTCTTTTATTAAATAAGTGATAAAAGGGAAGATAAGTAGATTGATCTGTACTAAATATAAGATGATAGAATGCATTCGTGGCCAGAGACATGTTCAAATACTCTCGCATTAGTCATACATTTAATGTAGTATACAATTAAATAACTTGTGAGAAACCGAAAAAGATATAGAGAAAATAATTCTTTTGTTTTTGCGTTTGTTCCCGTCCCAAGAGCAAAGACACTATAAAATTCTTTTGTACTTTTAATGTCAGTTATAAAAGAGGCCTCAAAGTTTGTATTAGTGTATTATTACTTTAGTACTTCACGACGCAAATTACCTCAAAGTTTTGAAATTAAATAGAAGACAAAATTATTATACTAATTTTTTTCCAAATCCAAGTATGGCCCAACGTGAGCCACCCTTTTAACAAAATAAATAATACTATAAATATTTAGTAGGGGTGTTCAGGAAGAAGTTCTTTAAAAAGCTATTGTTTTTTAAAAAAATATAAATTTATACTCCCAATTTTTTTTCCCCCTGCTGTTACTGTTTGAAGACTCCTATCATTCTCCCTATATTTGAGGATAAGTTTGGAGACTCCTCAACTTTGAGGAGAAGATAGGAGAGGATTGGAGCAAGATTTTAATTGATTTTCACTAAATTTAAATTTAAGGTGAAATTTTGGGGAAGAATTGGTTTTGCCCTAAGGGTGTTACAACTAATATTCATTTTAAAAAATATATGTATTAGTTCGATTTAGTTTTGAGGTGTGTTTTTTTAATATAGACCAAACCAAAGTTAATCGGTTTATTAAATTTTGGACCGAACTAAACTGCAACAACAAAAATGACTTGAAAAAAGAACCCAGCAATCCAGTCTGATCAATTGTCTGGTCAATCTGGTTCAGTTTCTGCATACCACATTCAGGCCTCATTTGATTTGGGTATTAAAAAGTGAGATAGGATTGTTAATACCACTTTTTTTATAATACCTCGTTTGATTTGCACAAATGTGCTAGGATTACTAATACCGGTACTAACTTAATACCACTCTGTGTGGTATAATTTAATACCAGGGGGAGGTGGTATTGTTTATCCAGGATTAAGAAAAATGAATCATATATTTTCAAAAATGCCATTACTACTATAATATTTTTAAAAATGCCACTACTACTATATTATTATTATTTTAACTTAATTTTTTTTTAAAAAAAATTTAAATTTTTTTTTTTAAAAAAAAATTTGTTAGTCCAAAATATAATCCCGTATACGAGTTACAGAATCAAACATAATATTAACGTCAACATGAGATATCTCAGTATTAATACTGCATGAATCAAACAAGGTATTGGTATTAAATTAATACCATGATTAATAGTCCATTACTATTAATATTGGTATTATTAATCCCACTGACCCTAATACCTAAATCAAACGAGGCCTTAGGGATTTAGGGCTTGATTTATTTTGAAGGCTCTTCTTAAGCACTATTTCCAGGGCAAGTTGGAAGTTTCAGGGGCCCATGACGAACTTTGAAAATAGGACCCATTAAAACTATAAATATAAAACTAAAATACTCGTAACTAAACATTTAAAATAAATTTCAATAATTAATTTGTTTTTCTCCATAAACGATATATATACATTGACACAAAATTTTAGGGAGCCCTAAAAAATTCAAAATTTTGAGAACTCAAAACGATCGTCTTCTACGCCGTACGCTCAGACCATGGCTGTTATTTTATTTTCGATCTACGTATGATCCATTTTTCTTTTTAAATAAATTATAATATGCATCTCACTCTTTATTTCTTTTCACTGCTAAGGATGGATCACTGCTCATTTTTACACATGCATTGTGTGTATGAAAAATTGCATAAAATTATGAAAAATAAATGTGACTATGCTTAAAGTATATGAGGGATAGTGATCAAATCTAGAGGTATATTACATCCTTAATTATTTAACATGTTACAATTATTAATGAGGGGGAAATTCGGTCATTTAACTCTTGCCAAGTTGTCATTAGACAATTTTTAATTACTAGATACTATTGTACGCGTGATATGTATGCACGTTTTTTTATCTATTTTAAAATATAAATTATAAGTGATGTAGTTTTTTTACGGTAACGTCTTTCTCCTTATAACTTAAAAGTTGAGGATTCAAGCCTTGTAAGTGTTTTTTTTATACAGATACAGGGGCAAAACGGGAAACACAAATATTTGGTGTCATAATGTCAAGGATGGCTTGGCTTTTAATATACATAGATTCTATAACTAGCTTCTTCTTTTTTTTACCAAAAAAATTAATTACAATTTATTTATTGAACCACCCTTTATTTTTTTTTCATAAAAGAGTACTAGATTTTTGTTCAAAAACAATGTGTGTGCGACACGAATATAACTAATTATTTTTTTCTTTTTAAAAAGTAATAAGCAGACAAGCGATTAAAGGTCTTATATTGAACCACATTACCTAAGCTAAGAAATTATTATTTTTTTGTAAAATTTAACTCTCCAAGAGCAAAAACAAAAATCTAAAAACCGTGCACTATCTAATAACTAACGAAATGTCTTCCGATTTTATTTAATAATAGGTGGCATCATATAAATGGCCCACTAAAAAGGCCATGCTAGTGCTAGAACAAACTAGGGCAGTTTTCATAGGGCTTGAAATTTTAGGCCTGGAAAAGAGGGCTAAAGTGTCTGGGTCAGAAGTGTGGAATGCCTATTGGGCTTTTACCACACTTTTCAATATTTCAAAAACTTGTTAGGGTCTTTTCTCTCCCTAAAAGTATTCACGAAGAACAAAATTAATTTAATTCATACTCATTTGTTTCGGATTTTTGTTACGTCCTGAAATTTGAATGGTAATTTTAAATGTAAAGTTTACCAATTTATGTTTCAATCTTTTAACATGAATTGTAAAAGACTTATAATGTAAATTTACCAATCTAAGATTCTGAGAATGAACAAAAAATATTTACAAATTGCAAATTCGTTTGGTTGTATAAATCATATTATTTATAATTGGTTTATTGTAAAATAAAAAATTGTAAAATTATTCATTTTAACAAAAAAAAAATTGTGGTGCGATTTTTCCGCATGAACTTGTATGATACTTATAAGCTATGTAATTTCAAATATGTCTTTACGTTTTCTTATTTTATGTCTTATGTATTAATTTAAGTTTATGATTTCATATATTATTTCATTTTTGCAACCATACATGAAATATAAAATTTTAAATTGTTCAATTCCAAAATTGGAGAATAATTAAATGAGCTCTTATTTATTCTTATTCGAATTCGTGAATCAGAAATCAATTACTTAAATAAAATAAGGTTTGAAATTTAGCAGACAAGTTTTTTTTTCCCCTTTTATACTGCAGCAATATGTGGGGTCCAAAAAATTGGGTTTCCCACATGATTTGTTCAAAGCAAGATCAATGGAGCGATGAATGAAAATAATGAAGGAGACAAAGATTTTTTTGGTACGATACATTCTTCCAATAGCTCTTATACTATTCCAGTGGTACTTCTTTCACTTGTGTGTGTGTGTGTTTGGTTAGATTAGCTCAAATGTAATTAAAATGAGAGTACAAGTTACCACTTTCTCTTTTTAAAAACAATTCTTCTAGCTAGTCATTTCTCTCTCTCTCTCTCTCTCCTCCCTCCCCTCGGGATGAGCTTTTCTTATTTTATTTATAAGTATAAAATTAGGGTTACAAAAAATAGTGTAAATGATAAAAAAAAACAAATTAGAGTTATACTTCATCCCTTTACAACTTTGCTCTTAGACTTTGAGCCGACTAATTATTCGAGCTTATTATCATTTTTATAAATTTTTAGTCACTCACACAAAAAATATCAATCTTTATGTCACCATTTAAAGAGCAATATTAATTTTTTTATGTCACGTTACCACTGTAACGAATCTTTATTCGAGGTCGGTGAGATTGGAATTTGGCATTCCTAAAGCCAGGATAGGAATTTCAAGGCGTTGGATTAGCCATTGGCAAAAAGCCACATGCCTCAGAGAAAAAACTCACGAGATAATTTTATTTATTTATTTTTTTCCAATGATTACATGGAGGGGTAGCTTTAATTAGCCATTGTCCCCTTTATTAAGGAGAAAAAAGTGTGCATAAAAGACTCAAGGATAAAGAAAAAATGTAAATGTATTGTAATTCTGCATTATTGATGCCTAAAATCATGCTGTAATTGGCGAAAATCAAGTATGACTTTTCTAGCTCAATTGTTACAAAATCAGTCTTTGCCATAAATGGTGATTAAATTGTTGATTGGAGAGCCTAAACAAAGAAATTTGACTGAAAATCAACCTACATGACTTTAAAGTTATGACTGTTGTTATTTGGACGTTTCAGATCAAATACGTCTAGCCCCTCGTAATTTTGGCTTTGTTACTTTTTAGTCTTGACGTGCTTGAAACGATTTAATACTAAAAAAAATTTATCCGGCCAGTGTTTTAAATTGCTTATGCAGGTACGCAATATTGCTTTTTTCAATAATTTCGCGACATTGTTCTATATTAGTTGCTTAGTACACAGATTGCTTATGCTATTTCTGGCATGGCACTTAAATTTTAGTAAATTGCGCTCGAAAGACGGTATTGTGAACGTGATTTGAGAATTAAAAAAGAAAACAAAATGAGGCCTCGGATAAAAAAATATTGAGAGAGAGAATGCAATTAAAATAAGGCCTTGGATAGAGAGAGAGCGCGATTAAGTCCTAGGTTTAGAAGTGAGAATATCGCAGCATCCTCCAGTCAAGCAAAACCCCACCTTAAGTTGAATATAGTTAATTTAACTTAATCGTTAATGATATAAAATGTGACCTTTGAATTATTTTTAATTTTGTTAGATTATATTATGTTTTATATATTTTAATTAAAAAAAAATTAATGTTCAAATTGGTTACGCGAAACCCAGAGTTACTTATGCTACGCTATTCCATAACTAAAA
Organism: Lonicera japonica; assembly: GCA_021464415.1. Classification (NCBI taxonomy): domain Eukaryota; kingdom Viridiplantae; phylum Streptophyta; class Magnoliopsida; order Dipsacales; family Caprifoliaceae; genus Lonicera; species Lonicera japonica. The sequence continues at coordinate 26,468,742 of CM038471.1, forward strand.
TGTGACGTGACACGCAATCGCAATTTAAAACATTAGATTGATCTGATGAGCGCGATGAACTATAACCGCAAAGGAAAGATGTTTTCTAATCCAAGATTGAATCCTATTTATTGGTAATCTTATCAATGAGGGGCCTACGGAAATAAGGGACACTCCAAGATAGTTGATGGGGAACTCTTCTAACACATGTTCTACGACGCAAGAGACATAGAAGAGGCACGTCAAAATGTGGTGTACTATTTATCTAACATGTGAATACTAACATGCGTTGAAAACTATGAATCATTGGTATAGGCGCAGGTGTTTTATCTATCTTAATATAAACAAAAGACAGCATGAATATAAGTTTAAAATTTTGAATTGTCTATTTTATTTTTACGATCTTTAATTTCAAAAGTGAAACTTCAAATGTGTACTATTTATGTGTCGTATGGACACTAACATGTATTGGAACCTACAAATCATTGGCACAAAAGCGAGTGTTTTACCTGCCACAACATAAACAAGATACGGCATGAACACAACTTGAAATTTTGAATTGCCTATTTACCCTTACAATCTTTAGTAAAAAAAAAAAAAAAAAAAGAAAGAAAAATTGCTTGCATTAAGATTGTTGTTATGAAAGATGAGCGTACACCTAACCTTTAGGCCATTCACCACTTTTATTTTAATTTTTGCCCGAGTGGATTGACCTAGTATTTGTTATTAGAATTTGAACTCAATATGCCCCCTCACATGGAGTATAATTTTGAAACTATTTAAATTAGGTGACATGGAACATGTATAGCTGTTGGGTCTTAATATGCTGAATAGTCTTCGCTCTGATACCATATTAGAATTTGGAGTATCCAACCCAAAATCAATTGATAATAAGAACCTCTTATTTTGGAAGGATTTCATTTTCCGATGTGAAATTTAGAGTCTCAATATTTGTAATGCCTCCACCTATGAGACAGGAAAAGAAATACTTCATCGTACATATATATATATATATATTCGTATTCTTTGTTTCAAATTAACAATTTATTTTCTGATTAGAACGTAAGCAATGGACAACATTCACTATGATAAGTTTTACTTTTTATCTATTGATTACATCAAAATCAAAAATTGGTGTACTTTTATCTACTAATTAATTACTTTTTATCACGATGTTAAATCCATGCAACACGAAGATCTAGACATTCACTCATGTAGTTAAGTGTGCAGTATTTTATAAGGGTGCCATAGTTCAATATATCCTCCTCCTCCAAGAACCATCTGGATCTATTATCGCTTGTATAATTAAAAAAAAAAAAAAATTCATGCAACACTATAATTATTTGTTTATCAGAAATATTAATCTAGAGAACAATTGACTAGTCGTTTTGTCTCACTAAATTAGTATGAAAATCTAATTTATAATCTTTTGGAAGTATCAGTATTTTGGTATTATTTACCGAGAAGTCAAGAACTAAAATTTTAAAAATTAAGAGTCATTTTCAACTAAATTTTAAATAATTAATTATGGTGTCATTTGTAGTTGGATCAGGCTTCTCTAGCGTGGACGTTGCTGAAAATAACTATAGAGTGGAGTTAGTAAATTTGTTGTTTGTTTTTAATGAGACCCTTTAGATTTTCACAAATAATTTTATTTAAATGAGTATTCACTAAAGGGAGTGTATTCCTCGTCTTGAGCAGTAGCATAAAAGAATATTTTGTGTAAAATTTACTTGGCATGTAAAAGAAGAAGTTAGTAAGTGTTATGTAAAATACGCGTCCAATTTAAAGTTGTATGTTAGCCTTGTAAACCTTCAACTATTTAAATAATTTAATTTAAATGAGTATTCACAAATAATTTCTTACCGAAGCAAATATGATTAATGCTAGAACAATGCACAACAATGAAATTAAGTATATTGTACAATTTCTCGTAGCAGAACTTTGCTCCGGCAAAGTCATATTTGTTTGCCATTATGGCTACCCTTTTATAAAACTTTAAATGGAATAAGTTTCAATATAAATATGGATTTTAATAAAAATAATATTTTTGAAATCTATTAACCAGTATGGAAAATTACATAAAATGATATCTAACATCTGTTGATATTTTATAAAACTTTCAAATTTTACACAAGAGTTTGCAAATGTGGCATGGATCATTTACGATTTAATTTTACATCACCACAACACAAATTTCAAACTTATTGAATGAATTATTCTCTCCTCATAAACTTGCAATTGCTAAGTTTATTTCAAAAGGGTAGCCATATTGCTAAAATAATATCCCCTTTGCTAGAATATAGTACTGTTTTGAGAACTTGTACTGCTTGTTTCTAAAATTATACGTAAATTTGGCAATATAAGTTATTGTTTTGACAATAATGCCACCCTTTCAAAATTGAAGCAAATAAACTTTTGAATCACTATTATGAACAACACCCACATGGAAAAAAATAGTAGATTTGGGAGTAGTATGCCCATGACCCTTCCCTTGCAAGCCGGATTTCATAAACAAGTTCTACCCATAAGATTCGTATCAATTAGTATTAGTCTATTAGAACAGGTATCGTGTCATGTGTGTGAGCAAAAGTAAGGAGCAATTGAACTCGATTTGGTTACGTGAATAACTTGGCATTAATAATGCCAACCATATATCTATAATACAAAGTAAGGATGTGACTAATGTCATACATTAATAATTCAAAGGTCAAAATGTTACGTGAATTTTTAACTTGGCCTATTAATAATTTAAATTAATGCCAACCATAAATATGTAAAAATATGAGTATTTTCTAAAAATAGACACAAAGTTGAATTGGTAAAACAAGCAACATGTTTTCTATTGACTATCCAACATAATTTTTTTCGTTAATTAATTAATCTTTTCACAAATGGTCTCTAACCTTTCTTATTTCTTAATAATTTTTCAAAATCATTCATCCTTTTCGGTTATCTTTTCCTTTAAAATGAGACCATGGATAGTAATCGCATGTAGACTTTCATAGTATCCATGTGTGTGACCAAATCTAAGGAGCATTGAACTCGATTCGGGATTAAAACATTAATCATTAATAATGCAACCTTATCTATAACACAAAGCTCATTTTTATTCATTTTTCTCAACCATGGTTAAAATCGCACCTTGCTCATTTTTATTCAAACATGATTGAGACCCCCCTCCCCCCCCCCCCCCCCTCTTTTTCCCTCGTTTCATTACCTCTCTCTATTTACACCTATTACCTACGCCCCCCCCCCCCCAACCCCACACTCTCCCCTGCTCCCTCTTTCCCCTAAGGATAACCTACCTAAACATTAACTTTTAAAATTAAAATTAATGTAAAAATATAAGTATTTTCTAAAAATGAGACTTATTTTAAGACGAAAAAAACAATAATACAAATTAAATATGGATTGATCATTGGTAAATAAGCAACATGTTTTCTATTGAGTGAAGCATATTCAACATAATTTTTTCCTTAATTAATTAATCTTTTCACAATTGGTCTCTAACCTTTTGTATTTCTTAACTAATCTTTTCACAAATCATTCCTCCGTTTCGAATTTTAATAAAATGTTACCTTTTCCTTTAAATGATTATGAGACCACAAGGCATGAATAGTATCAAATTTAGACATTTCAAATAGTATCGCATGAGTGTGACCAAAAGTAAGGAGCAATTGAACTCGATTCGGGTACGTGAATAACTTGGCATTAATAATGCCAACCATATATCTATAATACAAAGTAAGGATGTGACTAATGTCATACATTAATAATTCAAAGGTCAAAATATATTTTTCTCATCCAATCCAATGGTTAAAATCGCACCTTGCTCATTTTTATTCAAACATGCTCTTGAGACCAACACCCCCCCCCCCCCCCCCCCCCCCCTTTTCCCCCCATTTCATTACCCCTCTCTATTTCCACCTATTACCTATCCCTCAACCCCACACTCTCCCCTACTCCCTCTTTCCCCTAGGTATAACCTACCTAAACATTAACCTTTAAAATTTAATTTAATGTAAAAATATAAGTATTTTCTAAAAATGAGACTTAATTTAAGACGAAAAAAAATAATAATACAAATTAAATATGGATTGATCATTGGTAAAATAAACAACATGTTTTCTATTGAGTGAATTATATCCAACATAATATTTTCCTTCATTAATTAATCTTTTCACAAATGGTCTCTAACCTTTTATATTTCTTAACTAATCTTTTCACAAATCATTCCACCGTTTCGAATTTTATTAAAATGTTATATTTTCCTTTAAATGATTATGAGACCATAAGACATGAATAGTATCGCATGTAGACATTTCAGTACGTAGCCGATTCAGATCTTGTTCATGTGGTGCTTTATCGAGTTTTAGGTGTTATCGTTTCAAATTTAATTGAATGACTTTTTTTCCTAGGTGAAGAAAAAATATTCAAACTATATTTGTTATTTTAACAAATAATTTAAGACAACCCATTATTACTCCTTAAACCAATTAATTCTTCCAAGTTGAATACAATTGAATACTTAGCCCATTGCCAAACCTATTGGTATTGACATTGGAATATGAATATGATTTATTGATTTGCGTTAATTTTTAAACCGATTGTGATGAATTCGTTTGGGTGAAGTGGTTGACAGTTTAATATTATTTTGTTGTTTGTGACAAGTGAATAAGGTTTACTATTGGTTTACATTTACATTTTTTTCTTTTTAATGTTATAAATTGAAAAATGTTAGAAATATAAATTATCAAATTGTTTTAATTAAATCATGTTTGACTTTATTAAAATTTCACGTTAGAAAAAAAAAGTTAAAAAAAAGGAGGTTTTACTACCGGTGAATTATCATGCTATAAGTACAATAGATAAAAATAAATAAATTAATATTTTTTAGTCTACTGCAAGTGCTTGATGGTACATATATATTTTAAAAAAATTATAAAAATAATTTTCTTTGTCTATAAGTGTAGATTTATATTTTATTATTTCGTGACTTCGGGCATGAATATACCCTAGTTGAGTATTAACATATAAGTAAGCTGCCAAAGTAGAAAAAGGTACCATTTATTAATTTATAATATTTGTTAGTCCTACACAGAATTAATTATCATTCACATGAATACTGATAAAAGTACCAGCAGAATGTAAAAGATTCTAAGTAAATACTGACTTTAAATATAAAATATATAAATATATATATAAAGTTCATATAATTTACAATCATCATACCCAACTACTAAGTTTAGGATCACATTAAATATTTTAATTCCAGGTCACAAAAGTTATGTAGAGTTGATGCTCCCCTGCCTAATTAGTCACTCCATGATGCTGACAATTTTTTAAATATTTTATGATGAATTATATTATATTATAAGCATGAAAATTTTAACTAATTTTGGTACGTAGCTGCACTAGAACCATACATATATATATATAGTTAAAACAAATTTGTCTTAAAATATTTTATGATGAATTTATATTATAAGCATGAAAATTTTAACTAAATTTGGTAGTTGCACTGGAACCATATATAGTTAAAATAAATTTTACTTAGTGAGGGTTTGGTTTGATTAGTAGTATTATATTAAGAATAAAATTATATTATCCGAGTCACGTTTATCTAACTTTATTAAAATACTTCTTTATTTTTAAGTTGTTTTGAAAAAAATAATTGCAATTGCTATATAGAAACACGTTTGCATGCTTCAAAAAAAAAGTATATAATTATATTTACAATAATAATCAATCAAGAAAATCAATTAATTAAAACGTAAAATTAATTTTGGCAGAAGGTCTAATACTCGATCACAAAATTTTATGTATAGTCAGATTAGAATGACTCGATGGCCAATATCCATAGAGTAATATTGGCTGGAGCTTCTAGCGGTCGGTTTTTATTTTTGAATTTTTTTAACTAGCAATTTATAATTTTTCTTAAATCTTGTGGTCTATGTTCGTTTTTCGGTTACCAAATTATTTTTGGCAAGAACTCACATATTTAAATTATAGTTGTATAACCCAAAAAATAAAAAGAAATATAAATTATCGTAATTGGGTAACTGAGAGATACCAGTTATTATAATCACGGTGATCGTAAACTAGAAACCAAAAATCACAAACTATTAAAAAATAAAGTTGTGAATTACAAGTTAAAAAAGTTTTAAAAGAAGGGATTAAGCCCTAAATTTTTCTATTTACTAGCATTACAAGTTGAAAGAAAATAGGTTACGAGTTAAATTCACACTAATTTATATTAGAAAATTTTGAATGCCTCAACCACTGATCTCAATTCAAATTAAAAATTAAAAATAAAATAACCTAAAACTAATGCTTGAATATTTTAATAAAAAAATAAACGCTTCTATTACACAATACTTCTATGGCTCAAATCAATTTTTAAGAAATTAAAAGAAAATAGATCTTATTTGAGAGAGAGAGAGAAATTTATTTTTTATTTTATTTTTCTTTTAAAATTTTTGTGAGAAGGAAGTGACAATGATAATTAATGTTCTTGCCTGCACAATATTTTTTTTTTTCTTTCTTCTTTTTTTTCTGCTGAATTACTTGACCGACCTCAAAGGGTATGAAATTTTCGACAATGAACCATCAAATAATTTAATACGCGTGATACATAAATATTCAATTTTGGAGAACGTGCTATGTAAAATAAATGGTCAGATTGATAAGAAGCAATGTCTGATAATCCTTTTAGTACCTTAGGAAATATACACGCCACTTGCAGAAATTGAATTTTTGTGAGAAAAGTGGGTGTGAATTTTGGAATCGATTTTTTTTAGTAAATTACACCACATGCATATGCTTCGCATATGTCACTCATAAATATTCAGTTTAAGGAGTCATATTTAATAAAAAAAAAGATATTCTTAGCAATCTTTTTAGAAAAGACTACAGCAAGAATAAGAATTGCAAAAGTTTGACACAGTTTTAAGCAGTTAAATTGGGTCTCGCATTTACAAAAGACTAGTAAAGTAAAATAAGAATTACAAAAATTTGACACAACTTGAATCTTGCCTTTATGATATAGAATAAATAAAAAAATTTCTTTGAGCTTGTTCAAAAAATGTCGCGTAAATGCTCTACATTGAAATTTAAAAGAATTTTCAAATTACCTCATAGCACTTTGAAAATGATTTTTAGAGAGAAATTGATATAAAAATGCCTTTGAGATTACTTATTATTACTGTATAGAGATGCACAAAAGAAAAGAAAAACAGTTGAATTGTGCCTTGCCTTTATAATATATATAAAATAGATAAAAATATTTCTTTGAGCTTGTTAGAAAAATGTCGCACAAATGCTCTACATTAATATTTAAGGGAATTTTCAAATTCACTCGTATCACTTAATTTGAAAATGATTTTCATGGAGAAATTAATACAAGAATGCCTTGGGGATTATGTATTATACTATTATTACTGTATAAAGATTGCACAAAAGAAAAATTCACGCGATCATAATTGCGTTAATGAAAATAATTTTGATAGTACCAAAATTAGTGCTTTGAAGATTCTTTTGATGATGAAAATGTAAATTGAGGATTTATCGTACTATCTTTGACGCTCTCTGGTATAGGCGTAATTTATTAGTTCACTTACGTTTTTATCGAGTTCTCGATTGTCTTTTAGCGACATTTTTTTTTTGTATTTTTTTGGTCAATGTATTCTTTTAGTGATGAAACTTAAAATTCGTCATAAAAATTTCTATTTCTAATAGATTGCTAACGAAACTCTGGGTTTTGTCACTAGAGGGTACTAAATATTACCCCAAATTTAAGTGATGTTGAGACCACCATAATATTTTTTGTTGCCAAAGAATTTAAGTGACACAATGGTGATAAAATCTTTTGATACTAATGTATGTAGATTCTCTTATATTGCCAAAATAATATACCACAATAAAAGCAAAATGTCTGGGCAATTAACGTTATAGTGATCCAAGTCGACACAACTATATTCACAATTGTATTTTTCAATATGTAACTATGTACGTGTTCGAAAACATAACTATTTTGACAAAATGTAACTAAATACCTATTCAAAAATATACGGAGTAATTATTTTGACAAATAAAATTTTGTCACTAAAATTTAAATGGCGATCACAAAAAAAATCATATTTAGTTTGAGTACTATAATACCTTGCAGTTAATTTAATTTTTTAATTAGGCCTTGTTTATAACATGTTTGAACAGAAAATTGGGGTAGAAAACATAATTAGTGAAAATTTCAGGAGTCATAATTGATCATAGCCAAAGCATGATTGATCATGGAAGTTGTACCCTTGGGAGTTGGCTGATTAATTGGCATTGATCGATCATGCCTGGGACAAAACAAAGTTTGACCAATTTTAATAGTTTGACCTGAGATATTTTCTTAATATGCACCTCCAATTGTTCCATTTTAGCCAGGGGAAATTCAAGAATAATCTAAAGATAAAGGGAGAAAACTTGAAAATTTTGTAGAAAATTGTGCAATCATAGTGCAAATTGTGTATTAAGTGAAAAAAATTACAAGATTTGATCGTCATCATCTTCATTCTACTTGAGATTTGGTATTCCTTGAAGGAGAAGCTTGGAACATTGGCAATTGGATCATCAAATTTTAATTCTAGCTTGAGATCATTGAGGTAAGGGTTTAAGTTTGTTCATTTGTAAGATTATTTGTGAATTATATGAAATTTTACATAAATTGATCATGCATGTGTTGAATTGAACTTATATGCTCATAAACATGTATAACTTGTCAACATTTGTAAGCTTATGAAAGTATCTAGCTATACATGTGTTGTTACTTGATAATTAAGGGTATAATCATGTTATTGCTTGAATTAGTCAGTATGGGTGTTAATTAACTTGTTAATCATGAGAATTATTTTATAAATTCTAAGTTATGTGAAAAGAATATAAGGGGTTTTCAAACATGGGCATGATTGTCTTAATTTTTCTATTAAATGTCATTTTAAAAAATAATTATGGTATAACTCTTCTCACCACTTAAGATTTATCATAAATTTGCAAAGAATTGAGTAATTCTTACATGAATATTGCATTTCTTGGTATAGAGCATCCATGAATAGGTACCCACAGTGTCAACCCGAAGCTTGGCATGGATTGGTATCTATCGCTACAGTTATCATCAAAATTCATATGGGATATGTGGAGTTCTCGATATACATATCATCCATATGGAGAATTTATACAGTCATGCTTCGGTTAAATGATCTCATGGCCATACAAATGTATATGTGTTCTTAGTGGTGATATTATTGTCGATCTCGTATGGTGCTTGTCGGTTGAAAATAAGAAGGGCTTAGTGCCTTTGGGATGAAAATCTCTAAACCTCCGGATAGTAGCAATGAGGGTTGTCTAAGGCCCGCAGTGGGTACCCCGAAAACTTAGACTCGATATTGGAGATAGCTAGAACCATTCTCAGGTACATTGAAATTTGCTATTATTGAACGTGACAAAGATGTATCGGCCAACTATCTCTTAGTGGCTTTTTTTTGCTTTTATGGTTTGATGATTTGGATTCTTCACAAAAATGGATTTACACAATGTACGAGATCTAGGTGATATCACATATTCATTGCATGAATCATATTAAAATACTTGTAAATTGTAATACCTTATAGCTTGGTGCTTAAGCATAGTAATACTTTTGAAATTAAAAAAGTTTATTGAGAGAACTTTTAGAAAGTGCTGACAAAGATTTTATAAAGAAGTTTAAATTGGAATAAATGATTTTTACTGCCCTTAACCTCCCCTACTGAGCATTAGACTCACCCCTGTTTTTATGAAAACCTTTCAGGTGATAGCAATTTGAATTGAAGGAGGTATCAAGTTGGGTTTGGAAATGCATTAGACAACCTTTGATACCGGCATACATTTTGTTGTAAATATTTGCAGATATGAACGTTAATTACAAATAGCCTAATCTAAGTTCTAAATGTTGTTATGTGTTAGTCAAAATTGTATAGTTAAACTATGACACATCTACATTGTAATGATGCGATGCGAATTTAAACTTAATGATTTATTTATGAAAAATTTTAAAAGACAACTCATCGTAGCTAAATTTATGATTAGTAATGTGTTTTGTCTTAATTACGTTGGAAGGGTGTTACAAGAATAATATAATCTTTTATAAACTAAGTACCATTTTGACAAAAATGAAAGCAAACCTTTTTTCTAAAGAATCTTTGATATTTTATTGAAAAAAATATTTCTTATCTTCAAAAGTATCTCAAATGTCACATTAATGAATAAAGACACAAGTTAATAAAATGAAAAAAGAGAAAAATCAAATCAAACTTATTTTCTAAAGCATCTTTCTATAGTAGGGTTTCATACCCCTGAAGATTTTAGAGTCCAGTTTTTTTTTTTGCTTTCCTCTTATTTCTTCGTTCCCTGTAATCACGAAATAAAAATATAATAATAATAACAATAATAATAATAATAATAATATTTCTTATCTTCAAGAAAAGTACCTCAAATGTCACTTAACGAATATAGGGTAGAAGTTAGCAAAAATGAAAAAGAGTAAATGATACCCCAAACTATTAGAAGATTTAGTATGCACCTTAAATTTAGTTTTATGATAGTTTGCATACTAAACTTCCAATTTATTTATATCTAACTCCCTTAAGTCCAATTTCTCGACCAAAAGCATAAACTCTGGCCAAAATATTCAAATCATACGAGGGAATTTTAAAGGTAAAATAATCACAACACAATAATTAAAACTAGTAAAAGGTCTAAAATCGTTATACCACAAGCAGTAAAATGTATAAATTTGTCACAAAGTAATCATAAAACAAGTAAATAGCTTAAAATTGTTATAAGACAACACAATTTGTAAGGATTTTTGACGATCTTTAAGATTTTTACTCTCTTTATGTATTATAATGTGACGATTTTACCCCAAAACTCCTTCATGTGGTTTGCTAAAGCTGGCCGGTGTTTATGCTTTTGGCCGGAGATAGAATAAGGGAGTCAATTGAAACAATTTGAAAATTTGGAGTGCAAATTGTCATAAAATTAAGTTTAGAGTGTAAACTGAAATCTTCTAATAATTTGGGGAGTATTGGTGTTGTTTAGTCAATTTTTAAAGAGAAAAAAACTGTTTTTAAAGTTTATCAGGTGGGTCGGAATTAAAGCAGAGTCTTTAAAATGTGATCTACATTCGTCAGTAGCCATTATTTCACTCTCACTGCCAGCCACCACATATGCACCTACCCTACCCCCCCCCCCACCCCACCCCAGTCCCCCACCCCACTCTCCCCACCCTATATAGGCCCCCTACCAGAAATCTCATCATTCCCTCCTCTTCCACTCTCTTCTGTTAAAACCTTTCCCACACAAGCTCTCTCTCTCTCTCTCTCTAAGAATGGCAACAAAAGGAGCAGAAGAGCCTTCAGAATCCCTCAAACACAAGGTAAATTGAAGTGCCATTCTTGTTTTCTTGATTTAATTTTCAACACTCTAATACATATGGAAAATTATATGTAACAGGAAGAAGATATGATTTTTGAATTTTAAAAATATAAAAGCGAATTAATAATTGTGTCGGAGAATAATTTTTTTTTTTAAATAATCGGTAATACATTTGACACGAATTATGTCATAGTGTAAATATATGGGATAACAGTGTAGACTGATTGTATGTAGACCACATCTTTAGCGACAAATTTTTGTTGTTGAAAATAATTCCATGGCGAAAACTCATATATATATACATATTTATATTTATGTTATATATTAATTGAAGTGTGTTCTCTATTTTGTAACCAGACATGGTTCTTGAAAGTCCCCATCAAATGTTCTTGTGAAGGCTGCAAAAAGAAGGTTAGAAGAATCCTTTTTAAAGTTGAAGGTAACGTGACTACTCCAAACTCTTCATCTTTTAGAATAAATTTGTTTAATTATTTTAATTTTTTAGGTTTGAAATCTGGATCTGAAGTTGGAAAATTATAATTTAAATGAGTGTTTGGGATATGATGTTTTCTTTATATTTTCAAGTTTCAAGAAATTTTATATTTCATTGAATACTTAAAGAATGTGAGAATAGTTAACTCACTCGTCTTATTTTGAATTTCTTATAAAAATTGTTTGCGCTTTGCTATTATTTTCTAACGTGCATGTAATCATAGGTTAGTCTCATAAAACAAATCAAACTACTCGAAACTCAATATGATTATTTGCGTAGAAGTTAATTCAAAATTCGTTTGTGAAATAAATAAATTAAACTTCAATTAACAAACTTGGCTCGATAAGCTCAAAAATACCATAAAACTATATTAAAAATCAAACTATTCGACTTAGCTTGGTCCAGAAATTAAACGATCTAATCTTAAACAAAGTTATAACCTCTAAATATTTAATGAATTGAATTTGAACATTCTTTTATTTGACTTGGCTCGGTTAGACCCCTATTAAAGATTTTCTTATAGATTAATTTTTGTTTTTTGTTTTTTTGAATCTGACTAAACAAGTTTATGAATAAACCAGTATTGTTTGTATTTTTAAGCACATAAAGAAATATATTATTTTTTAAAAATTAAATAATGTCCCATATAAAACAAATTTTCCATAACGACAAAAGCAAAAGCCTAACTCTTTACATTATGCCGGTACATGAATCTAAAAAAAAAAAAGAAAAAAAAAGGTTAGTCTTACATTGAGACAGTGAGAGTACCGGTACCACAAAATAAAATAATAATAATTTCTAGAGGAACAAACAAACTAGAATAATATCACAATATCCAATGAAGTATATACTTTACAAGAATTAAATAATTAATTTTTACCATAGAAGTTTAAGGATGGGTGGTGATGTTGGCACCCCAAAAATACTTGGTAACACTCCCACTTTAATTCGGTCATTTGTAACCGAGTAAAGTGTCTATTATTCGGTTGTTGAGGACCGAATATAAGTCTATATACTCGGTTCTTGACAACCGAATAAGGCATTTTCAAGTTTTTTTCAAATTTTATACTCGTTCTTGACAACCGAGTAAGTGTTTTTTCAATTTTTGCAATTTATATTCGTCCTTCACAACCGAATTATACGTTATTCGAACGACCGAATTAAAGTGGGAGTGTTTTCAAGAGATTTTGGGGGTGCCAACATCACCATTAAGGATTAGTTAAAATTTTTTTTTTACATTATAATAATTCATTATAATTATGAATTAATGCAAATTTAATTTGTCATATTTACTCCATACATATATAAATTTAAATGTCTAAATTAATAGACTAAATGACGCGTGATCGTGTCATAACTTCATAAAGTTCATTGATTAGTTTTTCATGCGAAACTTGTACATTGCTCAATAATTTTTTTTAAGACATCATTTAATATGATTTTAAATTTAATTATTTTAATTGATTCATGTATCATTATTTATTTAATTCGAGTTGATTGTTCATCTCTAATTACATTACTTTGAATTTGACTCAACTTGTCTGAATAATTCCCTCTTTACTACTCAGGTGTTTATTCGGTAGATGTAGACACCAAGCAACAAACAGTTACAGTCGTTGGTAATGTAAACGCCGACGTTTTAATCAAGAAACTCGCCAAGCATGGTAAAGAAGCAAAATTATGGCCCCAAAATACTGAACCGACCGAGAAAAAGTCCGGCAAAGCCAAAAACAAAGACAAACAGGAAAACCCAGAATCCGGGAAGCCCGCCGCCGTGGATGGCGGAGAAGGCGGTGATAAGGAGGTTAAACCACCAGTCAAAGTTGAGGCAGGTGAAAAAGTTAAAGAGTCAGGTAAAAAGGGTGTAGAAGCTAGTGGTGGTGATGCTAAGGCTACGGAGGCCGCCGGTGAAATTGCCGGCGGCGGAGAAAAGGTGAAGGAGACGAAATCTGAGGGGAAAAAACCGGTTACCGGGTCGGCCGGTGACAAGTCGGTAGAAAAAAGCGGTGAGGACAATAAGTCGGCTGAGAGTGGCAGTGTCGTTGAAAAGAAGAAAACTAAAGGGCAAAAGGGTAAAACTACAGAGGGTGAACCATCAAGTGGTCCTACCCCGGCACGTATTGGATCTCCTACTCATGAATCTGGCCCACCACATCCAGCGAATCAGAATCCGCCACGTCACCTGGGGCATCAGAATCACCAACTGCCGCATTTCAATGCGCCACCTCCAGTAATGAGCTACAACATGGCGCACCCTAGCAGCAGCTATTCGTCGTACTTCCCCCAGCTGCCCCAAACGTATTCGTACGGGTATTCGCAGCCAGATCCGCAGGTGCATGCTATGCCGCAGGATCTCCACCCGTACCCGTCGGTGGCGCAGGTTATGCCGCCGAATTACCACCACCATCCGTACCCTCCGCCTCATCAGCAGTTGGATTCGTTCGAGATCATCAGTGACGAAAATCCGAATGGTTGCTTAATAATGTGATCACGTGTATAATTTAAATTATTATGTTAAAAGAGTTTAAATGATACGTCAAAAGGTGCATTTGTTATTGCTTCTTGTCTATTTAAAACGATCAATGGACCGATAAATCATTTGAACTCTAAATTTAGTAATTTAAATTGATACATGTATATTGTTGTTTTAGATCGTTATATAGGTAGATGGGCGTATATATGAGCTTATACAACTTGTATAAGTGTATGGGAGGAATTAGGAACTTTTTGTGTTTTATGTATATGTTAATGAGGGGATTAATTAGAGCTAAACTTTGTGAGAAAAATAAAGTTAGCTTTAGGCCTTTTGTTTTTGGGTTTTTTTTTATTTGTATTATTAGTGGGTGCTTTTTTGATTAGCTTTATTTTGTTGTTTTGTTATTTATAATTTAGTATTTTTTTTCAAAATAAAGTAGTTAGCCTTGCAATTCTTTGTTGTCAAGAGGTCCTTTTATGTGTGTATTGTCATTCCTTCTCCCTCCTAATGCGTAAGGATAAAGTCGGCTTATTTGTCTACTAGGTGCTTGCTAATTCATGGCAAAATTGAGTACTTTTTTGTTGAATTGTCCATATCAATGGGATATTTGGGATATCAAATCTTGTTCTGACTTTTTATTTTTATTTTAATAACAAATTTAATTTTAATTAAGAAGATGATGGTAAGGGGGAATATTTTCTTGTTTTTGAATAGTCGTATTCTCACTTGTTTCGATTACTCAAATGATAAAACTTCATGCACGTGATTAGGAATATCTTGTTCAATTACTCAATAAGTGCAGTATTACTCTTGAATTTGATTATAACAATATTGTCATCTACCTATTGTTGGTGACAACATTTTGCTCTCCAAATATAGTAGCATGCATGCATAAGTATATGCATTTTAAAAATTAATAAAATAAAGATGATATTATTAAAAGTGAGAAAATTTACCATAACAAGTAAAATCGAAAAAAAAAAAGTTTGTACATACCAAAAAGGAGATTTTTTTTTTTATAATCAAAGAAAAAAAGTTAAATCTTTGCCAAAACATGCCTTCGACAAGAAAATTAATGTATTTTATTATTTTAATTAAGTCAGACCTAATAGGGAAATTAAATTAATACTTTAGGTTTATAAATAGTATATCAAATTACTTAAAGCTATTAGGTACTTAAAACTATCATAAAAGGACATTAAAAATCTTAATGCACCACTAAATGCACCACGTCACCTTTTAACAAAACCAAAAATAGAAATAAAACCTCAAATCATAAATTTACATACACTATATGAATCATATTTTAAGATAGTTTATAAGAAAAATATTGATACTTGCGTGTACATATAATTTGTTTACGTTGATGTATATTGTTCAAAAATCAAAAAGTATAATATGACTCTAAATGCATAATCACTTTTTTTCAATCGGCTACATAGTGCCTAATTTAATACAATAATATAATGACATAATGTCAAATATAGTATAATTTTTCGACCTCAACTTATTGATTTTGAGATACATAACTCAATGAAGATTGGCCATGCCGAAATATGTTACTAGAATATGCAACTCTCTGCTGAATTGTTATACCAAATTTAGTATTGTGTGTCCAATTGAAGTAAAACAATTATATGGTAAATACGCTTTTTTTACTTTTTAATTTATTTATACTTAGTACAACACAAATTTTTTCTTATTTTTACTATAGATTACATATTATATTTATTATTTGAAATATTATACCTTTTTTTTTTAATTTTATAACAAAACAAAGTATATACTTTGTGAAAAATTGAAGTTATCTTTAGGCCTTTTGTTTTTCCTTTTTTTTTTATTTGTATTAGTGGGTGCTTTTTCATTAGCTTTATTTTTTTTGCTTTGTTATTTATAATTTAGTAATTTTAAAAAATGAAAAAAAAAAAAAAGTGGTTAGCCTTGCAATGCTTAGTTGTCAAGAGGTCCTTTTATTTGTGTGTATTGTCATTCCCTCTCCCTCTCAATGTGTAAAGTTAAAGTATGCTTATTTGTCTACTTCTCCGTGGCAAAATTGAATAAGTTTTAAGTTGAATTGTCCATATCAATGGGATATCAAATATTGTTTTTTTTCTTAGTTTAATAATTAATGTAATTTTAATTAAGAAGATGGCAAAGAGGGAATAGTGTTTTTTTTTCTTTTTTTTTTTTGAAAAATCATATTTTTACTTGTTTTGATTACTTACAAGATAGAACTCTTGCTATTCATACGTGTAATTAAGAATATCCGGTTCAATTATTCGGTAAGTGTAATATTAATTTTTTGAATTTGATTATCATAATTTATCACATACTAGTTATTGTCAGTAACAATGCTTTGCCCTCCAAATATAGTAATGCATGCGTATACATTTTAAAAATTAATAAAATAATGATGATATTATTAAGAGTGAGAAAATTTACCAGAACGGGTAAAATTGGGAAAAAAATATTCTATACAAAAAAGAGGATTTTTTTTGGTTATTTATAGTAAAAAAAAAAAAGTTAATTCTTTTCCAAAAACATGCATTGGACAAGAAAAATAATGTATTATTATTTTAATTAAGTCAAACCTAATTGGGAATTAAATGAACACCTGTCATTCTTATAGCCCAATACTTTAGGTTTATAAATAGTATTTCAAATAAATTAAGCCTCGTAATATATTATGAAAAATTCGATTTACACTACGAAAATAACTTAAAACTATTACATATTTCAAACCACCGTAAAAGAACACTAAAAGTCTTAATATACCATCTAGATACACCACATCACCTTAAAATATACATTTTCCCTTCCATCACTCTTCTTTCGATCATTTACACTAACACAAAATAAAAAGTAAAAACCTAAATCATATATTTACATACACTATATGCATCATGTTTTAAGATTGTGTTTTTAAGTAAAATATTAATACTTCTACATATAATTTGGTACTTGTTGTATATTTTTCAAAAATCGAAAGTACAAAAAGACTTCAAATACATAATCATCTTTTCGGTCGGCTATACGGTGCCTAATTTAGTACAATAATGCGACGACGGGATATCTGAATATAGTATGATTTTTTAGCAACAGGTTGTCAACTTTGAAATATATAATTTCGATAAAGATTGCCTATGCTGAAATATATTATTAGATTCGGCAACTCTTCATCGAATTGTTATATCAAATTCGGTATTGTGTGTTCAATTGAAGAAAATTAATTATACGGTAAATGCTTTTTTTTACTTTTAATTTATTTATACTTAGTATAGCACAAAATTTTTCTTATTTTTCTTATAAATTAAATAT
The DNA here is from genome assembly GCA_021464415.1 of Lonicera japonica. Classification (NCBI taxonomy): domain Eukaryota; kingdom Viridiplantae; phylum Streptophyta; class Magnoliopsida; order Dipsacales; family Caprifoliaceae; genus Lonicera; species Lonicera japonica. The sequence goes on from CM038471.1 coordinate 26,486,465, forward strand.
TATATTTATTACTTGAAATATTATACATTTTTCTTAACTTTACAACAAAACAAATTATGGTGTACAAAGTTACTTTATGCCCCTTTTTTTATAGTGGTATTAAGATTTTTGATGTAAATAGAATCTCTCATAAATTATTTTTTGTGACTTTTTTGTCCACTTGGATGTAATTATTCATAAAAATCTTTCCGATTTTTATCATTTCCTAAGTGGCCGACGTGTCAACTTCCACACGTCTCTTCTTTGTGATGTGTAAAGTGCTAAATACGCTTCCTTTTTTTTTTTTTAATTTATTTGTACTTTATACTAGACGATTTTTTTCTTATTTTTACTATAAATTAAATATTATATTTATTACATAAAAAACTGCACATCTTTTATAAATTTACCACAAAATAAAAATACAAGATACAAAATTACTTTTTTATACTTTTTTTAATAAGATAATATTAAGATTTCACCGTCATGTAAATAGAATCTCTTATAAATTATTTGTTTGTGAATTTTTGTCCAGTTGGATGTAATTATACATAAAAATCTTTTCGATTTTTATCATTTCTTAAGTGGTCCACCTGGATGTAATACGCGTCCTTTTTTTTTTTTTTTTAATTTATTTGTACTTAGTACAAGACAATTTTTTTTCTTATTTTTACTATAAATTAAATATTAAATTTATTACTTGAAAAGCTACACATTTTTTATGAATTTACCACAAAATAAAATATAATAAACAAACTTAGAGTTCGTTTTTTGTACGGATTAAATTTTTTTATAATATTTTTTTGTCATAAATACATTTGAAAATATTTATATAACAAAAAAATGTTATAAAAAAAATCGATCAATACGAACCAATTCATACTTAAAAATTTTCATACAAAATTACTTTATTTACTTCTTCTCACGGTATTAAGATTTCTCCGATATATAAATAGAATCTCTTATGAATTATTTGTTTGTGAATTTTTTTGTCCACTTGGATGTAATTATACATAAAAATCTTTCCCATTTTTATCATTTCCCAAATGGCCAACGTGTCAACTTCCACACGTCTCTTCTTCCTGACGTGTAAAGTGGAATTTGACAGTGAAATATGGGGATCAAAATATAATTAATGAGGAATGGAGTCCTTGTTTTGGGTGTCTCTTTTGGAAAAGCAATTTCTTCCTTTCATCAAAAGTTGCAATACTCATTACTAGCCTAGGGTTTTCAGTCTTCAATCCTTTCATTGCCTTTTGCTTTATTTTACCCACTACCCTAGTAAATTTTCTACTGTTACAATTCTTGGGTTTTGTGTTGATGTGAGTCCACACATTTTTATTACTTTTGTCAATGCGTTGATAAAATATTATAAGTGTAATCTTATCATCGTTTGTATCGAATTGCATCGAATCGAATCAATACGTAAAAACTTGAATGAAAAACAAATTAAAATCAAAAAAAATTTGAACCGAAATCAAATATATTTGATTCGAATTTGAGGTGTGATATTGTAAAAACAAATTGAGCCAAATTAAACCGAATCATTACATATGTGACTTAAAAATAATATTACTTTACTATTTAAAATTTATATTCTTAAAATTTATAAAATCTAATAAGAAATCGATTTTTGAGCTATCATAAATATTCGAGCTATATTATTAATGTATGAGTTAATATTTTTTTATTATTTTTTGACCAAAATAAGTGTTGTTCTATAATTTATTTATTTATAAAAAATATATATAAAAATCGAAACCAAAAGATTTGGTTCGGATTTAATTTGGTTCGGTTTGGGTTTGGATTTCGTAAATTTTACCCGGATCAAAACAAAAAACACCCCTATACACATGTATGTAAGCTGTTGATATTGTTAAATATTTTTTTTTTCTCAAATTATATTAGAAGTCATATTGTATATTTTTAAAGTTATATATTTTTTGATAATAAATATAATTATTTTGATATTAATATTATTTTAAATATATTTTATTGATTGTATATTACATTTAAATAGTATATATATGTGATAAAAGTGTGAATACACTTTAGGGTACTTTAATAATCACTGGGGAGAATTAATATACCATAAAATATCACAAGTTAGATTATTTGTTTTTTATTTTTTAGAGACTCCACTTGAAAGTGAAAATATTAAAACTTAAGTTTTGCCGACTATAAGTGTAGTGTTAATTTCAATTTTACAATTTTTTTGATTTAATAGTGTAAATTTGTTAAAAAAAATATCAAATATAATTGGTAATAGAACCTTGAAATTAGTTATAAATACGTGAGCTAGTATAGATGGAAAATGCGATCTCTTGTACTCAGAAACATTCGGATTTGAATCCCATCTTAGGACGAAATTCAATATTGAAAAATATTATTTTGAATATTGTAAATAGGTATAAAGATGAAAGGTAAGTGGTATTATGTGTGAGTAATGATAATTACGGGAGGAAGATGTGTAATATTTTCAAGACATAACTCGTAATAATTGTATGAATTAGAATACATGTGCTGCTGATTTATATAATAAATACGAGCAGGGACAAGAGATATTTCTAATAAGGAGGGATGGGATGCCAACACCCAGATAATGCTAAATGATTTGACATGATTTTTAAATTAAATTTTGATGTACACTCTTTTGATGGAGGATTCAAAATAATATATGTTAGATATAAGCTTTTAATTGTCTTTTTTAAAAGAGTGTTGAGTGCTTTTTCTAATTTTTAGGGTTCATTTTTTTTAAAAAAAAATTAAAAAAAAAATTTATATCCTTTTTAGATAATCTCATCATCTTTTATAGAGACATGAATTCTTACCCCCATGCACTTCGTATTGTCACATGACCTTGTGGATCATCCTGCGTTTTGGTGGCAACTATTTTTCGTGTTCACCAAGTTTCTAACGTTGGTTAGCGAGTCTCTCCTATAGGTTGACTAGTGTAAAACAGAGATGTGTGTTTGGCGGGATACGCTATTTCGGTTTTTTGGATAATATTTTAATGGACCCTCTTATAACTAGATAAATGTTTTGGATGATTAGGTTTTATCTGGGCTTAAAGAAATCTAACATTTTCATCATACTACTTAGATTCCCTCTTAATTTCCTTTTTGAGCTTCTGCAACCTTTGTTAATTTACCTAACGGGCATGCCTTTCTCTTAGTGAAAGATAAATTAATACATAAGCCCATAAGTTTATTTTAATATATATATATAAAAGTAAAATATATCTCACTATCTTCGTTTGACCCCACGTACATGTGATGTTATGGATATGATGGTGCGTGTACGGTGTAGCAAAGCCATTATGTCTTATCTAACGATGAAAATCTTAACATTAAGGCTCCGTTTAATTGTAAGGTGAAAAAGGAAAATAAATTGAGTTAGTTTTGGTGAAAAGATGAAAAATAAATTGAGTGATAGAAGTGATATTCTCTTAATTTTTAAGTTTTTCCATGAAGAAATTTTCTTTACTTTGTGGTGAGTAAAAATTTTTCACCAAAAATATTGAAGGATATGGGATATGTACTCATAACATGAGTAACATCTCTCACCTTATTTTTTATCTTTTCACACAAACTAACTGAAATTTATTTTCTTTTTCCAAATCTTTGCAATCAAACGGAGCATAAATGTTAAGATTTAAGTTCAACGAATGTGCACTCAAACCGTCTCTTCATTTGGGCGCGTTTTAGCGCATGATACTCATCATGTTTACTTTTAGGCAAGTGTCGGTCATCCCGTCTTTCTGTCTATGTGCCATTTTTTATTTGAAACAATGTCTCATCTTGGGGTTTTTCTTCAATGCACTTTCTGGGATTGCGGGCGAGAACGTTTGATTGCAAACATTCTAGGTCGAGTTTTCCATTTGGAGCGTTCTTTTCTTCTCTATCTCTCCTTCTCCCCCTCTCTCAATCTATATCTTTTTAAGATAATTTCACATTCTTTTATAGGGACATGTATTCTTACCTCCATGAGCTTCGTGTTGTCATGTGGCCTTGTGGAGAATCCTGCTTTTTGGTACAAACTATCTTTCGTGCTCACCAAACATTTAACAGGCTGACTAGTCTAAGATAAATATACATGTTAGATAGGGCCAAGGTATTAAATGCTTTTTGGGCCCTAAATGTTGTATGAATTGGCTTGTTTCCTTCGGAAATGCGTTTCTATGTCGAAGGAAGTGATGACATTAGTGCTAAGCTGTAGGAACCCTTAGTGGGTTACGCTCTTTTAGTTTTTTGAAAAATATTATAATATTCTAAGGGATCATTTTTTTAACTAGATGTATGTTTTAGTTGATTTTGTTCATCTGGGCCCAAAGGGACATGACTTTCTCATCCTCGAAACTGAAGATTTGGCTCTGTATAAGAATCCTGTTCCTATTAGGTTTTATATTGTCCAATTTTTAATTGGCTTTGTATTGTCCAAATCCTAATTGGATTTGTATTATCCAATTTGTAGTAGGATTTGACTTTGTGTAATCCTAGACCATAGGATTTATACTCTATAAATAGACCCCTTGTTATATGGGTTTATTCATGAGTTGTGTTATATTATTTACTAGCTAGATTAGAGAGTATATTTGAGAGATAATATTGAGAGTTCTAATTGGTGGCTAGGGTTTGTTTTGTGCGTTGTACTCAAAATTGGTCTCATCAATAATAGCTATCACCCGGTGGATTAGTGGCGGTTTTGCCGACACCACCTAATTGCTTGCGTGCTTGGTTAGTTGTTTTCTTCTTTAGTCTCTTATTTTTTGAATTGCTTGAATACCAGTGGTGCTTGCTTCTTTAATTATTGTACGCATAATTGTTTGGTCGGCCCTATGCTTTGTCCGCTTTGGGCTATGCCAAGGGATTTGTTTTCGGGAGCTCACGACCAGCTTCCCAGTCACCCATCTAGCGATATCTTAACATCGGAGTTCATGGGATCAACAAGCCCCCAAAAAGCCTTTTAATTAGGACCGTTTCTTATTATATGGGTTTCAGATCCCCCACTTTCCGGGAGCCCCCTTTGTACAATTCCTCCCCTACTCCTTGGGCGTCATAATTGTGCCAAGGCTTGTTCAGCGGTATCTTGGCACAACAATTAGAGATGTCTCCTTGGGAAATTGTGTCTATTGGTACATCTACATCGAAAAGGAGTGCCAAGGCAGCAGATACACCACCTTTGAAGGGGGTATCTGCTCCTAAGGTGACGGCTGCGGTCAAATTCAATATAAAGAGATTTGATTGGAAGAAGACGGACTTTGCGATGTGGCAGTGTCAGATGTCTGACATCCTTGTCCCACAAGGCTTGCACAGAGTATTGTTGGGGAATAAAGCTAAGCCCGATGAGTGGTCCGACGCCGATTGGGCTGAGTACGATAGGCAGGCATGTAGTACAATTCGTTTACACCTTGCTCCAAACGTGATGTACTATGTGATGCGTGAAACATCTGCCTCGGTAATTTGGAAGAAGCTCGAGGATCAGTATATGACGAATAATATCGAGAATCGTCTGTACTTGAAGAAGAAGTTATTCCGGTATGAATTTTTGAGGGATACAACCATGAACGATCATCTTGATGGGTTCAACAAGATAATCTCAGATTTGCAGGGGTTAGACGTCGAGATTGATGATGAGGACAAGACGATTTTGCTTCTTAATTCGCTCCCGGAATCCTATGATCATCTAACCACCACACTTATTCATGGGAAGGAAAATGTGACCTACGATTTGGTATCGTCCGTCGTCTTGGCTAATGAAAAACGCTTGAAGGAAAGGAGAATCCAACTCAGATGCGTTATTCATTAGGGGAGAAGCGATGAGAAGAAACGGGGAAACTGGGGAAAGTCGCGGTCGAAATCTCGGGGACCGACTGACAATAGGAAGATAATTTGTCACAAGTGCAAGAAACCTGGACACATACGTCGGGAGTGTCCAAATAGAACCAATGGCGGTGGAGAGAATAAAGGTGCGGTGGAGAACGCGAACGCGGTAACAACACTAAAAGATGAGGACTTCGAGAGTATGTTGGTTGTAACTTCACGGATTAGCTCTTCGAGCGAGTGGATCTTGGATAGCGGGTGCTCGTACCACATGTGCCCAAATCGGGAATTGTTTCATACCTTCACCGAGGTTGACGGAAGCAAGATTTTGATGGGTAACGACCATGCGTGTAAAACGATCGGGATTGGTACGATTCGGCTAAAGATGCATGATGGGGTAGTACGTACTCTTCGTGATGTCCGGTATGTTCTTGATCTAAAGAAAAATTTGATCTCTTTAGGGGTTCTTGATTTCAATGGGTATCATGTAATACTCGAGGGTGGAAACTTAAAAGTTCTCTCCGGGGCTATAGTTGTGATGCGAGGAAAGAATGAGGGTAATCTTTACTTTCTTCAAGGAAGCACAGTGGCTGGGTTTGCTTTGGTTACGACTGAAGAGACTGACACGACGAGGTTATGGCATATGCGATTGGGTCATGTTGAGGAGAAGGCTATGACGGTGTTGAGTAAGCAAGCGCTACTTGAGGGTGCGAAAAGCTGCAAACTAGAGTTTTGTGAGTATTGTGTGCTTGGAAACAGATTTGGGTAAAGTTTGGGACAGCGGTACATTGCACGAAAGGAGCACTTGATTATGTGCATACGGATATCTGGGGGCCGACAAAGACTCAATCCTTAGGTGGAAATCATTACTTTGTGACGTTTGTTGATGATTACTCAAGGAGAACTTGGGTATATCTCCTGAAGCATAAAGACTAAGTCTTTGATGTGTTCTTAAAGTGGAAGGCAATGGCTGAAAATTAGATTGGTAGAAAAGTTAAGGTGCTCAGATCAGACAACGACAGGGAGTACACTTGTGATCATTTTAAGGATTTCTGCCAACGAGAAGGTATTATTCGCCACTTCACGATCAAGGATACACCTCAACAGAACAAAATAGCGGAGATGATGAATCGTACGCTCCTTGAAAAGGTGTGGTGTATGATTTCCAACGCCAAATTGGATAAGCGGTTTTGGGCTGAAGCCTTATCCTACGTTACGTTCTTGGTTAATCGTTTGCCATGCTTGGGAGTGGAATACAAAACACCTATGGAGGTGTGGACCGGATCTCATGCTAGTTACGACAACATTCACATTTTTGACTGTCCGGCTTATTATCATGTTCGTGATGAGAAAATTGACCATAGGACTCGTAAGGCAATATTCTTAGGCTCTTGTGATGAGGTTAAAGGTTACAAATTGTGGTGTCTTCAAAGCAAGAAGATTGTGATTAATAGGGATGTGACGTTTGACGAGGCGTCTATACTCAAGATGACCTTGTCGACAAACGGTGGTTCTTCAATTCCGGTTGAAAAAAAGAACAAGGCGAGCGAGATGGTGGTGAAAACGAAAGTGACTACTTCAGTTAATACTCGGGTTACGAATTCGGTGGAGGAGTCTAACAAGAAAAAGACGACTCCCCGTGAGAATTCAGAGATTCCAGTAATAGAATCGGGTCAACAATAAATAATATCGTCTTTGGCTAATGGAAGGGAGCCTAGGGCTCGACGTGCACCAGTTCGATATGGTATGAAGACACGGTGGCATACGTATTAGTAGGTTACGGGGATGAGCCGACTTCGTATCAGGAGGTTATGAATTCTAGCGAGAATGTGAAGTGAAAAGCGGATATGGAAGATGAGATGGAATCTCTCCGAAAAAACCAAACTTGGGAACTATACGATTTGCCGAAGGGGAAGAAACCTATTTGGTGCAAGTGATTTTCACTAAGAAAGACGGGGCTCTTGGGTCCGATGTTCGTTTCAAGGCAAGGTTGGTAGCCAAGGGTTATGTGCAAAAGGAAGGGGTGGATTATAATGAAGTGTTCTCTCCGGTTGTGAAGCACACCTCGATCCAAGCATTGTTGGCTATAGTGGCGCAATTTGTTCTCGAACTTGAACAACTCGATGTCAAAACTGCGTTTTTGCATGGGGACCTAGAGGAAGAGATTTATATCTCTCAGCCGGAGGGATTCAAAGTTGTTGGCAAGAAAAAAAATAGTGTGTGCAAACTTCAAAAGTCGTTGTACGGATTAAAGCAGTCCCCGCGTCAATGGTACAAGAGGTTTGACACGTTTATGATCGCGCAGAAGTTTATTCGGAGCGAATTTGATCATTGTGTTTACTTCAAAAGGCTCGAATCTGACAATTTCATCTATTTACTCATATACGTTGACGATATGCTCATTGCTTCTCGGAGTTTGGTGGAGATCGACGTATTGAAAGCTCAGTTAAATAAGGAGTTTGAGAAGAAGGATTTGGGTGGAGCGCGAAATTTTTGGGGATGGAGATCATGCAAGATAGGAAGAGGGGACAATTGTGTCTTACATAAAGACAATACCTTGAGAAAGTTGTTGCTTGATTCGGGATTAAAAACTCAAAGCCGGTGAGTGTCCCGTTAGCACCGCACTTTAAACTATCGGCAACGATGGCTCCTAGCTCCGAGGAAGAGGTGGAGTACATGGCTCAAGTTCCTTATGCAAGTGCGGTTGGGAGTTTGATGTATGCCATGGTATGCACTCGACCAGACATTGCTCAAGCCGTGAGCATTGTTAGTAGGTATATGGCGAATCCTGAAAAACCGCATTGGCAAGTCGTTAAGTGGGTTCTACGATATCTTCGGGGTACGATGGACAAAGGGTTGGTATTTGAAAAATCTGGAATGTCAACTATTGAGGGTTTTGTGGATTCGAACTACGCCGGTGACCTAGACAAGCGGAGATCGACTACGGGTTATGTGTTTACATTGGGTAGCGATCCATTGAGTTGGAGGTCGATGATTCAAAGTGTGGTAGCGTTGTCTACCACGGAGGCGGAATATATTGCTGTAACGGAGGCGGTCAAAGAGGCCGTATGGCTCCGTGGTTTAGTTAGTGATCTTGGTTTGAAGCCAAAAAAAGTGGTGGTGCACTGTGATAGTCAGAGTGCAATTCAGTTAGCGAAGAATCAAGTTCATCATGGAAGAATCAAGCATATTGATGTTCGATATCACTTCATCCGGGAAATTATTGAAAACGGTGTTGTAAATCTGGTTAAGATAGGCACCAAAGATAATCCGGCAGATATGTTGACAAAGGTTGTCCCGTTGGCCAAGTTTGAAGCATTGCTCGACGTTGGTGAATGTCCTTCGGTGTTGATGTCCCTCAGGGGGGCGGTGGTCCTAAGGGACCGACAGGGGTGATAGGGTCTTATTCGATGAATTGATCATGGTGTAGTGCATTAGGGGCTTGTGGAACATTGCCAAGGTGGAGAATTGAAGATTTGGCTCTGTATATTAATCCTGTTCCTATTAGGTTTTATATTGTCCAATTCTTAATTGGCTTTATATTGTCCAAATGCTAATTGGATTTGTATTATCTAATTTGTAGTAGGATTTGACTTTGTGCAATCCTAGACCATAGGATTTATACTCTATAAATATACCCCTTGTCATAGGGTTTATTCATGAGTTGTGTTATATTATTTACTAGCTAGATTATAGAGTATATTTGAGAGATAATATTGAGAACTCTAATTGGTGGCTAGGGTTTGTTTTTTGCATTATACTCAGAATTGGTCTCATCAATAATAGCTATTACCCAGTGGATTAGTGGTGATTTTGCCGACACCACCTAATTGCTTGCGTGCTTGGTTAGCTGTTTTCTTCTTTAGTCTCTTATTTTTCGAATTGCTTGAATACTAGTGGTGCTTGTTTCTTTAATTATTGTACGCATAATTGTCCGGTCGGTCCTACGCTTGTGCTAAGGCTTGTTCTAGCAGTATCTTAACACAACAGAAACTAGTTTCCATCTTTACATCCCTCTAGGGCTTCTGCTACATTCATCTGAAGCTTTTCCCGGTGCTCAACATTGATTCCTATAGTGTCTAATTTCTCACAATTCCAACAATCAGTTGAAATTCTTTGGACTCATTGACCACGATTGTTGCCATTGTGTCCGTATCCTCGTGTTGAATTTTTTCTTGTGCTACAATATTTAAGGCCCAACAGTTCACCAAAGTCTTTTCATCAAATCTCCTCGTTTAGAATGGATCTCTGATATCATCATTTTGTAGTGAAGTCAAAACTATCAATGTCTGAACTTTATCGTCAAAATTGATTTTAACGAGAGACAATTGGCCAATGATGGTATTGACCGGAAATAAGTTTTTGACTAACTTCGACTTTGAAAAACTTCTCTCAGCAGTTGCAACCGTAACCGGAATGGTCGGTAAAATTTTGTAAGCAATATATATATTCGGGTAATAGCCTTCCATCATCTTTAAATAATTCAGGACATCAATTGCTCGTTTTGCTTCTTTTGGTAGTGTTGATATTAAAAGTGTTAACTCCAAATATAAATCATATGCTGGGGCCCTAAAAAATTTGGGCCTAAGGTAAGGGCTTGTTGCGACTCACCTCAGGTCCGGTGCGCGGCGCCCTGCATGCTTCTTAACAGCGACAAACGGATGATTCCCAGCGCTTTTTGTATCTTCCATATTTTATGGTTTTTTGCCAAGTAGAGGAAGATGCATCTTCCTTCCGTATAAGTAATCTTCAATCTACATTCTCTAGAAAGTGAAATCCTTGCCATTGAACTTGTTAGTTCCATTCCCTTCTTCTACCATTGCTCCCATTAAATAAACCTAACGCTTTGATACCTGGAGAAACTAAAGGTGACTAATTTCCTACTAGGATCTCGGGGATAAAATAATTAATAAAAGAAAAAAGGGATGCAATCAAAATTATTTGAGACAAGAAAAATAAACCAATCACACAACAAACAAAATTACGCGGTGTTGGCAAATTGCCTCTAATCCACAGTGCACCAAAATTCTACTATATCAACGAAAGTAGTTTACAAAATAGGTCAATAGACCAACATAAAAATTAAACACCACAAAAGCTCTCACGTACCTAAACACTTTGCTTCTAAATTTTTCTCTAAATCATGCTATTCTAATCTCTCTAAAAAACACCTTTTCTAGGTGTATCTTCATTTTTCCTTGGCCCTCAATACATGTAAAAGGAAGACTTGGACAAAGGCTAAAAGGAAACAAAAGATCCCATTGCCTTAAGCCAAATCGGGTAAAGAGCTGCAAAGTTCCTTTTCCTTTGCAAAGACTTGTTGCCGAAGAAACAAAATATTTGGTAAATAGGTAAACAAGGAAATATCGTTTCCCTTCTAACTTCATTTATTCATTTGTTTTTTTCTTTACAATTATAACAAATTCCAAAAGCAATATATATCTTAACTCAAAAATAAATATTGTTTGGGATCTTGGAGGAATTAGGTGTTTATTGCAAAAACATGAGAAGGTTTTTTTTAAGAGGGTTGGGAATTGTTATCTGTTCCTAAATAAATTTTGCTACTTTATTTATTGTATTTAGAAATATTAGGATGCTATTTATAGGAGTTAATTAGTGGTAGAAGAGTTATAAGAGATTGCAGAGTCATTTTGGCTTTCATTGGAGGTTTGGTTTGCCTCGAATTAAACTAGTTTAAAGGTTCTGCCCTCTCGAAGTGGGCTCTCTCTCTCTCATTTTTATTTATATTTTACTTTTACGAGAATATCATAACATTTGTATTTGCCCCTAGATCAAAGGTTAGATTGTTTGGCAAACAAGTTGCACTATTGTCAACTACAAATGTTGGAAGAGTTTCAAAATAAAATGGAGAAAATGTTCATGATGATTGATTCCCTGCTTCGAGGCTTCGAAAGAATACAATCGAGACCTTTGAGCGCACTCGAATGCCTTCTTCATTGCCAACAAAACCCATGAACCCAAGCCTTTGTGCTAGGACCATTATGGGTATTGCTGGGAAGGAAAAATTATTTGAAGTTCAATCAGTTCTTCTTTACAATGGGGCGCCAAGGGCAGCGATCCCCACTTCTAAAACTAAGGTTCCAAAAATCATGTTGCTAGTAAAAATTTTCCCCAAACCTAACATGAGAAGGATACGGAACATACTGGCGCAACATTAAAACATGGAATACATTGTGAATTTGCTCGAATTGGGTAGATAAAATGATGAAGCAGCCTCGTAAAATTGGTTGTCTTAAAATTTGTGTGTAGTCGAAGTGCCAGAGCTTGTAACCAAGATGTCTTGACTCAATTTCAAGTTTTGGAATTCACTAATAATCAAAATTGAGGCAAGAAAATTGAAAGGTAAAATGCCAAGTCTAAATTCCAAATGTAATATCTTAGCCTCGAAAACAATTATTGTTTGAGATCCTTGGGAAATTAGGTATTTATTATAAAACCAAGAGGACATGGCTTTTTTTAAGGGGTGGGTAATGTTACGTGTCTGAATAAGTTTTATTACTTTATTTCTTGGGTTTATAAATATTAGTATGATATTTGTAGTAGTTAATTAGTGGTATAAGAGTTTTAGGAGAAGTGGGTAGTTATATGATAGTGGTAGAAGTTGATTTTCTTGTAATCTTTATTTAAGTAGTAGTTTGTAAATAAAGGGAATCTTTGTTTACGCTCATTAAATTAGGAAACTCACACCATTAAAATTTTAAAAGTTAGTTATAAAGACACATATTTTTGTTACTAAACAAGTTCTTAAATCTAGATGGGAGTTATTGACACACACTAAAACACTAACACACACTCCATTCTATTTATTCGACCCCTAATAACCAAGTGTGTGTACATATACTCGATCTTTAAGGCCGAGCTAATGTGCACATACTTGGTCCTTAAATGCCAAGTCAATGTTAAGAGTGTTAGAGAGTGTTTTGGTATGTTTCAATAGTAACTCCTAAATTTATTCACTTTCACCAACCCAAATTCACCCATCACCCTTTCCAATCAACATGAGATAATTTGGTCGGTGTCAATCAACTATCATTAAGATGCTCAATCAAAAAAGTCACCGGAAGAAAGATGGGAGAAATAACCGAGGAAATGGAGCAAATGACGAGAATTTGAGGTTATCTAAAACTATGGCTTCATATGCACACTAGAACTAATGATTAAGCATTGTATTTGATGGGGTTAAATACTGATATTTACCATTGGCCTACAAAGGTAATTCAATAATTTTACCCCGGTAAAATCTCACTTTTACCTCCACTTAAAATCCAATCACCTCCATTTAAAATCCAATCACCTCCATTAACTTCCACCCCAATTCCACTCACCTCCATTAACTTTCACTCAAATCCCACTTACATCCACTCACCTTTGTAAAATTACCTTTTTACCCCTCATCTTTATCAAATTTACTTTTTTATCATTCTAGATTTTACCTATAAGTACCTCCCCTCATTCATTCATCCAAGATCATCTAAACACAACAAAAACACAATCCTTCTCATCCAAGATCCATCCATCTCATCCAAGAGATATAAAGCCATCGGCAATATAAATACAAGCTAATTCAAGAAGAAATAGAAGGGTCTTATACCCTCTCTTTTCATACCCCCAAAAAATAGAAGGGTCATATACTCTCTATTTTCATACCCCGAAAAATACCAACAACCCTTATACACTCTCTCTCTTACACAATTTATTATTTATTCTGTTAAAATATTTGTAATCCTAATTCTATACTTATAAATAGAATTAAGGAAATTATAGAGAGAGAAGTTGGTAGCTTGTATTATCATCCAAATTGATCGCCTTTGAGCTAATACAAAGCAAGCACATACAAAAGGAGGACGTACCACTGGAATAGCATAAGCGCTACTAGGGGAACATACCTTAAAAAAAAAGTCGTGTGTTCATCATTGCGCCGCATTTATTTTTTATTCACCGGTATTCGCATATTGATTGGTTAATTATCTATTTCTAGATTTTGACACCATCGGTATTTATTTGGAGTTTGCAAATCTAAGCATGATTTGGTTTCAAATATCTTTTAAAATTTTTTAAATGAAGCCCCCTGTTTTTAGAAGAGGAGGAAGAGGACAGATCAAATTCAAAATGGATATATCTTGGCAATCTTTTCAGCTTAGAAATAGCAAGCCACTTTAAGCAATAAAAATGTTCATGATTCCGTCAAACATGTGAAACAGTGTTTCAAACAAAACTAACCAAAAGCTGATTTCAATTTAGAGCAGAAATATATCTATCACAAAAAAATAAAAAAAAAAGTAAAATAAAAAGATAAACCAAATTGGTGAGGAACCCGACCTAGACACAAAAGAGGAGAATTTTGATTTGACATTGATGCTCTTGCTAGTGATTCCGAAATCAGATTTACAACATTTTCATTTTACAATTTTTGCATCTAATCCGTCGCGGGGAGAGTGAGAAGAAGTATCTTAAATTGTGTTTGGCTTTTGAAAAACAAGTGGTGTGAGGTGAAAGGAATTGATAAATTGTGGTGGAATAAGTTTCAAATTTCATAAAACTGGAGTGAAAAGAATATTGTCGTGGGTGTATTTAAAAATTTCGGTACATAAAACTCCTACGTTGGAATACTTTTAGAATTGTAAAGTATTTTTGGCTTTCAACGAAAGTTCAGTTTACCTTGAATTAAACCAATTTGAAAGTCCGCCACCCTTAAAGTGAGTTTTCTCTCTCATTCTCATTTTATATTTTATGATAGGACGTAACATTTGGCTTGAGGAACATCCTTCTTTTTTGCATGCTAATGTGTTAGCCGATTTGGCTCATATGAAAGAATGATAGTTGTATTTTGTTTGTCTAAAAATAAATAAATTAGGGTCGCCATTACCCTATTCATCCACTCATCTATTAGTTAAAGTATCCAAGTCACATCCAACTAACCAAATTATATTTACAAATATAAAATGTAAATAAAAAAATTAAATAACATACACGTTGGATTTCTCCTACCAATCGTTAAAACCTAGTCCTCCACAACCCACCGACAGAAAACCTATGTCTACCGAATCTGGCAATAAGTCGATTCCTTCTTAATTTATAGACAATTGGTTTTTGACTTATCTCCTCTCCGTATTATTTGGTCTAATTCCGTCTAAATAAATTTAGTTGGAAGATTAAACGGGTAAATTTTATCATAAAACTAAGTAGAAATGATCATTATAATAAGTAGATTATCTCTACAAAATTTGATCAGAAGATTCAATCTAAAAATGGGTAATATGATGATCTAAAATTTGAATGGACAAAAATAAACAAGTGCATCGAATTTTTATAACGCCAACTTCCAGTTTGAATTTCTTGTTAAAATTTTGTAGACACAATCTACTTATTATATAGATTATCTCTACCAAATTTTATAAAAAAATTCATTCGTTTAACTTTCGGACTAGATCTTCTTAAATAAAACTGGATTAAAAAAATAATAAAAAAGAGCCAAATCCAACTCGCTTATGAATTCTCCTATATATGGTGAAATGTCCCCAGTTTTAAGCAACTCTGGCATTGATTTGATCTCAAAATACACTTTCTCATGTATTTCCAAAAATCAAATATAAAATCCAATTACCTAGGATATTCTCCCAATTTGCAAAACAACAAAGGTTGTTCTCTTTGTAAGGAAACTTCCCTATTTCATTTGAGATTTTTCGTTCGGTGTGTGGAGCGCGACATTTGAAGTGTACTAACAAACACCATTGCGATCATTGCAATCACAATCACGGACAGACTTACTTGGTCTTGAGGGGGTACAGTCGTACACTCTCAATTTTTGAAAAATTATCTATCTATATATTAAAAGTATTATATATTTGATATTTATTTAAATAATTTTATTTATTTAATTATAACCTAAATGTACTATTTCATTTGTCATAAATTATGAGTCACATTTAGATTTTAGATTTTTGATTTTAGATTGTTATTCAATTGATCGTGTGCCAAAAAGATAATGAAAATTTTAATTTGAAACATCTTGATAAAAAAAAGGTCAATCTTAATTTGAAATAAGATCAGTAACTTTTTACATACGAGAAATGCTAACTAGACCAAAAAATATACCAAAAGATGTAATTTAACTAAATTTGAACCATACATTAGTAGTGATGGGTTGAAAGTTACTTTTGAATTGTACTTTTGCTATTCTAGGTTTTTTTGGCTAAGTAACATTGCTTTTTCACTTACGCCCATATAATATTATTAAATTTCGTGCATCTGAAATCACATAATTCTAATTTTTAAGATAATGATGTAATATTTTTAGCAAAGGAATGGACAATTTTGCCATATATATGACATTAGAAATTTATAGTATTTTGTGTTTGTACCCGCTTAATCATATTCTTGCGTAGGTTTCGAAATGCAATCTCAATTAAGATGCGACGCATTATGAGTTGATTGTGCGATTTGATCAGGAGCTAAGGGTGTGTTTGGATACCCCAATTCTATGCTATGGTTTTGGAATTGGGGTATAATTTTGGAATTCAATTGTTTGGATACACTACATGCTCATGATTTTAGAATTCTAAAACTACCAATTGTATATGATTGAATTCTATATAGAGAGTAGAGTTTTTCAATTTCAATTCTCATTTAATTCTAAAAATAAGTAGCCACCCACCCCCATTTGTGGCCACATAACACACAGCTTTGAGCTTCCACAACCAACCAACCATCTGCCCGCCCCCAACCCCACCCTACACCCACCTTACCAAAAAAAAAAAAAAATAAGGAAAAAAAATCCCAGCCACCCAACTCCTACCCCACCCGGCACCCCCCACTTCACCCCACATACACCGCAAATAAACCAAACCCCACCATTCAACATAATACACACATCCACTATTTTAAATATAGACAGTGTATTAGTGTATATATATACACACATGCATATAGAAGTGTTACATATGTAAATATAGTAAAAATATGTATGTATATATCTAATACTCAACATATGTTTAACAACCTTGTTACCACCACCTAGTGGTGGAGCTCTAGAGACCACTACTGGAGCTCTAACAACCTCACCAGACTTTGGTGATTGTTGGGGTTTTAGCAGTGAGAATTATGACGGAGGTTCTTTAACGCCATTATTTTACTAGAATTTGAAATGAATTCTACAAATTTGTCAAACAAACAAATTTGAAATTATAATAGAATTCCAAATGAAAACTACATATGATCCAAACTATGTTATTGTAATTTTGTGGTATTGCAATTCTAAGAATTACAATTAAATTAAAATTTTAATAGAATGCCAAAACTGTCTAACCAAGTGTAACGTAACTATTATTGTGATCACAAGGATTGAGACTGCCAAGTATATAGGAATTTTTGGTTTGTTTTAATCTTAGTAAGCTTCTTTTGATTATAGCTAGTAAAATTGTCGGATAATCCCGTGGATTAGTGGCTCGTTGATACTATGTAATTCGTGGTGTTGTATTATTTATACTGCTTCAGTTGTATGGTTTGTTTGATATAATTAGTTAACATAAGTAGAAGGAATTAATACTAATTTTTCTCATTGGAATTTTATAGTTTCACTATAAGAATAATAATACACTTTGGTACCTGCAAATTTTTTAATGTCTTGCACATCCTATAAAATAAGGGTAAATTTGTCTTTTACTTGATTACGTGTGAGATAACATAGAGTGAAACAATTTTGTTTGCGATATTTATCATATGTGACAAGACATTTTAGACAATGCAAAATAAGAAAGAAATACTCCCACCTCTATTTTTTGGATATGAATGAATGCCTTTATTAGTAGACTCTACATTTAAAATTTGGTTTCGACTTTTCAATTGTCTATCATCTCTGGGTAAAAGTTCAAAGGGAAATTCTACTTTCACCACCCTTTTTTTTTAACTTAAAACTACCATATGATTAAAAATCACCATAAAAGTATAATAAAATTCTTGAAATACCACCACAATTTTTTTAACTAAACAAAATTCAATTACTCGCTCTCTCTTCACTTAAACCCATACACAAATTAAAAAGTAAATCCCCAAATCACACCTTTAAATGGATTGCATTATGTTTTAAGGTTGTTTACAAGCAAAATATTAAAATATTTGTACATATTTTTTGGTTATTTTGTTGTAAAATGTTCAAAAATTAAACGTATAGTTGTTTTTCTTTACTCGGCTACACAATGCCAAATTAGGTAGAATAAATCAGCGACGAGGTGTCGAATTTAGTATGATATTTCAGCAACATGTTGCTGAATATGAGATACATAATTCGGTAGAGTTTAGCCGATGTCAAAATATCATAATACATTCGGAAACCTCTCACCAAGATATTGTACTGAATTTGGCACTGTATGGCTGAATGAAAAAAGACGACTACACCATCAATCTTTAAACAATTTACACCAAAATAACCAAAATATATGTATAAATATTTTAATATTTTGCTCATAAATAACCTTAAAACTTAATGTAATGTATGTAAAAGTTTGATTTGGGAGTTTACATTTTAATTTGTATATGAGTTTGAGTGAGGAAAGAGCGAAGAGAGGAAAATTGACACATTACAAATATCTTCTTAATTCTACTACAAATTAATTATTATATTTTTTTGTTTAAAATATTATAAATCTCTTAATTTTACCACAAAAAAATGTGGTGTATGTAGTCCACTTTTATAATTTTTTTGCCTGACGTGTTTTTAAATAATTTTAGTGGTGTAAAATCTCCCAAATTCAAAATAAGGCCCTTCTGGAGATATTCACAGTGACAATTCAAAATAAGGCCCTTTGGGCCTTGGCTGGTGTGAGGACTCTTTAGATTCTAGCTACCATTAGGACTTCTGAACGAATTGGGCCTTAAATTAATGTGGCTGAGCTTTATAGAAAATGATAACACGCAATTTTAGGACACACGTTAATATGATTCGAATTTTATTGTGATGCCGGAGCTTGTACAAGTGCCTAGCATGCACACTCACTGACTCACAAGACCGAGTCCGCATCTTTATAACAAAGGGACACAAACAAATTTAAATATATGCAATAAATAAAATAAATAGGATGAGTAGAACAGATATGTCTTTAAGACAAAATCAAAAAGTTTACACATTTAACGGAAAGGTAAGATTTTTTACTTTCCCCGACAATAACAACTACGCTTCATCCAATAGCGTAGGCCACTAGGCAGGTGCCTAGAGCCCCACTATTAAGACATACCTATTTTCTTGCTACTTTTATTTGTAAATAAATGTTTAGATAGCCAAAAAGAAGCCCTCATCTATGCCTGGAGCATTAACTGTGCTGTAGAAAAAACTTTAGGAACACTATGGTAGAAACTTTCTCATTTATCTAAGCTCTGTTTCTCATGGAAAAGAAAAAAAATTGAATATTAATTCTCATCTAGAAAACACAGAAAATCAAAATTTAATTCAAATACTCTCAAGTTTAATTGAAATACATTTTTAACTTTAACACATTATAATAATTGAAATAACACATATTATTAAGACTAAATGACATTAATGCACTCCAAACTAAAAGAATGTATCAATTTGCACCCTAAACATTTTTTTTTGACATTGTGCACCCTATGGTCCGTCGGATTTGACAACTCTACATTAAGTCTGGTCTAATTTTGTTTAATGAGATATAGTTTGAAAGCTCAGCAGATGAATTTTTTTCATAAGATTTAGTGTAGATGATATGTATAAATAGTAGATCATCTCTATAGGATTTCATCAAGAAATTCAAATTGTAAATGGGCGTAGTAGAATTTTGATACATATATTCATTTTTGACCATTGAAATTTAATTTAGATAATAATCTCACCACCTACTTCTGAATTGAATTTTCTGATTAAATTTTAAACTTTATCTGTTTTGCCCTTGAATCATACTCATTAGACGAAATTAGACTCAATGCTAATAAAGAAAAGCCAAGTCTTTTATGGAAAATTTATGGATGGCCACACATTCCGTCAACTTTAAGGACTAAAGTTTTCAAATTTAATTTCATTAGTTACCAACATAACCCCATCTTTACATATTAGCATTTTAACTCTCGTAAAAATAGAAATTAAACTTCCGCTTTAAAAAATATTTTGACGAACTATTTGCTATTTTTTATTTTCATAATTAAATTGTGGACATAAGATATTTATGGAGTATTTTTTCTGATGTTCAAAATTAAGAATCTATTTTTTTTTTCATACATGTTTGAAATTAAAAGTATCTTAGTTTATTTTTAAGGGTAGAATCAACGCACCAAATTTTATAATTAATAAAACAAGTTTATTAAGACAAAATTACTGTATATATAACATTAAGAATGAATGAAAGTCAAACCATATTTTAGTTTAGGATCAAGTGAGTACCATTTACTCTAAGAATAGGTCTCTCCAAATGAGACTTTTTATGTTGCGAATATTTTAGATATTATAATTGCAAAAATAAATATTTCTACCCCAACTAGCAAACTAGTATAGAAGATCCTATTGCCCTTGTGTGAGAGATCCAAAGACTCATTCTCCCAAATCAAACCACATGTTTATTAAAAAAGTATTGCAGTTATAAAGAACAAGACAATTTGAATAGTTATCATGGTTTAATTTATCTAATTAATATATTAAAATAACCATCAAACTATAAATTTTTCTGCTAATATATATATCATTACTTTGCAAATGAATTTCTAGAAATCATATGTACTAATCGTCCATAATGCCAGTGGCAGCAATGTTTTTTTTTTTTGTTTGGCCTCTGCCATAGAGGTATCCCCACACTACATTGGAATGGAACTAATCCTCTGTTTGCTATGATCGGCCACCGTGTACCACAGCAACAGAAACCCCACTGGCGGGCACTCAGTCCCTATCGAAAAGGAATCATTGTTTGCCATTTAAATGCACCTATCATTGACTTGTATATGCTTTTAAATATGGCACCAACTTGCAATTGGAGGTAATATAATGGAGCATTATCATGCATCATTAACTTGACAAAATGATTACCAATTAATGCAACTAAAACAATCATGACAAGTTTAACTAGATAAGGTGCAAGAAGATGACTCATTTGTGGGACCATATATCATATAACCATCTTCCCACAATGTCGTTCGTAATGACTCTTGCTTGAATTTCTTTATATATCCGTAGCACAATCGACTGTAAAGGATTCAATGGGATCTCACCCCTCTTTCAACATGTCTTCCCTTACTTGTAACCTACCATATTTGGGATCCGGCCATACCCATGAATTGTGCTACACAGTGGTAACAACAATGTATTTTGGCGTCAAATTTGCTTAGTTAGTGTGATACACTATCTTGTTGATCGCCATGTTGTTTACATACATTGTAAACTCATGACCTTGGACTTTCGAGCTTTGGATAATAGGAAAAGACGAATACAATGTAAAGACAAATATATACATACATATATATGCACAAACACGAAAATGCTCATGTAACGGAATCCCTCACCTTAAAAACAATAAGGACCATCCATTTTGAAGAATGGTGAATTTTTTCCATAAAGCTAAGTGGAGATGATTTCCATAATAAATAAATTTTATAAAAATTCAAACCAGAAGTGGGTGTAATGAAAATGCGAAAATTATTTCATTCATTGACATAACGTTCCATACGGATATGTTCTCATTGGGTGGGCAGTAGATCGTATTGCAGTAGGAAATGGTCTGAAAATCTCCTATGAGTGTAGGATCAGGCACTTTAGGCACCAAAACCCCAATCAACAGTATCAAATGCTTTGGCAGTATCTGTGGTCATATTAACAACTTTTAAATTTAGTGTTTTTTTTTTTTTTTTTATGAAATTTTGTGGAGATGCTCTACTCATTATAGAGATAATCTCCACCAAGTTTCATTAAAAAAATAATCTATTTACCGCTCAAAATAGACGATCCTTATTATTCTTCAGTAAGAGATTCCCTTACAGGAGCATTTCCAATATATATATATATATATTCAAGTGAGGAATAAGTAGGTGGCTCGCCATGAACTGTGCACTATATTGTGTGTTAGCTAAATCTCCAGAAATGGTTGAGTCAAAATTTTGTTTTCCTTGAAGATTTAATTTGTACATCACAATACAAAAATATGATAAATATTTAAGTCGTCAACCATACTAAAGTAATTATAAAATAAAAATAATAAGATGCATAACTTTTTAAGTAGTAATATATACAAAAAAAGTAGTCACATACCTTCTTTGATTGCTTTTCTGTATCGTTTTCAATGGTGTTTTTAAACAGTTTTGCTTCGCTTACTGTGGCTGTTTTGCCAACCTAGGGTCTTGCACTTTAGTTTTTTCATTCATACATGACTATTTAGTTATAGGTTTTTTGGCTATTTCGTCATTAAGAAGTTGCACCCTTTTTAGTGACTATTCTAGTGCATTTAAAGCTGTCTTAAAAAATGATTTTTAGATACCTCCCTTCTTCCACAACGTGGATAGCACACGCAAATAATTGGTCATAACATATATTCGAATCATCATAGTCAATATCACTGAATATGTTGTCTATAACATACTTACATTTTAAAGTTTTTTTGCCATCGGGATAAAATATATTGTGATCGTATCTCATCTAGTCATCTATACCATTATAGTGTTGAACTTTGCCAAAGCGTGCCTACACATATAAACCTTAACCTTAATGTTAAACATATTACATATACAAATAATTTCAACCGGTTCTTTTGTGTTATACAAGACTTCATATTTCACAACCAGAGTCATCTTTTCCTCGCATGCAATGTACTATTTAACTATGCAAGTTATAATAATTAAACCATCTCCTTTCACTTGACTTGTGTTAAAACATGAAAGCATCTCTTCCTTTATATGTTGAAACTTCTTGAAAATACAACTCCTATAACTAATGGATAGTTGTTTTTCATAGATACATTTGATTTCCAACATAGCCTCTAAATGAATAGAATCAAAATATGCTCTAGCTTCCTTTTGATGTTTTTCTTACATGGCTAGCCTTAAATTACTAGCAAAATCAATTAATGATGTTTGCGTTTGTACATAACCAACAAACAAACCATTAATGCTCTCATTTCTTTGAGTTGTTAACATGCTTGTAAAAAACCAACATTTGAGGAATACTATAATCCATCTTCCTTTTTCCTCATATAAATTTGAATCCATTTGTTGTTATATAGTTAATAAAATTGAACCATATTTTTCCAAGTTGCTTCAAATTCACTTTAATTCCCTTAAAGAGTCCTATAACATTGCTTCCATTGTCAATTTAATTTGTGGATAATGTTGGTATCCTCTCCATTTATGTGGAACCTTTTGCATTAAGGCCTTTCTGACTTACCCTTTATTTATAATTTGAAATTAGACATTCCCTTATTTCGATCATTTTTTGACATAAGCACCAGAATTTAACTCCGTCCCCCCATCCGTTAACAAATTTATATTCTATGACCAATTTTTGATTCCTCTCCAATTAGCTTCAATTACATTATAATCTAAGCCCTAAATATTCTCTCTATAAAATGCATATACAATGTCTCCCTTTACATAAAATTACTTCACTTAATTTTGAAATGATGATGCGCCTAGTTGCCACCGCTCAGCATCTCTACATCTATCTTCTCCATCCTTCCATCCATCCTCTTGAGCATATGTATATAGAGAGTCATTCTCTTAAGGACTGTCCTTAAGTTAGCTATCTTAAGGACTGTCTATTTTGAGGGGGTAAACGGATGAATTTTTACGTGAAACTTGGTATAGATGATATATGTCTATAATGAGAAGATCATCTTCACCAAATTTCATCTAAATACTCAATTGGGAAATGGGTTAACTAAACTATTGATATATATATATATGCGTATTTTTGAACGCTGAAATTTGAGATGTTTAGTTAACCCACTTCTCATTTGAATTTTATGATGAAATTTAGTGGAGATGATATACTTATTATAGAGATCATCTCCGCAAAATTTCATAAAAATATTCTTCAATTTACCTCTCGAAATAGATAGTCCTTAAGATAAATAACTAAAGGACGGTCCTTTAGAGAAAGGAACTGCATATATATTCATATCAGAGCATTTAACCCCATATATATATATATATATATATTCAAATCTATGTATATAGAGGAATGAAGTGAAAATGGTGCTAGTAAAGACACCCTAAGAAAATGTATTTAGCTCCCCTTTTTTCAAAGCAATTATGTAGCTTACTTCTTTTAAGGCACCCACATTTAAAGTGATAGATAGTAATTTTTTTCCAGGTAAAATCCAAAGAATACTGATCATTTTGAGTAGCCATTGTACTTATGAATTCTCATTTAGATTCATAAAGTAATTAAAGGTAGTCTAGAATCTATTAATTTGTCACTCCTTGATTATGTTACCAAAAGTTGGTAACATAATCATGGAGTGACTGGGACTAATTTCATCTCGCCACTTTGTGCAGAAATTTGGTGTTCTCAATGGGCCAGCTGCTTGGTTATTATGGCTTTGGTTCGCTCTTTGCCTAATCGCACCATTGTGTGATTGCTCATGGTCGACTTTATATTAATAAATGAGTAAATACTATCAATGGCTACTAAATTATTGGCAAATTTTACCAGTGGTCGCTATACTTTATTTTGTTACAATCGGACCATTAAACTTTTAAAACGTACTACCAATGGCCACTCCGTCAAATCCCACCGTCAATTTTTGACGGAAACCATTATCACTTAAAATGTTAGGAACGTTTAGGACTTTTTCCTTCTTTTTTTCTCTTTTCTCTTTTCCCTTTTCCTTTCTCTTCTTTTCTTTTCTTTTCTTTTCTTTCTTCTTCCTTCTGCCATTCTTCTCCTTCCTCCAAACAACTTCTTTTTCTTCGCCATTCTTCTTCCCTTTTTTTACAAAATCAAAGAACAACAAAATAACAGAACAACAAAATACACCAAATCAAGTCAAAGGTCTAAATTAATCAAAATCAAATGGCAATTTCTCAAACAATTATAAAAATTGAAGAAGGAAATCAGAGAGGGGAAGAAGACAGGCGTGGATCTGTAAGAAGAAGAAGAAGAAGAAGAAGAAGAAGAAGAAGAAGAAGAAGAAGCGCGGATCTACACAAACAGGCTCGTCAGAATTGGCAGAATGCGTGGATCTACACAAACATGCATAACTCTGTTTGTGATAGCTCGTCCGAGTCACCGGAAGAAGAAAAAGAAGAAGGAACCGATTGGAAGAAGAAGAGATTGAAAGGAAAAGAGAAGAAGAAGAAAAAAGAAAAGAAAAAGGAAAAAAAGAGAAAAATAACTTAAATGCCCCTCACATATCACGTGACAACATGACATGATTCGCGCAAAAAACTAACGGTGGGATTTAACGGAGTGGCCATTGGTAGTACGTTTTAAAAGTTTAATGGTCCGATTGTAATGAAATGAATTATAGTGGCCATTAGTAGAATTTGTTAATAGTTCAATGGCCATTGATAGTATTTACTCTTAATAAATTGATAATCACATTAAATTATGACCTATATCAGATTGATACTTTTTTTGAATCTCTATACATCTATCGTGCATGGCTGTTGTTAGTTCGTGCCATAACATGTTGGGTTAAGTTCTGCAATGAGCGTAACCCTTGGGTTTAGTCAGGGGCGGACCCAATATTTTTCTGAGGGGGTGGGCTAATTGTAACAGACAAAAAATTTCAAAAAAAAAAAACAAAAAAAAATATAATCATATAGTGAAAAGAAAATTTAATAGCATAAATTAAATATTTGAGTTCATACATAACAAAAAGTATCTAACAAAGTTGAGTATGACGAGTTTTTAATGAAATGAATTCATCTATTAGAGATTATAAATCAATTTTCAAATCAAGGTCTCATTCTATGTTCAGCAACATGTAAAAGGCAAGAACTACATCTCCCATTGAACTGCGTATATTTGTTTTTATGTTATTTATACTGGATAATGCTCTTTTTATACTTGCCGTAGAAATAGGAAGAGTCAATATAAGATGAATCAATCTGTCTAGTATAGTATAATCCTCTAACTTCGTTCTCACAACTAGTTTTCGGAATAACTCGGCAAGGGTAGAAATCTTATGAAATTCGGGATCATAAACAACATGAACATCCTAAGTAGTGAAATTCATTGGATAGAATTTTACAGCAAGCACGCAAATCTTGTCCTCATCAAATGATCTAAAAGAGTCACTAGGATCTAAAGCTATGCCAAGAGTTAGAAGTTCCATTACGACATCACCAAATCTATGTTTCAACTCCATTAATTGAAAATCTATTGTGGCATTGAATATATCAAGATGGTAGTAATGTTCAATCAAAATTTGATCACATTGTTGGCAATGACGACTTGTACCCTCTTCATATGAAAATCTCATAGTGACTACATCAATACTGCTCCTAGTGCAAAAATAACAACACATGTGCAAGGAAATTATTCTAGCCATCTTCTCTAAATTGTTGGAGAAGAGTTTTTGTTGTTGAGACTAATTTCCTTGCATTCACAATATTCTGAGATTTACGTTGCCAAGTTAATTTGGCAAAGTGTATCAATGATTCTCGTAATGTTATTCATTAAATTTAAGATAAATATAAAATTAAAACTCCTTATATATATAATATTTAAAAGAGTTATAGATTAATAGACTTATAATATTT
This sequence comes from Lonicera japonica, assembly GCA_021464415.1. NCBI lineage: Eukaryota > Viridiplantae > Streptophyta > Magnoliopsida > Dipsacales > Caprifoliaceae > Lonicera > Lonicera japonica. Next base: position 26,512,975 of record CM038471.1, read on the forward strand.
GATTTGGGTTAAGGGGTGGGCAAAAACTTAACAAAGGGGTGGCATTGAACTTTTTTTTTTAACAAGTACTAGTAAGTTTTCAAAATTTTCTCCTATGCTAAAGCCTGTCTTGTCCCCCCCAAGTCTGTCCTGTGTTTAGTTTCCTTGGATATATCTATGGATCTTATTATTCATTAAATAAGATTACTCGGTTTCATGTTTTAGCTTGCACCTTCCTACTAAGGTTTTTGTAAGCCATACGAATGTTAAGAAAAAATGTAAGGTCGTTAATGATAATTTCTTCATTCTTGCAAATGATGTATTTTGTGGAAAAGAAAAAAAATAGTGTTTTAATTTATTACTCATTAAATTTTGTCCATTAAATGTAATGCTAACTTTTACTTTAGTAACTTAAGGAATTTTGCAAGACTGGCCGGGTAAATAACATTTGGAGAGATGTGACAAAAATGGGTTATTCATAGATTTTGTATATTTAGCTTTTACTTCTTTGCGTTAGGTCTTCACATGGTAATTAAATAAAGTCTCTTTTTTAGTTTTTTAATTTTATTTTTGTATTGGGGTGCTCGTACAACTAAAGGTGTTTTCATAATTCTAAAAAATATGTATTGGTGCTTAAAAAAGGAGCCAATTTTTTAATTTTTTTATGGGTGCCTTTACCAACACTCCAAGAAAAAAGATATTATATATAGAGAGAAGAAGAGGTTTTAAATATTAAACTAAGAACCCTAGTTTGATGGTTGGAAATGAGGATAACATTGCCAGTTGGGACATAAATTTAACAGAGTTATCGAACAGTTAACTTCTTAGGGGTTTTGTCAAAGGATAATTAAATACGGGGTATGCCTAGTTTTCAATACGGGGTAACTTGAAAATAAAAATAAAAAAACATGTCCTTTGCGTTTTATGCCATAAACAGAGTTGTCTAATTTTCAATTATAACACCATTGCCAATTTGGTTGGGCCTAGCTTATGTCTTTATGATCAGTTATTTTGCACTTATCCAAAATTTTTGCCCATATTTTCCTTTCTTGGCAATTCGTTCCCTTTAATTTTATTTTTCTCCTATCAAGCACTATATTCTTCAGTATCTTCTCAAGCACCTAAGAAGCACTAAAAATAAACAACGATATAGTACTTTTATCATTGTTTGTAGGAAGATATGGATCGTTTCAGGAAGCAACCCACTTCAGATGGTACTCAATTAACTCCAGATGGTATAGCAAACTGGGTGCTTGGCACTAAATCAGACTGTATTCTAAGACTCGGCCATGGTCCAAAGCCACCTATGTCTCAATTATCACATAACAAGGCTCGACTACATGAGTACTCAGGGAATCCACAAGGCAATAAGAACAATTGGCAGGGCGGCGCATGGAGGCCTTAGAGGCAGCTTGTCGTCCGGATCCAGAAGCCTTGGGAAAGTGTAACAGCTAACTTGAATAATTGGTTGCCGTTGGAGTCCTTCCCGCTACATTTTGTGGCGAGTATTAACTCATGCTAATTTAATATTTGTTTACTAAGATTGGGAAACAAACAAAGAGTTTAGTTGGGTACTGTTATTAACTTAGTGGCCGGGTTGGCTACAACCTGGCATATCCTAAATCTTTGAGTATTCTAAATGAATAGCCTTAATAGAGATTAAACTAATGGGCTCATTTTTGCACCAATCTTCTTTTTGTGGTTGTTCATTCATTCACCCAATTTAGGAGATAAACACGAAAATGGGCGTGATATAATTTCAATGGTCCTAATATCATAGATGAATATCTTCCATTCTTTATTAATAAATAAATGATAGTTTTGCAATTTTTTCTTATGCAGATTCAATTCGATGTTAGTAGGAGTTGGTAAATTTGGAAGGATTGATTGATGGCATGATGCAAGATTGAACTTTGAAGTTTTTGAGGATTTAAGTGTTTCAACTTTAGATCTATTGATCTTACACTCCAAATGTTTACTATGGTACTGTCTTTTTTTATGTATGACAAACTAATTCGGTCTCACTACTTAAGTGTACTTCTTTTCAAATTAACTTGATGATACTTACTTTGTTATTGGATATTTCTAATACGATTTTATTATTTTAAATGTACGTATTGTGGATTGAATATGTTAAAGTATTACTACAGGAATTGATAAACTTAAATGCACATATGTATGGACTTTATTGAAATAAATTAAATTTCCACCTGAATGTAGAATTGATTTTTTGGTGACGAAATTTAATGAAATAATTCGTCACTAATTAAGCAATATATATCTTCCCGCAAGAAATATTTCATTTCTAAAAGGCCAACTATAATGACAAAAATATCATTTTTGTGAGTGATATTTCAGTGACAATCACAATTTTTCGCTACTAATAGTTGTAATTTCACGATAATTATATATTTTCGTCACATATGGCCTTGTTCATCAATTTGCATCCATGGCCTTAGTGACGAAAATAATCATTTGTGATGAAATGAGTTTAGAATTGGTGGTGAAAAAATGTCGTCGTGTCTATAATATGCAACAATTTTTTTTATCTGTCGCTTTATTGTTACCTTTTGACAAAAAAAAAATAATTTTTTTTGTGTCTTGCCATACATGTAGCGGTGGTATTTCAACGATGAAAACTTAACAAAAAAAATTTCGTCGCCAATTAGCTTTAGAGATAGAAATTGTAGTTGTGGTGACAAAAATATCTGCTACTGAATAGCTAATTTATTATAGTGGGGCGCGTATAAATTTATAGTTGCTACATCATTAGAGAATACCGTATAAGATATATTGCCCCATAAACTCATACACTCATCATATTTTATGCATAAGCCACGTTATGGTAGCCATAGTTGAAGATATATATATATACATATATTATCTAGTGACCTTAATAGAATAATCATGAAGACTAAGCCCTGTGAATCTAGAGTCTTTCACCTTTTAGAGTGTTATATGCTTACTTTGAGGCACAAGATGCCTCAACTTTGAATGAATATCGTATTGTCTATGATGCCCTGAATCCCGTTAAGAGATTAGACCTCCGAGACCTGGTTAATCAGGGTGCCGTACGCTGACGTCAGGTGAAATGTATGAAAAATAAGATTTTCAAAAACATTTTCTAGGAAACATCAATAAAATGATACTGCGTTTAAAAATCTCATTTAGAAAATTTCGGCATGTGGAGTCCATATCATAGACAATTCATTCTGTGAAAATAAAAACGATTTCGGATAAATCTTCTCACACCCAAACACATTATAAAAATCCACTCCACATCTAAAATTTTATACAAAACTTTGCTTAAAAGCTATTCATGATTAAAGATCTGAATGTCCGGTATTATGCAGTTGTTTATAAACAATACAAGTAAAGTCAAATCTGATTACAACATAGTCCTTAACTTGAGGACTATCAAATAACTTGGTACATCAGAGGCTTTTAAGAAGGTTGAACCGCACACCACCCTGAAGACTATCCTGCAAAACTACTTGAAAATGGGAGTGAGCTAAAACCGGGCTCAGTGGGAACTAATATAAGTTTTATATAGAAAAATACACATTGGAAGTAACATGCGCGTGCATTTTATACAAAATAAGACTTTAGATATTAGTAGTGCTCAATATATATGAATAATGCAATGCAAGACATACATAGTACGTCGAACCTAACCGCTAGGATACCTATTGACCTAGAAGGTCTTAATATTATTTTGATAATGACAAAAAGTTAATCATGTGTATTTTAAATGTATTTGGTTTAAACCGATTTAACAAGTTGCATTGTTTTTCCTGAAGTATCCCGAGAACTAAAACCGAAACCTTATCAAGTGTATCACCACTTCACGAGATTCTCTTTCCTTTCACATGAACTCATGCAATTCATGAAGATCAAAGATCAAAGGAATAGATGAAAAAGTTTCAAGGCAAATGATGCAAATGAAGATCATATTGAAGAAACAAATCAAAGCATTCGAAGACTCGTTAATTCGATAATTGAGTGAATGCTTAAGATTTATGTTAAGTTTCTTGATTGATTAATATCTATAGCTCAAACATATTCATGCATCTTTTAAAGATTGATTCAAACAAGCTTGAAATTGAATTTCTTTGAAAAACATCATTTTACAAAGACTGAGTTTCAAAATAAATTCATATTAATTTTAAATGATCATATTTTAAGCTCTCATAAAACTAGGTATCTTAGAAACATATCTTTGAGGTTCAAAAATCATTAGAATTGTATTTGGAACTAAATTGCTAAATTGCAAAAATGCTTTTATTTTACATTTAAGTTTCGCTCAGTTTTTGCACAGCTTTGATCTAAAATTTGATGTAGTTAGACAACAGCTTTGATGTAGTTAGACAACATCTCTTAGCACTTTTGACTAAAATTTGAGCATGATCCAACGGTCAAATTATGAGATATTATCAAAACAATTTGAATTTCTAGTCAACAAAACTAGCTACATGTTGGAATGTTTGAAAATGTATACCTTTGACCCAAAACCTTTCTTAATCACCCCCAACGGCCATACACTTTTGGGAGATATATATGGGGTCTTAGACATGTTATAACACATTTGAATCATTCTACAAACTTATTTTACATATATACAAAGTTATTCAAGTATTCAATTCATTTCATTGATCATATTCTTCATCTTTGAGCTTATTTATTGATCAATATTGATAACTCTAGTGTGAGCTTCATTTGTAATCTTCAAATACACTTGAGAGTTATTGTTCATTGGTGTGAATTACCAAACTATCTTTATTCATCAATTGTGAGAGGTTTATCTCATAGGATAACAAGGAGGTTAATTCTTGTATTGAGTGTGGTGAGTAGAATCATACTTGTTGAGTGTGGTGAGTAGAATCACACTTGTAGAGTATTGTGAGAAGAACAACACCTTGTTGAGTGTAGTGAGAAAGATTACACTTGTAGAGGTTTATTTTTACCGGGAAGAAAATCGGTTTTAGTGAAACTTCTCGGGGGCACTATCCGGGCGCGGACGTATGGTCTAAACAATCGAACCGCGAGAACAAAACATCATAGTCTCACTCGGTTCAATCTCTCTAACTTAAGCTCTTTATTTACTTGCATTTATATTTATTACTTGTTGTTGAGATTGATTACTTTGCATATTTCATTGATATTCATTGAGTTAAAGTTTTATACTTAAAACTTCTCTTTAAACTTTTTAATTCCGCATTAAGTTTCAAAAACCCTATTCATCCCCCTCTAGGGTTAAAATCCGACCAACAATACCCATCATATTATTTGGAACCTACCCGAACAAACTAAACTACTACACCATTTATCGCTAACTGTCATGCTAATTTGGCATGGTTGATTATCGTGCTAAATTTTGGTAGGTCTTGACATGCTTTTGGCACGGATAAAGGCCGTACTTATTTGGTACTGCTTATTACAGTGGCAAAACTGTATCGATCTGCATCTTCTCCTTCCAACCATTTGACCAAATCTCCCACCCACTTGAAAAGTGAATTTTGAATTATTTTAAGCTTCTTGCCATATTTTTGTAAACATTTTGAAAAAAAATTAAAATTCAATCCATTTTTTTAAAAAGAAAAATCACAATGAAATAAATTATTTTTTAACTTTTTATGAAAAAAATTGAAGTTTGAATGAAAATTATGTCTGGTACCTGGATCCCATTTTTCTCGAAATAATTCTATTTTGACTCTTATGAATTATTATTTTAAAAATTTTATATGTGATATTATATTTTAAATATACTACTTTCATTTTGGAAACATGTATAATTAAACCTTTTGATAACTAATATTCAATAACTTAATGATTCTACTATTAATTTTTTTTTGAGGAACAAAGTACATAATGGATATTTTTTAAATTTGTAAATATAATTTTTCATAAATGCTATTTTATAATACTCATTATACTAAAATTAAATTTAATACTAGTTATACTACATCATGAAAACTCTTTAGGTTGTACAATTGAAATAGATAAGTAAAGCAATTACGTCTTGCATATATCTTTAATTTATAGCAAAATAGTGGTACTTAGTCATATAGAGTCACCAATGCAACTAAAATAAAATAATTGTATATCTTTTAGCGGAAAAATACATAATCATAATCTTAATAGCAGTACGTGGAGTACTCTTGGTGATAATCTATATTGTTAATCTAGCACCGAAAATTACTACAAAATGATGTTAATTGAGGGATATGAATAACACATTCATTAACCACTATACCAAATGGATATTCTTAATGTAAGTAATTACTAAGAATCATATTACATGTGTATAGATTGTGTCATTAGACTAGTATCTATACTTACTATATAATAAACGTGTCTAGGATTTTTGGCATGTACACATTGCACAAAATTATCAAATCTCGCACTAAAATTGCTATAAAATAATGCTAAGGGCAAAATTTTAACTTACGATATTCAGGATTTGAAACTATATATTTTTATTGTAAAAAATTACAAAATATTCTATTGCACACACGTATAATTACTTACAACTAGTATTAAACTTATAACCTTAAGAATGTTTTACATGTCTAATAATGCACAAACATCGAGTGTTGCTAGGACTTGAGCATGAGGAAAAGATGTCGATTACACTTTAGTAGCAAGTTGAAATTATAAAATTACATTTCATTAATTTGGAAGAAAAAAAAAGTTACACTCATTATATTAATTTTTAAACTATATTGAATAATGTGTAAAATTACTTACAGACATATATTGCATAGTTACATATATAAATATATATTATCATATGTAAATATTTACATTATATAGTGTATAAAAAATAATAAACTAAATTACTAGTATGAAAATTTTATTTTTTGACCCGGTTTGTCTCAAAAAAACCGAACTGAAATCAAATATGTTTGGTTCGGATTTGGGATGTGACATTGCAAAACTGAACATAACTGAACCAAACCAAATTATTGCGTATATGACTCAAAAATATTTTTACTCCAATCGAGACCGAAAATACTCATAGTTAAAATCCCGTGCTTAAATTGAACAAATTAACAATTTTCACTTTTTATTTTTATCTTTACTTTAACCAAATTTCCTTTAGACCAACATGATATTTCTTTCTCTTTCTTTCCTCACTCTCACTCTCACTTATACAATCACACACTAATTGAAAACCCTCACTCCTTGCCGCCCCTCTTTGCCGACCATCGTTGCCGACCTCAGCCACCAGTCGCTAGCCTCTGTTGGCATCCTCCGTTGCTATTCCACTGTTGATCCTCTGTTGCTGCCATTCTCTGTTGTGTACCATTGGTCATCTCTCCTCTTCCTCCATCACTCTTCATTGACGAACAACCAACGCTGGACTTGAAGGTAATATTTTCACTTCAAATCCTTACCTCACTCTATTTTCACTTCAAACCCCAACTTAAGTTTTCTCAAATCTAGTATTAAAGCAATATATGGGTACGAAATTAAGGGTTATATGTGCATTTATATATATATAGGTTTTTCTTAATAAAAGAAAAGATAGGAGTATTTTGAAGCTAGGTGCGAGTGTATTCTTTTTCTAGTGATGTAAAGGGCCAATTTCTCTGTGTTCAATAAGCATTCAGAAAAAATGGATAATGTTCTTGGTCTTCCATGGTGGAATTTTTACGTTCATAGCACATATATATAGATACATGTGTGTATCGATTGTAGAATAAAAGTGCACTTCAATTTTCTCTCTTTTGGAATAGGTTACATGTAATCGATGCCCTAGATCTAAAGTTCTTCATTACTAAATTATAAAATAGTAAAAAATAATCAAATAAATTAGTTTTTGATTATTCATTTACTAATGACAAAATTTTCTCAATAACTAATTAAATGCTTGATGTTGCTAGTATTTTGTTTGGTCACAAATCAATTCGTTTGAATTTTACACTAGGAAAAAAAATAAAATGAGAAAAAAATTTAAACTTGCAAATAGGTTATCATTTTTCATTTTTATTGCGTGAGTACTTGTTGCCGCAGAGCTTGCATTGGACATTAATTTGATTTATCTAATTTTGTTGCAAACTGCTAACAAGGCATTAGCCGTAAAATTTTGTTACTATTTTATAATAATGTTATTAAAATAAAGCATGCAAAATTAAGAAAGCATTTCTGTGATTTTTCTTAGCTTTTCCCACAGAAATATGAGAATAGATGTAGACAATTATCTTTTATACCAATCTTGAATTATGTTGAAAAATTTGAATCAAACGTTAGAATCTGAATGAACGAACTTAAAGTTTTAAGATCAATCCAAAAAAAGAAACAAAAAAAAAACTAACAATGTGCTTTGTTTTGTACTATAGATTACTTATATTAATTACTTTTATTGGAAATTGATTGTGTTCAAGGAGATGTAGTCAATGCAAAAAATTAAAAAGTCTTGTTGCCTTGGTGTCAACTGGACATTTGATTGAGCCCAGAAATTGCATTTTTAATCCCATAAGCAAGGCTCAATTAGTTTCTAGTTACCGTTTAAAACTGAAAATTGCATGTTAATTCAGTTTAAGCATGAAAAGAATGCATTGCATTGTATTTATGTGTTACTAAGCCATTTTGCAGGCCTAAAATGGTTAAGCAACTGAGGTTGTATGCAAGATAGAAGGTTGAAAGTGGAAAAGTACAAGAAGAAGGCCCGAAAAAAGAAGTCAGTATCCATCCTGAGGTCCGAGTCGAGGAAAACTCTGCAAACTACCCCCAAAGCGCTAGAAATAAGAGAAAATCAAGTCCCCAAGCATGAATGAAGTGAATGCAAGTATCCAAGAGTGATTCTAAGAGGAAAAAACCTCAATTGAATTGATTCCTGAAGTTTCTGAAGAAAACCAAGAACTGCCGTAAGAAGCCCGAAATTGTAACTGATCAAAGTTTTTTTCCATTGAGAATTTGAATAAATCTCCAAAAATAAAAGTTGTATATATTTGAATTACCTACACATAGGCGAAAATTGTGCATCAATCGGAGTTCAGAGAAGAAAGTTATGAGTAAAAGAAGAATGCATCATAAAAAAATGGGCCCAATCTTAAGCCCAAATTCAATTTTAAGCCATGTTTCGGCCCGTTTCTTCAAGGATTACTAAAACCACGACTTGAGACACTTGTGTACTATGTAAAAGGTCATATATTTCATATTTTAGGGTACACAAAAATTTAGAATTGATTAGTAGAGAGGCATAGAACACTGTAACGTTCTTGAGACCTTTTGCGCAGCATCTGAGGATTGAATTTTAGTGAATTTTCTTTTCTTTCTTCAAAACAATTGTTAGGTTAGTTTATTTATTATATTTGAAGGCTGGAACATCAGTATATTCAACATTAATTCATTGTTCAATTCAGTTTTCAATTCAAGTCTCAATCGCGTACCGGGTAAATCCTAGTTTTCCTTTTTCTTTCAATTTAATTACTTTTGATTGTTCGTTTGTTTTGCTATTCATAGATTATTTTATTCAGATCATATATATATATATATATATTCTAGAATCAACCTTAAACCCTTGTTTTTGGAGCTAGTTCTAGGGTTTATAGGCCTGTTTTGTCGGTTTTACGTTGATTTATGCATGATTCTCACTTTATATTAAAATAGTTTATCCTTTTTCAATGCTATTCATATGTGATTCACTGTTTATCATTAGTAATATTATTTTCTAGAATTTTTAGGGTTTTAGTCGAATTTCTTTAGTTTATGTCCGTTTTGAGTTTGTTTACCGTTTTAAGCGTAAAATCTTTGTTTTAAATCGGAATTGAGAAATTCCAAAGCCAAAAGTTTTAAAATGTGATTTTCTATTTTATCAGGTATTTTTATACTATTATTCATAATTTATAAGCTTTTTTTCATGTTTACTTTGAATATGTCTAGCTAAATCGCTTATTAGGGGTCCGTAGTGAAAGATGCGTAATTAATCCTTGAATGTAATCCAAATTAGGTTTGAATCTGATTTTTTCAATGGTTATAGATCACCTACTGAATGTATGAGTATTTTCTTATCTTTTCATGTGTTAAAAACATGTTTCCATAAGTTAGCTCATAAATTCCATTTGATTAAGAATCGTAAAACGTCAATTCACATATTTTTGCACCAAAACCCTAACGTGGATGATTTGAGGATGGTATTTATCTTCTAATTAGTTAGCTTAGTTTCTTAAATGAATTGGCTGATTGGCGCTGTTTTGGTATTTATTCACGTAAGTGCCGAAAAAAGTGCTAGTTTTGATTTTCAGCATTCTTTTTGATATAGATTTGATTTGAATCATGTTTAAATATATTCAAACCTTATCAAAGTGTTAAGCTATTGATTTTTGAGAAGTTTAATCAACTTAGATTTTTTTTGTCACGCACTAGTAATACAAAGTTCTAAATTACATTTTTTCAAAGTCAAAAAGCTTCACTGTCGAATTTTATTGCTCAAAGCTAATCTATATAGTCTTTGTTACGCATGGGATATCATATACTTGTATTAGCAATATAATTGGATGGTTGGAAGGTCTAGGAGCTAAATCTTAGGGAAAAATCTTGTTCAAACTTAGATTTGGATTTCTCGATTGGACTAGTTTCGTACTCCCGAACTACGGATATCCCTAACGTTTGTTTGTCGTTGAGTTAAGTTCATTTAGTATTTTGATTTATTTAATTAGTGTGTTGTTTTATTTAATTTATTTATTTTTAGTTCATTTGCATTTTCCCTTAGTGCATTTAGGAAACCTTTTAGGTGGATTACTTGCGCTTATGGATTCCCTTTACTTTTTCACCTTAGGACTAGATTTACCTTTAGTTTTAGCTTAGTTAATTAGTAGTTTTAATTTAGTTTCATTTTCGGTCCTTATTTCCCTAATTCTATCATATTTTCTTTCTTTTCTTGTCTTCCCTCCGAGAGAGATACTTAGAAGAAATAGATTCCTTACCTTCCCTGTAGTTCTAACTTGGACTTCCCCAAGTATACTATAACTTGACCGCTTGCACTTGGGTGTAATACTTTGCACTTTAAGTGTAGTCAAGCTTCTAAACATCCTCTCTCTCTTTAATTTTTTTAATTTTTTATGTTCTATCAAGTTCAGATTGTGTCAAATGGACCTCTTAAAATCCACGTCCTAACAAAATGAAAATGCTTTACTAATGTTTAATAAATATATATAGAATGTCTTTAAGAATTGACAAGGAGTGGATGAAAGACAAAAACTTTGAGAGTGATACATATAGGAATGGGGTCTTAAACTTTTTAACATTTGTTCATGAACATGTTTCTGGGAATAAGCATTCATATCCATGTAAGCGTTGTCGAAATGGGACAGGCTAGATTGATGTTCATGGGGGGAATGGGTCCTTCAGCTCCTAATTGTGAAAGTAATAATGGAGGCCATACGACTTTTGAGGTTGAAAGAGATTATCAACCACATAAAGGCAAGAAGTATGAATGTTTGCATCAACTAGCCATAGAACCATTCCACCTTACTACCGATGCATCATGTCATACTGTAGACAACCCAATCCATAACCTCTGCAAGAGCCCTAAAACTATCAGAAAAACACCTTTTGTGAGTCCTAGACTCACCTACACACTAGAAATTGTTTCGAAAAATTTGTCGTCCAAACAAACCTATCTTTAAAAGGGTTTGTCGCACAACAAAGTCCCATTCGTCACCTAACAAGTTTCCCAAATACAGACCAACCACTTTTTGACACATCAATCTGTTAGAAACATCACTTCAGCCGTTTGTCACACGACATTTCCATATTCTTGGGAATGTCACGCGACAATTAATCCCGAGCACTATAAATAGGCCAATAGCCCAAAGGGTTGGGAGACAACAATTTTGAGGCTAAAAACCTATATTATTATCTCTGATTTTCCAATCTTTGAAGTGTTATAAAGTGTAATCTATAGTTTCGTCTAATTTCTAAGAAACTCTCGAATCCTTTCTCGACACTCGACGTGTTATATTCTGGAGTCGGATTCCTGGAAATATTTGGAGAAGAAAAGCTGATATTCGCTGGAGATTGCCTCTGCCGTATTATATTTTATATCTTTCATTCTTATATATATATATCGTTAGGAAGGTAATGGAAGTCTATTCTAGTATTTCAAATTATAGACTTATGTACTTGTTTTATTTTTTTTATATCTTTTGTTTTGTGAACTTTCTAATTGGATAAACTTATTGTCAAATTACCAATATTCTATTGTTTTCAAAACAAAACTCTGATAAAATCATTTGTAAAACTAGAAAAAGTAAGTATATTATCATTTGAATAAAATTTCGTTTTTAAAACTCGGATCGATGAAACTTACTTAGGAGTTAAAACTTAAATATATCCTATCTTTCATATAGACTGTGGTATATCTGATACACTCTCCTCGAGAGTTCATTTCCATATCAAATCAATTCCAACAAGATTTGATCTTTTCTTAAAAGATAACCACAACTAAGATAAACCGACATTGTTATCTGAGGAAACAATACCAGAATGTCCTTTTTAAAATTCAAAACATATGAACTTTGTCATTAGTATTTTATTTTCAACAAAACCACAAAGCATTGGATCATGGAATACAAGGTTTTTATCCCTTCTCTTGTTTTTCCCAAAATTAGGTTTCTTTGTAGATTATTTTCGGAAAGTGATAGATATTAGTAAAAGCATCCAAGTTTTTTAATATAGAATAAACATATAAAGCCACTAGAGACTGAAAAGGCAGAATGGGTGCTTAACACCTTCCCAAATCATAATATAGTTCCCAAACCCTATAGAATCCCATTTTTGTAGACAAACTTGTAAGGATAAGGCTTGTCTATGGCCTTTTCCCTTACCCAAGTTTTTTGTTCATTTTCTCGTAAAACGTATTGGCGACTCTGAACGAACCCTTTTGCATTTAGCAATAGAAAATAGGAATATATAAACATGATTTATCATTATATCAAAACAAATAAAACAATGAAATCCATTTAGATGTTTCTGACCTTTAAACTAGAGGTTGAGACCCGAGGGTCTCATTTGCAAATTCTCACACATACAATAATTTAGGCCCTTATGAATTTTAATGATTTAAAGATGTAATTTAGTTTGTCTGATGGTGCTACATGAGGAATTCTTAAATTTTTGAAAGAGTTACTCCCTGAAGGGAATAACTTGACAATGAGTTATCTTGAAATGAAAAACATGATCAAAGATATTGGTATGGATTATGTAAAATATGATGTTTGCATTAATAATTGTATGTTATTTTGGAAGGAGCATGCGCATATTACTGAATGTATAAAATGTGGTGCGAAACAGTATAAGTTGAGTTCAAGGCATGAGAGTGGGGAAAATATCTTAGATGAAAGTGGAAAGGTGAGATTTCATAAGGTTGTTCAGAAAGTAATGAGACATTTTCCCTTAATTTCTAGGTTGAAGTGGTTGCACATATTAAATGGATAGCGGAAAAAATGACGTGGCACGCTCAGGCAAAATCTTGTATGGAGTTTTTAAGGCATTTTCGTGATTCATCAGATTGGGTTAATGCAAATACTTTGTGGAAGCAATTTGCTAAGGAGGTGCGAAATATTCGACTTCCAACAGCAACGGATGGTTTTAACCCGAATAATATGTTTGGATGTAGCTATAGTTGTTGGCTTGCGATCATTCAACCTCTAAACCTTCCACCTTCATTATGCATGAAGAGTGAATTCTTGATGTTAACAATTCAGATAGCCGGGCCAAAGTCTCCTACTAATAGGATTGATATTTTTCTTTAGCCATTGGTTGATGAGTTAAAGGTGTTATGGTCTGGAATGGAAGTTTGGGATGCAAACAAAAATGAATATTTTAATTTAAAAGCCATGTTGATGTGGGGTATTCATGACTTCCCTGCTTATGGGATATTATCTGGTGCACAACCCAAGGTTATCATGCATGCCCAATTTGCTCCGAACACACACCATCTGAGTATCTCTCAAAGTCAACAAAATGTTGTTATAAAAAATCTCGTATGTTCCTCCCCAAAGACCACTGATATATATATGATACATCTAAGAAAACCTTCAATAGTAAACGGGAGGAGGGTGTTGCTCCTTATAAATTAACTGGTGATGAAGTTGAACAACTTTTGTTGGTCATTGATCAGATTAAAAGAAACTCACTGGCTTGTAAAGACAAGGTCTTTGGGAACGAGTCGAAAAAGGAAAAAAATAGGAAATAGTTTGTGGTAGCGAGAGAAGAAGAATTTGATGGTGATTTCCTATAGGAGTGTGGTAAAGAAAATCTCACATTGAAAGGTTTCTCAAGGAGGTCCATCTTGTTTGATTTGGAGTATTGGAAAGATCATGACACTCGTCACAATCTAGACGTTATGCATATTGAGAAAAATGTTACTGAGACTTTGTTAGGCACTATATTGTCGGTGAAGGGGTTTTCTAATAAGGATATTATTGAAGCATGAGAAGAGCTAGAAAAAGATTTGAATTTGAAGAAACATTTATGGATGCAAGATATTGAAGATAGTGATAAAAGAAAATTTTCATGGGCACCATTCGCTCTCACCAAGGAAGAAAAATTGATTTTTTATCGGTCTTTGAAATCATTGAAAGTTCTAATTGGGTTTTCATCAAATTTTAACAAGAAGATGAGTATTATTCCAATACCCAGGTGTATATGAATGGAAAACGTTAGTATGTATTTTTGAACCATTCATATACTTAAAAACTTATTGTAATTTTACATTTCTTATTGTAAAATTTAATCATATTGTAACACCTGCTATGTGCTTTCTTTGCTAGTTCCTTTTTATAATCTCTAATAACGCAAATTGTGGTTCGGGAGGCAAGAGGTTGTTTAGGTGATCCTTGAGTGGTTTAGACCTTTTCCACACTTCATTTGTATGTTTTTACACTCGCCTAATAGGTTGTAACCCATTTTTGGGTGGTCTGGGCGAAATTCGAAAATTTGCTGCCTAAGTTACTTTTACCGAAAAGTGACCTTTCTGCTTGTGAAAGCTATAAATTCTTCATCCGAAGTCCAAATGAGTCCCCGTTTTATCCATTGGAAAGGTAATTCAATTATCTAAAACTTTCATGTTTTGGCTGAGAACCAATTCTAACTCTATAGTGGCCGAAACTAAGCGCGAAGTGGCCGAACTACCGAAAAACAGCATTAGTGGGCATAATGGTGCATCAGTCGACTGATGGATGTGCCTCAGTCGACTGATGACCTGTTGAAGGGTCAAAAATTGAATTTTCTAGTGTTTTGACCCTATTTTTATACAACCAATACCTTATCTCTTCCGCATTTTGAGCCACCACCTCCTATACCCTTCAAGAGAGTCCTAGTGAGAGATTTTGATAGCATTATGCATTAGAGGTTTCTCAAGAAGACATTACAAGATTTATGCATACAAATCTCACTATTCATCATCTCCTTCACCACCATTCCTCCATGTGAGCTTAAGGAGAGCTAGAGCTTTCGAAATTCTTGCCATCTACACTTCAATCCATTATTCCAATCTTGGTTTAAAGCTCCAATAGTGGTGGGAACACTAGTACTCAAACCTATTTTTATAATATCATGTGTTGTATGTTTGATTTCAAACTAAATTAGGGTTTTTTTGTACAAATTTGTGATTTTGCATGTTCATTCGAATTGGGTTAGTTTTTGTTGATTCTTTTGATTGATTTGTGATATATATATACTATTGATTCGATGATTTCACAAGAAACCCCACTAAATGTTAGCATAGATGTAGATAGATACGAAACCCATATAAACGGAGACAATAGCAGATAATACTGTGGGATACACAGATATATATGGGTATATTGACGGGTTTAAAGTATGTTGTGGCCATGGTTACTTATGTTGATGATATTATTGTTGTACTTAAGCTACTAGTTGACCCTTCATGAGATTGTTAGAAACTCGCCAATTCGTAACTATACCGAGTAGGCTTATAATGTATTTTTGACTTGGAAAATGTATGGAAATCATTGGGGGTATTCTACATTGAATCTCAATAGTGTAAATTGGCTTGGTTTTGATTTAACAAATTGTTGTGAATCCCCCCAATTGCTGAGACTAGTGAATAGATTTCTTAACTGAGTTATTAGTTGACGAACTTGGCGAATGTGGTTTGAGTACAACAATGATATTACTATATGGCTACCAGAGAAACCTATTATTTGAGAAATGTACAAATTATGATGAAGGTTAACTGTATGCATTGATATATATATAATGGAATTTTTGGATACTCCATTTGTTTATGTGTTAAACCTTGTGGCCGGATAAATATATGATATGAGTATATTATTTGGTTGATATAAATAGATTTTCGGGCATGCATTAATGGTCCATGGGGTTGACCTAGCCTTGGTGGCTACATACCCTGGTTCGCGTAGAGGGACCCCGCTTTGAGAGCGGCATACTCTATGGTTCGTAGGGGGACCTCGCGAGGCGGCATACCCTACACCATCTAGGTGGTCCACGGGGGGACCCAACCTGGGGGGACCCAGCCTTGGGGGCTGCATACCCTAGCCTTGGGGGCTTAGATCGCTATCGCTGTGCACAGTAGAGTAAATCCTAGATGTCTGATGTAAGATGAGATTGACGGTTGTGAGATTAGTGCCTACACTTCTCTTATGATGTATTTCCATTATTATGATTTACTTAGCTTCTGACGGTATATTCTTTATTGCATTTTCGAGGATTGGGCGGTGCTTGGTGTGCATTGCATATAACATGGTTTCTGAGTTATTTTGATAAGAGTACTATCTATATCTATGTATATGTTTAGAAATAGTATAAGTATATAGAAATATACATGGTTCAAATTACTTTCATAATCTCACGATGTATGTGCATTCCTAAAAGTATTTTCTTATCCAAACTCTTATAGTTCTCACTTAGCTCGTGTTTGGCTCACTTCTATTTTCCAAACCAGTTTTGCAGGTAATTCTCTTCGGGGGCGGCACGAATACGATGTATAGACACCTTTGATGACCCTAGACTACTTGTAGTCATTCGTAGACCACTCAGCTTTTGTATATTTAGCTGATTTGTGTTTTTTTGTATAATTAAACCTGTATTAAATTCTACTTTTATGTGATGTAAAGCCTTTTGGTTGATTGGGACCTCGTTGGAGGATTTGTTTAATACACGAAACTGTATAATATTCTCTATTGATTTTAGACTTTACAAATGTGGAGTTTATAGAAGTCAGGTTTATTTTATAATTTTCCAGGTTCGGATTTGTTAAATTTACGAACTCCACATGTCGAAATTTTCTAAAATTAAGGCCTTACATGTAAATTACTAATATATAAGTTTTAAATTATGTATTTCAAACTCGCCGTCACGTACGGCACCGTGATTAACTGGGTTCCGGAGGTCTAAACCTCTTAACGGAATTCAGGGCGTCACACATATGCAACAAATTTGAGTCAACAATACGTTTTCAACAAGGGAATAAATCCAAGCATAGAGTTGATGATTTCATCCCTTGGCTTAGAGACGAGGCAAGTATCTTATTATATACTTGACTATCTTACTTTTATTATTACCATTATAAGGTATAAATATTTGTTTATTTCTTGTTGGCCTCGAGAGTGAACGAGATGGGCATACTACCTTATGCGGATGGCCTGCTTCATAAGGTCACAAGCTATAGCAAGTTCCAATGCAATGGTTATAAATTCTTTACTCTTGCACATGAAGAAAACCATAGTACCAAAAGTAGCGGTGTATCTATAAAGTCTTATAATAAGAAAGGGGTTCTAACAAATTTTTATGGAGTTATTAGAGATATTATTGATTTAGATTACACTATTTTTAGGCATACAATATTCTATTATGATTGGTAGATGTGGATGAAAACAATGCTTGCAAAGTTGATCTTACCTCGAAATTGGTGATGGTAGATCTTAGCAAGCTTATAAGTAAAAAATTGATCCAAGACGAGCCATTCATCCTTGCATCTCAAGCAAGTAAAGTGTTTTATTATAAAGATATCAAACTTGATGGGTGGACAATTATTTTACACACTCCGAAGAGATTGACCAAAGTAATAGACCCATTTGAAATTGATCGTACAATGTATAACTCCATCCTTAAAGAAAAGGAGAAGTTGATTAGGCTTCTAGACACCGAAGATAGTTAATAACAATGTCAAATGTTTAGTGCAAGTTCTTGTTTATTTTTGTATGCCATATTTGTATCTTTTTTGTTATCCCTTATTAAGTATTGTATTAGTATTTATGGATAATGGAGATGAAGCTTACTTTTATGCTCTTAGTTTTTTTTGGTACATTGAAATTGGTTCAATAATAGCTTATTTGGCATGTTTAGTGTTCTTATATAGAGTATTATTTGATGCTAGCTACGAGTCCCTATATTTATTCCCTTTTTTGTCACTTCTCTTTGTGTTCTAGTTTTGTATTTGCAGGATATTGTAGCTACATATCTCGCTCCAACACTCATGACCATGCAAAGCAGGTGAGAGATTCTTACTAATACTTCTCCAGACGTTGCCAATTACAAACTTTAGCTGTTGAGATATAAATCTCTTTAATAAGCAAAAGAAATATGATTGCTAGAAGAAAAAACTAGAATACCAAGTCTTATGATGACAATACCAAGTCTTATGACGGTAAACAAGTGCCCTTTTCATATTTTATTACTAGTATAAAGTGCACATATTTCACTACATTTTAGTCTCCATTGTTGCGGAATTTTAACTAAGTTTAGGGATTGTTTTAAGGCCCATTTTTGTTGTAAATTTAACGAGTACTTCAATATGTTTTACTCTTCATTTAGGGCTGTTATTCACTATTTTTTGGGCTGCTATTTTGGAGGACTTTTTATTATATTTGCTGTTCTATTTAGACTAAATTTGTGCTCTATTTTGTTAACTTTTAACGCTCTGTTTTTGGTGGATTGTAAGAGTGAATCTATGCACTATTTTGTTGTGTTTAATTGCTGTTTGGGTTGTTATTCGTTGCTTTATATATTGATATTAAGAGTTTGTAAGGTACATATAAGCGTGCAAATTATATGTCCTAAAGGTTATGGTTATGTATATGCAGTAGCTAATTATATCGCATGTTGGTGATACTTCAAACACCACACCAACCGATGGTGAAACACCAAGATCAACATCGCTATCAAGGGTAGCCACATGTTCTTCGGTGGTGGGTGAAAGTGCGAAAAGACTAAGATTTAATGAAAATGGCCTTCCAATAGGCGACAAGGGTAATTCTGCTATAAGGTTAGGACAACTTACAAGGACTCATATCCCCATATGTTACAAAGCATGGCCACTTGTCCTGAAACGGTGTAAAGATGTGTTATGGAATTCACTACACCAAAATAGCGGATTTGTGACTGCCGAAAACAGTCACAAATGAGTGTCACATAAATGACTATTACAAAAAACTTTGTGACTGTCAAAAACAGTCACAAATCTCCTTTTTATGACTTTTTGTGACCACTTTTTCATGGCAATCACAAATTTCAAATTTTGTGATAGCCACAAATTTCAAAATTTATGACTGTCACAAATTAACAATACGGACAGTCACAAATTTTATACTTTGTGACCTCTTTGAGCAGTCATAAATTTCATATTTTGTGACCGTCATATGTGACTGTCAATGCAGTCACAGTTAGTCACAAAATTTGTAGTAATTTGTGGCTGTAAAAAACAGTCATAAATTTTGAAACAATTTTTAAGAAATAATTTAAAAATATTAGAAAATCAATTTTTTTACCTGTAATCCAATCAATTTAGTCACACTACAATTCCAATCAATATTCACAAAGCATTCACATTACAAACCAATCAATATTCATATGACAAACTAATCAATATTCATATTATCCATATTACGCACTCACATTACAAATGAATCAATATTAACATGACAAACTAATACAAACTAATAAGTATTAATTTACACATTCATTGCATTAACTTACAAGAGGCTGAAGGCAGGGGAATGTATGTCTGATGGGGAGAAGCAGCAAATGCCATATGATCAAAACCCCTCTTCGATCTCCTGCTAAAACATATTATTATAAAAGCTTAATATTGTCCATATATATATATATATAACTAAGATGTATACTGGCAGGGTTTATCATTTTCGTCATTTTTTATACGTGTATATGATAATGGTGAATGGGAGTAGAAAACTTACATACTCGAATTGATAACCAACTTCTAAATGGAAAGTTCTTGTCTCAAATGACCCCCTTTTAAGCTCTTGAATAAATTTTAAAACTAGTATAATAAAAAAACAAAATAGCAAAATATTCATTGCATTAAAAACAAAGAGAATTGAGAGACTGTAACCATATATCACTATTTTACACTAAAGTGAAAATAGCTAGTTTCCACATAGAAAGTCCATTTATTATTCAATATCAAAACAAACTCGTAAGTAGTAAAGCCAAAAAATTATTCAACAATACACCTAAATAATTGAGAATAAATCTAAGAATCTAACAAATATCCAAATTAGGGAAGAGACAGGTATAGTGAACTCAAAGCTAATAAACTAGGGAGATTTCTACATGGAACCGTAACAAATGAAACAAGATTGGAGCCAGTATATGCACCATCACTCAAAATCAGAACAAGTCTATATGTGTATGTAAAAGAGTATATATATAACCTTAAATCATTAATTGAAAGTGAGATGAGAGTCATATAGGGTAATTAGGGAAGAATTTAAATACTTAATTGAACGATGTCGTTTTGACATATTTTATGACTATTTACATTACCGAAGTTATTTTGTGACTGCGTATGGCAGTTACAATATAGTTTTTTTTTGTGACAGTCATTAGCAGTCACACATATGACATTTAATTACTATTCGACCTTTGTGACTGTCATTGGCAGTAACAAACTTGTGACTGCCAATGGTAGCCATAAATGTAGCGAGGTGCACAGTAAAAAAAAGCTGCTTTTGCTGTAGTGGGACTAAATATAAGGTAAAATTTATGCTTATTAGGCTCACTTTTTATTAATTGTTAAACTTATACTTTTATATACATAATATTTTGTAGGTAGAATATTCGGAGGTGGAAGATTCTCAAAGACGAATCTTTATGACTAAAGCCAACGATGCTTGGAAGAAGTTAAAACCAAGGTTAAGAAGAGAGAATTTTATGGGCAATGATGTTATGAAGTGGAAGGAAAAAGTCCCAGATTTAATTAAAAGTGAAGATTGGGAGAAATTTTATGATAATAAGGCTACAGAAGCCGAAAGACTACTAAGAAAGAGGAGCAAGGATATCAAAGATAACTGTGAGCAAAAGACCACCCATAATATGGGTCGTCATGGATATACTCAAATAGCTGAGATATGGGAAAAAACACATGGGCGCCCACCTAGTCGTGCATAATTGTGGTTGGATAGTCATAAGATGAAATAAGGGGTGTACGCGCCACATGAAGATTGGGAAGAAGTGGAGCGAACGAAGTTGGCATTTACACAATTTATTGAAGACTTTAAAAGTAGAAAATTTGTGAGTGTTGGACAAAACATTGAAACTTCAAATACAACTGAAACTCCTACATGTGAAAATCCTTTAATTGTCCATCCTACTCGCTTAACAACTTAATCTCAAGTTGGAGACGATGAGACAATTGCAACATACTTTCTTACAAGGGTGAAATTGTCGGGCGTGGTAGGAAATTGAAGATTGGGATTGCCATCGAGGTGCGTGGTCATAAATTGAAACTTAGGGAGGTTAAAGTTGTGCTTGATAAAATAATAATGCCTAACCATTCATCATGGGGTGGACAACAAAGATGTTCTACCACATTGGAAGATGTAGGTGTTGGTAGGATTATGTATTGGCACAATTACTTTCTTCCTTGCATTGATGGTTAGACGGATTAGTAAGTATTCTTAACTCTTGTGATTTCTTTATGTTTACTTAATGTAAATTTAGTTTAGTTTATCTCAACATTACTTTAATTAAAATTCTAGTTTCCAATAAAGTAGTTTTAGCATTTTAATACATATTTTTTTCATTATATTACCTTGTACAGGTGTATATATATTAAAATAGCAAAGGGTGATTGCTAACTAATGGTGGAAGCTTGGAGTACTTAAAAGTTCAGGGTTCTTTTTGCCTTCAACTAAAGTTTGGGGGTGCTAATATATATATATATATATATGTATTTTGGGATATCTACATGCATATACTAAATAGTAAGGGGTGGTTGCTAACTAATGGAGGAAAAGCATTCAGAATTTTTTTTGTCTTAAACTAATGTTTGGTTTTTGTTGGTCCTTAGCTTGTAATCATATATAAACTTCAATATTATCAATGTAGTACAAACTTGTAGTTTAGGAAGACATAATCTCCTCAAATGACTTTGTTTTGTGAAGTTAATATAATATTCTTGCTATCTTAGTTATGATTGTTTTTTTTTAGTTTAATTGGGTGTGATTGTATTTGTTGTGATGCAAATGTACTTTTTACAGTTTTTTGCTGGATGTTTGAATACTATGCACTAGGGAAAAAATTGAAAAGAAAATAAAGTAAAGAAAAAATGGAAAACAAAAAAACAAGCGCATAATATTGGTTATTTTGGCACGGCTAAGAACGGTGCCAAAACCATTCTAATTTTATTCTTATAGATTTTTGCTAGTGTCATAACTGTTCCAAAAGGGTGCCTACGCAGTGCCAAAACCGTTCTAAAAGGGTGCCTCTGCAGTGCTACCAATGATATTATTATAACATTGGTATTATGACACGCAAAAAGTCATCGAGATAACACGTGTCATAATATTGGCACGGTACGTATCCATGCTATAATGGTATCAAATTTGGTGAAATTGGAACGATTTGGCTAAGAAAATGTACGAATTAAGCACGGTGTTGTTAAATAAATTGGTAAGGCCATATTTGGTACGGCTCAGAATCGTGCCAAAGGTGGTTAGGCACGGAGTAGAACCGTGCCAGTTAGCGAGTTTTGGTGTAGTGAGTTATTTTTACTTCTTTGGCCCTCCTATAACTTGTATCCATGAAGCTTATGGTTTAAGGAGGTAGTATAATCAATGTGTATCATGCAACTAAGGTCATTAGTTTCTTAAGGTTCGTTACGCTATGGCAATTATTACTTCTATATCGATTATGATTCATTATGAACATCGTCAACTTGTACATGGCTACAAGACATCTCATTAAGTATTATAATATGAGTATTAGTATATATAGAATCGAGCCGCTTCATTAACTCATTAAAAATTTACTCAAGTTCTCTCGTACAGTATAGCCACTTTAATCTTTAGTTTTTTGTGTATGTCATGCAATCCGGCCATGTACCTCAAAAGGCCATACTAGTCCATCGACAATCACATAAGTCAACAACAATATTATACGGGAAGTTTATATTAGCAACTAGAGATATGATGGCAACAACAACAACAACAACAACAACAACAACAACAACAACAACAACAACAATAATAATAATAATAATAATAATAATCATCATCATCATCATCATCATCATCAAGTAAGGGTCAATATCCTTATATCTTTAGTATAAAGCCTCAAGCTTACATCCCGCAATCGACAACGCTTAAAGCATTGGGTCCTGAAGGACCCTAAGCTCTAAACTAAATGTGATGCAATGGAAATGAAGACCATATTATTATTTTATTGCTTTTTATTTTTATTTTTATTTTATTAATTAGGCTAAATAGTTTCTTTATTTATAGTCTTTTTTTTTTAAATTTGAATTTGAATATTTGTTTTGGTAAGTCTTAAATTATTATAATAATTCAATTTCTTTATGTGAAGGATTTTTTATTTAAGGTAGGTTTAGGATTTTAGATTATAAATAAGTGCTTATTTCATATCATTGTATCCAAGTAATTATGAATTAATAAAAATTATGTGAGAAATCCCTTTGTTCTCGAAAAATTCTATGAATTTTCGTTTCGTTCTTGTGAAATCAAGAAGCCAAAGTTAAAGACGATGCTCTTCGTCCTTCCCGCCCGCTTCCGTTCTACATCAATTGGTATCAGAGGTAGGTTTCGAATCCAAGATTCACCCTACTGCTATGCCAACTTATGTTGCGGTTAGCAACCCTCTTGTTGACGTTGATCGCAAGGGCCATTCATATGTTCATCACCGATCACGAGACGACGCGTATCCCGCTACTCTTACGATTGTGGTCAACGTGAGCAAACACCCGCATTACAAAAAAATCAATGGCGTATTTTTAATGGCCAATTTAACAAACACGAGTTTGTAGATTGGTTATTAGAAATCGAAAGGTATTTCTATGATTTCAAGGTCTCAAAAGTTGAAGGTGCTAAGTATATTTATGGTGCACTTAATCGAAGTGTACAATTATGGTGGAACGAATTTCAACGTGATCGTCTTCCAATCAATACGTGTAGATTAATGGTATTTCTTTTGATTGAGGAATACTATTCAAACGATTTTGAAGAAATAATGTTTTCCATTAACAAAATTTTTAGTTAGGTTTATGACGATTTTGAGGAAGTCTATATTAAATCAAGTGAAAATTTTGTTAAAGATGTGCCAAAGGAAAATGAAAAAGCAAAGTTTGTTGAAGTATTGAAATATTCCATCTCACCACTTGTGCATGTTATTGTCCCACATCAAGAAATGAATAATCTTCCAAAACTTGTTGAAAATCTTAAAAGGACGGAAGATTCTTGTATAAGAGGTTTGAAGTTATTTGAAAATAATTATCATGAAAAAGAAATTGAAGAAAGTTTGGAAGACATTGATTTTATTGGCATCAACATGTTCATCACTCCTCTTGGTTCCCAAGTAGCGCAATATTTCATGGACAACAAGAAGAATTTTTTTTTTGAAAGATTAAATGTAAAGAAATTCGTGATTCGATTGTCAAACACACCAAATATCTGATCGGCTGGTATGAACAACAACAATTTTCTTCATTAAACTCAAGGACGAGTTTTTTTGAAGAGTGGGTGAATGATGCAATGGAAATGAAGACCATATTATTATTTTATTGCTTTTTATTTTATTTTATTAATTAGGGTAAATAGTTTCTCTATTTATAGTCTTTTTTTGAAATTTGAATTTGAATTTGAATATTTGTTTTGGTAGGTCTTAAATATAATTATATTATAATAATTCAATTTCCTTATGTGAAGGATTTTTTATTTAAGGTAGGTTTAGGATTTTAGATTATAAATAAGTACTTATTTCATATCATTGTACCCAAGTAATTATGAATTAATAAAAATTATGTGAGAAATCTCTTTGTTCTCAGAAATTTCTATGAATTTTTGTTTCGTTTTTGTGAAATCAAGAAGCCAAGGTTGAAGACGGTGTTCTTCGTCCTTCCCGCCCGCTCCCGTTCTACATCAAAACGTGTCTCCTCCAAGTGAGCGAATTGCGCAGGGACTTAGCCTTAACTTGTAATTCATTTAGAGTTAAACCCACACAAGATATTTTTCTAGGGACTACGCTCCAAATAGTTAACAAGAAGAATACACGTACAAGTAAGTTCCTCCAAGGACAAAATTACCTTAGGATCTTTCACTTAAGTGTAGAGCTACTAAATTTTTGGAACACACAGTCCTGTTAATAGAGCCGCACGAACTAATTTGCGAGCCAGGAAAGTTACTAAACGCATGACTACAAATACTCATCCGCGAGAAGGCAATATACATCAATATGATAACATAAACAGACGGTTATAACTGCACTGTATAGGGCTCCAACCCACAACTAGTGCCAGTCCATAAACATAACGGCTACAACCGCATCCAATGGGCTACGATCGAATCAAATGGCAGGGCTACGATCGAATCAAATGGCAAGGCTACAACCCTCCATGGTACGGCTATAACCTTATAATCAATATCCACACAGGTAGTTGAGCCAAAACATTCAACCACCAAATAACAACAATGCATCGAAAGGCCAACACAATAATATGGTACTAAACATAAATATTTTTTCCACTTTATTCCAAGCATAAGTATTCATAATCCGACCTCATTATCATGGTTTTATTAACGTATCCAGATCAAAGCCAATTGCTATATATTGATTCTCAATCCATATAATGGAAACATTCCTCTTTATACATTTATATTCTAACTCATGGGTTATATTGTGTGGAACAAGAATCCAATAAGTCCTAAGTCTGCCCGACTAGGTGAATATGTTGTATTCCTAATACAATATAGCTAACCAGGTAAAATTGCATTAATTTAGTGTTTAGTAACACAACCCATATGCATTGACACCATACCATATGTCTTATGCATATAATTAACACCCTACAAGTATTTTACATGTTTCAATACCATCCTAGCAAGGCCAAGTATCGAACTCTAGGATTCCCACTTATTCAGTATAGTTACGGTACACTAGTCTCCTCAACCCAACACTATGGCGACCTAGATCCTACCAATTTTCACTTATAACATATATAGTGTAATATTAATGATTGACACAAATTATAGTGTAACTATCCCATATATGCTAGTGTATTAAAAGTTAGCGATAACTGGTTTACATCATTTGGGAATTTTGTGCCAACACTCTAAATTATTACCATATAAGTCAAATTTATTCTACAATAATGTAATTTAAGTATTTTCTAGCCAATATCTATAATCAATTTAAGGTTTGTTTACCCAAACCCATATGCAAGCAAACAAACCCTATGTTTGTACAAAAATCCCCAATTTGTATCAAACATTAACTGCAACAAATAATAGTTAAAAAAACAATTTAAATGCTATTATTCCTGCCTCTATTGAGCTAGATCCTTGAGTTTGGAGGGTTGAATCAAGCCAAAATTCGCTGAATCTAGAAATCCCCAATTTGAAGCTTGGTGCCCTAACAATGGTAGAAAAGGAGTTGAAAATCAAGAAGATGGAATTTTGTTTTAGGACGAAGAATAGGTGGAAATCCCTCTCTAAAACCGTCACAATTTAATTAGCTCTTAAATCTCTCTTTCCCATGGAAGCGTGTATGTAGAAATATAGGGTTTTGGGTGTGAAATAGGGTGAAAATTGGGTAAAAATATCAACTATTGAGCTCTAAGATCAATCTTGGGGGCTTTCAGCCAAAACTTTGCTTCCCACTACACTGACCATTGTTGTTATTTTGTTCATAACTCCTTGCTCGGAACTCGAATTGGGGTGATCTTTATGTCCACGAAAAGCTAATTCAAAGATCTAAAACTTCAAAAGAGGAAGTTTCTCCAAAATTATGGATGGATTAATCCTAGAAATTCGGTGAAGACAACACTTTGTCGAAGTGCTACAGAAATATGATATAAAGTAGACTTTGCTAACTGGCCTATTTCGCACAATATTTTAACCAATGAGAAGCATGAATTGACTTTCGGTCAAAACACAAAATTTGTTGAATGGATCAAAACCTAGACATAGGCACAAATGGGGACTTAATTGGATAAGAAATAGAGAAGTTACGATATCTCAAAGTTAGCTAAAATTAAGAAATTGCGTAAAGTGAAAATACGCATTTGACATCTTTATTTCAATTCGGACCACCCGAATTACGAAATGATTGTTCTCGTAAACTCGGTATACTGAGTATGACATGTTAAAAGTGTTGAAAATAGAAATTCCTTTCATTGTGCTATTCCATGGAAATGTTGTGGAAGAGAGGGTGGAAGAAAAAAATATAAAAGAGAAAGAATGAAGAACAAAGAAAAAAATGAGAATTATTGCAACCTAAGAAAATAGTGGTGTAAATTCATATATTTACAACCATCTATGAGAAAACACTATCTATATTTCAATCCGTTATTAAGTCCCCCATTTCATCCATAAAGGAGCTACTAGACCTTTGGTATATGATAGATGAGAAAGCAGTGTGGTGAGTAAATTCAACATTCTCACTTAATGGTTGCTGTTCCTTTCATGAGAGAGCTATTTTCTTCATTATCCGCCTTTCATATACCTATTTGAGATATTATTTGATTACACTTACTTATTCACCTCATATACAAGAGAGGAATGTTAGCCGAATCTCAGAGTAATTCATTTTAGATAGATATATTGTGAGACATTTTAAGTCAAAGTTTACTTTTTAAAAGGTGACTTAAGGGTCTCGTTTGCGTAAGTATTGCAATTAGAGGAGGGCAGGATCCAATCCATTCCAACCAAACTAACTAGTCCAATCCAATTTTTAGATTTACAGATGGATTGGATTCGATCCACTTTTGTTTCTGGGGGTTGTGTAAACTAATTTAAACCGCCAGTTATTTCGTTTAACTTTGTCTATTTGCTATATTTTCTAATTTTGAAAATTTTCCAGTAGGTTTTCCCAAGGCTATTTTTCATATAATTGGATTGAATTGAAACTGGTCAAATCCAACATTTAATTGGATTTGATTGGTAGGGCATGTCAAATAAGATTGCATGCCAAAGTATAAAACTGACACCGTATGAGATTAGATGCGGATGGTAAAAAAACTACTATATTGGATTGGATGCGTACCCTTAATTGCAATGTTGGCTATTCACACACACCCGAAGTCATTAGTGGTATTGTTCAGACCAGTATACTTCCTTCTTTGAGGTTAAATACTGGAAGCATTACTTAAACAACTTTTCAGGAAAAAAAAATTTTCAAACAAAAAAGAAAGAAACAAAGAAAGAAAGAAGAGGTTTATGAGTATCTTTTTTGCAAGAAACATTTAATAAATCAATCAGTTGACGGTTTGATAGTACGATTATGTTAGAATATGTTCAGTATCTTCAGTTGACTTTTGTTGATATTCAAATCCCTTGATTATTGTAGAATGATTAAGAGATCATTCTCTTTCTCTTTCCTTTTTCTCTATCTTTTGCTTTAATGTATAATTGTGTAACCTTAAATAAAAGGGCCCACCTGTGTATAATTTATTTATTCAAGAAATATAAAAATTCATATATCTTTTCACTCATCTCTCCTTTTTAAGGTTTGATCCTCTCACTACCCCTTAAAATCATCAAATCTTGTCTTTTTTTATTATTATTAAATCTACAATGTTCAAAATGAATGTCGTAGATCCATTGATCATCCATTGTATAACTCAGAGACCCACAACCCAATCGTCAAAGTCACTGCCTCACCATCAGATATGCACTATTTATTAGTTCCATGTGCAAGTCAGCCTAGTCGCATTACCACACACCCACGCACTTTGCGCGCTTCAGTAACTCACGCGCTTTAGTCTTTCACGCGCCAAGCGCCTCACGCAAAACACACCCACACATGCACCAGTAGTTTTCCACGCGTGCATGCCCCCTTCCATCTGCTGTCACACACTCTAATAGTTGCCTCAATTCATTTTTTGTTAAACCGGTTCTGGTACCATTCTTTTGACTAGTTCAATAGTTTTTCACTGGTTCTTGCTCGTCTTAGACTAGTTCCTAGGGTTTTGACCTTCTTGATTTTGAATCCAACATCTAGTTTTTTAGAATTAGACCTCGTTCTCCAGTTTTCAGTTGTGGGTATCATAGATTGTTCTGAAATTGCCCATCTTATTTCCATCACACTCAATGGGTCAAACTCATTCATTAGGCTCAGGCAATGACCAGATTTTTGCAAGCCCGCCAAGTTTGGCATATTATTACTAGAGAGGTTACTATACAAATTCGAAAAAAATGAATCCAAGGAAGATTTTGCAAACCGTAAATATGAATAGCTAAGAAAGAATGGCGATATAATCACTTGATGCCTTAATGCTTAAATCCCTTTCATCAATCAATAGTTTGGGCGATTTTCTAATGGTAAGTAAGTTTGGGACTTTTTCAAAACACAATACACTACCAAAGATCTAGCTCACCAATATCAATTTTTGACTGCTCTTTATCTTAAAACTTAACAACCCGATCAATCCAGTGACGAGACTAAATCAGAAATGCACGCACTTTAGGATCAATTGGTGCTTTTTGAACCTGTATGGTGCTATCCAATAGATACTGCTAAGTTTGAAACCTACTAGGACGACAAGCGTCTGATGACTCTTTTAATGGCTCTCGACTATAGTTTTAAACTTGTTCAAGCATCTATTTTTCACCGCCATCCACTACCTACTATTAATGATGTTATCACTGAGCTCACTTCCCAGGAAACTTGGCTCGTATCGAAACCTCATAATCTTAATGCCTCGCTGTCAATTACTCCAAACCTGGGAAGACATCAAATGAGTGCATGTACTTCGAAGAGACCACTCATGTCTTGTTGAACTGTTTTGATGATTTTACAAACATTGCTATAAGAAAGGCGAAATCGTTATGCAGCTGATTGTTATAAGAATGATGCCCAACACCTCCATACCAAGTCTGTCACAACTATTGTCACTAAACCACCATCCAGTTCAACTCTATTTGTCACTAATAAGGATCTTACATATTTTATGAAATAGGTTTTATTTGGCCCATCTAATGCTATATGTCTATCACCTCAAGTAACTCTTAGTATTTTGATTACGGTTGTCGCAATCACATGACTTTGATTCGACCATATTTATCTCTAAGACCTTTACCCCATATTGGGATATGCTGTAAAATTGGTCACATGTTTGAGGTTGTTCATGTTTGAGGAATTGTAGGCCATAGTGAAAGCTCAAACTTGGGAGCACCAAGAAAGACAATAGTTCGTTGTAAATGACAAAATTAAAATAAAATCAGACGGGTTTATCGATCGATACAAAGCTAGACTTAAAATGGGAATTATTTTAGATGGATGTGAAAAAGGCATTTTTAAAGGGTGATATTTTTTGCAGAAGATTACATAAAACCTCATCCAAGTTTTGCCCACTATAAATCTCAATTTATAAGCTAGCTTTGCCATGTCTTATATGGTCTTAAGCAAGCTCTTAGTGGCTGGTATGAAAAATTCATCTCACCATTTGCAAACTGGGATTCACATCTATTGCACATGATTAAGAACTCTTTATTAGAAAAACAGATGACAGCATCACACTTCTTAATCTATATACAGTTGATATGATTATTATTGGGGGATGATGCCACTAGAATTTCTGATCTCAAACAATCTCTTAGCCCTCACTTTGAGATGAATGATCGATCTCCCTCATCTAAATTACTTTTTGGGTTTTGAAGCTTTCTCTAATTTTAATGGGTATTATCTCTTTTAGGCCGTCTGGTCAAGTATGCTTCTGATATTCTTATTTGAGCCAATCTTATCGACTTCAAAACCGCTCTACTCTACTAGAAAAAAATCTCAGGCTTACTCCCCTTGATAGTATCCCCTTAATTGAAGACACCTTGTATCAATAGCTCGTAGTCTTGTTTATCTCATCATCACTTGTCCAGACATTGCATATGATGTTCACATATTCAGTTAATTCATGTCATCTCCACGGTTTACTCATTATACAACTTTCTTTACATTCTTCGCTATATTAAAGTGACTATTTTGTATAGTCTTCATTTTTCGTGTACATCTTCTTTTAAGCTACATAACTATAGTCTTCATTTTTTCGATAGACGTTCAACCACGGGTTATTGTATTTTCTTGGGAGATTCTGTCATATATTGGCATAGCAAGAAACAATTGCTTGTTTCTTGCTCTAGTACATAAGCCAACTACATTGCTCTAGTTGAAACCGCTTAAGAACTCATTTGGCTAAGTTGGTTCCTATCAGACATGGGCGAGCCTCATCTTCTAAGCACCATTGGGTGGGATAATCGTAGGGCTATTCAGACAGCTCAAAATGATATTTTTCATAAACGAATGAAACAAATTGAGATTGACTGTCATTTTATTCGTTAGCATGTGTCTAGCAATAATGTTCTTTTTATCTCGATCTCCTACGTTGATCAATCAGTCGACATTTTCACTAAAGTTCATGCACCAGGGCGATTTCAAGATCTTCTTTCCAGACTCAAGTTGGTCTGTCACTTGCCATCTTGAGTTGAGGAGGGATGCTAGAATATCTTCAATATCTTCAATTAACTTTTATAGATATTCAAATCCCTTGATTATTGTATAATGATTAAGAGATTTTTCTCTTTCATTTTCTATATGTTTTCCTTTTACGTATCATTATATAGCCCTACATAAAGGGGCCTGCTATGTATAATTTATTCATTCAAGAAATATAAAAATTCATATATCTTGTCTCTCATCTCTCTCTATTTTAGGAAATCCCACAAAAAAGTTTGGAATGCTATTTAAAACTTGTATTTAACCCCGCACCATGTGATGTCGTTTCAAAATTAAATCAATACATGATGTGCATCAACTGCTAGTTATTATAAACTTATTTTTCATAAAACATCTTAATTAAATTAAAGACAGCAACAAATGAAACATAAAATTTGAATAAAGAATGCAACATAAAAATATTTTGGTTCATTGCTTATCTAACTAGACACAAAAATAATTAACATATAGGTTGCGTTTGGCGCGCCAGATAAGGAGGTAAAATATAATAGGATAAACGTCGGATAAAAAAAATGGGAATTAATCGAATAGAAATTATGTGGGATAGGTATTATAAATGATATAATATGATAAGAACTAGTCAGTTATGATTAAAAAAAATTGTGTTTGGTTCAGTCCTAGATTAAATATCTGGACAAAATAAAATAAATTAGTAAAACTTTGTGAATGAACCAATATTAATAATTTTTTGTGTAATATATTTTTAGAAAGATATGTTTAATAACACTCCAAATGATAAGTTAACACTCCAAAACTATCTTTAGACATTTGTGAATCTTCGTATATATTTTTTATGGCAATTTTGATACATTAATGTCAAATTTTCGAGTGCAAATAAGTGTATTTTTTTTAAATGCTAGTAGATCATAATAAAGCAATCAATGTACCTATGTAAATATCTTACCCTTACACTCTATTTTTAACTTAGAAAAAATCATGTTCACTAATATAATTTTGATTTTATTTA
This sequence comes from Lonicera japonica, assembly GCA_021464415.1. Classification (NCBI taxonomy): domain Eukaryota; kingdom Viridiplantae; phylum Streptophyta; class Magnoliopsida; order Dipsacales; family Caprifoliaceae; genus Lonicera; species Lonicera japonica. The sequence continues at coordinate 26,545,889 of CM038471.1, forward strand.
TAAATGTGGAATTATACTTCATAAAATTCTTCATTTACAAACAAAAAAAATAAAGACATAAGAATTGATAACATATTTTTTATTTGTGAATATCAAATAAAGACATAAGATTTTTTTTAAATAAATAAAATTATCAATATCATGTAAATCTATTTTTTTTATTAGTTGAATACTTAAAATTTGTAGTGGTTGAAATCTGAGTTAAACATTCTAATTGTTTAAAAGGGGTGACCAAAGAATAAAAATAATATATATGTTAGCATTCTTTTGCTATCCCACGAGCGAGGGGGTAATAATACAACCTAAGAGGTAGGATAGAATAAGCTGGCATTTTGTGAGATTAAAAAGGTGTAAGAGAGTTTATTTTATCCTACATAAAATCTTATCTAACTGTGCATCAAGTATGGGATATGATAAGCATATTATTTCTGCTGCAACACGAAAAGCAGGATAGGAATATTTTATCCTATCCTATGTGGCACCAAACATAAAATAGGAATTTTTTATCCTATCCTATCTTATTTCCCACTAGACAAACACACTCAAAAAAAGAAAGAAAAAAAATGCGAAAATTCAATACCACCTACCAAAAAGGGAAAACTGATATATATATATATATGGTATATCTATATTATAAAACAAGGATTTTTTGCAATAAAATAATAAATCGATCCAACGTCTCATATTAATTTGTAATGGTGTTAACACTTTTAGACCATTAGATCATTTTTATACCTCACAACAAGATGTCAAATCAACTTAACATTTACTCACACACTAAACATATACACAAATATAACTCTTACATCTCTCTACTTTTCTACAACATTTCTCTCTCATCAAATTTTTAAAAAACTTTTAAATGCCATAACTTTAAATTTACAAATTCAACTTTAATAAAATTTATATATTTGAAATATGTTCATCAACATCTACAAAACAAGATCCATTGTGATTATTAAATTATGTATAAAAAAATTCAAGAAAAAGTTATAAAACATTACAAATATAATGTCATATAAAACTTATAAAACATTACAAATATAATAGTATACTTAAAGTATTTCTAACTCATTAGTTATTGAAAATATACATTTCTCTCTCATAAAATTCAAAAAAAAATTTCAAATGCTATAACTTTAAAATAAGTGTCCAACCTACCTCGAATATGGGGTGAATTTTTTTTATATTAGTGTCCAACTTACTTCAAATATAATATTTTTTTCTTTTAAATATACTAATAACACTATTACAATATAAAAGGATCAAAGCAATTTTAGGGCGATAATTTTTTATATTACAATTCGATCTGCCTCGAATATAATATTTTTTTTTCTTTTAAATACACTCATAACATCGTTACGTTATAAAACGGTCGATGCGATTTCAGGTCTAATTGGACAAGTAAGACATGTCTCAAGTGAGGATGGTTATATTTTTAGTTAGACATGTTTCGTTTTTGCGATACCTTAATTATCTGTTTTCATTCCTAAGAAATATACAATCATACACATTTTCAATCCTCACATTTTTCACGTAATTATATTTTATCTAATTATTATTTTTTATTCTTTTTATCGTGCCGGATGGCACGGGTATACCCTAGTATATGTATAAAGCAATCCAAACTCTTTTTCCCTTGCGTTTAAAAGTATGAGCTCCCTAACATTACACCACATATATAAAAGAGGCAAACAAAACTAAATCTCACAACTAAAAATATCTAAAATCATATTGGATTATTAATTTGAAACGGGATAGTAATTAAAAATTAATCAAATATTCGTCCGAGCTGGTAGCACTGGCGAGATCCGAGCTATATTTGTATTCGAGCTCATCATAGACAGTGAGAAAGGAGCCTTTCAAGGAATGACGCATGGTATTAGCACAGCGGAAGCGTGACCAGCATTCCTAATGGCTAGTTGCCAACCTTCCCATTATGCAACTAACCCACATTTCTCTCCACTCTCCTACAACGTGAGAAGTGAAACTTATAACCTTGTAACAGCTAGTTCCTTATATCTATAATAGGAACTAGCCCTAGACATTTCAAAGGGTATGGGAGAAAAGAAACTACTGATTAATTTGTATCCATCATCATCATCAATAAAAGAATCATTATCAAAGGGTGGACGTAAATTAGACCTGCTATCCATTGGCTGGGAGAACAATCCATACTCAAAATTTATGTGTTCATCCTATTTATTTTCTTTCGCTTATTTATAAATTTGTATGTAAGAAAAACCTTAACCCAAAAAATTTGTTGACCTTACATGTATATATACGTAAAGCAACCCAAACTCTTTTGCCCTTGTGTTTAAAAGTATGAACTCCCTAACATTGCACCACTTGTATAAAAGAGGTAGACAAAACTAAATCTCACAACTAAAAATATCTAAAATCATATTGGATTGTTAATTTAAAACGGGGTAGTAACTAAAAATTAATCAAATCAAGCAGAGAGAAACGCCTAGAATTAAGGTAAAACAAAAAATTAAATGGATGCATTAAATACCGCCACGTGTTGCAACCATGGATGTCATTGACCCCCAACCCTCCATAACTCTTTGATTTATGAGTTATTAATAATTTACCTCCTTAAAATTTGTCCTTTTTTACACTTTCATCCATGAAGTTCATTTTGCATAATGTTCACCTTTAAAGTTTGTTTTTATTTTCAGTTTATTCCAAAACTCTACACGCTGTTAAGTTTTTGGACGGAAAAGAACATGTGCTTTGCACATGGCAGTGTAACGGGGTAAAATGGATAAGCCACTATAATACACTCATATATGTTTATCTCAAGACCAAATAAGGACAAAATCAAAGTGTGGAGTTGAAAACACCAGAGATAAAAAATGAACAAATTAAAGCATTTTCGTTTCATTGAAGTCTCTAATTAGGGCAAAAAGTTAGGAATTGGAGCATTATAGTGTCTTGATCGTTTTACCTCTACTATGTCCACGCGCAACACACATGGTATTTTTCATCCAAAAGCCTAACGATGAGTGGAGTTTTGGACTAGAGTGAAAATGGGAGTAAACTTTAAGGACGGGTGTTATGCAAAATGAACTTCATGGACAAAAGTGCAAAAATGAATAAACTTTAAGGGGCAAATTTTTAATAACTCTAGATTTACATAGAGTAGACTAAGGGTGTTGTAGCCAACTCAAAAACCAAACGACTAACTATACTGATCCAAACCGATCCGTTAAAAACTAAACCCAAAAAAAAATTGAAATAAATAAAACGAATCGAAACCGAATATATTTGGTTCGGGTTTGGAGTGTGCCGGTGCAAAACCGAATCAAACCAAACCAAATAATTATATATATGATTCGGAAATAATATTACTTAACTATCTAATATTTTATGTTCCTAAGATTTACAAGCTTTAGTGAGAAACCGACTCTTTGAGTTATAATGAATATTGTAGTTATATTACAAATGTAAGAATTAATATTTTTTCTGTCGAAAATAATTAGGAGTAAACATATAATTATTATTTTTCAGACCAAAATTGATTTATTTTTTTAAAAAATATCGATGAAAACATAAAAAAACAAAACCACAAAGTTGGTTTTGCTATGAATTTGGAAGATTTAGAAAACGAAATTGAACCGAAGTGAAACTAAACTTTTAAATTAGATTTAGATTTAGGTCTTTTAATTTTTACCCTGATCAAAACTAAAAACATAGGACACAGCATAGAACGCTAGATCAAGGAATTGCGGATTTCTTTTTGGAATGTTGGGGCGCCAAAAGAATTTATTTATATCTTTATTGAATGTATTGAGAGTATTAGCCGTCAGAGAGAAAGAGGACACAGCGTAGGACACTAGATAAGAGGGACACCAGGGGACGAATGTTGTGGCGGGCAGAGGAAAGTGGTAGAGGGAGGTTGATATTGGCGGCGAAGAGAGAAATTGCCGGCGGGGGTTTGGGTGGTTTATAGTTTAAATTGGAATAGGGGACGAATGTACAATTAAGTTAAATTAAATCCATTAGTGTCTTAATTGATGGGAAGCTCTGTCTGTTTGTGATTTGTATTGAGGGAAGAAGGAACAGTTGAATAAAATTTTCAATTTAGTTATACGTCTTCACCTGTAGTGCTAAAACATTTTTAGCACCATTCTAGTGTCGGGCAATTGGTGCTAAAACTGTATTAGTACCATGTGATTAGTTACTTTGAACAAAAATGGCATTAAATATATTTTAGGACATTGATGTGTAGAATTGTATAGGGTGCTAAAACTATTTAGCACCTTTAGTTTAGTTATATGTGTTCACCTGAGGTGCTAAAACATTTTAGCACCATTCGAGTGTTGGATAATTGGTGATAAAACTGTTTTACAACACGTGATTAGTTATTTTGGGCAAAAATTGTGCTAAATATGTTTTAGCACCTTGATGTGTATAATTGAATGTGGTACTAAAACTGTTTAGCACCTTCAGTTTAGTTATATGTGTTCACCTGTGGTGCTAAAACCTTCTTAGCACCATTCTAGTGTTGAACAATTAGTGCTAAAACTGTTTTAGCACCAAGTGATTAGTTACTTTTAAAAAAAACTGTATTAAATATGTTTTAGCACTTTTATGTGTAGAATTCAATGGGGTGCTAAAACTGTTTAGCACCTTCAGTTTAGTTATATGTGTTCACCTGTGGTGCTAAAATCTTTTTATCATCGTTCTAATATTGGACAATTGGTGTTAAAACTGTTTTAGCACTATGTGATTTACTTTCGACAAAAAAAATGTGCTAAATATGTTTTAGCACCTTGATGTGTAAAATTTGACGTAGTGCTAAAACTGTTTAACACCTTCAATTTAGTTAGATGTGTTCACTTGCAGTGCTAAAATATTTATAGCACTATTCTAGTGTTGGACAATCGGTGCTTAAAACTATTTTAGCACCATGTGATTAGTTACTTTGAACAAAAATTGTGCTAAATATGTTTTACCACCTTGATGTGTAGAATTGGACAGGGTGCTAAAACTGTTTAGCACATTCAGTTTAGTCATATGTGTTAACTTATAGTGCTAAAACATTTTTAGCACCATTCTAGTGTTGGACAATTAGTGCTAAAACTGTTTTAGCACCATGTGATTAGTTACTTTAGACAAAAATTGTGTTAAATATGTTTTAACACCATTCTAGTGTTGGACAATTGGTGTTAAAACTATTTTAGCACCATGTGATTAGTTATTTTGGACAAAAATGGTGCTAAATCTGTTTTAACACCTTTGAATTTCGTTGTTCTTCATTTTCTATTGGTGTTAAATCTGTTTTAGCAGCTTAATGTGTAACATTGGATGCGTACTAAATCCGTTTTTGCACCTTCAATTTAGTTATATGTGTTCACCTGTGGTGGTAGGTTTTAATACCATTTTAGTGTTGGACAATTGGTGCTAAAACTGTTTTAGCATTATGTGATTAGTTACTTTGGAGAAAAATTGTGCTAAATCTATTTTAGCATCTTTGAATTTCGTTGTTCTTTGTTTTCTATTGGTACTTAACATATTTTAGCACTATGTAAATAGTTATTATGTTCTAGAGTATTGATGCTAAATTTGTTTTAACACCTTGATGTGTAGCAATGGATGGGTGCTAAATATGTTTTAGCACTTCAGTTTAGTTATATGTGTTCACATGTGACGCTAAAACCTTTTTAGCACCATTCTAATATTAGACAATCGCTGCTAAAACTGTTTTAACGTCATGTAAATAGTTACTCTATTCTAGACAATTGGTGTTAAATTTTCATTTAGTATGTTTATATTTTTTTAATGAAGACTTGTTTATATATATATATTTTTATATCTTCCAAACTATTTTAATGAAATCTTTTGTCCAGCAATTAAAAATACTTGGTAAATTAAGGAAGAAACTAAATAAATATTGTAAAATATTGTTGAGCAACAAAGGAGGTGCAAACGTATAACGACTTTTCTTCTGTTCTCATATATATATATATATATGTGTGTGTGTGTGTGTGTGTGTAAATATAATATGTTGGTGTGTGTTCTGGGATAAAGAGAGACACAAATATATCCAAGATCACTCCATAATGAATTCAATCCCCTCCCCATCCCAAGAGAAGAAAACGATGTTTAAGAACTTTGCACTCTTTCAGTCTCGTATGTACAAGTTTTAATTAATTTGTTATATTAAAGTTATTGTGTTATTAGTTAAATAAGGAAGGGGCATTAGTGTTATTTTTGTGTATTGTCCTTTATACTTATATTATTATTAGAATGTGCACTTATGCCTAATTGCCTCTATTATGTAATTGTACGAATTGCCAAACCAATTCACATATCTGAAACATATATGTAATTATCAAACTGGCCTCTTGAACACGGTAACTATTTTGTTTAAGAGTCCATATTTTACTTTGGATACACTAATTGGGCTACAATTAGTACGGACAGGGTAGTTGGCAGTCCTAACATTAAGCGGTCCATTCAATAAATCCTAAAGTTTATTTAATTGGTAGCATTTATATAACCTAGCGTGCAGGTTTGGCATATACCAAGGCTACCCCCACTCTATTATAAATTTAGAAAATACTTTTCTTACTTATAAATTTTATAATTTCTTTTTATCGGGTGCATTAAATAAATTATATTCTTATTATATCTCATAAAAGTACAACTCATGCCATGTAATACATGTGATAAAAATACCAAGTAAATGTAGCATTATTTTAGAAATTTTAAAGTATCTTCATCTAAGTTATATATAGACCAGCTGGCCTAATATTCATATTTCTTTTGGGTTTAAACTTTAATTTTAAACTAGGAGGTGTTCGGCCAGCTTTCGCTCATTTCGATTAATCTTATTTTACAGTTTAAATCACATTCACTGCTCGCCACATAATATTTTTGCAGTTGTCAAAAATTGACCCGGGAAGTTCGTAATTGACCTTGGAATTGAACCTTATATTCATCTAAGTTGTAGACCAGCTGGCCTGATATTCAAATATATATTTTTTTTAACCATCAAGCGTGCATTAAATAAAAGAAACTACAAAATAAGGGAGTTCAAGGGAGGAGGGGGACTCCTAATCCAATTCCCAAATAAATTCCCTTTGCGCACCATAAAGGCCTATGAAGCACGGATACGACACTGCACCGATACGGCGGTACGGCAAAATTAGAAAAATATAAGATACGATACGTCTTGGATACGGATAATAAAAAATAATTAATATATATATATATATATATTTAATTATTCAGTTATAAGAATTTTATAAATTTATGAACAATAGCATGAATATTCATAAAACTAAAGCAAACGACTGGGCAATTTAATTGCATAATAACTTAAAAGTAGATATAATATTCTGACTTGAATACTAGAAGAAGGATAGAGACCGAACAACGATGTTCGTAAACGAAAGACGGAGTGTTTTGGTCAATCGTTTTATCTTTTGATAAAATGGTTAACTTATTTATTGAGCTGTAAATAAAAAACATAAATCTCTTTTAGAGGTTTCTATATTAAAGGAATTACTTGTTATTTTTAAAGCGGCTCTAATAAATTTTTTTTACAAAACTTACCTTGCCGTATCCCTCCTGTATTCTCGCTGTACCCCTCCCGTATCTAAAATTAAAAAAATAAAAAAAAAATGTTGGATATTCGGATACGTATCCCGCCATATTCGTCGCGTATCCGTGCAGGATACATATCTGATATGGATACTCCGACTCTAAGTGAAGTATCCATGTTTTAGAGATAAAGGCCATACAATGAGCAATAATATATATATAAATATATAAATGGAAAGTTTAACTCTCTTCCCTTTATTATAGTAATAACGAAAATTATCCCACTTTAAATTAGATTCGAACTCAGTATCTCTCCTAAATTCAAGTGTCTCACCAACTAAATATCTCTCCTAACGAAAGAAAAGGAAAAATTAATACAAAGAAATTTTGATCTGTATCCTTCAATGGGTAATTGTTTAACGGCTAATTGATAAATAGTTAATGGATTACTAAAATTATATAAGATGGTTAATAACTATTAACATTATAATATTTTATAATGCTAGAGTATATTTTTTATTAAGAAATGGTAGGTTATATAAATGGGGGTACCGTTCTCTGGTTAACTCACTTAACTTCCTAGAATTTGAGAAACTATCCATTGGGGTGCCCCTGATGGGATTCAAATTTGCAGTGTTCTGTCGCCCTCTAGCCCTTCATAAAAGATTTGTCCTTACTCTAGATTTACTAGCTCTTTTAAAATGAACCGCTTTTAATTGGGTGCCGGGGGGGGGGGGGGGGGGGGGTGAAAGAGATATGTCCTAGGACTATTCATAGATTATGATTTGTACTTGGATATCTTATGCTTATTGCTATTAATAAAGTTTATTTATTTTACTTTATAATCTCTTGTAAATAATATTTATTAATACTAGTTCATCAAGTACGTGACTAGATTGTGGGATGCTAGTAATGTAATAATAATATTGTTTAGATGCCCCTAATCATGTATCAATAACCTAGGATCACATTGATATAATGATTAGAGTATGGGTCAGCTGATGACTATGTTCCACAAGTCATGGATATGGAGATATCAAGCTGAACATACTGATACTTGTTAGGGAACAAAGTATTGGACTGACCCGCTTTGGGGACACTGCGAGGAGTGTTATATAATGTCATCAGTGATGTTCCCATTTGTGATATCGTATTATCCTCAGACCTGAGATCGCCATGGTTACCAACATAGGGATTAGCATGTCAGGCATTATCAAACGTTGCTCTTGACCGAGTAATTATAAAGATGATGACCGAGCATACTATGAACTATGTAGAGGTATATGGTTGATCAAGATGGGATTTGTCACTCTCATATATTGAGAGAGATATCGTTGGGCCCCTTGATAAGTGTAATTAATATTTGCATGGCCATGCACAAATGAGATGTCATTTGTTTTGGATTAATTATACTTAGAGATCAAGAAATAAAGATTGAACTATACAAGAATGACACTTGCCTAGTCTTGTGTTCAATCTAGATATCGATTGACAAAAGGAGTTAATGTGTGAAATATCAATTTAAGGTTGTGTCGTTTTTGACCTTTATACCCTTTGGATAATAGTAATGTTTTATTAGAAACCGCTTACTGTTCGTATAATAAAACGGGTTTTAATTGTACGGCCAAAGAGTGTAAAACCTACAGGGTCGCACACCAAAACGAGTTGGATCAAAACGAATTAAAACGGGCCAAGTTGGACTTGGGCCCAGTTCGTTTGTTGCTTAGGGTTCTCACTAGGGTTCCCTTATAAAAAGGAACCTTTGTTCTTCTTGGCTGTCAACGAAATTGAGAGAGGCAAGAAAATTCGAAATAGCAGAGAGAACCCTAGAGGGCGCTAGTACACCAAGCAAGATCTCATCTCGTTCGTGTGTGCATACCGTAGAGGCGTCGTGTTTTCTACGCTAAGGACGACAACAACAGAAGGATCAGATCCATCCTGTTCGTTTCATTGACATCAAATCTCGATTAAGGTATGTCATCTGTCGATTTTATTGAACTGCATAGATCATAGGATTCAATGATTAGTGCGTAAATTAGTGTATGCGATGCATGATTACTGCCCTAATTTTCTAACAGTGGTATCAGAGCCAGGTTATTGCTGTTCTTTAATTTCGATCATGATTATAATCGTTTTATAATCACATATTTTTTTATTTCTCTGGCCATACTATATCACATATTTTTTTGGTTGATGCATGTTTAAATATTCTGTTGTATTATTGTGAGACTGCATATTCATGTCCCTAGAACAAATGAAATTATTTGTGCCTTTCCAATACTGATAACTATTAATTTTATGATTATTTTAGAAGACGCCTGCCAAAACGGGGTTATCTTAAATCATCATAAATTAATAGTATGGAAGTCGGACATCCATAAATCAGAAAAGTGTTGGTTTGATTTCACGGGCCACCAAAACGGTTTTGGGCCTTGAGGCAAAGTGTTGAGAAGCCGAAACATAAGATGTAAAACTCAACAAACCAAGAATTACATAGGATGTAATTAACAAATGTTGCTTACCTAATTAACAAAGTTTAAGTGAAAAGCCAAAGCTTTCTTAATACCTTGTGTAATATGGATCTTGGACCTACTATGTCCTATTGGGACAATTGTGTGTAAGATATAGTAGGAATTTTTTATAAATAAGCATATTAAATGTTTGCATATGTTATTTTGCTGTAGATAGATGACGAACCATAACACAACCGCTTTTTCGTTGCGATCTGTCCTTGAGAAGGAAAAACTAAATACAACCAACTTCCTAGACTGGTTTAGGAATCTGAGAATTGTTCTCAAACAGGAGAGGAAAGATTATGTCCTCGAAAATGCTATTCCTGAAGAACCAGCAGCTAATGCTCCTCGTGCACAGAAAGATGCATATCAGAAGCATCTGAATGATGATTTAGATGTTTCATGTCTCATGCTTGCTAGCATGAATGCTGATCTGCAGAAGCAGTTTGAAAACATGAATGCATTCGACATGGTTAAGGAACTAAAGAGTTTGTTTCAGGAACAAGCTCGAGTCGAACGCTTCGAGACTACTAAGTCTTTGTTTTCTTGCAAGCTTCCTGAGGGAGGCTCAGTTAGTCCTCATGTACTCAAAATGATTGGGTACATTGATCACCTAGAAAGGTTGGGGACAACTATTAGCCAAGAGTTGGCCACTGATGTCATTCTCCAGTCGCTGCCTGAGTCATATGATGGTTTCATTATGAACTTCAATATGCACAGCTTGGAGAAGACATTAACTGAGATGCATGGGATGCTGAAAACAGCTGAGCAGAATATTGTTAAGAAAGGTAAGAATAATGTTCTGATGGTTCAAAAGGGAAAGGGTTTCAAGAAGGGTGGAAATGGCAAAGGAAAGTCCAATGCCAAAGGCAAAGGTAAAGCTCCAGTTAAGAACTGGAAGAACAAGAAGCAAGATTCTGAGCCCAAGCCTAATCCACAAGCTGAAATGATATGTTTTCACTGCAATGAAAAGGGTCATTGGAAGAGAAACTGCAAGAAATACCTTGACGACAAAAAGAAGGGACTAGCCCCTTCGTCTTCAGGTACTTACGTTATAGAAGTAAATGTTACTTCAGCTTCTTCTACTTCTTGGGTATTAGATACTGGTAGTGCATCTCACATTTGTGCAAATGTACAGGGACTCAAAAGGAGTAGGAAGCTGGCTAAAGGAGAAGTGGACCTACGCGTTGGAAATCGAGCAAAAGTTGCCGCTCTAGCTGTAGGAACATTTGAGATTCTTTTGCCTTCAGGATTAATTTTAGAATTAAATAATTGTTACTATGTGCCTGCTTTTAGCAGAAACATTATTTCTATTTCTTTGTTAGACGAAGAAGGTTTTGAATTCAATTTTAAGGACAAACGTTGTTCATTTTCTTTGAATAATATGCAATATGGTATTGGACAATTATTGGATGGTCTTTATATTCTAAATCTTGAAATACCTGTTTATAACGTAAATAACAAGAGAATCAAGTCTGATGATTCGAATCCTACTTATTTATGGCATTGTCGTTTAGGCCATATAAATGAGAAACGCATGTTGAAGCTCCATAAAGATGGTCTTCTAAATTCATTTGATTTTCAGTCTTTTGAACGATGTGAATCTTGTTTATTGGGAAAGATGACCAAGAGCCCTTTCAATGGAAACAATGATAGGGCAAGTGATCTTTTGGCCCTCATTCATACTGATGTATGTGGACCACTAAACACAACTGCCAGAGGAGGATATCAGTACTTCATCACATTTACTGATGATTTCAGTAGATATGGTTATGTTTACTTGATAAAACATAAATCGGAATCTTTTGAAAAGTTCAAAGAATTTCAAAATGAGGTACAAAATCAACTTGGCAAGACTATTAAAGCTCTTCGATCAGATCGAGGAGGAGAATACTTAAGCCAAGAATTCATTGATCATCTTAAGAGTTGTGGAATTGTTTCACAACTTACTCCACCAGGAACACCACAATGGAATGGTGTATCTGAAAGGAGAAACCGAACACTGTTAGACATGGTTCGATCAATGATGAGTCAGACATCTCTTCCAATATCATTTTGGGGATATGCTCTTGAAACCGCAGCGTTCACACTAAATAGATCTCCATCTAAGGCTGTAGAAAAGACACCTTACAAGTTATGGACTGGAAAGGTTCCAAGTCTGTCTTTTCTAAAGATTTGGGGTTGTGACGTTTTCGTCAGACGACTAATCACAACTAAATTGGAACCCAAATCTGATAAATGCTTCTTCGTAGGATATCCTAAGGAAACAAAAGGATATTATTTTTATAATCCAACCGAGAACAAAGTGTTTGTAGCTCGGAATGGAGTTTTCTTAGAAAGAGAGTTTCTTTCCAAAGAAAACAGTGGGAGCACTATACATCTAGAAGAAATTCGAGATGATAGTAATCTTAATGAAGAGCCTCAACAAAGTATGCAAATAGTTGCAGAAACTCCTGAAGAAGTTACAGTCTTACGAAGGTCAAGTAGGCCACGTCGCGAACCTGAGAGATTATCACTTTTCGTCTCAGATGAGCAAGACATAGTGTTGTTAGACAACAATGAGCCCTCGACTTTCAAAGAAGCAATGGAGAGCTCTAGTTCCGAGAAATGGCTAGAAGCCATGAAATCCGAAATGAAATCCATGGATGACAATCAAGTATGGGACTTGGTTGACATGCCAAATGGCTGTAGAGCCATAGGTTGCAAATGGGTTTTCAAAATCAAGATTGATAAAGATGGCAAGATCGATGTCTATAAAGCTCGATTGGTTGCAAAAGGATATCGACAAATCCATGGTATTGACTATGATGAATCCTTTTCGCCAGTTGCCATGTTTAAATCAATCCGGATCCTTTTAAGCATTGCCGCATATTATGACTATGAAATATGGCAAATGGATGTCAAAACTGCTTTCCTTAATGGATACCTAGAAGAGGATGTGTACATGACACAACCTGAAGGTTTTGTCGATCCAAGAAATGCTAACAAGGTATGCAAGCTTAAGAGATCCATATATGGTCTTAAGCAAGCATCTCGGAGCTGGAATCTTCGTTTTGATGAAACTATCAAAAAGTTTGATTTTAGAAAGAACGAAGAAGAACCTTGTGTATACAAGAAAACTAGTGGGATCGCGATAGTCTTTCTGGTATTGTATGTAGATGACATACTACTCATTGGGAATGATATTCCTATGCTTGAGTCTGTCAAGACCTGGCTTGGAAAATGTTTCTCAATGAAAGATTTGGGCGAGGCAGCCTACATATTAGGGATCAAGATCTATAGAGATAGATCAAGAAAACTAATAGGACTGAGTCAAAGTAATTACCTTGACAAAGTTTTACGTAGGTTCAACATGCAAGACTCTAAAAGAGGGTTCTTGCCAATGACACATGGCACAACACTAAGCAAGACTCAGTGTCCTCAGACACAAGATGAGCGAGATCGCATGAGTAGAATCCCGTATGCTTCGGCTATAGGTTCTATCATGTACGCTATGTTGTGTACTCGTCCCGATGTAGCATGCGCATTGAGCGTGACTAGCAGATACCAGTCAGATCCAGGTGAGAGTCACTGGACCGCTGTCAAGAATATCCTCAAGTACTTAAGAAGAACTAGGGATATATTCTTGATTTATGGTGGGGAAGAAGAGTTGGTTGTAAATGGGTACACGGATTCTGGTTTTCAATCAGATAAGGATGATTTCAGATCACAATCCGGTTTTGTGTTTTGTCTCAATGGTGGAGCTGTGAGTTGGAAGAGTTCTAAGCAAGCCACAGTTGCTGATTCTACAACAGAAGCTGAATATGTTGCTGCTTCAGAAGCAGCAAAGGAAGCAGTATGGATAAAGAAGTTTATCACTGAACTTGGTGTCATTCCTAGTAGCACCAATCCAGTGGATTTGTATTGTGACAACAATGGAGCTATTGCTCAGGCTAAAGAGCCAAGGTCGCACCAAAAATCCAAACATATTCAGAGACGTTATCACCTCATTCGTGAGTTTATCAGTAATGGTGATGTGAAGATATGCAAGGTTCCCACAGACGAGAATGTAGCTGATCCTTTGACTAAGCCACTTTCTCAAACTAAACATGATCGTCATTTTAGTGCATTAGGCATTCGTTTTATGAATGAATGGTCCTAGTACAAGTGGGAGACTGAAAGAGATATGTCCTAGGACTATTCATAGATTATGATTTGTACTTGGATATCTTATGCTTATTGCTATTAATAAAGTTTATTTATTTTACTTTATAATCTCTTGTAAATAATATTTATTAATACTAGTTCATCAAGTACGTGACTAGATTGTGGGATGCTAGTAATGTAATAATAATATTGTTTAGATGCCCCTAATCATGTATCAATAACCTAGGATCACATTGATATAATGATTAGAGTATGGGTCAGCTGATGACTATGTTCCACAAGTCATGGATATGGAGATATCAAGCTGAACATACTGATACTTGTTAGGGAACAAAGTATTGGACTGACCCGCTTTGGGGACACTGCGAGGAGTGTTATATAATGTCATCAGTGATGTTCCCATTTGTGATATCGTATTATCCTCAGACCTGAGATCGCCATGGTTACCAACATAGGGATTAGCATGTCAGGCATTATCAAACGTTGCTCTTGACCGAGTAATTATAAAGATGATGACCGAGCATACTATGAACTATGTAGAGGTATATGGTTGATCAAGATGGGATTTGTCACTCTCATATATTGAGAGAGATATCGTTGGGCCCCTTGATAAGTGTAATTAATATTTGCATGGCCATGCACAAATGAGATGTCATTTGTTTTGGATTAATTATACTTAGAGATCAAGAAATAAAGATTGAACTATACAAGAATGACACTTGCCTAGTCTTGTGTTCAATCTAGATATCGATTGACAAAAGGAGTTAATGTGTGAAATATCAATTTAAGGTTGTGTCGTTTTTGACCTTTATACCCTTTGGATAATAGTAATGTTTTATTAGAAACCGCTTACTGTTCGTATAATAAAACGGGTTTTAATTGTACGGCCAAAGAGTGTAAAACCTACAGGGTCGCACACCAAAACGAGTTGGATCAAAACGAATTAAAACGGGCCAAGTTGGACTTGGGCCCAGTTCGTTTGTTGCTTAGGGTTCTCACTAGGGTTCCCTTATAAAAGGAACCTTTGTTCTTCTTGGCTGTCAACGAAATTGAGAGAGGCAAGAAAATTCGAAATAGCAGAGAGAACCCTAGAGGGCGCTAGTACACCAAGCAAGATCTCATCTCGTTCGTGTGTGCATACCGTAGAGGCGTCGTGTTTTCTACGCTAAGGACGACAACAACAGAAGGATCAGATCCATCCTGTTCGTTTCATTGACATCAAATCTCGATTAAGGTATGTCATCTGTCGATTTTATTGAACTGCATAGATCATAGGATTCAATGATTAGTGCGTAAATTAGTGTATGCGATGCATGATTACTGCCCTAATTTTCTAACAGTGGTATCAGAGCCAGGTTATTGCTGTTCTTTAATTTCGATCATGATTATAATCGTTTTATAATCACATATTTTTTTATTTCTCTGGCCATACTATATCACATATTTTTTTGGTTGATGCATGTTTAAATATTCTGTTGTATTATTGTGAGACTGCATATTCATGTCCCTAGAACAAATGAAATTATTTGTGCCTTTCCAATACTGATAACTATTAATTTTATGATTATTTTAGAAGACGCCTGCCAAAACGGGGTTATCTTAAATCATCATAAATTAATAGTATGGAAGTCGGACATCCATAAATCAGAAAAGTGTTGGTTTGATTTCACGGGCCACCAAAACGGTTTTGGGCCTTGAGGCAAAGTGTTGAGAAGCCGAAACATAAGATGTAAAACTCAACAAACCAAGAATTACATAGGATGTAATTAACAAATGTTGCTTACCTAATTAACAAAGTTTAAGTGAAAAGCCAAAGCTTTCTTAATACCTTGTGTAATATGGATCTTGGACCTACTATGTCCTATTGGGACAATTGTGTGTAAGATATAGTAGGAATTTTTTATAAATAAGCATATTAAATGTTTGCATATGTTATTTTGCTGTAGATAGATGACGAACCATAACACAACCGCTTTTTCGTTGCGATCTGTCCTTGAGAAGGAAAAACTAAATACAACCAACTTCCTAGACTGGTTTAGGAATCTGAGAATTGTTCTCAAACAGGAGAGGAAAGATTATGTCCTCGAAAATGCTATTCCTGAAGAACCAGCAGCTAATGCTCCTCGTGCACAGAAAGATGCATATCAGAAGCATCTGAATGATGATTTAGATGTTTCATGTCTCATGCTTGCTAGCATGAATGCTGATCTGCAGAAGCAGTTTGAAAACATGAATGCATTCGACATGGTTAAGGAACTAAAGAGTTTGTTTCAGGAACAAGCTCGAGTCGAACGCTTCGAGACTACTAAGTCTTTGTTTTCTTGCAAGCTTCCTGAGGGAGGCTCAGTTAGTCCTCATGTACTCAAAATGATTGGGTACATTGATCACCTAGAAAGGTTGGGGACAACTATTAGCCAAGAGTTGGCCACTGATGTCATTCTCCAGTCGCTGCCTGAGTCATATGATGGTTTCATTATGAACTTCAATATGCACAGCTTGGAGAAGACATTAACTGAGATGCATGGGATGCTGAAAACAGCTGAGCAGAATATTGTTAAGAAAGGTAAGAATAATGTTCTGATGGTTCAAAAGGGAAAGGGTTTCAAGAAGGGTGGAAATGGCAAAGGAAAGTCCAATGCCAAAGGCAAAGGTAAAGCTCCAGTTAAGAACTGGAAGAACAAGAAGCAAGATTCTGAGCCCAAGCCTAATCCACAAGCTGAAATGATATGTTTTCACTGCAATGAAAAGGGTCATTGGAAGAGAAACTGCAAGAAATACCTTGACGACAAAAAGAAGGGACTAGCCCCTTCGTCTTCAGGTACTTACGTTATAGAAGTAAATGTTACTTCAGCTTCTTCTACTTCTTGGGTATTAGATACTGGTAGTGCATCTCACATTTGTGCAAATGTACAGGGACTCAAAAGGAGTAGGAAGCTGGCTAAAGGAGAAGTGGACCTACGCGTTGGAAATCGAGCAAAAGTTGCCGCTCTAGCTGTAGGAACATTTGAGATTCTTTTGCCTTCAGGATTAATTTTAGAATTAAATAATTGTTACTATGTGCCTGCTTTTAGCAGAAACATTATTTCTATTTCTTTGTTAGACGAAGAAGGTTTTGAATTCAATTTTAAGGACAAACGTTGTTCATTTTCTTTGAATAATATGCAATATGGTATTGGACAATTATTGGATGGTCTTTATATTCTAAATCTTGAAATACCTGTTTATAACGTAAATAACAAGAGAATCAAGTCTGATGATTCGAATCCTACTTATTTATGGCATTGTCGTTTAGGCCATATAAATGAGAAACGCATGTTGAAGCTCCATAAAGATGGTCTTCTAAATTCATTTGATTTTCAGTCTTTTGAACGATGTGAATCTTGTTTATTGGGAAAGATGACCAAGAGCCCTTTCAATGGAAACAATGATAGGGCAAGTGATCTTTTGGCCCTCATTCATACTGATGTATGTGGACCACTAAACACAACTGCCAGAGGAGGATATCAGTACTTCATCACATTTACTGATGATTTCAGTAGATATGGTTATGTTTACTTGATAAAACATAAATCGGAATCTTTTGAAAAGTTCAAAGAATTTCAAAATGAGGTACAAAATCAACTTGGCAAGACTATTAAAGCTCTTCGATCAGATCGAGGAGGAGAATACTTAAGCCAAGAATTCATTGATCATCTTAAGAGTTGTGGAATTGTTTCACAACTTACTCCACCAGGAACACCACAATGGAATGGTGTATCTGAAAGGAGAAACCGAACACTGTTAGACATGGTTCGATCAATGATGAGTCAGACATCTCTTCCAATATCATTTTGGGGATATGCTCTTAAAACCGCAGCGTTCACACTAAATAGATCTCCATCTAAGGCTGTAGAAAAGACACCTTACAAGTTATGGACTGGAAAGGTTCCAAGTCTGTCTTTTCTAAAGATTTGGGGTTGTGACGTTTTCGTCAGACGACTAATCACAACTAAATTGGAACCCAAATCTGATAAATGCTTCTTCGTAGGATATCCTAAGGAAACAAAAGGATATTATTTTTATAATCCAACCGAGAACAAAGTGTTTGTAGCTCGGAATGGAGTTTTCTTAGAAAGAGAGTTTCTTTCCAAAGAAAACAGTGGGAGCACTATACATCTAGAAGAAATTCGAGATGATAGTAATCTTAATGAAGAGCCTCAACAAAGTATGCAAATAGTTGCAGAAACTCCTGAAGAAGTTACAGTCTTACGAAGGTCAAGTAGGCCACGTCGCGAACCTGAGAGATTATCACTTTTCGTCTCAGATGAGCAAGACATAGTGTTGTTAGACAACAATGAGCCCTCGACTTTCAAAGAAGCAATGGAGAGCTCTAGTTCCGAGAAATGGCTAGAAGCCATGAAATCCGAAATGAAATCCATGGATGACAATCAAGTATGGGACTTGGTTGACATGCCAAATGGCTGTAGAGCCATAGGTTGCAAATGGGTTTTCAAAATCAAGATTGATAAAGATGGCAAGATCGATGTCTATAAAGCTCGATTGGTTGCAAAAGGATATCGACAAATCCATGGTATTGACTATGATGAATCCTTTTCGCCAGTTGCCATGTTTAAATCAATCCGGATCCTTTTAAGCATTGCCGCATATTATGACTATGAAATATGGCAAATGGATGTCAAAACTGCTTTCCTTAATGGATACCTAGAAGAGGATGTGTACATGACACAACCTGAAGGTTTTGTCGATCCAAGAAATGCTAACAAGGTATGCAAGCTTAAGAGATCCATATATGGTCTTAAGCAAGCATCTCGGAGCTGGAATCTTCGTTTCGATGAAACTATCAAAAAGTTTGATTTTAGAAAGAACGAAGAAGAACCTTGTGTATACAAGAAAACTAGTGGGATCGCGATAGTCTTTCTGGTATTGTATGTAGATGACATACTACTCATTGGGAATGATATTCCTATGCTTGAGTCTGTCAAGACCTGGCTTGGAAAATGTTTCTCAATGAAAGATTTGGGCGAGGCAGCCTACATATTAGGGATCAAGATCTATAGAGATAGATCAAGAAAACTAATAGGACTGAGTCAAAGTAATTACCTTGACAAAGTTTTACGTAGGTTCAACATGCAAGACTCTAAAAGAGGGTTCTTGCCAATGACACATGGCACAACACTAAGCAAGACTCAGTGTCCTCAGACACAAGATGAGCGAGATCGCATGAGTAGAATCCCGTATGCTTCGGCTATAGGTTCTATCATGTACGCTATGTTGTGTACTCGTCCCGATGTAGCATGCGCATTGAGCGTGACTAGCAGATACCAGTCAGATCCAGGTGAGAGTCACTGGACCGCTGTCAAGAATATCCTCAAGTACTTAAGAAGAACTAGGGATATATTCTTGATTTATGGTGGGGAAGAAGAGTTGGTTGTAAATGGGTACACGGATTCTGGTTTTCAATCAGATAAGGATGATTTCAGATCACAATCCGGTTTTGTGTTTTGTCTCAATGGTGGAGCTGTGAGTTGGAAGAGTTCTAAGCAAGCCACAGTTGCTGATTCTACAACAGAAGCTGAATATGTTGCTGCTTCAGAAGCAGCAAAGGAAGCAGTATGGATAAAGAAGTTTATCACTGAACTTGGTGTCATTCCTAGTAGCACCAATCCAGTGGATTTGTATTGTGACAACAATGGAGCTATTGCTCAGGCTAAAGAGCCAAGGTCGCACCAAAAATCCAAACATATTCAGAGACGTTATCACCTCATTCGTGAGTTTATCAGTAATGGTGATGTGAAGATATGCAAGGTTCCCACAGACGAGAATGTAGCTGATCCTTTGACTAAGCCACTTTCTCAAACTAAACATGATCGTCATTTTAGTGCATTAGGCATTCGTTTTATGAATGAATGGTCCTAGTACAAGTGGGAGACTGAAAGAGATATGTCCTAGGACTATTCATAGATTATGATTTGTACTTGGATATCTTATGCTTATTGCTATTAATAAAGTTTATTTATTTTACTTTATAATCTCTTGTAAATAATATTTATTAATACTAGTTCATCAAGTACGTGACTAGATTGTGGGATGCTAGTAATGTAATAATAATATTGTTTAGATGCCCCTAATCATGTATCAATAACCTAGGATCACATTGATATAATGATTAGAGTATGGGTCAGCTGATGACTATGTTCCACAAGTCATGGATATGGAGATATCAAGCTGAACATACTGATACTTGTTAGGGAACAAAGTATTGGACTGACCCGCTTTGGGGACACTGCGAGGAGTGTTATATAATGTCATCAGTGATGTTCCCATTTGTGATATCGTATTATCCTCAGACCTGAGATCGCCATGGTTACCAACATAGGGATTAGCATGTCAGGCATTATCAAACGTTGCTCTTGACCGAGTAATTATAAAGATGATGACCGAGCATACTATGAACTATGTAGAGGTATATGGTTGATCAAGATGGGATTTGTCACTCTCATATATTGAGAGAGATATCGTTGGGCCCCTTGATAAGTGTAATTAATATTTGCATGGCCATGCACAAATGAGATGTCATTTGTTTTGGATTAATTATACTTAGAGATCAAGAAATAAAGATTGAACTATACAAGAATGACACTTGCCTAGTCTTGTGTTCAATCTAGATATCGATTGACAAAAGGAGTTAATGTGTGAAATATCAATTTAAGGTTGTGTCGTTTTTGACCTTTATACCCTTTGGATAATAGTAATGTTTTATTAGAAACCGCTTACTGTTCGTATAATAAAACGGGTTTTAATTGTACGGCCAAAGAGTGTAAAACCTACAGGGTCGCACACCAAAACGAGTTGGATCAAAACGAATTAAAACGGGCCAAGTTGGACTTGGGCCCAGTTCGTTTGTTGCTTAGGGTTCTCACTAGGGTTCCCTTATAAAAAGGAACCTTTGTTCTTCTTGGCTGTCAACGAAATTGAGAGAGGCAAGAAAATTCGAAATAGCAGAGAGAACCCTAGAGGGCGCTAGTACACCAAGCAAGATCTCATCTCGTTCGTGTGTGCATACCGTAGAGGCGTCGTGTTTTCTACGCTAAGGACGACAACAACAGAAGGATCAGATCCATCCTGTTCGTTTCATTGACATCAAATCTCGATTAAGGTATGTCATCTGTCGATTTTATTGAACTGCATAGATCATAGGATTCAATGATTAGTGCGTAAATTAGTGTATGCGATGCATGATTACTGCCCTAATTTTCTAACAGGGGGGGTCTAATTTACCATTGTGCCTCTAGATTTGAGAGGACTCCACATAAGAAGTTCAACTGCACAAGAAATTGGATAATATATATATATATATATATATTTTTGGTTTATACTAGAATGTTCGGGCTAACTTTCGCTCACCTCGACTAATCTCTTTCACGAAGATTATACCACCCAAATAAATATTTGTAATAGAAATGGTATTAGTTAAGTAAATCAATACTTTACGGTCTAAATATAATTTTAAAAAAAATATTACCCGAGGAAGGTCTAAATCAAAATTCTACAAATCCTATAGAGAGGTAAATGGAACTCACAACATTTCAAGCAGAAGCTCAAGACTAATGTCACTCGAGCTAAAGCTTACAGGTAAAAGAGATATAGTGGAAAGGGCTTGAATCTGGGTTGGCGAGAAACATAATAAATTATTGGCAGAAGAATTATAGTGTGATCACAAAAAATTAAACGGAGATTTTTGAAAAATAACAAAGCCTAATATGAATGTATATTTTAGATGTTAATTTATTGTTTTAGATTAGAGTGATAATGGAAATAGAATATAGATTACGAGTACTTTAAAGACTATAAGATTGATAGATATTGCTTTAAGACAAAAATGTTGTAGGATTTAATGATGAGATTTTAACTCAAAAAAATAAATAAATGAAGATGTAAAGAATGATTTTAATTAAAAAATATAAAAAATAAATAAGCGAGATTTTAATTCCTAATCAAAAAAACAAATTGAAAAGAATTTTGAATAGGACAAATATTCCTAGCCAAAAGATCAAATAGTGTAAAATTTCTCCTCATGAAAGATATATAGAGTACCATTTATTCTTAATTAATTGATAAAAGTGCAAATCAACCCCCTCAATTACACTTTTATAATTAGTATACATATAGATTTATTGAGAGCATTTCCCATAAGGATCAACTTTAAGGATCATATATTCCATATGGATTGGGGCTTTTGAGGTGGTAAACACAAGGTGGAGATGATCTCCATAATTAGTAGATTATAGTGATTGTGGTAGTGGAGCTACTGTGGGAAAAAAAAGAGGGGAGGGGAAAGAAGAGAAAGAGTGGTGGATCTGGGGAGAGAAGAGGAAGAATGGGTCTAAGTTTTGTCATTTTTTGAATTTTGATATAATTAATCATCTTAGGTCAAAACTTATTTCTATGGCAATGGCATTTATGTGGTAAAAGACAACGCTTGCACTTAGATATCCTGAAGTATAAAATTCTGCACATAGATCCTATATATATATATTCAAAAATACCTCATATGTATTTTAAATTTTTTGAAAATCAAGTGGGGTTAATTGCAACACCCCGCCCCTTACTAGCAGCGCCACTGTTTTCACCAAATTTCGTCAAAAAATTCAACCGGAAAGTTGATTAATTAAAAACTTGATATATATTTATATATATGCACATTTTTGGATTTCATATATATACGTAGGCTAAATGGCAAAATATGGTAATGAACTTTTGCCCTTCTAATATTTTCAGCATCCAAACCTAACAAAAAACTAAATTTGTTTACAGAAATAACCACCAATTTTTAATGTATTTACATAAACTACCCTAACTTTTTAATTTTATATTTTTTATATTTACAGAGAGCACCATTGTATCAAAACCCTACAATTTATTTCCCTTTAAATTAAATTTTCCTACACTTGAGTCTCTTTTCTTAAAATCAAAATATTATTCCCCGAATAAATTGAAGGGTTCTCGTAAATAGGTCGTCTCTGTCAATACATAGAATATAAAATAAAAAAGTTAGGAATGATTTGTGTAAATAATTTAAAAGTTGGGGGTGGTTTATGTAAATATATTTAGTTTTCCGTATGGTTTTTTAACGGAGGCGTAATGATCTACTAATCATGGAGATTATCTCCACCAAGTTTCATCAAAAAAGAATCTTTATACCCTCTCAAAAACCCTAATTCATACGGAATAATTCTTAAACTTGTTCTTAATTTTTCATAAATTTATTATTAAACAAATTATTATTATTATATGTATCGAGCGTGCCACAATTCTAATCATATAAATTACTTATTAAACGTGCAGGGCCCTTCAAAAAACGGTTGGTGGGATCCAAAGGCCTTTGATTGATTTGAGTGATAAGAATTTTGCAAAAAATTTTGTTGAAGCATTTGGGCAAGTATTGGTGCCTCCCTTTGACCCCTACAAAAACAGCCTCAATTTCATGTTGGCTTCTTACGTGATTCCTTATAATGGACTTGTTGGTTATGTGGGCACAAACCCTAACCTCACGGGCATGCGCACAAAGAGGGTAATATTAAATACTATATCATTTTAATTATTTTCTATTTTTTTTATAGAAAACGATCATATAATATAATAATTTTTTTTAATACAATATAATTTTTTTCATACAAACTATATATGAACCACAACCATCGTAATAAAGTTGGACATACTATTGCCCTATCCCAATCTATAACCATGCATGGACAAACTTTAACAATAATTGAAGTAACATGCGCACCACAAACAAGCTTCACAATTGAAATTGTTGTGAACGTGGGAACAATAACCAAGTCCCAAATCCACCAATAAACCCGAAAAATCCTTTTCGGGAATTTCCACAAACACTTGGCGGGCGGAAACCGTCAAGCAATAGGATCTTTAGCTCAAGCAAAGAATGACCAACACAATCATAAGCAACAATGGATAAAAGATATAGAGCAATGACAACCAAAAGCAAAGCAAAGCAAAAGAAAGAACACACCAGATTTTGTGGAATCCTTCGGGTCTTCCACCAAGAGGGAACAACTTTATTGATAACCAAGAATTTACACCAATTCTCTCACAATAAGCCTTACTCTAGATCAATGGAACAAACCTCCAATGATCACCTCTCACCTTAGCTAAACCCTAGCTAAACACAAGTTTCTCTATTGTTCACTCTAACAAAGCAACACTCTTGCAAGTCTTACAAAAATAGAAATAAGCCTTTCTATTTATACCAAGTGAAAAATAAGACAAGTTACCTTTTACCCGCCCAAGTGCAAAACAGTTTTTGCACCCATTCTGAGTGTTCTGCCTGGTGCAAAATGCATTTTGCACCCATTCTGAATGCACTGCTAGGTGCAAAAACTGTTTTGCACCTTCACTGCTTGCATCAATTACAAGCCAAACACAACAATCTCCACCTTGGCGAGTAATCTCTAGCCAACCTCGATTGCTTTACCTCGGGATAAGAACCGTGTATCCCCTTAGAGATTATCCCGACACCTCCAAGGTCACACCCTCCTCCTTCAACATGAAGTAAGATTAAGAAGCTTTAGGCAATGCCTAAACTTCTCCAAGGTTACCGGTTTTGTGAGCATATCGGTCGCATTCTCATCTGTATTCACCTTCTCTAGAACGACTTTCCCGGAATTGACCCAATCCTGAACTCGGTGATACTGTACATCAATGTGCTTCGTGCGAGCATGATAAACTTGATTTTTAGCCAAGAAAAGTGCACTTTGACTATCACACCGTAGCACAATACTCTTATGCTTCAAGCACAACTCGCTCACTAAGCCTTTTAACCGTACAACCTCCTTCGACACCTCCTTGAGTGCCATGTCTCTGCCTCTGTAATAGACAAAGCACTTGTTGCTTGTAGCAAAGATTTCCATGATACCGGCCCACTTGCCAAAGTGAACACATAACCCGAGGTAGACCTTCTTTTATCAAGATCCCCCGCATAATCAGAGTTGACAAATCCCGCAACACTATTAGCTCCATCTTTTCGCTCAAACATTATACCCATGGACTTGGTACCCTGTAGATATCGAAGAACCCATTTAACCGCATTCCAATGCTCTTTACTCGGATTCGACATATACCTACTAACAATTCCAAGCGTGTGAGCTAGATCCGACTTTGTACACACCATGGAAAACATAAGACAACCAACCGCGCAAGCATATGGTGTTGTTGACATTTTAGCACACTCATCAAGAGATGAAGGACATTGCTTTGCGGACAAAGCAAAATAAGGAGGTAACGGAGTAGAAACTAGTTTCGCACTCGACATATTGAATTCTCAATGACATGAGAAATATACTTCTTTTGCGAAAGCCACAACTTGCCTACCTTTTTATCTCTCTGAATCTCCATACCAAGGATCTTTTGTGCGACCCCAAGATCCTTCATGTCAAATTCCCGGCCCAATTGCTCCTTGAGCTCTTTCACCTTTGACATATCTTGACACGTTATAAGCATATCGTCCACATAAAGCATCAACAAGATAAACGAGCCATCATTAAAGTTCTGAACATAGGCACAATGATCACCATCACACTGACGATAACCAATCCGCAACATGAATGAGTCAAACCGTAAGTACCATTGCCTTGGCGACTGCTTTAGTCCATACAAGGACTTCTTAAGCCGACAAACAAATTTCTCCTTACCTACTTCCTTGAACCCTTCCAGTTGCGCCATGTAAATCGTTTCCTTCAAATCACCATGAAGAAAAGTCGTATTTACATCCATTTACTCAAGCTCCAAATCAAACTGAACTACCATAGTGAGCAAAACCCGTATCGAAGTGTGTCTCATAACCGGGAAAAACATCTCATCATAATTAACCCATTTCTTTTGAGAAAACCCCTTCGCTACTAATTGTGCCTTGAATTTCGGTGTTTGATCTTTATTGATTGCTTCTTTCTTCCTAAATACCCATTTGGAACCGATAATGCTCTGGTCCTTGGGCCTAGGAACCAAATCCCAAACGGAATTCTTTCGTAAAGCCTCCATCTCTTCTGCCATAGCACCTATCCAACTATCCTTGTCTTCGACACCGATGGCTTCTTTATAACTAGTTGGATCACCCTCACTTGTAATAAGGGCATAGTTGACCTCGTCTTCCCAACCAAACCTTGAGGGTGGTTTGATTGCCCGTCGTGGTCTATCTCGTGCTATCGATGGTTTTGGCTCCACCTTTTAAGGTTACTCCACCTTACCCGGTCTTTCCTCAGATTCCTCCTCCTCTATCTCTACCTTAACCATGTCGTCATTCAGTTGAATTTCATGAGAATCATCTCTACTACCGCTTGAAGATGTTCCACCACTTCTGGTAACCGACGAACTTGTAATTAGAATTGGAATCTTGACTGTATTACCCCACCGTTATCATTGATCTCTTGGTATTCTCGTTCCTTAAGCATAGCTCCCTTATCAAATGTCACATCCCGGCTAAATAAAAGCTTTCTCGCTACTGGATCCCAAAGCTTGAACCTTTTCACTTCTCCCCCAAAATCGAGAAAGATACACCGGTAAGCCTTCGGGTCATTCTTTGATCTCTCATCGCTGGGAATAAGAGCATATACCGGGCAACCGAACACTCTTAATTTAGAGTAGTTCACTTCTCGCCCCGACCATACTGCTTCCGGACATTTTAAACCAAGATTCACATTCAGTGACCTATTAACCAAGTAAACGGCATGATCAACACAAGCCGTCCAAAACGTTTTAGGCAACCCCGCATGAATCCTCATACTTCTCGCCTTATCCATAATGGTACGGTTCATTCTCTCTGCAACTCCATTTTGTTGTGGAGTTTTCTTCACGGTAAAAGGCCTTTTGATGCCGACATTCTTGCAAAACTTCAAAAATTCTCCATCCTTATACTCCCTTCTGTTGTCACTTCTCAAACACTTTACTTTTCGACCCGTTTGATTTTCCACCATAGCCTTCCACTCTTTGAATTTTCCAAAAATCTTGGATTTTTCCCTCAAGTAATAAACCCAGACTCGATGTGAATAATCATCAACAAATGTCATAAAGTATTTGCAATCGCCCAAAGAAACTACCTCTAAAAGGCCACACACATCGGAGTGAATATAATCAAGCATACCTCGGCTTTTGTGTTTCGCGGTATTAAATCAAACACTAGTTTGCTTGCCCATCACACAATACTTGTAGAAATCGAGCTTGCACCCGTGGACCCCCTTCAACAATTTTCGTCGATGAAGCTCCTCCATGCCCTGTTAGCTCATGTGGCCAAGCCCCATGTGTTATAACAAAAGCTCATCACCTTCCGCTTCTGTGGAAACAGCCGCTCCACTAACTACCGTGTTTCTTTTCAACCTATAAAGGTTGTTCGGTGAATTTGTGCCGCGCAAAATCACCATTGATCCCTTCTTCACATTCATAGCCTCGTCTTCGGCTTGAATCACACACCCTTTTGAATTAAGCGTGCCTAAGGAGATCAAGTTCTTCTTGAGAGCGGGTACGTGTCTAACATCACTTAGCGTGCAGGTCACGCCATCCCACATCTTTCTTTTCACCGTGCCAATACCGACAACTTTGTATGTAGCATCGTTGCCCATAAAGATTTTCCCTCCATTGCATTCTGTGTAGTCAAGGAACCAATTACGATTCGGGCAGATGTGATAGGAGCATCCGGAATCAAGAATCCATCAACTACTTTGATCCGTTAAAAAACAAGTAAGAACATCGATGTTAACCTCTTGGGGTCGCAACTCCCACAACCTCCCTTGGCGCGTCCGCCTTCTTACCTTTTAGCTCTGGGCAATTCTTCTTGATGTAGCCTACCTTGTGACACTTAAAACACTCCTAATTACTTCGATCTCGTGATTGAGACCAACCCGTGCCTCTATTCTTGGCATCCCGTGACCTTGACTGCCCACTTCATTCACCACCACCACTCTTGGCAACTAAGCCCTCACTTGACGAAGAGCTTGCCCCGCGACCTCCCTTTTTCATGGCCACGTGTGATTGGAGGTCCTCGACAACCTCATTGAACTTGAGCGTTGTCTTCCCAAATATCAACGTAGTAACGATGTGATTATAGGAGTCCGGCAATGAAGCAAGCAACAATAAGGCGCGGTCCTCCTCATTAAACACAACATCAATTCTCTTAAGGTCATGCACTATTTCCTTGAAGACATTGATGTACTTGTTCAAATATTTCCCTCCTTCATTTCCAACTTAAAAAGTTGATTCTTGAGGTTTAACTTATTGGACATAGACTTCCCTATGTACATCTCCTCCATCCTAGTCCACATATCCTTTGCATTTTCCTCCGATATTAAGTTTTTCAACACTTCGTCGGTTACATGCATCTCTATTACGGACATAGCTTTCTTATCAATCTCATTCCATTGGTCTTCGGAGATATCTTGCAGCTTTTTCTCAAGTCCAAGCAATGCAACTTGCAAATTCGATTGGTCGAGTACCCCCCACATTCGTCTTTGCCAAATACCAAAATTGATAACCTCGTCATAAGGCTTCTCTTAACCTCCATAGTGCTCCCAACACCTACAATGGTAGAAGAACTAGCTTGTGCTGTAACAACTCCGGTTTGAGTCCTTTCGGCCATTTATCGAACACTTGGCGCACAAACCTTGCACCCAATAGCCAAACCTTGATACCAATGACTAGGCACCAACTGAATCCTATGATACCACTTGTTGTGAACATGGGAACAATAAACAAGTCCCAAATCCACCAATAAACCCAAGAAATCCCTTTTGGGAATTTCCACAAACACTTGGCGGGCGAAAACAGTCAAGCAATAGGATCTTTAGCTCAAACCAAGAATGGCCAACACAATCACAAGCAACAATGGATAAAAGATAAAGAGCAATGATAACCAAAAGCAAAGCAAAAGAAAGAACACACCAGATTTTGTGGAACCCTTTGGGTCTTCCACCAAGAGGGAGCAACTTTATTGATAACCAATATTTACACCAATTCTCTTACTATAAGCCTTACTCTAGATCAATGGAACAAACCTCCAATGATCACCTCTCACCTTAGCTAGACCTTAGCTAAACACAAGTCTTTCTATTGTTCACTCTAACAACTTAACACTCTTGCAAGTCTTACAAAAATAGAAATAAGCCTTTCTATTTATACCAAGTGAAAAATAAGATAAGTTACCTTTTACCCGCCCAGGTGCAAAACAGTTTTTGCACCCATTCTGAGTGCTCTGCCTAGTGCAAAACATGTTTTGTACCCATTCTGAATGCACTGCTAGGTGCAAAAACTGTTTTGCACCTTCACTTCTTGCATCAATTAGAAGGCAAACACAACAGGAATAACTATGGAGAAATTTGGGAAAACAAATTTACCAACACATAACTCAAGACAAGAAAATAAGGTGTTGGCAATGTCACCATCCACCACGTGATAGCTTCTATTGATGAATGAATCAAACCGTGTACAAATCTTTTACAAGCTTTATCTCTCCCTTGATATCTCTTAGAAATCTCTCTTGATACTCAACTTGAAAGATTAATTTTTGGAATAAAATGACAAGGCATGTATTTATAGTAAGTAGTCACGTGACCCACGCTGAACCATGCGGCTCGATCCAGCTCATATTTTTTAGAGTTGATCTACTCCTGAGATCCCGGCTCCAACCTCCTGGAATGCGCCGGCTCAACCCAATCACTTTTTTGCTGGGTCGAACCTCCATGCAATTCCACACTAGGTGAGCCAATTTCACATATACAACTACTATAACAAGGGTGCACCAACAAAGGGATCGACAACCACCACTCCTTGTAATGAGGGGAGAAGGAGGATGCCAACGAGCTATAAGGCCTTGGGCACCCCAATTAATGAAATTCATCATCTCCTATTATATATATATATATTTGGTTAAGAAGGTTTGTTTTTAGTTTCTTAATGAATAATTGATTTTTTTTTTAGATAAATGTGTTTGTTTTTCTTTTCTTAGTGAGATTCTAAAATTATTTGATGCATATGTTGAATATAATAATTCTAGGCAACCACAAATATCTAACATAAAAACTGACATATCAAACAAACATGGTACATTAATGTGGAAGATTAGTGTTACATTGTATCCTAAAAATATAGTTGCAACAACGGAGTAAACTTTTCACTAAGAGAAAGGCATTCATTAGGGGTTTGTTCTTAATATTAAATCTTGAATTTGAAGGGACTTATATCTTAATGTTGAATGCTGGATTTTATTGAAAGGCTGGTACCATTGACAAATCAATTATGGTTATTGATAGAGCAATGTACAAGTTTAGAAGGATATTTATAGTACAACTTCTCAAATCAGTACTATCAAATTTGACATTAAAGATGACAAAACAATTACCAATGTTACAAGTTAATGTTGAATATTGCTCCATTAAACACTAAAAAGTGGTATTTGTGTTTATCTTTGAATGCCTAAATGAAAGACTATTCAACAATTTATTTACTATTTATTAGATATGGTACATTTATCATCTTCCAAAAATGAAAAAAGGAATCTTAATTTGAAACATTCTAAAATGAGATGTACTCATGACTTGAGATAGAGATACTTACTTTTACAATATACATATATATATATATATATTTGTGACTTAATAGAGAATACATATATATATATATGTGTGTGTGTGTGTTTCACTTGCAGCTCTTGGCAGGACTTTTGGCGGTTGAAGCCGGGCAAGATGCAGTCATTCGGGAATATTTGTATGAACGAGAAACAATGAAGGTGGATCCATATGAATACATAGTGGCGGAGTTCACCAAGTGCATTTTTGGACTTAGAAACCGGTTGGCCAAGTGCGGCATCAAGGATGAAGGCATCATAGTCCCTATCCAACTCGGAGTAGAAAATCGAACAATCAGCAACGTGTTATCTGCGGACTATGACTCCGTCTCTTATAGTAGAACACCGAAGGAAATACTAAGGACTTTGTACACCACCGACAATGCAGCAGTCCCTAGCGGATTCTTCCCCCTTGGAGCAAATGGGGCAATTGCTAGGAGTATTTAGCAACTCAAACAATAGAACTACAACTAATATATATATAGAACCTCATGCACATCATACACGTTCACACAAATATGTGATCTTGTATATAAATAATAAAAAGGCCAGGAGAATAAATAGTCAGTTATGCGACTAGTTTAGTTCCAATGAAGGAACAAATTCCAAAAAATGAAGGCCTTGTTTGTATTTGTGTTTTTGTCTTCATGGAGTTTACATTCCCACGCATGAGGGGATATTAAGTAATATATATTAATTAGTTTGGCATTGCCTGTCGCTTTTACGTGATTCTTTGAAATACTTATAGTATAGGTTTCAATGTCTAATATTGATTTTGGAAATGTAGGGCAAGGCTTTCCTCAATTTCGTTTCTACCGCAGGTTTTATATTTTTTATAGGATAAGTGATAAAAGGATTGGCGGGTTAAAAATTGCACAATCGGTCCACGAGAGTGAACTAATAACATAAGGGTTTTATATAGATACTTGTTTGAAAGATATGAAAATGGAGGTGGAGATAGTCCAACCTTGGTACACAAGGGCGCAAAAAAATTGAATCTTCCCACTCGAGATTGGATTTAAGCACAATTCAGTAAAAGTAAAATGATAAAAGTGAATGAGACTGAGATTTTGATTGTAGTTAAGTTCTTCCGATAGCTCTTATGCTATTCTGGTAGTATGTCCTCCTTTTATATGTGTGTGTGTGTGTTTGCATATCAGCTCAAAGGCAAAAAACTTATAAAACAAAACAAGTAAACCAATAGTTTTCTTCTCTATAATTTATTAGCTAAAAATCCTAAACTTTGTCATGAGCTTTCCCTATTCTATTTATAAGTATAGAATTAAGGTTACAATGTTTCATTAGGGTAAATAGTAAAAAACTAAAAAAGGGAAAACTTGGGTGGTGGAGCAACAGAGCTTTGAGGTTGTTGTATTTGGTTTTGGTATTGGTTGGAATTGCCTCCCCAACTGAAATTGGGTGATTCTTTGATTCGTCATTGTACTTTTACGAAAATGGGTTGTTTTGAGGACGGTTGTGCGAGTTCATGGCATTCATTTGACATGGGTTTTGGAGAACTTCCCTAAAGGTTGGAATCATGTCACAATCCTCAGTTGCATGTCCCAATTTCTCACAAATAACACACAAAGTAGTTGAGGTTGCCGCGTTCACTTTTCTAAGATTGTTAGACTTCATTGCCTCAACTTTCTTAGATAATTGACAAGGTTTCACCCATATATCATCATCATTAGAAAATTGGTATAACGCACCCCTTCCCAGAGGTTTTACCTTTGGTTCTTCCATATAGGTGTTCCAATTTTTCGCACATTCCATAACTTAATCAAAATACAATAAGGCTTCTTTGGGGTTTTTGCTGAAAAATTGCCCATTACACATTGTTTCTATAAATGATCGCATTTCGAGTGTAAGAGATTCGTAAAAATAACTTACAATGCTCTAAGTTTTGTGACCATGATGAGGACATGCATTCAAAAGTTTCTTATACCATTCCCAACATTTATAAAAACTTTTATTTTCTTTAGGCGAAAAATTTGATATCACCCTCCTTGCAGCACTGGTTCGGTGAATAGGGAAAAACTTTTTGAAAAATTTTGATTGAAGCTTTTGCCAATACCGTATATATCGAACGCGGTCTTTGAGTATTTAATTAGCCAAACTTTTCCTTTATCTTTTAGAAAAAATGGAAACAATTACAAATGCATAACTTCATCATTAGTATTTAGTTCACAAAATGTAGAACAAACTTTCCCGAAGTATTTCAAATGCAAATAAGGACTTTCCAATTCTATACCATGAAATGAAGGGAAATATTGAAGCATATACAGTTTGAAAGAGAATGTTCCCGGCCAATTTGTGGGAAAAACGATACAAGAATTGGATGTGCTCCTCGACGGTTGAAGATAGTCCCGCATGGTACTTATAAAGGATTCATATTGGCTTCCATCACATTTCATCATTATCGCTTTCGTTATCGGATGCCATCAGAGTTTTAGGTGGACTGATTCGAAGGACAATGTACAAGTTTATGAGCATGGGCTTGGAGGAAAGAGTTTGAATGCCACCTATGCAACTGCTATAAAAGAAAAACAAAAACAAGAAATAAAAGTATATTAATTGAAAAGGGATACTTACAAAGTGGTTTTATACAAAAACCTGTGATCCATTTTTCGCCGTATCCTTGGTAGCGGCATCAAAACTTAGACGCCGCGAAAATGTCGTGTTGTGTTAACCAAAGTCTAGGTCCGTCAAGTAGTAATATAGTCTTGGTCGATTTAAGTGTGGGTCCATAGGGATAGTTGGAAATATGTGGAACAGACCACAGAATAAAAGATTTTCTGATTTTGTAAAGTGATTGATTTTCAAATAACGTAAATATAAAGCGATTGAAGGTGCAACCTCCCCAACGTCTCAAAAGACACGGTCAAACAATTATCTAACTAAAAAACAAAATTAACTTAATTAATAAAATAATTAAATAGTAAAAATATTGGAAATTTCAAAGAAGCCCAAAGCCCACAAGGCCCTTAAATAACATATGTAGTTAGTGGGGCTCAAACCAAGCCCATCCAACAAATTCTTTCGAGCTCTCCCACTTGAGCTAGACTCTCTAAACTAATTATTTCATTTAGATTATATATATATATATATAACACTCAAATCCGAGTTTCCCACATAAATGGGGTGGGGGGCTACCACTGGCCCAAACCCAGAACACATCCATTTTCTTTGTTAAAAGAGGGGTGTACACATTTCGGATTGGACCTAAACCAAACCAATCTAATCAGTTTTAAAAATTTCGTAGTCAATCCAAACCAATTACATGCAAAAAACAAACCAATCCAAACCAAACAACAATAGATTGGTTCAGATTGGGTTGTCGATTACAAAACTTAGTAATTTTTTTTTTAAAGTTTTATAACATTTAAGAGAATAATTACATTATACCAATAAGCCAAATACTTGATGCATTTATTTTATCTGCTAACATTTTATTTTTTATACTATTGATCTTTCTATATTTACCTTAATGATCTTTTTTGAATTTGCTAACCTAGCCTGTGTTAATTTCTGATTAGTTTGAAAATTAATTAAGTATAATCAAAATCTAAATGGGTAAGAGTTCATATGGAATGTAACCGCTTTTGAATTTTGATTAGAACTAATCACTTATGTTTATCATTTGTAATATATTTATGGATTAGGATATATAAATGTTGACAAACTGACAAATAATGTTAAAGATCACATAATACACCAACATGTACTAAATATAAGTTATATATATATATATAATATCAGTGTCGGATTGGTTCAGTTAATTCAAAAGCTAAACCGAGAATCAAACCAATCCAATTAGTTTTTGAAAAAATCAATCCAAACCAATCCAATTAATTTTATAAGCCAAACCAAACTAATCCAATAAGATCGGATTGATTCGGTTTACCCATAATCGTGTGTACCCCTATCATTAAGTGTTAGATTCCCATTGGTAATTAGCACACATTTGTTTTCACTCCTCTCATTATATATATATATATATATACATTATTATATTATATTAGATTTGATTAGATTAGATTAGATGTATTGAATTAACAAAGCAAAAGGTTACAATTAACAAGCATAAGATTATATGTGCAAAAAAGGGCGTTGATAAACCATACACGCCCTGTCCAACATACATATTATGAGCCTGTGAGGGGAACCATTGTGCGAGCTAATTGTGTTTTTGGAAGAGCATCTTTTGGCTATGAACAATCTTTTGCTAGATGACACTTATGGTGTAGCTTTTGCTTGGCCGTAATGCCTTTTCTTTTCTTTGTACCATAAAAAAAATCTTGTCAATTTAGATATCTGCTTAACTGGCCTGGTGATTAAGAGAAAAAATATCTTCACAAACTAAGGTTCAATTCTACCAACCAACATTTCCGTATATTTCCGACATGGATCTCTCTAAAATAACAGGGTGTGCTTTAGGGGGTAGTTTTAAAATTCTATTGTTTGGATGGTTAAATAGTCATGGTTGGACAAATACTTAGTACTAAGTTTTTATCAGTCTTTTAGGATTTTGATGAATGGTTTTTTGGATTTTTGAAAGCTTCATGGAAAGTACTCTTATATTATGTTTCATTATAAATGTATATCTTTAAATATTTATCTAGTTTATATATGAATCAGTAACTCAAAACACGGAGGAGTAAAAATACATAAATAACTTAGAAACAATCAAACCATGCTTGTGTGATTAAGCAAGGCTAAAATGATGTAAAAACCGACGCTAAGGCCCCAACAAAAGTGGAAGGAATTAAGAAAGTACAGTGCTAAAAGTGGCTTTTTGACAAAAATGTACTCCGTGTCAGAAAAATGCATTTGTAGCATGGTTTGTCATGCGACAAATTGGGTTTTGTCATATGAAAAACCTTACAATAAATATGTTTGTCGCACGACAAACAAGTACAGTTGCCAAACTTTTCTTATGAATTCACCCAACTTCATTCCTTCTCCTCCACACTAACTCTTTTCATCCATTCCACTAAGAAAATGTCTTCTTGTCATACTAATTATGAATTATCTTATATCAAAGCCCGGGATGCCTTAATGTCCTGTAAGAACAGCTTAAAATTTGGTATTTTTAGCCCTCTAACTGAGTGGGGTGTTCGGCCCGTAGATTTCTCATTTCTGAATGGTGCCTGGGTTTTCTGAAGTCCCCATGATCATCTTTTCAGCTTTGGTGTGGACAAGCTCTGCCTGACTTACGAGGATTTTTCTTGGCTTTTACATACGGGTATGAGACTCCCTAAGTCTCTTATAATAGAGAAAATCGACCCTCAAGATATGCTGATTGCACTATTATCTATTCCTTATGTGGCTTGTGATTATTTCATTACCGAAGGGTTGTTCGATTTGTATTGAATGGTGAATTTCTTCTATCGAATTGTGAATTTGATTACACTTACTCATTTTCCTCACATACAAGAGAGTTAAACCATATCTTAGAGTAATTCATTTTAGACAGATACATATACTGAGAGATTTAAAGTCAAAGCTTTCTTTCTAGAAGGTGATCTAAGAGGTTCATTTGGATACATGTGGTATTGCAAGTAGGGGAAGGCAAGATCCACTCCAAACTAAACAAACCAGCTGATCCAATCCAAATTTTTTGGATTTACAATGAATATCATTGACACCCAACCCTCCATATTTCTTAGATTTACACAGAGTAGACTAGGGGTGTTGTCGTTAACCCCAAAACCGAATGACCGAACCATACCGATCCATTAAAAATTGAACTGAAAACAATGAAACAAAGAGACTGAACCAAAACCGAACCGAAAAAAAACTTGAAACAAGAAAACTGAATATATTTTGGTTCGGGTTTAGGGTGTGCTCGTGAAAAACCAAACCGATCTAAACCGAATCATTGCATATATGATTCGAAAATAATATTATTTCACTATCTAATATTTTATTTTTCTAAAATTTACAAACTCTAGTAAAAACCAGACACTTCATGAGTGTAGGAGTTAATATTTTTTTTCCGTCTCAAATAAGTAGGTGCAAGTATCTAGTTATTATTCTTCTGACCAAAATAAGGGTTGCCTTTAAATTTAATTATTTTTTTTGTGAAAATTGAATCAAACTAAACTGAAAAGTTTTGTTCACATCTGAATTTCGAAGATTTAGAAACCGAACATTTTAATTTAGTTTGGATTTGAGTTTCTTAATTTTCATCTCAATTGAAACCAAAATTACCATTAGAATATACCTATATATTTATTGAATGTATTGAGAGTATTAGCCGTCAGAGAGAAAGAGGACAGCATAAAAAGCTAGAGATCTTAAAGTTGAGTTAGTAAGAATGGTCCTCCCACAAAATTAGATAAGTAAACATGAATACTTGATTTGTCGAAATTAATTGACAGGCCTAAAAACGAGCAAAATAAATTGAAGCTTTGACTGAGATTCTAAAGACTTGTAATTTGGTTAGGTTTGGTAGATATAATAGGATTATCCGCAAACACTAGGGTGAGAATAAGGGGACTAGAAAGTAAAGTTAGCTCTTAACTGAATTAACTATTTAGACTATATCTATAACTAAATCGTGTAAAAGTCTTAGTATCGAATAACACTTATTATATAATGGGTTATATGGGTCGGTTAACGATTTGTAAAATATATTAATGGTACTATTAATTTAAGAAATCATTAAGAAAGAGTGAAACGATTATTTGAGAAAGAGAATACTTCCTTACTGCAATTCAAACTTGCTAAGACAGGGAGTACTTCCTTATTGTAATCCACACTTGCTCGTGTACATCTAATGATATTAAAAATACAAAAGAAAAAAAAGTTCATAATAGGGGCAGCATTTACGTACGTGATTAACAGCAAAATGGAGGAGAGCTTTATGAACAAAAAATGTAACACAAAATTTGAGGAGAGCGTTAAGAATAAAAAACATTTAAGGCTCGATCAACTAATATTTAGTTAGTAATTAATATATAAATGATAAAAACAATCTTCCTTTGAATCTTGAAATTGGAATGAAGTAAGAAATCTTTCTGCCGCATACTCGTGAATCGAGTGATCTAAAGGGTAATGGAAAGGTGCGTGAATGAATGAATATGCATACATAATATGATATTAAGGAGAAAAAAAAGTTGAGATGGAGAAGTGGAAAGAGAAAGGAACAATTACTTGGACAATATTAATTAAGAAAGATCAAAATTAAAGACTTGTTAGAATTAATGCAATTAATGTAAATACAAGTGGGAGTTATATGTGGTAGTTTGCCGTCATAAGACAAGCCATTACGCTGTGTATCAATTAACCCCCAAAGTTCATTTAATTGGTAGACTTGCCAAATACCCTAGTGTGTAGGATTGTCAATACAAAGGCTACCCCACCCCCCACCCCCTTACTAGAATTTTTGGGATTTATACCACCCACTTCCCGTTTGAATGTTTCACTGAAATTTGGTGGAGATGATTATTTCCTCCGAATTTCATGAGAAAATCCGTTCGTCTAACCCCACGAAGTGGAACCTACTATAAGCATAAGATAAATTATATGTGGTAGTTTGCCGTCATAAGACATGCCATTACGTGGTCTATCAATTAAACCCCAGAGTTCATTTAATAGGGAGACTTGCCAAATACCCTAGTGTGTAGGTTTGCCAATACCAAGGGTACCCCCACCCTATTAGAATTTTTGGGATTTATACCACCCAATACCCGTTTGAATGTTTTGTTGAAATTTTGTTTAAATGATCATCTCTGCTAAATTTCATCAAAAAATACGTTTGTCTAGCCACACAAAGTGGAACCCACTAGAAGAAATTGGAAGAATGAATCATGTAGAGGAGCAAAATCATATCGGAAATTTTGAGGTATTTTCATCTAAGTAATTATAGACCAGCTGGCCTAATATATATTCATTTCAATATTACATAATTAATGGTGAAGAAAAAGCTAGTACACAGAAAATTGTTCTGTGTCCTTTAGTGGATAATTGTTTAATTGGTCATTGATAAAAAGTTAATGGGTTAGAGATTCTTCAATGGTTGTGTAAAAATTGATGTTTATATTCTCTGTGTCAAACATTTTTTACACAAAACTTGAAGTCTAAAAAAATATGTTCCAATGGGAATTTTGTAAACTTTTGTGTAAAGTTGAAAATCACCAATAAGATACGAACAAATATTATATATTATTTTATACATTTTTTCTTAAAATTATATATACATAATAACATAATCACAATGGATCTTGATTTATTGTGTGGGTGGCGTAAATTTGACCGAACCCAAAGGAGATCGAATTGGCCCAAATCGGTAGAATCAGTAACCAAACTCAATAAAAGTGGTGATGATGAACAGTAAATTAGCAGTAGAGGCAACGGATTTTTGTTTGTGTGGGTAGGTTCCCCCTATGGCTTTTATCCCTAATCCGGCAATACGTCCTTCTAGAATGTGTGATGGTGTTCTTCACTAGGCTCTAATGGCCAAAGAGATACAATTTAGAGAGAGAGAGAGAGAGTATAAAGAATGTATATTACTATTGCTTTGGTCAAGTTGATGATCCCCTACTAAGGGTTTATCCTGTTATATTTATACCCTCTGGATAGGGTTTGGTGAGGTAAGAAATTACTATAAAGGGTAAACTTGATCACTACTCCAAGGTTACATGTGTTAACAACCTGTTCACACTAGAAGAAATGGTTATTTCCCATCGTTTATCCTCCAGCTCAGCTACCTCTTATCCGTAACTCCTCGCATGTTGATCGATCAACCATCCAATAGTTGAAGTGATCGGTCTCATCCGCTAGAAGAAGTTCCAACCTCTATACAGGCCCGTGGCTCGTTCACTAGGCTTGGGCCAAGGCCCAGGAACAAAATTATGCTCCCACAGTTGGCCCCCAAGCATTTGAATTCGGTTTAGAGATGGATTCAAGTGCTTGTCTCTTTATCGGGATATTGATCCGGAAGCATCTTTTCGTATTTGCAGTTATCCGATGAACTAGAACATGGTAGACAGGACACGTGCCCCACATAGGGGGTTTGTGGTTCACAACTACGTGCAACTATTGTCACAACTATCGTTCATCCAATTGGTTATTCCTGTGTTCAAAAAATGGGCGGGATATCTCGTGGGTCCAGCACATTAAATGCATTCCATCATTGACCTCGATTCCCTATATGATGGGAAGCGGTAGAAGGGACGAAAAGACACTTAACCACTTAAAACTCTTTCATTCTTCTCTATTCATCTGCTCGCTTAACAAATTCTTCAAGGTTCATCTTGCAAACATAAACTTCTATCAATCCTGCCCAGATTCACGCATGCGTCTGAGAGTTCCATCGATCCTATGTCCGGCTCCGATATCTCATTATTCCCTCTTCTCAGTGATTTTCGGCAGTCAAGTAAGTTTCCAAAACCAATTCTCGATTCTCGATTTTTCATTCTTGCTAGTTCGTAGAATTTTTTTAGAATATGGTTAGACTTGAACTCGTAACTAATGAGCAGAAAGCCAAGTTTACTAAAACACACATCCCCAAGGGGATTAGTTAGAGAGAACTGGAAAAGGGCAAAAATTCTTTTGCTGAGGATTACAAACTTGCTCCCATTGAATATCTTGTTCATCTGTCGTTATTCAAAGAATGTGGGCTTAGGCTGCCATTGGTTCCACTAATGGTTGATTTTCTAAAGAAATTTAATCTGACCTTAGGGCAAATTTTCCCACATGTTGTTCGGATTATTTGTCGAATAGAGAGACTCAATAAAATCTACGGCACCAAGTTAGGATTATAGGAACTTAGGTATTGTTACATCCTTACCAAAAAGGAGTATGGATACAGCCTGAAAGTTAGGCACGATGCCCCCAGTCTTGTATTAGCTTTGCTTGATTCTCATAAAGGGACCCATTCAGAAGCAGTCGTTCTAATTGGGGACATTGAGCCGAGTCCGATCTATAAGACAGTCCCCCAACGAGCTTCTGGACCTGGTGTGTTTTATTTCGATTAGTTTTGCTTATTTTGCCTTCCATCGGTATGAATCTAATCTTCCATCTCTTCGTCCTTTGCAAGTGATTTGACCAAATTCGATCGGCCTCCAGAATTCTGTGTCAAGATCGATCAGATTAACGCCGTTGCCAGTCACGACGGTGGTAGCTTTCCTTCTGTTCCATCTTTTCATTCGAGGGCATCACACAACCCGCTCGGATATCCTAGTACACGTACATCCTTCTCTAAAAGGGGCAGCATTTGGCTAGGGCTTGAGTGGAACTTTTGGCAGAAAGAAGCCTTGTTCAGGAAGTACAAGGTAGAGAATACACATCATAATCGCGAAAAGGTTCACGAACAGTGTTAAGGGAACCAAGGAAGAGCCCTTGATCAAGTTCCCGCTCCAGTTGTTCAAGACAACACCGGTTGCCGATCAAACTATTTAGATATCCCTTGGGTTGAGCTCACACAGAAGGAGAAATCCTATTTCAATGTTCCACAAAATTTGGCTATTATCATAGCTAAAGGCTCAGGGCAGTCTGTTTTAGTGTTCCAGAGTAGGAACGGTCCCAGCAAGTTCCTCAACTTCTACGCCATTTTAAGGGGAGAATAACCTTATATCCCCCTTAAAAGGAAGGAAAGATCCAAATCCAAGAAGGAAGCTGAGCTAGATCCTGACCAGTCTTCAATTCATCGTTCTCGTAGATTGGTCGATCAACCAACTAACTCAGAACAGGGTCGAGCGTCAACATCTGGTCGGCAGTCACAAAAAAACGAAAAAGCCGAATTAGAACTAGATAGAATGTCGATAAGCAAATTCTTTGCTTCACTTGCAAAGAAAATAAGTCAGCCCCCAAGCAAAGGGGCTGTGGAACCTGCTTCTAAGAGGTTACGTCCAAGGATGCGTCTGTAAGATTAGCTTCCCCGGATAAGGGAGTTGATAAACCTAGCACTCCTCCCTCGAGTCCAAGGGGTGTTTCAGCATCTCCATCCTTGGAGATCGTTAGGGTTGAGGCGGTCCCAACTGGAGCAGAATCGACGGAAGCCACAAAGGGCTAGGTCATGGAGTCATCAAACCATGCAAAGGAGGTCGTTAGGGATGCTACGATCTTTGACCCGATGTTCTTCCACTTTGGTCGAGCATTGACCATGAAAGACTCGGCCATTGACTCTGCCAGCCTGGCATACAATCATTTGGGCGACGCCATGCTGCCTGTGGATAGGGAAAAAGCCCAGGCCATGTCAGAGAGCGGCTTACGCAGTCGATCATTCCACGGCTTAATTAATGTATGAACCTTAGCTTTTCATATGTTTCTTTGCTTTGTGCAGTTCGCTAATTATGAATGCTTTATGCAGTCCACTATCTTCTTCCACGAATTGGAGGAAAAAAGGCTCGACCATTTTGAACGGCTTGAGTCTGACTTGAATGTTGAGCAGGGTAATGTCGAGAAGCTGAAGCAAGAAGTTCTTCGACTGAAAAAGGAGAAGGAAGACGCATAGGAAGTTGTACATTCCTTTCAGGGCGCATTGGAGCTCAAGACCAAGGAGAAGGAGGAATTGCAAGCTAGGTTCGATAAGATGGAGTCAGACTTCCAGGTTGAAAAGGATGCTCGCAAGCTTGTCGGGAAAAATAAAAAATCATCTAACGAGGAGCTCAAGTAGCTAAAAGACTCTCTCCTAGCACTGCAAGAAGAATGGCCAGATAAGGCAATCGATTCATGTGCCGATGAGGTCATTGCAGAGCTGACCAAAGAATTTCAGGATGGCTACAACTTTGCACTAGACCAGCTTAACCTTCCTGCCGATCACGAGATGAGGAGGCCAGTAACGAGGCCTACCGAATAAGTGGTTGAAGCTGTGGTTGATGTTATCGAGGATCTGGTAGAAGAAGTCATTGCCGACCACAATACTGTCAACACTGGTCGAGACTCTGGCGCAGGAGATGTTGGTAATGTTCTGACAGATCTGGCCGATGACTAGTCAGGGGACACCCCTGTAGGGGCTGTAGTCGTAGAACCTAGTGCTGAGTAGATTTTTAGGGCCTCACTTCCTTTGTATTGTAGTTTTTTTTGTTCCAACTTTCGTAAGGTGCCAAATAGATTAATGAAATTTCAATGTTTTTGAATTGTGCCTCCGTTGTGCTTGTAGCAGTTTAACTTTTTTATTCCTTTCGCTTGCCGATGAATGGAAGAAATATAATTCGAGTATCAAACTTTTAATTGCTCACACCATTTAGGCACTTCAGTTACAATATTACTTGAATGGATCTTGTCATTTTGCCCCCATTAAAAATTAGGGGTTAATACACTCTCATCAGCAAGAAACATTTTTCGAATGTGATCGGCATTTTATTGGTGCTAGATTTAGAGTATTCGTTCACCACCGTGCCACGTGGCGTAGTTCGGTTTGGGCAACACTTGAATTCGTAACTCCCACCATTATTACACAGCAGTTCCTAATGAGGAATTTGGCGCTTCATCTGTCGATGTGACTTATTCACTTCCGATGCGTCATCATTAATAGTCAGGTGCCTCGAGTCCCTATATAGAGTGGCCTTCTTTGCCTAGAAATCAGACCTTCATCATCTTCAACTCAGAGTAAATAAACCATTATATGATATGGCAGGAAACGATTAACTAATGTCCGATGCTGCTTCCCCAGTCGTTATTGCTCTAGTAGCCGCTGCCCCACCGGCAGTCAATTGGGCATCCCTCTCTGAGAGGGTGGATAAATTGGAGGAGGAGGTAGACACTATGAAGGAAGATCTTCGTCAACTGTCTCCGAACTTCACATCTGTCTCCGAAAAAAGGGATAGACTTAGAGGTATTGTTTGAGCGGTGGCAAGGCAGAAATGATCTCGCCGTGTCCTTCTCCTCTAAAACTCAACTTCCATTATCCTTCTTTTCCTTTCTCTCTCTGCTTCCCCTCCATCCTCTCGTCTCTTTTCTTCCTTTTCTTTTCTTTTACTTGTCTTCTCATCCTCCATCACCTCTGTTTTTTCTTTTCCTTTTTTACCTTTTTCTGGTTGTATTGTATCTACTCTTTGTAGCAGTAAGCTTCATTGTAATTAATAGCTTGTTAATTGTAATTAGGCCTCGAAGCCTCTCCATATGTACATGTTTCTGAATTAATGAACAACAAATTTTATTTATGCATTTTCCTTCATTTTTTTGTCTTCCTGATGAATCGCTCAATGAACATTATAACTCTAAAAATTGCATGATCATCATATTTTATCAGTCCGACGAACGTACATTGCCCCTTGACTGAAAGGAGTCTTTGATGAACTCGATAAACCCAATTATAATTCTGCCTTTAATCAAACATAAAGGTCTTAACAGATCAATTGCCTTGCTAACCAAGGTTTTATACAGAATTTGCCCTTATTAAAAAGGGTCTTATCCAAATAATTGATTACCTTACTGAGTAAGGTCTTACGTAAATTTTTTTTTCCTTTTAGAGAAAAAGGGCTTTTCATTAAATTGGTTAGCTCTCTTGCCGACCAGAGCTTATTATAAAACCTTCTTTACTGATCAAGATCTTTCATAGAACTTCGCCTTTCCGAAAAGGATAGGTCTTATTAATTTAAGACTGCCTTGCCGAGCAAGGTCTTACATTAAATTTTGCCTTTTCGAAATGGAAAGGTCTTACTAAGTTAGCTGCCTTGCCGAGCAAGGTCTTACGTTAAATTTTGCCTTTTCGAAAAGGATAGGTCTTATTAAGTTTTTTCTGCCTTACCGAGCAAGGTCTTATGAAAGAAATTGCCTTTAACTGGTAAAGGTCTTTAATTAAATTTTCTATGCCATGCTAAGCAAGTTCTTACAAAAGAAATTGCCCTTAACTAGTAAAGGTCTAGTAAAAGTCGTTACATTCGTACTTCATCAAATAACTCATTTCATTAATTTGTGGTAATCTGTACAAGCATATTTGAACTCCTTGGGTTTACATTTATTGATAATAACTTTTTAAATTGGCGATGTTCCATGGATTAGGAATCACTCTGCCGTCGATATCCTGTAAATGATAAGAA
This sequence comes from Lonicera japonica, assembly GCA_021464415.1. NCBI lineage: Eukaryota > Viridiplantae > Streptophyta > Magnoliopsida > Dipsacales > Caprifoliaceae > Lonicera > Lonicera japonica. The sequence continues at coordinate 26,590,717 of CM038471.1, forward strand.
CCCGTCCCACTGGCCGATGTTACCATATACGGACCTTCCCAATTTTGGCGGAGCTTCCCTTGACTAGGCTGTATTGATGTGCCTAGCACTTTCCTAAGAACCAATTCTCCAACTTTGAATTCTCCAGGTCTCGTGTGAGCTTTGTATTGCTTTGCCAAAGTGTTGTGGTAATTTGCCAGATGCATCACAGCAGTTTCTCTTCGGAATTCAACAAAGTCAAGTGCCTCTTCTAAAGCGGCCTCATTGTTACCAAATTCGACTTGGGTTATTCTTAGGGTCGGCAAGCCAACCTCCAAAGGAATAACCACCTCTATCCCGTATGTCAGGGAGTAGAATGTATCCCCTGTAGATCGACGAGGTGTTGTCCAATAAACCCAAAGCATTGAGGGCAGTTCTTGCACCTATCTTCCTTTTCTTTCTTCTAACATTTTCTTCAGGCCGTCCAAGATGACCTTGTTTGATGCCTCTGCTAATCCATTTCCTTGAGGATACAATACACTAGAAAAATATTGCTTTATCCTGTAGGAGATGCAAAATTGCTCGATCATGAGACTTCTGAATTATGTCCCACTATCAAAAAATAAGGCTCGACGATATTCTTCCATAAAAAGGTCTTCACATTAGTCTCCGTTATGTTCGCCAGTGGAACTGTCTCTACCCACTTGGTAAAGAAGTCAGTGCCAATTAGGAGGAACCTCTTGTTGCCCAGGCCTCGAGGAAATGGTCCCATATTGTCTAGCCCCCACATAGCAAAAGGCCAAGGGCTAATGATCGAGTGCAAGGCCATGGTGTGTTGGTGTACCATGGGAGCGTGTTTTTGGCATTTGTCGCATCGCTTAACATACTATATTGCATCCTTTTGCATAAACGGCCACCAATATCCTTGGGATCTGGCTCATTGAACCAATGACCTTCCACCAGTGTGACTCCCACAAGTTCCCTCAAGCAACTCATGGAAGGTGTTTTGAACCAGCCTTCGATGAATGCATATGAGATAAGGCCCAGAAAAAGACCTTTTATACAGTTTCTGTTTAGGCGATAGCCAATATCTACTTGCTTGGGCTTTGACTTTGTACGCCTCTCCAGAGTCTTCAGGGGCCATTCCATCCTTCAAGTATTTAACGATCAGGTCCATCCAGCATACCCCCAAATTATTCTCGATGTCACATACCATCCGTTGCTCCTCGGATTCGATACTCAGGTTGGGCAGGAATTCTACCTCGATAGTTCTTAATAATTACGAATTTATGGCTAAAGCCAATGTCGTAAGAGTGTCCACCTGCGAACTAGTAAGAATTACTAGTTCTCTAAAACCTTTATATAAATGCCGATCTAAATAACGTCATCATTTTCTGAGAGGCCCTCATGTAAGCTGCCATCCGTTCATTTTTTGCCGTGTATTCTCGAGTTAGCTGATTAGCGACTAACTAAGAATCGCAGTGAATTATTAGGTCTCAAACTCCAAGCTACTTAGCCATTTTCATACCAAGGATAAGTGCTTCGTATTCAGCTTCATTGTTGTTAGCTCGAAATCCCAAACGAATTGCCTGTTTGATAGTTCCTCTCGTCGGAGCTTTGAGCACTATACCGACACCCGAACCTACATTTGCCGAGGACCCATCTATGCATAGTACCCAAGAAGTTGGGTTTTTCTTTATCTGAGACTCTGTGGTATGCTTGGATTGCCTAGAGTTATTTGTGCCCATGTCATCATCTACCTGCCCCCCAGCCGAGAAACGAAATTGGTCAGGGTTTCTTATTGTAGCTGGGCCAGTGAATTCGGCAATGAAATCAGCAAGGACTTGTCCCTTGATTGTCGTTCTTGGTTAATACTTGATATGGAATCTTCCCAATTCGACTAGCCATTTTTCCATTCTACCGGACAGATCATTCTTTCTCAAAATAGCTTTGATCAGACTTGATGTGAGGACTTTAATCAGATAAGCATCAAAATAGTGCTGCAGCTTCCTTGACGCTATGATTAGTGCTAGTACAAGTTTTTCTAAAGGCAAATAATTTAATTATGGCCCTATCAAACATTTACTAGTAAAATACACAGGTTTCTGAATATTATTATGTTCTCTAATTAGGGCTGGACTTACTGCTCGATCAGAGGAAGCTAAGTACATATAAAGTTGTTCATGGGTTTTAAGGATAGATATTAGGGGTGGGCTGCTCATGTATTGATTTAGCTCGTTGAGAGCTGTCACATTCATCATTCCATTCGAATTATTTCGTTCTTTTCAATGCTTTATATAAAGCCATGCATTTATCTGAACATTTAGATATGAAGCGATTTGGTGCAGCAACCATAACGGTGAATTTTGCAGTTCTTTCAGGTTGGTCAGCCTTTGAACGTCAAGGATTGCTTGGAAATTCTCTGGGTTAGCCTCTATTCCCCGATTATTCACCATAAAACCCAAAAACTTCCTCGAACTGACCCCAAAAGTACATTTCGCAGCATTGAGCTTCATTTGATAATGCCTTAGGATATCAAAAGTTTTACCCAGATCTCGGTTATGATCGATCACGAACTTGCTTTTCACCAACATGTCATCCACATAGACTTCCATCGATTTTTTGATCTTATCTTGGAACATCTTTGTTACTAACCACTGATAGGTAGCCCCTGCATTTTTCAATCCGAACAACATAACCTTATAACAGTAAAGTCCCATTGTAACGATGAAAGCCGTACACTTTTGATCTGGTCCAAACAAAGAAATTTGGTGATAACCCGAATATGCGACTAGAAAACTCTGCCTCTGATGCCCGGCTACTGAGTCTACTAACTGATCAATTCTCGGTAAGGGGAAACTGTCTTTCGAGCAAGCTTTATTCAAATATGTGAAGTCGATACACACGATTGCTTGGAATTTCTCTGGGTTAGCCTCTATTCCCCGATTATTCACCATAAAACCCAAAAACTTCCTCGAACTGACCCCAAAAGTACATTTCGCAGCATTGAGCTTCATTTGATAATGCCTTAGGATATCAAAAGTTTTACCCAGATCTCGGTTATGATCGATCACGAACTTGCTTTTCACCAACATGTCATCCACTTAGACTTCCATCGATTTTTCGATCTCATCTTGGAACATCTTTGTTACTAACCACTGATAGGTAGCCCCTGCATTTTTCAATCTGAACAACATAACCTTGTAGCAGTAAAGTCCCATTGTAGCGATGAAAGCCGTACACTTTTGATCTGGTCCAAACAAAGAAATTTGGTGATAACCCGAATATGCGACTAGAAAACTCTGCCACTGATGCCCGGCTACTGAGTCTACTAACTGATCAATTCTCGGTAAGGGGAAATTGTCTTTCGAGCAAGATTTATTCAAATATGTGAAGTCGATACACACTCTCCATTTTTCGTTCTTCTTTTTCACGACCACCGGATTAGAAATCCATTCTGGGAATTATGTTTCTCTGATGGCCTCAACTTTGAGCAGTTTCTGAACTTCCTCTTCGATTGCCACAGCTTTCTTAGGTGATGCTCGGTGTGATTGTTTCTTAACTGGCTTGAAATTCTGGTTGATGTGGAGTTTTTGACATATAACTTCGACTGGGATCCCTGGCATATCATAGGGCTGCCAGCAGAAAACATCCATGTTCCTTCTAAAGAACTCGGCCAAGGTATCTCTCTCATCAGGGTTCAAACTACTGCCGATAAAAAAAAACTTATATTTCTACTTCAAACCAAGAACTGCAGGGAATTGAATGAGGTCTTTAAAGACCTTTTCTTCTGGTCGTCCCCTAGCCCCACCATCTATGGGACGACCACTTTTTTGATGGCTATTTGCTCAGTTTGGTGCCCTTTCCTTTGTTCGAAAGTTCGGGCACGTTTTTCTTTTCATCGATCATCATTTTTTTAGACTTCTTTTTCGAACTTGCTTTCCCCTTGAAACAAAACCTCGCATCTTTCTGCTTTCCCCTTACCACACAAACACCCTTGGGCGTCGAAAACTTCAATTTTTGGTGGAACGGGGTAGCAACAGCCCTCATATCTCCTAACCAATTTCTGCCAAGAATTGTGTTGTGCGGAGAATCGATATTCATGACAAAGAAGTCCATCACAGAAACCATTTCCCCTATCCTGACTGGTACACTTACGACACAAATCGACTAAACGGCGTCTCCGCTGAAACTATACATAGAGGCGTCCACTGACTTGATATTCTTAGCAGAAATGAAAGGCAACAACTGGTTATATGCCTTCAAGTACATTACCTTCGAGGAACTCCCCGGATTTATTAGAACTCACTTCACATGAAAATTACAAATATTAACCATGATTACCAGAGCATCGTTATGGGGTAAATCGACCCTTCTAAATCCTGTTCGGAAAACAATAGCTGATACAGTTGTTATTGTCTCAGTCTCTCTTGGGGGTGCCAAAATTGTTGATAATTCTCTGACGGGATGAGCCTCAGACCAAAGCCTTGCACAAGCCAACCTAGACCGGAGAAAGTTCCTGGTTGTTTTGAACCGATCAACTATGCCATGAATAGCTTCGATCACACCTGTCACCTGTCTATTTGTTTGGATGGTTACCACTTGCTCCTCGACAACTTTACCCTTTTTTTCACTGTCCTTATCGGGCTTTACATATTTAGCCAAATGACCTTGTTCGACCAACATTTCTAGAAACTGTTTCAACGGTTTGCAGCTCTCAATTTTATGACCCCAATCCTTATGATAAGAGCATCTAAGGGTAGCATTCCTAGTGCTTAGGTCACTAGCCATTGGCTTGGGCCATTTAAAAAAATGTTCGCCCTGTATTTCAAACATGATCTTGTGTATCAGCTTATTGAAAATCATGTTGATGCCTTTGAATGCATTTGAACCCTTTTCATCATCATCCCCTTCATTTTTATTCTTCTTTCCTTTTTGGTCATTCTTTCGTTCACCATTGCCATTCCTATCTCTTTTGGAACTGTGTTTGTTCGACGCTTGATCATCATCTTCAACTCTTGAAAACTCGTCCACCCTTGACAGCAAATCATTAAACTCTTTTGGGGGTTTTCTCGTCAAATCATTGTAAATACCATTGCTATCCTAGGGTAACCTGAATTTAAAAGTGCTCACCTCAAACTTCAAATCGAAATCCTCGACCTCCCCAAAGAGTGCCCAATATCGCTGGGAGTATTTCCTCAAGCTTTCACATTGTTTCTTCTTCAAATGGGCCAAAGCTTCTGGTCCTTTAAACATTCTGCTATTAGTGATAAATTTAGCCGTGAATTACTCGGCCAGTTGCCTAAAACTATCAATTTGTGCGGGATTTAATTTATCAAACCACCGCAATGTTGAATCCCCTAAACTTGCCAGGAACATTCTACACATCAAGGCTTCTTCATTTCTCTAGTAGGCCATTACTTGTTTGTAATGCCTGATGTGATCTGTTGCATCGGATTTTCCATCATAGAGATTAAACTTTGGCTGGCCAAATTTCTTCGGTGGTGGCGCGTCTTAGATAGGCTGTCTAAATAAGGAACCATTATCCTCTCCTAGGGCCTTCTTGGCCAGTCCAGCTGTTGATTTTTTCTCGTTAGTTTTATCTGCTATCGTTGAGTAAATCATTTTCCTCAGATCTTATCCAGCCTTCTATTTTGGAAATAACCCTCATAGTTCGGTCTCCTAGCCGATAAAAAACACTCGGATAGGAAGACATGGCAGGGGCATTGTGGCTCTTTTTCTCTTCAGGCGTTCTGGTTCGTGGCTCCCCAGCCATTGCTTGTTTTCCTTTCTCACGGCGTTATGAACTCACCTCGTCCTCTGCATGTTCTTCTCTAGTTGAAGAGACATGGGTCCCAATAGGAGCTGGAATCAAAGGTTTGGGTAACCCTAATACAACATTTGACACAATATGTTCTCGCAACTTCTGTAGTAGTAGTGTAACACCACCGCCTTAATTAGTAGGATAACACCTGTAATTAAGACCTAGAGCATTACTAACCCACCTTAGACGAGCTAAAGTAGGTTTGAAATAAATAATAAAACAATAAATCAAAGAAAATCACTTAACCTGGAATAAACGACCCTGATACTGATGTTACGGGCGATAATATAAAACATGAGTGCAATATACATCTATACATAGACAAAAAATCCAAAAGACATACACACAATGTTAATATGTATTACATAATAAACAACAACTCAGGCTAGTCGTGGCTTGCCATGTACACACCTATACAACAAAAATGAGTCGGTATCAGAGATCCTCTATTTCGTTCCCGACCCAGTTGCTTCTTCTACCGTATCCGTCTCCTGGATACCTGAATTTGTTTACATAAAAAGGGGTGAGCTCACAGCTCAGTAGGGGGGATATAATAGGTAATATTATGTACAAAATGTAATTAATTATTTAATCATAAATCATGACTCAACCAATAAAATAATGCATGCATGTGCATATGCAGGTTACCTCCCTTGTGTCAACCATTATATCGAAAGAATACTGAGGCCGAACCAAATCATAATAATGATAATAACAATGGGCCTGACCGCCCCCAAGAGATACCGAAGCTGGGCCGAATCATAATCATAAGAAGAAGAACGGGCCTGACCGCCCCAGAGAATAAGTCGAACATAATCACAATATAATATTATCCAGCCCATCAAAGATCATCATCATATCATAATATAATTGGACCACATGTCCATCTATATCATATCACAGAATCACTAGTGCTTTGCCGAGGCCTAGATTTCCGAGCTACTCACCACTGGCTATAGACAACCGACCTCATTGCTGTCCCCCGGGGGTTTAGGGATTTTCAGCCCAAGGGCACCGCGCCCCACTTATTTTCACATTGGCAAGCACTAGTCAAAACATATTCCCTTCATCATTGAAGGGCCACAATAACAATCATAATCGAACCCATCATGGGATCATATCACGTCTCAGAATGATACAACAGATATAAGAAGCTTTCGGCACCATAAATACAAGATATATGCCCACATGATAGGCCATAAGAATCATCCGAGCTTGCCAAAAAGTCTCCAAGAATTCGGTTGACACAATGAGAATGCACAGTATGCATAACATGCTAATAAATGAATATTTGAAACAACTTATGCCATATAACCACAACAAATCTCTATACATGTCCCTTGATGCATATAATTCATTAATTAATTAATTTCATAAATGTAAAATATTTATACATCTAAGGATTATCTCATGTATATCAAATAATACAAATATATCAAGTTTAATGGCATATCTTGGTTCAAATAAAATACACATGGCTTTATAAATCACAAAACATCATCATCCTCATCATATAATAATTCTTAAAACAAAGACAATTAAAATATGATGATTCATATATAATAGAATTATACTATCAGCTTTTAAAAATAATTAAACCCCTACCTCAGAATATTTAGCCCCAAATAATAAAATTTGAGTTGATACCCGAACCCCGACCAATACAACTCTAAAATTCTTATACCGTTGCGTAGCCCTCAATGTATAAAATAAATTTCCCTTAAGGCTCGACTCGATTCGGTGGAGTCTTGATGACCAATTGCTAAGACGTAAAGCTTCGTACCTATTTTTTTAATTTCTCTCTGTCGCTCGACAACGAAAAATGAAAGCAAAGGAATGAAAATGGTGGAACAATGGAGTCGGTGGACTTAAAGAAAAAAACTCAAACTTTATATTTAATTACGGAATTTAACCCTGAAGTTTCATAACTTTATTATTTTAACCCTGAACTTTTGCAACTTTACAATTTAGTCCATACTCAACTAAGAAATATGTGTCTAATTATATTACGGGGTATTACCAGTAGATTTTTCTACTGTTGGAGTTTTGATATCTAGCTCTACTCTTGAGAAACCTCCAGACCCTTGTCCACATAATTGGGGTCGAAAGGGGAGGACTGATGGGTTTGCAAGTGACCTGGACCCCTGAGTGGGCGTCTAGCCATGTCTACATCTGGGACTGCGGTTCGGCTTGTGGTGGGGTTGACAACATGGTTTATATCTGGATTAACATTTTCTATAAGGTGTCTCCTAGTATGAACCGTTTTCCAGAAATAACAATGTCCAAACAAATCAAATAGTATGGAAGTGAAGAACAACAATGAATTCGAAAACACTACAAAATTAACTATAGAGAAAGAAAACGAATCTGATTTTTGAAAAACTGCTTTTCTGTCGCCGATTCCCACAGACGGTGCCAATTGTGGCTGGTGTAAATTTGACATAACCTAAAGGAGATCGAATCGGCCCAAATCGGTAGAGTCAGCAAAATGTGAGAATTCGCATCCACGACCCTCGGAATTCCCTTTCTCTTTTCATTTTGAATGAAAACTTGTTTTGTAGAGTCGGCAGTTTGTTTTACAAGAAAGCAAACAAAAGATTGTACGAAGGACTTGCTAGGGTTTGGAAACTACGTTACGAATTGGGAAGGTATTAGGCACCTAATTTGCCCTTTCGGTCTCTTAATGGATCATGTATTTAATTCCTATTTTAGATATCTTGCAAGTAGTTTGAATTGTTTTCAGAATAGTCCTTTTCGGATAAATTTAGTTTAAAATGATATTTGGAAATCAGACTCGAGCTTTGCGAGCGCCTACGTATTCATTCGTAGAATGAAATCAGAGTCTCGTAGTTCCGTTTATCTGGAAATTGTTTTTTTATATTTTTGTTTTGTTTTAAAATCGTGTCAAAACGAATTTTAGTTTTCTTGTAAAATTTAGAAAGGACTTGTTTTGAAAGCAGTGGACTTCTTTGCAAGTTATCTAATTTTCTGTATTAAAACTTGTATTTAAATGCAGTATTGAAATTCAGGAGAGTTGTAGAAAAACATACCTGATGCGCTTGAAGAAGAACGAGGATCGCTTGCTTGCTCCCTTCTCTTCCCTAGAACTTTCTCTCTCTAGAAATTCTCTAAAAAGACTCCCTAATAATCTGGACAAAGTTTCTCCTTTCTAAAAACTCTATTGAGTATTCATCTTCCTAAATGAGACCCCAAGGGTCCTATTTATAGAGAAATTTTAGCCAAAAACGCTCCAAAAAAGGACAGCCGCAGGGGGTGTGGCTAGGACCTGCGGTTGGGGCCAGACGTATAGCTGGCAGGTAGCCATACGGTTGTGAGGCTGCGGTTGGGGCCTAGCCGTACGGCTAGAAGGTGGCCCTGCAGTTGGGGGGCTGCGGCTGGCATTTTAAAAATGCCTCAATCCCCGTCTTAGTAAGCGAAGGGGCATTAGTGGTTGAATCAAACTCCTGACGAATTCAAAGTCAGAGCCTTTCCTAATAGTCTTCTATATGCATGATGACTCAAGACCTAATGCGAAATGCTTGTTTTATAAAAAACGAGTGTTCACACGAGAGTTGTGGATTGGGAAGTTCACAGTAACCAAACTCAATAAAGGTGGCAATGATGAATAGTAAATTAGCAGTAAAGGCAACGGATTTTTGTTTCTGGGGGTAGGTTCCCCCGGTGGCTTTTATCCCCAATCCGGTAGTACGTCCTCCCACAGTGTGTGATGGTGTTCTTCACTAGGCTCTAATGGCCAAAGAGATACAGTTTGGAGAAATAAAGAGTATGGAGAATGTATATTACTATTGCTCTGGTCAAGTTGCTGACCCCTACTAATAGTTTACCCTCTTCTATTTATACCCTCTGGATAGGGTTTGGGGAAGTAAGAAATTACTATAAAGGGTAAACTTGATCACTACTCCAAGATTACAGGTGTTAACAACCTTGTTCACACTAGTAAAAATGGTCATTTCCCATCGTTTATCCTCCAACCCAATGACAAAATTATGCTCCCACATATAGGTCTTGATGAGTAGATTTCAAATATATAATTTCTATTAAAAATCATGTTTTGTATTAAAAGTTATTGTATTTCGAAGGTTTATAAAAAAAATTGAGGAGTCAGAAAGTTGACGTGGCATTGCAAATTAAGGGTATATTTTATACTTTCATTTTACATAAAATTCATTTTTAAAAGACTGATGAAATTTTTTACAAGTTACGTGAATTTTACACAAAACGAAATTACATAGTACTTCCAGAAATGCTCTTACTAAAATTATATATGATGGTTAATAATTATTTATCCATAACATTATAATATATTAAAATATTATATTATATTATTTGTTAGGAAATGGTAGGTCATATAGATGAGGTAACCTTCCGTTAATTATCTTTTTCTGGTGTTTGAGAAACTGCTTTAATGAGATATGGGTTCTCAAGTAGAAGATGAGTTGGCCAGGAAGGCAGAAACAAAAACCGAAACCAAAAAGGCCTCTTACTTTGGGAAGAAAACGACTACCTCGACAGTGAATCAGTTGAGTGCCTACCAATACCAACAAAGCCATTTTCAGCAACAACACACATCGCCGATGAATTGGCTTGCACAAGCAGAATCTTCAAACACTGAAGTCAAGAAGAAAAGAAACTTTTGCACCTTCCCCACCACTTTAAGCCTAGAGTTACTTCGAAATGCTTACCTGACCAACCCGCTCAATCCTCACCCCCCACCAAACCCTATTCTGAGTACTTGGATGGTGAATGAGAATTGCTTGTATCATCAGGCAGTCGGGCACGACATTGATCGTTGTTTGGCTCTTTGGCACCGCATCCAGGACATGATTGAGGCTGGAACCATACCCACACTTGGCGGGCCCAATGTCATTCGTAACCCACTCCCCAACCATGCTCTGGCAGCCAGGATCAATGCGTTGACCACAGGTGAAGAGCATTTTGAACCTGTGGGTCTCATTCAAGACAATCCGACTTATCCCAGAATTGAGACAGAATCAGGTATCACCAGGAAAACTGCAGTCATTCGTACAGAGAAAAATGGAAAGTTTTCGAGGAAGAATCCGATAATCAAGCCAATAAAAACAGCCCAGGTTGCACCGAGCCTCAATCCAATAATTGACCAGTGGATGGCCAAGATGAACTTTTTGCCCGGGTAAGGCCTCGCAAAGACTAACTAAGGGATCCCGCAACCACTCGCACTTACAACTAATCCAGGAAAATCATGGTTAGCGTGACCCCAAGGAATAACAAAACAACCATGGAAACCCCGAGGTTCTTGGAATCCGAAGGGTTCACCATCAAAAGGGGAGACAATCTGTATGACAAAGACCTCCCTTACTACTTTCAGTTGGTCGGTAGAAACAGATCATCTTGTAGCCTAAGTAGAACCGGATTCAGTTGCTTCATGGGTCCAGCAGATCACCTATTCGGGAAGGGTCTATCAGCCACTACCAGTTGAGAAAGAGAAACAAACCCTACTTAAGGAGATAGGGGATGACCGAGTGTTAGAACAATTGAGGAAGACTCAAGCTCATATTACCATCTGGGGACTCTTGGTTGCTTCCAAACCCCACCGAACTGCCTTTATCAAAATGCTAGACAAGGCAGTCATATCTCCCGACTCCACTCTCAAGCAAATACCAAGCATGATCGGATCGTTTTCTGTACAAAAAAGCTTGTCATTTTCATATGAGGACCTATCACCCTTGGGAAGAAAGCATAGTCTGGCGCTACATATTATAGTTCAAACTCGAGGAAAAACCATTCCCCAAGTACTCATTGACAACGGGTCCATTATAAATGTATGCCCCCTCAAAATAGCCAAGTGTTTGGGCATCACGGAATCAGAGCTCTCTCCATCTGCAGTAACAGTCAGGGCCTATAATAACACAAGGACGGACGCTTTAGGATCCTTGAGGCTCGATCTCTTAGTAGGTCCTGGGAACTTCCCCGTCAATTTCCAAATCATCGACATACCTTCCAGCATCAACTTTTTGCTGGGAAAAGTTTGGCTATTTGACATCAGAGCACTCCCTTCCTCGTTACACCAGAAGATCAAAATACCTTTCGAAGGAGAGTTAATCACCATACAGGGAGATCCTAAAAGGACCTTGTCGGACCTTGAGCTACCAGTGTTAGGGATTGGCAGTCAAAGCACACAGTTAAAAGGCTTCTCTTATGAGCCTCCGATAAGGCACTCACTACTCAGAGGATAGAATACCTACCTCCAAATAATGTCTCCGGCCTTAATGAAAAAATTATGAACATGCTAAGGATGATGAAGTATTTGCCTGGGTATAGGGCAACATGGCATTCTCTAAGCATTAGAACCTGTAGTGAGGCACAAAAAATAAGTACTAGAGTACCAATGCATCAATAAAGACAGTTAAAAGGGGAAAGGTCAGGGGCATCAGTATCCGAGTTTCAATTCACTCAACAATTTTTTCGTCAAAGAAGGAGAAGACTTCCCAGTTTAGGGCTTCCAAGAGCCCTGGAAGAACAAAGATGGAGAAAATATGCCCAGTTGGGAAATCTTCTGTGAGGAGGACCTCTATCTCAAAAAGGAAATCACACACACCTTATTTACCAAATTGACAATCCAACAAGAGATACCAGCAAAGTAAAGTGAAGGTGAAAAAGAAAAGAGCACGAGTGAGAAAGAGTCGATCAGAGATCTATTCGACGTCATGGCAATAGAAGGTGAAATACCCAAGGATGATCCGGTATACTTGATTCACGCTGATCTAGAAGATAGAATTTGGGGGGGGTAATGAAATTGTAAAGGGTTGTGATAAGGGGAGAGTGCAAAGGAAACCAAAGAGGAGTCATTCCTAGATTTTCTTTATGAAATTGTACCTGTATGCAATATTATCAATGAACAAGATCCAATGTTTCAGTATTCTGATGTTGTTAATTCAATGATTGCCTCAACCGATATAGAAAGTATGAATGAGCATCCAGAAGGGAATGATACACGCACACAAAGTGATGAAGAAGATACTCTGACAATTAACCTGGGCACCGAAGAAGAGAAAAGAGAAGTTCGTATTGGGGCTAACTTAACTGAAGCAGAGAGGGAAGAATTCACACAAACTCTGAAAAAGTACGTGGATGTCTTTGCTTGGTCCTACGCTGACATGCCAGGACTGGATTGCGAGATAGTCATGCACGAAATCCATACTAGATCAAAATTCAAACTTGTCAAATAGAAGTTAAGGAAACTTGCGCTATAATGGTCGTTGAAATCAAAGAAGAAGTTATGAAGCAATTAAGTGAGGGGCTCTTGCGAGTGATTGATTACCCCACTTGGCTACCCAACATCGTGCCTGTCTCAAAGGCAAATGGGAAGGTTCGTATGTGCATAGACTACCGAGACCTCAATCGGGCTTGTCCAAAAGACGACTTCCCTCTGCCTAACATAGATATGATAATAGACAATACGGCCAACCATGCATTGAAGTCATTTATGGACGGTTTTGCGGGGTACAACCAGATCAAGATGCACCCAGACCACCAAGAGAAAACAGGGTTTGTCACCCCGTGGGGGACTTAATGTAGGTCGGATTTCAACCCTAGAGGAGGATGAATAGGATTTAAAAACTTTAATGCGAAATTTAAAAACTTTTCAAAAATCGTTTAAGTAAAACCAATTTACTAAGCAAATATATCAAGGAATTGATAAAACAAGCAAGCAAACACAAGAATCCAATAATCAAACAATCTCAAGCAAACAATAATGTAGCAAGTAAATAAAGAGATTGAGTTAGAAAGATTGAACCGATTTGAAGTCCAAGACTTTTTGTCCACACGGTTTTGGTTTACCAAACCATGATCCATGCTTAGTTAGTTCCACGAGAATTTTCACTAATCCCAATCTCCTTCCGGGTGAAGATCAAACCACTACAAGTGTTGTTGTCTCACACACTCTTTACAAATATTGCTTGACCACAATATTCTCACAAGACACTCTCTTGCTAACCTTGTGAAATTTACCTTTCACAAAAACTAAGCAAGAATTTACCTTCTTGTTTTCCTATGAGATTTACCTCTCACAATTTGAATACAAATGTTTGGTGATTCACACCAATTTACAATAACTCTCTTAAGTGTGTAAAGAATACAATTTGAAGCTCACACTAGAGTTATCCTATTTGATCAAGATGATATAGCTCAAAAGATTAATGATTGATCAAAAACAATTTCTTGAATCTTTAGATATTGAAGATAGATGAAGTATGAAGTATAAGAGTGATTCAAGGTGGTCAAAATGTGTCTTAGATAGTGTATATATAGTCCCAAAAGTGATATAGCCGTTTGTGAGGTTTGGTAGAAGTTTGGTACCAAAAATGGTAAAAAATCAGAAATCCAAAGGCTATATTCTGGGCCATCAGTCGACTGAGCAAAGCTCCTTAGTCGACTGATGGACCTGACTGTCCAACAGCTAAAAGGCCAAAAATCCCAATTTTTGCACTTTTGCATTTAAGCTCCGAGATCAATTCTAATGCTTTGGGGACCTTAAAAATAAGTAAGACACTTATTTTTGGGAAAACTCAAAATATGATCATTTGAATTTAATATGAATTTATTTCAAAACCGGTTTTTACAAAAATGATGTTTCGAAATGATTTTGATTCAAACTTGGTTTTGATCAATCTAATAATGATGCAAATTCATATTTGAGATATATAATCAATCAATGAAGAAACTTTACATTAATCCTAAGCAAACACTCAATTACCGAATAGGTGAGTTTTCGAATGTTTTGATTTGTTTCTTCAAATTGATTCTTCCTTGAGGCTTTTCCCTTGAAGCTTAGGCATATGATTCTTGATCTTTTGTGCTTCATGAAATACATTAATAGCATGTGAGTTATGAATTTGATCTTCTTGTTAGACCATTGCTTTATTGACTTGATCGGATAATGATTGAATGATCCTTGTCATGTGGCACTTTCTAGATTTTTCAAGTAAGAAAACTATAATCTTAAATCAAGAAATATGTTAAATTACGCATGATTGATTTATTATTATTATCAAAATAAGATTAGGACCTTTAGGTCAACACTTATTACTACACGGTTATACCATTTGGTCTAAAGAATGCCGGGGCGACTTATCAGAGGGCCGCTACAACTATCTTTCATGATATGATCCATAAGGAATTCGAAGTATATGTAGAAGACATGATCATCAAATCAAAGGAAAAGGAATGCCACATCCCTGCCCTGCGGGCCTTCTTTAACAGACTCCGTCAATATCAGATGTGACTCAATCCCCAAAAATGTATGTTTAGGGTGACAAAGGAAAAATTGATAGGCTACGTTGTTAGCAAGAAAGGCATCGAGGTAAACCCCGCAAAGGTTAAATCCATTCAAGATATGCCCAAGCCTCGCACCGAGAAAGAAGTCCATGGGTTTTTGGGGAACTTATAGTATATCAACAGATTCATCGCCCAACTTACCCAAACATGTGAACCCATATTTAAACTCCTGAGAAAGTCAACACCAGGAGAGTGGGACGAGCAGTGTCAAGAGGCATTCGATAAAATCAAAGACTATATCTCCAATGTCCTAGTATTGGCACCACCTCAACCAAGATTACCACTGTTATTATACCTGACGGTCACGGATACTATTGCCGGATCCATGTTGTCCAACACCTAGCCACCACACGGAAAGAACATGCCATCTACTATGTTACCAAGAAGTTATCCCCTTTCGAGTTGAACTACACGCCGTAGGAAAATCCTACACCGATCTCGTCTGGGTAACACAGAAACTCCGTCACTACATGCTAATCTTCCCTGTTATATTAGCATCACACATCGACCCACTAAAATATCTATTTGAGAAGTCGGCTCTTTCGAACTGTATGGCAAAATGCCTATTCTTGCTCTCTGAATTCGATATCACCTACATGACCCAAAATAAGTAAAAGGCAAGATCATCGCTAATTATCTGGCTAGCAACCCAATGTTAAGCGACATAGTAGAATAGGCCGAATTTCCAGATAAAGCCATTATGAACCTCGAGACTTATAAAGACTGTAATATGTATTTCGATGGGGCTGCCAATTGGAATGAAAACGGAATAAATGTTTTGCTAGTATCGCTAGATTAAACTCACTCGCCCATCTCATATCGTTTGGATTTTTTATGCACCAACAATATGGTCGAGTACGAAACTTGCATAGTCGGGTTAAAAATCACACTACAAAAGGGGATAAAAAGGATACAGGTTTACCAGGATTCATCACTGGTAGTACATCAGATTCTGAAAGAGTGAAAAATTAGAGATAAGAAGTTGGTGCCATATCTTACCAGATTGGAAGACGTCGCAGAGAAATTCGAACACTCAGAGTTATACTATATCCCTCGATCACAGAATAGTTTTGCCGATGTGCTGGCCATATTAGCATCAATGATTGATATCCCATATGGGATAGAAGAGATTATCCATACAGTAGAAAAAAAATCCAACCCAGCTCACTATATGGCCATCGAATTTGAAAAAGAAGAAATCGTGAATGATATATGAAACTTGCTAAAAAACTACCGATATCCTGAACAAACAGATAAGAAGACAAGTGTCATGCTCTCAAAAGACTAGGGTCAAGATTCATACTCTGCGCCGGGAGGCTGTATATGAGAAACTAAGACGGGACTCATCTCTAATGTCTCATATAAGAATAATCTGTCAGAATGATGGATCAGATACATGGGGGACACTATGGGCCCCACATGAGCAGTTATACGCTAGCCTGCAAGAGCATCAGACAAAGGTATTATTAGTCAACTCTATAGAGCGACTGTAACAACCATGTGCGTCGCTGCCATAAATGCCAGATCTATGCCAAGTCACAAAAACTTCCTCCAAAAAAGTTTTACAACATGACCCTCCTTGACCTTTCACAACCTGTGAAATCGACATCACCAGGAAGGTATCACCCAAGGTAAGTAATGGCCACGAGTTCATCTTGGTAGCCATAGATTATTTCACCAAGTGGGTGGAAGCAAAATTCTTCAAAGTTCTTGACACTAAAAGGGTAGCTCAATTCATTCGAAGAAATACGACATTACTAAGCACAGATCTTCTCCGTATCGACCACAAACAATGGGGCAGTTAAGGTCGCCAACAAGAATTTGAAGAATATCTTAAGCAAGATGATTGACACTTGTCGGGACTGGCCAGAGAAGCTTCCATATGCACTGTGGAGCTATCGCATTACCGAAAGAGTTTTCACAGGAGTTACCCCGTTCTGTCTCACTTAATTGATGGAAGCTGTCCTCCCAATTGAATTAGAGATCCCTTCTCTGAGAGTAGTATTGGAAAATCAGATCAATAAAGTAGATTGGGTCCAGGCCAGGTACAATGAGTTGGCCGTGCTAGACGTGACACAACTGAAAGCCGTATATCACCATCAGGGGTATCAAAATAGAATTGCTCGAGCCTTCAACTAGAAAGTTAAGACTCGTAGTATCAGTGAGAATGACATCGTACTAAAAGAGATTTGAGAGCCAGCCAGGGATCCGAGAGGAATGTTCAGACAAAAGTGGATTGAGCTGTACATCGTCAGGGAAATCAACATGGGGGGAGCTGCAATATTCGCAGATTTAGATGGGCAATTACTTCATTCACTTGTCAACATAGATCGCTTGAAAAAGTATTATCAATAGGACACACCATGTATACCCAAGAACTACATAAACCTGATCCCCAACTCATTTTTTGTTTTTGAAAAATTCAAATGGGGGACGTAGGCAACTTGAGAAGTGACTTCAGGCTTGGTTAAATCATTATAATAAAAACTTTTCGTTCAAGACAAAGTAGTTTCTCATGTATTTATCCAGTGGTGGTTCAGAACACCAAAAATTACAAATAAAACTGCTAAAGTACAAGATAAAGAAAGCCTAAGCTCTAGGCGCAGGCCAGACAAGATCCTTAGTAGCTTAGTCAATACGAGCCTCATCCATGATTTGATGCAATAAGACAACATTGTCCTCAGTAGGCTCAAAATCCATGAATCGAAACCACTCTATCTGATAAGGATCGTCGACTAGTTATTCTTCCAATGATTGCCAACGAGAACGAATGATGTCTGTCCAAAGAGGTCGAGAAATATCGAATCGGGTGTGATTGAACTGTCGAGTCAAACAGCCACGCCACATCCACTCCATAGACAGAGAAACAGCGGAGTAACAAACTTGTGCTCAGAAGAAAAGTCATTCAAACCCATCAGGATGTTCTGAAGAATGTTGAACTGCCCGAGAAGACGCCTAGGAAGATAGAATGAAGTAAACCAGAGACTTCTGAGCCGAACATAATTGTGCACGCCCATACAAACCACCATCTCCCTAAGTTTCTACCACGGAATGTGCCATCGGATTGCATGAAAATTCTCAAAAAATCATACGGTCCAGTAAGAAGAAGACATGGTCAAAGCACTAAAGAGAAAGCGGCAGAAGAAATGTGTTGGATTATCTAATCGTACCCCATTGAATCTTACTGACCGAAAGCGCTCCAGCAGCCACATGTATAGGAGGCATGGACTCCCCCTAAGAAAGGTTGAAGACCCCCTTTTGAGATAATCCAAGCCATTCAAAGTCTCGGCAATTATGATAGGCACTATAGATTCCCCGTTTCAGGCTTAATATATTAAACTCAGAATAGTCGGATCAACTAGAGTAGAGCTCGTCACCAGCAACATATCAGAAACTAGACAAATTAGAGCCACATCAGTATGACCTGAGCTGAAGGAGGGGCTGTCCTCATAACGATGAAAGAAATTAACCATCCGATGAAGATCTAATAAACGTCCAGTAATGAAACGATCATAGGCCGCTTGAGGAATCGATAGTAGTGCAATAAGCATATCCTCAGGACTGATGTCCTCGATCAAAATAGTAGTCTGGTCCTCGAAGCCGTCAGGGCCCGGGCATAACCGAATGAAGGCCCAAATCACCCCAAGGGGCCCACTCAATCTGGAAAAAAAACAAAAATAGAGAAAAAAAACCTTTCTTTCAGTCATTTATTTATTTATTCATTTACTTATTCATTTATTTATAAAATGGACACTTACATGCTCCTCCAACAGGTCAAAAACAGCAGTAACACCAGTCTCCTTGGTCCAGCATACATAAGGAGCTCTATAGTTCTCCTCTATGAATCGGCAAAGAAGCGGAAACTGATCCTCGTTCTCCCTGAGGAGATCCACCCGAGCAAGACCCCGGCGATTATAGGCTACAAACCAACTCTAAGAAAGAAATACAAGAGTATTAGCACAATAACAAGATAAATACAGTGAAAAGAATGGACAAAAAAAGAGATAGAAATTTATACCTCCCACAGCAAAAAAAAGTCCTTGAGATTTAGGGCCATGTGACGAGAAGCCTGGTCCATAGCATCATAGAGGACGGCCAAGGTAAGACCGCCCTAGTCATAGTCAAACATGGTACAAAAATCCCTGATATATGGTCATATGCCCCTTGGCAGCAATAGAACACATGCATACCGACTCACTGCTTGTCAATTCATATGCCCCCTGGTAGCAGTCACTCTGGCCCTCTCAGTCACCAGACGCGTAATCAAAACAGCTCGGGGAATCATATCTCTGGGACCCCGTCGCTCCGGAGCCCATCCTAGGGCACCCAATATGCCCTCAGAAGTAAGGCGCAGTGGGACGTCGATCTAAATAGATACCCCCTAAAGGAATGCCAGTGAGAGCAAATATATCAAGTGGAGTCATCGTCATCTCCCCTCAACTCCAGTAAAATGTGTGTGTAGTATCCCACTAGTGAGAGGTCATCGCCAGCACCAAAACCACAGCCCGAAAAACTCGCTCAAGCAAGGAATCGAAGAAAGAACCAAAAGAAGTCGCAAAGAGTAACTCCTGTACGGGCACTAGAGCCTATCTCCACTCAGTAGAAATAGTGTTATGCGCACCCCAACCTTATCCTGTCCACTACGAACAATACATATTTTTAATTATAAGAGTCATAGGGTTTAGAAAGGAAAACTATGTAATTTTAAAAAACTGAGGGTACTTTGGTGTAATTATGAGAGTTGTAGGGTTTATGGGGGTAAATTATATAATTTTTAAAAACTGAGGGTACTTTGGTGTAATTATAAGAGTTATAGTGTTTATGGGGGTAAATTATGTAATTTTAAAAAATTTAGGGTACTTTGGTATAATTATGAGATTTATAGGGTTTATGGGGGGTAATTTATGTAATTTTCTAAACCTAAGGGTACTTTGGCGTAATTATGAGAGTTATAGGGTTTATGGGGATAAATTATGTAATTTTCAAAAATTGAGGGTACTTTGGTGTAATTATGAGAGTTATAGGGTTACAAGGGTAAATTATCTAATTTTATAAACCTGACGGTATTTTGGTGTAATTATGAGAGTTATAGGGTTTATGGGGGTATATTATGTAACTTTTAAAAACTAAGGGTACTTTATTGTAATTATGAGAGTTATAGGGTTTATGGGGGGTAAATTATGTAATTTTCTAAACCTAAGAGTACTTTGGTTTAATTATGAGAGTTAGAGGATTTATGGGGGTAAATTATAAAAAATTTAAAATCTAAGGGTACTTTAGTGTAATTATGAGAGTTATAGGGTTGCAAGGGTAAATTATGTAATTTTTTAAACTTGAGGGTACTTTAGTGTAATTATGAGAGTTGTAGGGTTTATGGGGTATAAATTATGTAATTTTCTTAACCTGAGTGTACTTTGGTGTAATTATGAAAGTTATAGGATTTATGGGGGTAAATTATGTAATTTTCTAATCCTGAGGGTACTTTGGTGTTATTATGAGAGTTATAGGGTTTATGGGGGTAAATTATGTAATTTTCAAAACTTGAGGGTACTTTGGTGTAATTATGAGAGTTATAGGGTATATAAGGGTAAATTATGTAATTATGTAAACCTGAGGGTACTTTGGTGTAATTATGTGTGTTGTAGGATTTATGGGGGTAAATTATGTAATTTTCAAAACCTGAGAGTACAAAGGTTTTCATCCCTTTTCCCCTTTTTCCCAAAATCAGGTTTCTTTATAAAATTATCTTAGGAAAGTAGTAGACTTCTTAGTAAACTCATCCAAGCTTTTCAACAGAGAATAAACATATAAAGCCACTAGAGACTAAAAAGGCAAAATGGTTGTTAACACCTTCCCAAACAGTAACATAGTTCCCAAACCCTATAGAATCTCGATTTCGTAGACAAAACGTGTGGGGATAAGGCTTGCTTATGGCCTTTACTCCTACACAAACTTTTTGTATGTTTTCTCGTAAAATGTATTGGCGACTTTGAACAAACCCACTTATATTTAAAAATAGAAAATATGATTTATCCTTATATTGTGCAAATAAAGCAACGGGATCCTCTCCGATGTTTTAGACCTTCAAACCAAGGATTAAGACCCGGGGTCGCATTTTCGGATTCACACACAAATGCATTACATGTACAGAGTAATCTAACGCGTATATTTGTACATCGAGTGTGCCATGGTTCAAATATAAACTAATTATAAAAAAAAAACAAGCAATGCTCTTCAAACAATGGTGGGTTTGTTCCCAAGGCCTTTGGTGGATTTGAGTGAAAAGAATTTTGCAAATTTTTTTGATGAAGCCTTTGGACAAGCATTGGAGCCTCTCTTTGACCCCTACGAAAACAACCTTAATTTCATGTTGGCTTCTTACATGCTTCCTTATAATGGATTTGCTGGTTATGTGGGCACAAACCTAAACTCATGGGCATGCGCACAAAGAGGTAATGTTTAATATTATTTCTTTTATTTTTAATTTTTACTTTGTCATAAGATATTTGTACACTCGCATTGCTCCAGTAGGCACTAAAAGGTGGTATTTGTTTAACCATTATTTCAACAACTTATTTACTGCTATTAGATATTTGTATACTTTGTTTAATTTGAAATGTCCCAAAAATAAGTGATACTTATAATTTGAGACTGAGATACTAATACAAAATATATTTGTGCATTGATAAATATATTTGTTACGCCTGCAACTCTTAACAGGACTTCTAGGAGTTAAAGCCGGGCAATATGTCGTGATTCGCGAATAGTTGTATGCGCGAAAAACAATGAAGGTGGAACCATATAAATACATAGTGGAGGAGTTCACAAAGCACATTTATGATCTTAGAAACCTCTTGGCCAAGTGCGGCATCAAGGATGAAGGGCTCAAAGTCCCTATCGAACTCAAAACAGAAAAAAAAAAAAAAAAACAATGAGCAATGTGTTATCTGTTGTGCCCAGCGGCACATGGGTCGGGCCAGGGCCACCAACCAGGCCTACCGGTTTGCTCATATAGTAACGATATTGTCCCCAACTTAAACACCTTTGGGCCACAGGTGTGGCCTCGTTACTACGTGGTGACACTCCCCCATTTATGTACCCATGTTGAGTTATACAATTTTTCCATGTAGGATCAATGGTTTGAGCCAACCATTCTCAACAATCTTCATCTTTAATCAAACCAGTCCACTTGGCTCCACCTAGACTTATACCATAGTCCACCATGAATCCACCTTTGAACTGTCCATGTAGATCACCACTCAACAATGTCCGCAAGATCGTCCACCTTTGGTCAATGGACATCTTGAGGTACACCCTATTTCACCTTACTCGAGGAACCTACACAACCTCCTTGACAACACCCCGAGTGTACGTAGGTTGCAGCGACTCCATCCCCCGACTTCTTTTAGTCTAACTCCACCATAGGCTCCACCAAGTCCAGCTACCAGGACGCTTTTTTTAGCGACTTGTCACCTTAGGCTCAACCGAGTTCTTCCTGGCTCCATCGAGTCCAGCTACCAGTACTGCTCCATAAGTCCATGGATTCACTATCGACCTCTGATACCAATTGTTGTGCTCGCTGGCACACGGATCGGGCCAGGGGCACCAATATGGCCCGCCAGTCCATGCACATAGTAACAATATTGTCCCCAACTTAAACACCTTTAGGCCACAGGTGTGGCCTTTTATCTCAAAAGGCCTCGTTACTATGTGGTGACACTCCCCCACTTATGTACCTATATTGAGTTCTATAATTTTTCATGTGGGATCAATGGTTTGAACCAATCATTCTTAACATTATCTGCCGATATTTACTCCACCTCTTATAATAGAACCCCGAAGGAAATACTAAGGATTTTATATACCACTGGCAACACAGCAATCCCTGGCGGATTCTTCCCCCTCAGAGCAAATGGGGTAATTGTTAAGAGTGTTTAGTAGCTTAATATCATGGGGTTAATATCACGGGGTTAGACTTGACGGTTGGCGACATTAAACCCAAAAGATCAAAGTACAACTAATATATATACATACATGCATATATATATATAGTACCTCATGCATCATCAACACATGCACACAAATATGTGATCTTGTACATAAATAACAAATAGGAAGAATAAATAGTCAATTATGTGACTAGTGTAGTTCCGATCAAGGAACAAATAAAATGAAGCTAAGGCTTTGTTTTATCAGCATTATATATATTTTTAATCCAAAATTAAATTTCATATTAATGGGTCGATCTTATATTGCAATGCAAGATGGGATATTATGTAAAATTAATTCGACA
Source organism: Lonicera japonica (assembly GCA_021464415.1). NCBI lineage: Eukaryota > Viridiplantae > Streptophyta > Magnoliopsida > Dipsacales > Caprifoliaceae > Lonicera > Lonicera japonica. The sequence goes on from CM038471.1 coordinate 26,614,128, forward strand.
TTGCCCCTCAATTTTACATGATTTTTTAAATTACCTCTAATATAGTTCTAATGTCTAAATTTTATATTATAAAAAACACAAAGGGTTGACTATAAACTTAAACTAATCTAAGAGCCATAAATGATTCTTAATTTGTATAAATGATTATGGGAAATTAGATTAATCTTAAATAAGAGATAATGGGTTATAAGGTCTCGCTCCGTAATGTTTTACAACACTAAGGACGAACTCATATTTAATAAAGAGAAGTAGTGCTAATTTCATAATTTGGTTTTGCAATAAGGACACTTTTCATAATATTAATTTATTTTAAGGAAAATGATAAATGTTGATAGACAAAAATACCCCTAATATAAACATCTCTTAGCCCCTCCTCCCCCACCTAAACTTCCAATACCTCATCTCTCTCTCTCTAGATTCCGTTCAACCATTAAATACTCCCCTCTGTCTCACCAACGACCTCACCTTCTCCACCACCACCACCACCACTTGATTCTCCGATCGTATCGCCGGGAGGAGTGCCGTTCTCACCATCTTCGTCACTACAAGAAAAAGGGCTTAATATGTCGCTTTTATTATTTAAAATATGTCAGCCGAGTCAAGAATGACATAAAAGGTTAAATAGTGTCACATTTGTGTCGCTTTTTAAGATTTTATAGTTGTTGTGTCAATTCAGTTGAAACTGACATGAATAATGAATAATTATGTCAGTTTTTAAGTGACATATTTATTTATGACAATTATTATGTAAAGCAACACAATAAACTCATTATAATTTATGCACCTTATGTCATTTTTTTAAAGTATGTAGTTATTATGTCAGTTTTACAATAATCGACATTAATACAGAATAAATATGTCGGTTTTTAAGGGACTTATTTAGTTATAAAAATATATGATGGTCATTTAAAAAAGAGACATAATAAAACTTATTTTTAATTCCTATACAAAATCTAAAATGCGTGTGCAACCTTTTAAAATCCTAAATATTTTAGAATTTCCTAAAATTATAATAAAACCAAAAACCCTAAATACAACACACAATTAATATAAATGGAAGACACTTAATCTCTGCAAAAATATGCAATATTATACTTGGGTCGGTGATTTTGAGTGCTTTTGTTGAAATTAAATAGATTTTTTGTTACTAGATGTGAGATTAATTCGTTTGTGGATGTTGGGAATATAAATGTTTGGTTTTATATGTTTGTAAATAACGGCGGAGACATATTTGTTAAATTATATAACGAAATGGTACATCTTATACTTTAAAGAAAGAATTTTATCATATAAGTGTCTTAGCCTAACTGGTAGAACACCAGTGTTACCACCCTGGATACCAAGGTTCGAATTTCCTCCACAACGCTTAAAAAACAACGAAAAAGTAATTAAGAAATAATAAAATATATTTTTTATTTTGTGTAAAACGTATAATATATAATATAATAATATTTTAAAAAAATATGACGCTTTTATATGGGGACGTCATACTTAAGGTTACATTTATGTTAGTTTTACGAATATATATGACACCCGCAATTATATCGCTTTATGAGTCGTAAAAAAATGACATAAATAGCAATAAATGTCACTTAAAAAATGACATAAATGGCAATAAATGTCACTCAAAAAATGACATAATAAACCTTTTTTCTTATAGTGATTCTTCTTCTTTTTTATGCAGGGGCAATCATAAAACAGATTTAACTTTTGATTGAACCGTTGGATTTAGCTGTTTTTTGAATATGTTATTCGGAATACAAAGTTAACATATACACGTGAAAATCAAGACGATCAGAGGTTGTTTTGCTATCGAAATAGACCAATTTCGATAGCCCAGCAGGATTTTGAAAAAAAAATCTAATCGTTCCTCTTTTTTTTTTAACAAACCCTACGTCAATCCATATATATATACATACAAATATATAAATATAGTGGATGTTGATCTCATTAATTTTGTTATTCTATGTTTTGTAATGGTGCTAAAATCATTTTAGCACGTTCTGATTATTGTCCAAGTGATACTAAATGCACTTAGCACCTTCTGTTTGTTATCCAGGTGGTGCTAAATGCATTTAACACCTTCTGATTTTTGTTGTCCAGGTGGTACTAAATGCATTTAACACTTTCTGGTTGTGGTTTAGCACCTTCTGGTTGGTGCTAAATGCATTTAGCCCCTTCTGGTTGTGGTTTAGCACCTTCTGGTTGGTGCTAAATGCATTTAGCACTTTTTGGTTGTGATTTAGCACATTCTGGTTGTAGTTTAGCACCTTCTGGTTGGTGCTAAATGCATTTAGCACCTTCTGGTTGGTGCTAAATGCATTTAGCACCTTCTGGTTGCTGTCTGGTTGTGGTTTAGCACCTTCTGATTGGTGCTAAATGCATTTAGCACCTTCTGGTTGGTGCTAAATGCATTTAGCACCTTCTGGTTGCTGTCTGGTTGTGGTTTAGCACCTTCTGATTAGTGCTAAATGCATTTAGCACCTTCTGGTTGCTGTCAAGAAGGTGCTAAATGCATTTAGCACCTTCTAGGTTGCTGTTAGTGTCATAATGAGACACGATATGTTATGAGGAAGGGGTATTAATGCCTTTTTTGTACAATGTCCTTAATTTACACGGCTAATTTTTAAGTGTCCTTTATAATTATGTTATTATTAGAATGAGCCCTTATGCCTAATTGCCCCCTTAAATAAACAATAAAACATCAAATCATTAATCAGGGGATTTTTTCTTCTTCTGTCTTCATTTAAGACATGTATTGATATTATGAATCGCCCTAACTTATTTAATTTTTTTACTATAAATTTTTCATATATATAACTTTACTATAATACCAATTAAATAAAAATGCATTTTCATATAAATAACGTACATCAAAATGTAAAAGAAAATTGTATATTTTTAAATAAATCTTGCATTTTCCATTGACCACCTACCTCTTTCCAAAATCCTATGGTCTTTCTCTAGGGTTAATTGGTTAAGGAGTAATTATAGGAGGCTCATTAATAAAGATTTAAAAAAAGTGATTCAGTGAATGGTTAAGGAGTAATTATAGCAGGCTCGTTAATAAAGATTTAAAGATTCAATGATGTCGCACTAATTTGAGAATTTATTAAGAGTAACAGTGATACCATATCCATTGGCTGACATAGTATCTCCGGCCAATAAAACTTTCCAACGTGGATTGCTATGAAATTAACAATTTATTCCCCCATATTCTATTGCCAACATCTCGTAAAGGCGAAGTGTTTGTCTCTCCAAAATATACTATGGAGTTTGTATGTCCATTTAGGTTGAATGAAACTGAAAAGGTTCATTTGAATTTTGGGTACCACTAATTTATCGAAATTGGGCTTTGGGTACCAAAGTTTATGATGACTGGGTTTTAGGTACCATTTTGCCTAATTTTGTCACCCAACCAACGTTCATTGTCAACTCTATGCAAATAAACGTATAAATTACCAAGATTGCCATTCAGCAGTTATCAATGCTCTCAAATATCAAAGACTTGGGACCAACTCAGCAAAACAATAAACTCTCTCGAAATTGGAATTAGATAGTCCTCATTGTATTACCAAAGGAATAAACCAAAGTTGCCTATTTGGCTTCGCCAATTGCCTTTATGCACCTATTGCAACTGAGGCCTTTCACCGCGCCTCACAACAATCCAAAAACAGAGTAAAAACAATTAGAGTAAATATCAGAAATGGTCACCAAACTATTAAAAAAATTTTAAAAATAGTCACTCAACTAAGATTAGGTTCCATTTTGCCCATTAAAACAATAGTTGGTTCCGTTTTAGCCACTTCAGTTAAAAAATTCCGTTAGCCACTAAAGGAAAAACTCACATGATCAACAAGAGGAGGACAAAACTGTTAAACTCTTCTCTCTCTCTCTCCCCTCTGTGATCTTCAGCCTATCTCCGGGCACCTCCCTCGCCTCTCTCCCCCGACCACCATCACCATCACAATCATCGTCTATCTCTGCCTAAACCTTTCTTCTCCCTCTCATCACACACACATACACGATCATAATAGCAAACAAATTAGTTTAACACCAAACAAATTCAAGAAAAAAAAAAAAGAGATCATCATACTAAACAAATAGAGTAAACAGGGGAGGAAAAGGGAATGGAGAAACAGGGAAAAAAATCACTTCCATTTAACACTAAACAATTTCCAAAAATACTGCTAGTGTTTTGCTTGATTTCTCGCCAGAGCTCGGTGTTGCCTTCGATGCAGCCAGTAGAAGGGCCACTGGGCTTCTCTTTGCTCCATCCGATGAATGAATGGAAGTCAGGTATGTGGGTGACATTGTAAAAGAAAAATGGAGAATTTGGGTTGGGATAGTGAGATTGGATTGAAAAGGGCTTTAGGTTTCTTTTGGAGTAAGGAATTGGGGGTAAGGATTTGTAGAGTGGGTTCAACGATTGGGCGGCCGGAACCGGCGAGTTCTGCCGGCTGAAGATCAAAGCAATTCTTTCAGGATTTTGGCTTTATCTTTATATATATATATATAATGAGTAACAGTTGAAGTTGGGTTTGACGATGGATCCAAGTTGCCTCAACCAATTCTTTGTCAGTTGAAGATCACAGAGAGAGAGAGAGAAGGGTTTGACAGTTTTGTCCTCCTCTTGTTGATCATGTGAGTTGTTCCATTAGTGGCTAACGGAATTTTTTAACGGAGTGGCCAAAACGGAATCAACTATTGTATTAATGGGCGAAAATGGAACCAATCTTAATTGAGTGACTATTTTTAAATTTTCTTAATAGTTTGGTGACCATTTCTGATATTTACTCAAACAATTAATATGGAACCTACCACTAATGCCAATGAAATCCAATATATTGGCTCGGATTTCTTTAGATTTAGAGCTTCAAAACCTTAGTTGGGTTAGATGCCATGCGAATTGCCTAAAAATAACCATATCCAAATCAATGAAACACCCCACAATTAACAAGGTTTATAGAATCTAATAGAGCCTCAAGTTTTCTTCTACTCGTGGGAAGTACAAAATTTTAAACATCAGCCTCCAACATCAACATCTAATTCCAATTGTGTGAAACAATAATCTCCAAATTCGCACTATCCACACTCAAAAAAAAAATATCGCAAACTACATCTCACAATCCAAAAATAGAGAGCGAGGAAATAATTTGAAAACCAACCACTAGAACAGATCCAATCCAACATTATAAATTGCATTGGATTCTCTATAAGGCTGAGATTGGAAGGAATTCAAAATTTCAAAACCAAAGTTGGATTCGATCGGAAGCAAAATCCAAACCAACGAACACCCCTAATTTAACAAGATTTAAAGAAAAGAAAGTAAACAAACACATTATACAGTAATTCAGCAAAAGTAACAATCACTAACATACCAAAACAGAACAGAGTTACATATAATAGAGCCCAAAGTTTTTCACTAGTCATTGGAAGTATAATAATTTAAACATCAGCCTCCGGTACATTAACATCTAGTGGCATAACATTAACCAATAAAACTATGAAATTACACAAACAAAATGGAGAAAGTAAATGACCCAAACTACCAAGAGGAGTAATTTGATAGAAAAACCACACCTTCCTCAAATTAAGTGAATCAAGAACCTTCAAATTGACACCAAATCAACCCTGAGATTCATTCTTCTTTGCTCCATCTTCCCCTTCTCTCTCCTCCAACAATTTTCCATCCTCTTCGCCGGACTAAGCAACCTTTTTCTGCACCTCTTTCACCTTAAGCGCCTACAACTTCGCGTGATTGTAATACGTAACACCCAAGAAAGTAAAGCCCATACCCAAACATATTAATGGGTGTGGCAGCATCTTTTATCACTAACCAAGAAAACGCGATCAAAAGCCAATCTTCTAGGGTTCTACTTTTCCTCTTTCTTTCTTTTCTTCTCTATTTTTATATTCTTTCTTGGTTATTTGTTTGGGTTAATTATTGTTTAGTACATTGTACTTGTCACTTTGTTTCACTTTGTCCATCATACTTTTTTTCTTATAAAAATGGCATCACACTTTTTGTTTGACTCCACTTTAGTCACTTACTTTGACATTGATTAAATTCCGTTAAGTGGATTATGAATGTGGCATTTCCAACTATTATTCCTCTTGTATATTTTTCACATCAGCACTAATTATGCCTAATGAGAAGATCGATTCATGGAGATGTGACTGCACGGTTGCGGAGTGTGCTTGATCGTCTAACTGGAGTTGTAATTAATAGTAATTAACCCTATTTGTTTTGATCGTGATTTGGGAGGAACAGTGGTATGTGAGAGTGTGATAATTGTTGAGGGCAATTTTGATAGTTTACACATTTATTTGCACAGAGTTAACAATCAACATGAGTTGACTGATAGAATTGGGTAAAATGGTACTCAAAATTCAATTACCATAAACTTTGATACGAAAGCCCAAATTCAATAAATTAGTGGTACCCAAAACCCAAATAACCCAATTGAAAATTAGCTGCTTGCCATTCTCCAAAATAATCAATCTAATGAGTAGATGAAAATGGATATAGATGTGTATTTTATGAATGACAACATGAATAAATTAAACTTGAATAGGAATGTTTTCTTTCTCACAAATTTATTATAATAGAAAATTAGGTAACTTCAATGCATGTAAGCTTCATTTGAACTAGGAGGTGTTGTGACTATTCCAAAGACTGAAACGACTGAGTCATATCGATCTGAATTGATCTGTAAAAAATTAAGGTGAAAAAAATCAAAACCGAAACGAAAAAACCGAACTAAAACCAAAATTTTATGTTTACAAAATTTACAAGCTATAGTGAGAACACATTGATTTTAGGGGAATTTTTATAATTAATTTGTCGTTATTTTATTCCGCACTTAAACTAATAGAAACCTTACTTTTATGACAAATAATTAAATTAGTATAGCGAATAATTAAGCAAGAGTTGATCCAAATTCAAATTAATATCCTTAAAAATAGGAAAGTGTGTTGAAATCCAATATTTCATTAACCTAGATTAAAACCATTTTTAAATTTTTACTTTGAAATTGTCTAAACTAAGAAACTAAAATTTAAACTTAAACTAATTAAAATAAATCAAACAAGCAAATAATCAATATAAATAAATTCTAAGGAAATAGAATCCACCACCATGTATATAAAAAAAAAGGTATCTAATTATATTTTTAATATTCATCTCCTACTATATAAGCAAATTCAAAATTATCATCATTGTTTCTTTAAAACAAATGTAAATAAAAAGAGGCATCGCCTATATCCTCAATTATGGTGACCACAAGAGATCCTTCCTTTATTTTAAAAATAATTAAAGTGCTAGAAAGAAAACACACGTTATAATAATGGTAATTTGAAAATCTATTTTAATTCGGGGCAAATAATTAAAAATTAATTAAAATTAAATTAAGCACATTACAGCCATGGCGATTTCATCCCTCCTCCATTGGGAGATAATTTAGCCAAGCATATTAAATAAAGAAAACATTAAAATAAAAGAATAATTCAACATTAAAACTAAAACTAAAGTATTTAAATACAAACTATAGAATACTAGAAAGAAAACTATGAAGCATCCCTGATTATAATGCTCGAATTGGCGTGTACCGCACGACGTTACGCTGTCCACGCCTTCACCTTCCAATACTTTAGCCGCACGGCAACTAGTATATGAAAGGATATAATATATGGGAATTTTATCTCTCTAAAACTCTATAATAATATCCATATTCTATGTATTATATCTCTTCTAGCTATTTTGTATCTATCTACCTATCTATCTATGATTTTAGCTCTAGAGAATGGGTCTATATATAGGAATAAGAGATAGAAGTTTAATAAGTTTAGGAAATTAGAATTGAAAAAGAAATAATAAATATGAATTCAATTAAGATTCTAATTAAGAGAGAGAAATGAGTTTTATTTGAATTAGGAAAGAGAATATGGATTGGAATATCATCCTCTCTATTCCTTTCTGTGAGAATCCGCAAATGCGACCCCCGGGTCTCGTTCCCGTTGGTGGGCGCCTGAAACATCGGAAAGGATTTCTTTGTTCCATTTGCTTCTATATGTTGATAATTCATATCGGGAGTCCCTCTATCCTATTTCTAGATGCAAGAGGGTTCGTTCAGAGTCGCCAGTACGTTTTACGAGAAAACGGACAAAATGATTATGTAAGAGGGAAGGCTACAGATAAGCCTTTCTTTACACGTTTGTTTACGAAACCAGGATTCTATAGGGTTTGGAAACTATATTACGGTTAGGGAAGGTGTTAAGCACCCATTCCGCCCTTTCGGTCTCTAGTGGTCTTATATGTTTATTCTATGTTGGAAAACTTGGATGCTTTTACTGATTTTCTACTGCTTTCTGGAAATAACTAATGAAAACCTGTTTTTCGAGCGCGTTAGAAAAATCAGTTAAACAAGTTACAATAAAACTAATATACTAATTTAATTACAGAAATATTATTCCCGACGATATATATAAGAATAGGAGAGAAAATATTACGGCAAGAAGACCTCCGGCGAATATAGCTTTTCCTCTTAGAAATTTTCCAGCGGTCTGACTTAGAAGGTGGCACTCCGGGTGCCAAGATTAGATCCGAGACTCTTGCGGAAATAAATGTTATCGCAGATGCTTCCGGAAAGGCTAAAGATTAGAAAATATGAGAGAGAATAAGGAATTTTAGTATAGAAATTGTGGCGAGAAGTTGCCGTCTAGAACCCTTGGGGGTGTTGGCATTTATACGCTCGGGAGATTGTCGCGCGATTTCCCCAGGGGCAGTGTCGCGCGACATATATTGTCGCGCGACATTTCCCAAAAGGGTATGTGTCGCGCGAAAAGGGCAGTTCGCGCGACAAACGGCTAAGTATTTTCTGACAGACTGATGTGTCAGAAAGTGGATGGTCTGGTGTCAGGGAGGATTGTCGCGCGACACAGGGGGGATTGTCGCACGACATACGTGTTTGTCGTGCGACATTTCACTTAAAAATAGGTTTGTTGGCCAACAAACCCTTTCGGGGTAGTTTCGGGTGCTCAGGGGGGTCCCGGACCCAAAAACAGTAGTTATCGAAGGTCGTTAGGGTTCTTGCGGGGGTCACGGATCGGGGTGTCTACACTTTCTGGTCTTTAATTGACTTCTTCCAACTTTTTGGACTTTTTCTCTGATTTTACTTGTTCGCTACAAAGATAAAATCAATATTATTTCTCCACAATTTAAGCATTAATTATATACTAGCAAAATATTATTTGTAGGTTTAAATTATAATTGGCACTTATCAATCACACATGCAACTATTTGAGCTATCACGAATATTGGAGCTATATTATAAATGTAAGAGTTAATATTTTTCTGTCCAAAATATGTAAGAACAATTATATAGTTATTATTTTTCTTATCAAAATAAGTGTTGCCTTACAAAAAAAATATTTAAAAATTAAATCTAAGAAAAATAAAAAAAATCAAACATAAAACTTTGGTACGAGTTTTGGATCTCCATAATTTCCACCCTGGCCCAAACTGAAAATGCCCCTAATTTGAACAGCTACAAAGCTTGTTTCTCTTTGAAATTCCTCTATTCTTCAGTCTAATATGGTTTTGAAACCCTAATTTCGAAACTGTTTTGAAAACCATGGCAAATATCAAGCTTTGCAAACCCACCAAACCAATTGAACTCCCACTAACCCCAGAAACTTAGATTTGCTATTTTAATATTCGCTTTGATCATCATCTTATTTTACAGCGAACTCCTGTTGTCCTTTCTTCTCCTTCGATGTGCCATGTCAAACCATAAATAACCATGAAAATGGAAATCAATAATTGTTGGCTTAATTTCATAGTAATCCACTAGGCAAAGTTTTATTGGCCGGTGATACAATGACAAAAAAATGACATAATTTCACCGTTAGATTAAGTAGCACTAATTCATTGTTATTATTAAATTTTACGTTAAACTATTTATTGTTATTAAATAAGTGTGTAGTTTAAGAAAATGTGAAAATGTCCATCATACTCAGATCCTACATAAAGTTTACTGGTGACCAATACGCATGTGATAGAGCATCATCTCCAATTGTAGTGTAAAAAATGTTGTGTAAATCCTACGTGTCAAGCCACTTTTACACAAATCTTAAAGTCTAAAAAAAAATATACACCAATGGTACTTTTGTATTGTAACGCCTAGCCCATGGGGGCGATAAAAATTAAATAACAATATACAAATACCCATAAATTATAATATTTTTCAAAGTACATCAGGATAAACTCCACTTTCTAAATTACAAGAATATTCTAAGGCCTCCTATGTGCTCTCAATGTGTCCCAACCTTCTCCCACCATGAGTACCTGTGGAAGAAAAGCATATATGGGGAAGTACACCGTACACAAAGAATAAATGAATTTTCATGGAATTAATTCAACAATAACAATGAATACGTTCATATCAAATAACACATAAGACCTCATACCCGGTGCTCTCATGGTCATAAGCTAAGTACCACCATCCCACCCTGTCTCACTCACATATGTCCTCTCCCTGGACATTTCCAAAGGGCTGTTGGACTGTTGGCAAACCGGGCAGATGTACCTGGACCATGTACAAATCAATCCCCTTGGCACTTTAGCCAACACATATAACAACAAGGCCAACAATAATACCATAGAAGCCAACAAATATGCAATAGCGAGAGGAGTACAAAATAAAGATAACAAAGAGTGCTCTAGAGCTTTAAAAGAAGGCATATTAAGTACTTCACATACATTAACATAGATATCAAAAAAGATGGAAAAGGAGATAATGATCCAAACGCCCGGTTAGCACCACACTCTCCTCAATCCATAGAATAACTTTCTATTAAGGAAAATTATGATTTGAAGTGTTTTTAGAAGGTGAAATTTAATAAAGAAAATGCTTAGAAACCCTCCCATGGAGATTTGGGACAAATTTGGTTTTTGTAAACGAAAAATGAAGCTTCTAAGACCTTTTAGGCTCACCGCCGACCTACAACAAGACCCTGTTTAGGACTATTGCACTTTTGCACTTTTAGGCCACTACAACAGGCTCCTTGTTCCAACTTAGACAGGCCCCTGTTGGACCAGAAATCTGAAAAATAAATACCGAAAATCCTTTCTAACCAAACGTAACCATGATAACCAAAAGCATTAAATATAAAACAAATGTTGGAGCGCAATTACTACTAATTTAAACATATAATGTTACAATCTCCCCCCACTAAATAAAATTTCCGACCTCAAAATTTAACTAGTGTAGTTAAAATCTCAACATGTCATTAGGAAATTTCTACCCAAAGACCAAAGGTTGTCGGAACCAACCTTCTGATAGCAATTGTAATGCCCTGCCCATGGGGCGATAAAAACTTAATAAAAGTATACAAACACTCATAAATTACAGTATTGTCCAAAGTACATCGGGATAAACCTCACTATCCAAATGGCCAAAAATATTTTAAGGTCTCCCACAACCTCTCACTGCGTCCCAACCCACTCTCACCACGAGTACCTGTGGAAGGAAAACATGCATGGGGAAGTACACCGTACACAGAGAATAAACGATTTTTCACATAATTAATTCAACAACAACAATGCATACGTTCATATCAAATAATATATAACGCCTCATACCCGGTTCTCTCATGGTCACATGCATGTCAAGTACTACCATGCCACCCTACCTCACCTCACCCATGTCCTCTCACCAAACATTTCAAAAGGTATGTTGGAATGTAGTTAAACTCGATAGGTGTACTTGGATCATATACCAATCAATCCCCATGGCAACTTTAGCCAATACATACAACAATAATGGCAACAGTAATACCATAGAGCTAATAAATATGATAATAACGAGAGGAGTACGAAAATAAAGGGAAATAAAGTGTGATATATAGCTTTAACATAATGCATATTGAGTACTTCTCATACCTTAAAATAAATATCAAGAAAGATGGAGAAGTAGATAATGATCCAAAACCCCGATTAGCAAAACTCTGAAATTTCTACGTTACTGCGTTTCTCTCAATGCGTAAAGTAACTTTTCCTTAAGACCGAATTATGATTTAAAGTGTTTAGAAAGGTGAATTTTTAGAGAGAATGAGCTTAGAAAACCTTTGATGGAGGTTTGGGTTGATTTTGGTTCATATAAATGAAAACAACGCTTCTAGCTGGCCCTTTTTAGTCTCACCACGGACCAAAAACATGCTCCTATTGAACCCCAACATTTCCTTGTATGAGACCAGAGCACATTTGCATTTCTAGGCTATTTCAACAGTCCCCCGTTCTCCTTGAAACAAGCCCCTGTTTGTCTAAAAATCTAAATAATAAACACCCAAAGTCGTTTCTAACCAAAACATAACCAAGACAACCAAACGTATGTAACTTGAAAACAAATGATAAAGCATAATTACTACTAATTTAAGCACGAAGTGGTTACACTTTATATTATTATTTGTTTGATCTTTGATACTATATTTTGGTTGTTGGTAATTCCTTGATCATTGATTTAATACCTTAATAACTTTAACCCCAATATTAATCATTTTAGTTAGCCTTAATTTTGATTAATTGGTCCTAATTTTAGATAGACCTTAGCCTTAATTTTGATAAATTGGCCCTAATTTCAACTACACCTAGTTTAATTAATGAATTAAATTCTATGATCTTTGCCAGACCAATTCATTCCCAAAATTACTACTATAAAAGAGAGTAAAGATTTAAATAATTTAAAAGAGAATGAACTCTTAGGATCTCTTTAAACTTTTGAAGCTAATACTCTCCCCAAATCCTTATCACAAAAGAAAGGCAGTATTGCTTTCAAAGTTGAAAATTTTTAAAATTTTGATGATGATGAGGACCTTGATTTTGATGAAGAAGAGATGGCCAAATTTGCTAAAGATTTCAAAAAACTCCTTCAGTTGAGCAAAACTTCAAAAAAAATCTTCTAAATCAAATATAAACAAAAATACTGATTGGTCATCTAATTAGAGAAATCAAGGGTCTCAAAAGCAATCTGGGAATAGTGGTGCTAAGAGCGATGAATGTTTTGAATGTCATGGGAAAGGTCATCAAGCTTAGGAATGTGATACTAAATTTAACAAGCTTAGGAAAGCGAATTAGTTTAATCATGCCATGCATGCTACACTTAGTGATGATGAGGATGATTTCCAATCCTATGAGGAGTAAGAATATATGGCTTTTGTTGCTAATTATGTGCCACATGAAGTCTTCAAATTCTAAGGAAGAAGAAACCATCGACTATAACTTTTTCTCACAAGTCAAACAACGCTTCCGATTAAGAAGTTGAAGAAGGGCTTGATCTTCAAATAGCCTATGACCAGCTGTGTGAAGAATTGATTAAGGCCAAGAAGAGAGAACTCCATCTCAATAAAAAGTTAAAATTTTTGACGAAAAGATTGAACAAATTCAAAAGTGCGAAGGTTTGATAGGTTAATTGAATGATGAGAAAAGCGCACTTTTGGTCAAAGTGTCTGAATTTGAACTTATAAGGCAGTCTCCTTAAACTTAAAGTTACGCAACTTGAAAGAGAACTTGATAAGGCTAAATTTGTCAAGGTTGATCTTGAGAATAGATTTGAAAAACTCAATCACATGCTTACAGGTCCTGTTCGCTTCTTGAAATGACAAAGTGCGTTAGGTTTTGAATAAGTTTGCTTCTAGTCCAAATTCCAAGGAAAACTCAACTTTTGTCAAGGCAGACACATAAAAGAATTTCGTGAAGAGAAAACCCATTAGGCAAATCCAGATCATTAGAATTCCTAAGCCGGTTTCTCATTCACAAGTGGAAGTTCAAGAAATGATCCCGTTTGAATCTTATAAGTACACATTACCACAAACTTTTGGTGTGATTTTTGCAATCACAAGGGTCACTTAAGAGAGTTTTGTTGGTGAGCGAGGAATTCGTTTCTAAGGAATTCGCCAAAGTTTATCCCTACTAGATCTAAACCCAAACCAAACACTAGATCTTTCAATTTTGAGGATAGGGTTAGAGTTCTAGTTTCTGAATCTACTAGGATTATCAATGAGCTTAAGGCTTTGTGTTTTGGTGGTGGTCCTAGATGTAGGCAAATTTGGGGGATATGTGAATGTTAGAACTCCTCGTGTTTCAAAACTTTGGATTCCTAAAGGATCCATTACAACCACTTTGGTGATTTAGGATTTCGCCTAGCATAGGATTGGATATGTGGTTGGCTATGCTAGGTCGTTGCATATAGAATCGGCCTTGTTTTAGCTCCTTGCTTAGATCCTTATTTCAATACATGTTTGGATTTTTGTTGTGAAATTTACTAAACTATTTAAAATCCAAGATTTTTTTGAAATACTTGGATGAAATGTGATTGTTACTTTTCAATTTTAGATATCTTCTGATTTTTTATATAAATGCTTAATTTGAGATATATGTGCTATATTGCCTTAATTGATTAAAATCGGTGATATATTATTTCAATCACATAAGAATATGCTAGCATATCCTACACACTACACTGCACGATCTACATTGGAATATTTAGACATGGTTTTTTAAATTGAAAATTCATAAGCTCCCATATATGAATTATTTAGGGAGAAGTAGTCTAAGTATTGTAATTATATACAATGAGTTTTTGTGATGTAGTTTTGAGTGAAAAATTAAAAGATAAGTAAAGTGAGAAAAAATGTAGAGGGGATGGAAAATGGCTACCATAGTGGAAGGATAACCGAAAGCTCCCAAAATGATGTATAGTTGGTCTCCACTAGGGGTGAAAGTCTCCATCAAAATTAAATGATTGCTTGCATAAAAACATCAGCAATTAAATGCAAAAAAAAAATTGCATGTTTGAGAAAAAAAAAGATTACTTCTGAGGGAGAAAAAATTGAACATATAATGTCTTAGAGGCTTTCTAATTTTTCACGCATATGGGTGCGCGAATCTTTTAAGACCTATGTTTATTCGAATTACACTTTGTATGATCCAATTTGCATGCACAACGGGGTATATATTTGAATACTCTGTGTTGCTTAGCGTATATATGTTTAACTAGTCGATGATCTTTCATAGGCCATAGTACATGTACCAATCTAATGGAAATCATAAGTTTTGATCTTAATTGATAATTTTCGGATTTGATATATGTATATAACGATGCATGTTAAAGTTGTGCTAAAATTGTTTTTGTTTGGCAATTTTTTGCTACAAATCTCCAAACATAATCTTTAAAGAACACACGGAGAGATGGAGATTTTTAGGTTCTTTTGCTAGCTGGACATGTTTTAGGCGTTGTAGGTCGAAAAATACCCTAAAGGGGGGGTGAATAGGGTTTTTTTTTAAAAAAAAAAAAAACTTAATCGGATTTTTAAAAATGATTTAAAAATATTTGATGCCTATATCTATCAAGCAATCAAGAACAAAGTTAATTCCAAACACAATGAATAAATAGCACAATATAATAGACCAAGAGATAGAAAGATTGAACCGATCACAGTCGAAAATTTTTTGTCCACACAGTTCGGCTTGTTCCCCTACTCCGCGCTCGGTTAGTTCCCCGAGAATTTCCACTAAAACCGATCTTCTTCTGGGTGAAGATCAAACCTCTACAAGTGTATTCTTATCACACACTCTCACAAGTATTGAAAACACCATCAATACTTTCACAAGAAATCTCTCTTGCTATTCTATGAGATACACCTCTCAGAAATATGATTTGAATAAGTTTTGGTGGCTAACACCAATATACAATATCTCTCTTGTGTATAACAAAATACAAATGAAGCTCACACTAAAAGATATCAAAATTGATCAAAGTATATAGCTCAAAAATGAAAGATTGATCAAAATGTGTTCTTGAATCTTTGTATATTTGAATATATGAATAATAGAGTATTAGAATGATTCAAGGTGTGTTAAAACATGTCTAGGACCTCATATTTATAGCTTGCAAAACCATATGGCCGTTGGGCATGATTAAGAGAGGTTTTGGCTCCAAGGTATACATTTTCAAATTTTCCAACAGCTAGTTTTGACAAAACAATTCAAATTTGTTTTGTTAATTTCTCCCAATTTGACCGTTGGATCATGCTCAAATTTTAGTCAAAGGTGTCAGGAGATGTTGTCTAACTACTGTAAAAATTTCAAAATGATCAGAGTTCGCGAAGGCCTCCATCTTACCGTTAGATCAAAACTGGGCAAAATTGAGCGAATTTTAAATGTAAAAAAAAAAAAAATTGCAATTTAACAATTTAGTTCCAAATAAAATTCTAATAATTTTTGAACCTCAAAGATATGTTTCTAAGATACCTATGTTTATTATAGCTTAAAATATGATCATTTAAAATTAATATGAATTTATTTTGAAAATCGGTTTTTGTAAAATGATGTTTTTCAAATAAATTTAATTTCAAGCTAGTTTGAATCAATCTTTAAAAGATGCAAGAATATGTTTGAGCTATAGGAATTTGATCAATAAAGTATCTTTACATAAAATCTAAACACTCACTCCATTTAATGATAATTCGAGTCTTCGTGATGCTTGATTTTCTTGTGCATATCTTTACTTGTTTGATGTTCTTGATCCTTTCTTGGTTTTGATAACTTGTAGAACATGTGGAGATCATTCTTGTGCATATCTTCACTTGCTTGATAATCTAGATCTTTTCTTAGCTTTGTATATCACATGTATATCACTTGAGTTCATTTCTTGTGAGTAGAGGTGTTTGTAAAGCTTGTGTGAGATTTACTTTGGTTTGAAGTTACACTTGATCGGAAGATATATCGGTTAAAATGGCTATCATCATTGGAACAACCGAGTTAAATAACACTTTATTAACTTATTGTAATTATCAAAATAAGATTAATTGACTTTAAGGTCAACAGGCGTCCTTAGTGGTCCTTGATTTTTTTCCATTAACCGCTACGAGCTTATATGTTAGCCTACTTATTCACACGATATCCACTCTTGCTACTTGCCTTATATTCCTTCCACGCTTTGCTTTGTCTATTCCATGACAAAAAGGGGGAGAAATATCATATGTTTTAGGGAGAGAATTGCATGCTAAGGGGGAGTTTAAAATGTGATAACTTTTATTTCTTCATTTTTTTATTAAAACTTTAAAATGTGATAACTTTTAATATATTTTAATGAAAATTATATATTTGAAATCTACTCATCAAGAGTTATAAATCAAAATTCATTGTGAATATAAGATTATGTATACAAAATATTGAAGGAAACAACTATAAAATTATATAAAATAATACTTAACATGCGTTGATATCTTATTGTTTATTTCAAAATTTACACAAGAATTTACACAAGTACTATTGGAGCATATTTTTTTCAAACTTTAAGTTTCGTATAAAAGTTGGTTCACACATAAGATTTACATTTAAATTTTTACACAACTATTAGAGATGCTCTAACTCTATTATATGTAATTTTTAACATTTTTAAGTGTAATTGGAAAAAAGCAAATAATTATTAATTGGGACCCATTTAATAATTTTTAGAACTTTCAACCAAATGACAAGCAAATATTCAGCCAACATGCAAAAAATGACTTAAACTGTATCTAATTTTTGTATAATTTAATGACCATAAACTTCAAACCACGAAATAAATCAATATCTATATACCAAAAAATGGATTATAAATGTTAATATATTTTAATGAGAAATTATGTGTCATGTTATAAAAAAAATAACTGATTACCGTTCCTCGAACCTAGTTAATTTACATAAAAAAAATCAATTCATACAACATATTGACAAATATTAGACAATATTAATAAAGAAATAAGAATCGCTACAAAACATACCAACATGTCCTCTATAATTTTAGAAAACAGTTATGAATAACTCAAATTAAGGAAACATATCAATAGCATATTGTTTAAAAAAATTATACAGACATATATATATATATATAATATCTGTTTGATAAAAATTTCAAAATTTATGACCAAATTTATATATAAAATAACTATTCAAAATACATATAATATCTGTTTGCAGAAATTTTCAACGTATATGAACAAATTTAAATATGAAATATCTGTTCCAAAATATTCAAAGGAAAATCTATAAATTATATATATATATATATATTATATCTTCGGCTATAGAATATATATAAAAGTCAATATAGAATATATATATATATATAAATTATATATATATATATGAGTATCAGCAAAACACTGGGGAACAAATCAAGGAAACGAGTTTGTTGTTGATGTTCTAATGTGACGGGTCATTGCACCACATGAATCTGCAGCAAACTGACTGGTTGGAACTTGCGTTTAATGCTTTGTAAAGTATATAAAACGACTTGATCTTTGAATGTACTGTATTGACTTTTTCATTATAAATTAAATCCCATGGTTTGTGTATCAAAATATATATATATATATATATTGTTTGATAAAATTTTGAAAATATATGAACTAATTTAAACAGTTAAATATTTATTTGATAAAATATTTGTTCCAAATGTTGAGTAAATAAAAAGTCAAAACTTATTTATATTATCTACTAAAATATTAATTCTATACATGGTATTATTTTTGAATAAAGAAATTGATGTTTCGTTAAAATACATAATAAATTATAACCTCTATAATTGTGAAAATAACAAAACTTCAAAAAAATCCAAAATGGGTATTAACGTCGCACATTACATGATTTGTACAGCTAGGATTCAAAGCATCAACTACTAACCTTCAAAGAAGGGAGCTTTGCTTTATTTTACATCTATATACGGTAGTCCTTAAAGTTTAAATTCTAGTGGCTAAATCTTAGTTTCCTATCTAACTATTTAAACTATATCTATAAGTAAATCGTGTATAAGTCTTAGTATAGAATAACATTTATTATATAAAACGGATTACATGGGTTGATTAGCGATTTACAAAACCAGATTAAGTCAGGATTTAATCGGATGAAATGGGTTATTTGCGAAACTTATTATATATATAACGGGGTATACGGGTCGGTTAGCGATTTGCAAAACCAGATTAAGTCATGATTTAATCGGATGAAATGGGTTTTATTCAAGTTACGCAAATTTACACGAAACTGATTCGGTAAATAAATAAGTCTGACGGATTCACCCGATTAAAACTTGAACCCATTAAAATTTCACTCGTATGTAAAAGATTTGTGCCGATTTCAATCGTATTATAATGTCATGGGACAAATTAGCAAAGCCCAAGCTTACAGTTAACCAGGACACATTATTTTGCCGTCCTAACACAAGCCATTAGGCGATCTATCAATAAACCCCCAAACTTCATTTAATTCGTAGACTTGCCAAATACCAAAGGCTACAACCACCCTAATAATTTTTTTGGGATTTGGCTTCTCTTTATGGGAACGGCTCCTCTGCAGTCGTTACATACACTGCACCGGTGAAGTTAAGCATATCCTAGCCATCTATTTTAATTAAAGGCCTAGATCTGTACACGTCAACAACCCATCCGAAAAAGATAGAAATTATCGTGTTTCGTGTTCACGGTGTTCTTAACGCCTACTCTTTCCGTCTCCATCTTTCTCTCTCTATTAGATTTTTATCTCCCTCTTCTATGACTCTTTTCGACTTCGCAGATTTTCATACTTATGCAACTCTCTCAAAAACAAAGTTAACAATGCCAGCCCCGAATCTCGATCAGTCGGAAGAACACCAATTTCAGCTACTACCGCTCAAAACCTCTGGCATTCCAGCCACCAAACCGCCTCTTCATCTTTGTCTTGCCGTCTAAATCCAAACATATCAAATAAATACAAAAAGGAAAAGAAATTAAGAGCACAAAACAACATAAAGGAGATATATTTTGGACCGTTGTCCTTATCAATTCCCTCTCTTTGGCTTAAAAGGCTGGATAGTGAAATTAAATACAATAAAGTACTCTTTCATTTCTGTTGCATCAAAACCCAAAATTTGAGGAGACCAAGCAAAAGTCTATGTCCTAGATTACACTCAAAATATTATTTTGGTGTATTGCGTCAAATCAAAACATTATTTCATTGTTTGGGGATGGTGGTTAGGGGGAAAAGGAAGGAGTTGACGATTGACAATTTGTGATGGAGGTGTCCAAGGTATTTAGGGAAGTAACTCTAAAGAATAAAGAGCAATTGGTGATAGAAGTACTGCCATTTGTTTAAAATTTGCAGTCTGGGAAAAGAGAAATCAAGAGGAGAATTTTCGTATAGAGAGAAACAGATCGGAGAAGAATCGAGAAAACGGCGTGATGGCAAGCATTATCCAAAACGACGTAGGTTAGTTTTCTTTTAACTAGATATCTGACGTGTAAAAATCAGAGTCATCTTTTAAATTTAGATGGCCACGATACGTTAACTTTACCGATACAGTGCATATAGCAACTACAGAGGAGCCACTCCCTCTCTTTATTATTATTCATTCTTTTAATTTTTTTCAATGGGGTTTCTTTTGAGGAGTTAAACGGAAAAATTATTTTAGGAAACTTGGTTGGGATCAGATGATCTCTCTAATGAGTGGATCGATCATCTCTACAAAATTTTATTCGAGCGAGCTGGCCATCGATCTAAAATTTCAATGAACAAAAATGATTATTAAATATCAAATTTTTATAACACCACTTCCCATTTGAATGTTTTGTTGGAATTTCTGGAGATTATCTATGCTAAATTCATGAGAAAATTTGTTCGTCTAACCCCTCAAAATGGATTCCATTAGAAGAAATTGGAAGAATGAATAATGGAGAGAAACAAAATCCGAAATTTTGAGGTATATTAATCTAAGTTACAGACCAGCTGCTGGCTTAATATTCATTTCAATATTACATAATTAATATTGCTGAAGAAAAAGCTAATACACAGAAAATTGTTCTGTATCCTTTAATGGATAATTGTTTAAGAGGTAACTGATATAAAGTACCCACGTTCATACTATTTGTATACAATGAACATGTTAATTTACTAATCTCTTTGACAAAAACCCAACCCGACCCACTTCAAAAACCCGAACTCCCACCTACTAACAAATTAAATGAACTTTTGATACACTTGTTTCATAGCCTTCTTTTTTATCTATAAATAGAGGGTTATGCTCTTATATTCTCATGCATATCCTATCCTTGCAAGTTCTCTCTCACACAAACAAACACACAAATGGCTTCTGTCTCCACAATATCCACTTCCTCCTTTCTTATGCTCTTGAGTTTCACCATTTTCATGAGCATTTCTTCCTCTATTGCAACTTTTTCAACTTGTGAGCCCATTTATGATGACCCTGTACCCAAAGAAGACGCAGATATGTTAAAGTTTTTTGAAAACCTAGAGTTTTTGAATGCTGAGTTCTTCCTGCATGGTGCCCTAGGCGTAGGCCTCAATGAGGTTGCACCACAGTTGGTGATGGGTGGCCCTTCTCCGATTGGAGCTCGGAAAGCAAATCTTGATCTCCAAACCAACAGCATCATCGAAGAATTTGGGTACCAACAAGTTGGCCGCTTAAGGTACGTGTGGGCAAACCCATGATTTTTTGAAGGATTAGTTAATGTTCACGTAGGACTGAACGGTATGCATGAATAGTGTATTCTTTAGTATATATATTTTGCTTCACTAGCTAGTTCGATTTCTAGTTCATATTTTTTTATTTATTTTGTTAGTTTAAATAGTAACTTCAGTCTAATCAGGATCCTAGTTTAGACATAAATGATAAACTTTGAAAACGAAAAATGTTCTAAATTTGTAATTTAAGATTTTGTCTAGGGTCATCAACCTCAGATGCAAGAAGTACTAGATGTCCTCAAAAAATAGAATTAGGGAATTCTATATTTTATTTTATATGACTTAACTGTCTAATTCATAAATTGTCTAATTCACAGGCTGAGTAACTACCAAAGGAGCCATAATAGATTCGTAGCATGTGCTACAATTTTTCGGTGTTCCATCTATACTATTACATAAAACTAAGACGGATTTCAACTGCCAAGAGAAGCTGTCTCATACTTTTGTGTTGACTATTTTAACCTTGTAATTTTCTTTATCAGTACAAAAAAGATGCTTAAAAGATTATTTGAATAGTGAAACTTCTAAGTAGTACAAGCTCGTGATTAACCACCAAACCATCGAGTGTGCTCCCAAGATTATCTTTTAAGATAGTCTTTCCCTAAACATTTATATATGCAAGGTCACATGGATAACATGTATTGAGTAATTTAATTCGTACAGATGTACATCGAGTGTGCAACAGTTCTAATATAAAGTAATTATCAAAAAAAAAACATGCAGGGCTCTTAATTCAACGGTGGGTTTGCTACCAAGGCCTTTGGTGGATTTGAGTGATAAGTTATTTGCAAAAATTGTTGATGCAGCCTTTGGACAAGTATTGGTGCCTCCCTTTGACCCCTACAAAAACGGCCTCAATTTCATGTTGGCTACTTTCGTGTTTTCTAATAATGGACTTGTTGGTTATGTGGGCGCAAACCCAAAACTCACGGGCATGCGCACAAAGAGGGTACTGTTTAATATTGTTTCATTTATTTTTATTTTTTACTTTGTTACGAGATATTTCTACACTCGCATTGCTCCATTAGGTACTAAATGTGGTATTTTTGTTAATCATTCAACAACTAATTTAATTTCTCATGTTCCAAAAATGAAATGGGAATTTTAATTTAAATCGTCCCAAAAATAAGTGATACTTGTAATTTGAGACAAAGATACTATTACAAAATATATTTGTGCAATGATAAATATATTTGTTACACCTGCAGCTCTTGTCAGGACTTCTAGGAGTTAAATCCGGGCAAGTTGCCGTGGTTCGCGAATACTTGTACGAGCGAAAAACAATGGCGGTGGAACCATATAAATTCACAGTGGAGGAGTTCACGATTCGTATTACTGATCTAGGAAACCAGTTGGGCAAGTGCGGCATCAAGGCGGAAGGCCTTAAAGTCCCTATCCAACTCGGAGCAGAAAATAAAACAACAAGCAATGTATTATCTGCCGACGTTTACTCCACCTCTTATGGTAGAACCCCGAAGGAAATACTAAGGATTTCATATGCCACCGGCAACGAGGCAATCCCTGGTGGATTCTTCCCCCTCGGAGCAAATGGAGTAGTTGCTAAGAGTGTTTAGCAGCTTAAACCCAAAAGATCAAACTACAACTAATATATATATATATATATACATACGTAAATAAATTGGGAGAATAAATAGTCAGTTATGCGACTAGTTTAGTTCCGATCAAGGAACAAATAAAATGAAGCTAAGGCTTTGTTTTATCACTGTTATATATTTTTAATGCAAAATTAAATTTTATCGTGTTTTCGTGTTCATGGATCGATCTTATATTGCCATGCATGATGGGATATTACATAAAATTAATTTGACATTGCCCCTCAATTTTACATCATTTTTTAAAATACCTTCAATATGTGTCTAATGTCTAATTTTTATATTATAAAACAACAAAACATCAAATCATTAATCACGCAAACTTATCTAAGTTTTTTATAAATTTTTCATATAAATATCCTTAATATAATACCAATTAAATAAATCTTGCATTTTGATATAAATAAGAACATCAATTTTTACAGAAAAATTGTAATTTTATTTTTATATAAATATTGCATTTTCCAAAATCCTATGGTCCTCCTCAGCTCTAGGGTTAATTGGTTAATGAGTAATTATAGAAGACTCATTAATAAAAAAAATTTAAAAAAAAAAAAGTAATTCATGAATTGGTTAAAAACTATTTATATAGGAGGCTCGTTAATAAAGATTTTAAAAAGTGATTGATTGATGTCACTCTAAATTGAGAAATTATTGAGAGTAACAGGGATGCCATGACACTTTGCTAACATGGTATCACTGGCCAATAAAACTTTGCAACGTGGATTGCTATGAAATTAACAATTTATTCCCCCATATTCTATTGCCAACATCTCGTATAGGCGAAGTGTTTCAGTTCGTTTGTCCATTTAGGTTGAATTAATGAAATTGAAAATTAACTGCTTGCCAATCTCCAAATAATCAATCGTAAGTAGATTAAAATGGGTATAGATTTGTATTTCATGAATTACAACATAAATAAAGTAAACATCAGACGGAATGTTTTGTTTCTCATAAATTTATTAGGACAGAAAATTAGGTAACCTCAATGCATGTAAGTTTCATTTGAAGGTTGTGTTCTGGCGAATCAAAAAACTGAACGACCAAATTGTATCAATCCAAACTGATTCACAAAAAATCAAATAGAAAAAAATCAACACCGAAACCAAAAAACAGGGCTGAAACCAAAATTTTATGTTTCAAAAATTTACCCACTCTAGTGAGAACACATGCAACATTTGAGCTATGTCAAACCATAAATTATAAGATAATGGAATGCAATAACTGTTGGCTTAATTTCATAGCCATGTAAGCTTTTTTACTCCCCAAATCTTTTACAAGTTGTATAACTTATACAAAAAATCACAAAATACACTACTATTAGAGATGCTCTTAATAAATATTCCAAGATTATGTCTGCCATAATGTGTTTGTTACATAACCTTTTAATGGTTTATTTGTTGTGTTTTGTTCAATTCGGAGAGTACTAAACCATCCCACAAACAACTGCTTCGCACTAGGTCCGTAGTAGCTCTGTTTTGGCTGTTTGTACTTCCTCCAACTGAAAATGCCATGTCAAATTTTGACGAGACTTTGATTTTATTATCAAACGGTTATCTTTCAAGATGTTATACCAAATCGATCTTTTTCTGTAGTTTTTAGGATTTTCTTCTTTTTATATATATAAATGCTACATGCACCGAAAGTTGTAAACAAAAGAAGTACCAAAATATGCTATATGGTTATAGTTTCACTATAGCTAAAGGTATAAGTTTTTAATGCACGGCACTCATAGTCAATGATGTTATACAAAAGAAGTACCAAAATATGCTATATGGTTATAGTTTCACTGTAGCTAAAGGTATAAATTTTTAATGCACGGCACTCAAAGTCAATGATACAATTAGTATTCCGAGAGGGGAGGGGGGGTGGGGGGGGGGGGTGTTCAAAGTTTGCACTATAATATAAATTTCTCAAAGTTTGCACTATAATATAAATTTCTCAAAGTTTGCACTATAATATAAATTTCTAAATTATCTGACTCCCACATTTAAAGAGGATTGGACTTTGACTTGAGAATAAGATTGTTCAACCACTCTCTTCTTTATCAAAAATCTACCCATTACCACTGTTTCAAAATTGAATATAAATCAAATTTAATTCATTAATTAAACTAGGTGTAATTGAAATTAGGGGCAATTTATCGAAATTAGGGCTAACTAAAATTATTAATATTGGGGTTAAATTTATTAAGATATTAAATCAATGATTAATGAATTACCATAAGGCAAAATATATATAGTAGCAAAGATCAAATAAATAACAATAGTGTAACACTTCGTGTTTAAATTAGTAGTAATTATGCTACATCATTTATTTTAAGTTTTACACTTTTGGTTGTCTTGGTTAAATACTTTCTGATGTTAATGGAAATTAAAGTGCTTATATTCAGAATTACAAGTATTGCAATTAATATTACCAAGTGAATTATATGAAACAAATGAACCATGCACATTTATTAAAATTATGTAGTTTGCAAAAGATATAGATATGTTTCCTCGTGTAATGCATACATGTAAACCAATATTGGCTATATGACTGTAACATCTGTAGAAAGGAGTTTTTCCAAATTAAATATATTAAAATCTTACTTGCGAACCACTATGAGTCAAAATAGATTGAATATATTAGCAATTTTATGCATTGAAAATGACATCACAAAACATTTTGGTTATAGAGATATAATTGATGATTTTGCTGCTCAAAATACAAGAAGAAGTCATTTTAGTGATTGTTTTGATCGAAATTTCATTTTTGCTTTTATTTTGTAAGTGCGTTTTAGCATGCAGTGTTACTTTGGAGCATCTAAAAGATTTTTGGAAGATTCAATACACATGAAGGCAAAAGACGAAGCATATATGTGCTTGAAATATTTGTTGTATTAGTTTTGATATTATGTAAACTCGTACATTTTGACATGAAACTTGTAAACACTTTGAATTCTTAATTGCTTGTAATGTGTTTTTTTGTGAAATTAAACTCTTTCCATTAAAATAGAATTAATTTATTTTTTTTATTTTAAAAAATAATATATTTATTTAAGAGGGGCATCATTTTAGAAATTCGCTCAGGGCCTAAAAATTGCCAGCACCAGCTATGTATACGATTAATATGAAGGTGGACACTTTTTGTCGTTGGATAGCTCTCTAAATTATTACATTTGTGTCGTATATAGAAGTAATGATCCAACAAATATTAATATACTAATTATATATATGATGATGAATATGATATGCACTCAATGTTCTTGCTAATTTGTGATAAATAATTGTGTGATATAACTTATTGTGGTATGCCTGCAAACACAATAATAAATACTCACAAAATAATATATTACTTAAAAAATCGACCTAAATAATTTGGATTCTCAAGAAAAACTTAAATTTAATAGTGTTTTTTCACATGTAAACATAATTAATTAAAAAGTTCAATCGCCAACACGAATTCCATAAATATATAAATTTAGAGAAGTATTCACCTACCTTACAGCATAAAGTACCTACTATCGCACTAGTCTGTATGTGCATCTAATTATTTTCCATCCAGGGAAATATTTGGAAGAGGGCCATGAAAGATCTTAAATTACGCGCCAAAAATATTTAAACGGTTAACACCTTCAAGTGATAGATTCTCAATTGTTAAGAGAGAGATTTATAGTCTGATTCACTTCTAACTCCTGACCAAAAAAAAATCTAAGTCAAAGGTAAGTGGAGCCCTCTCAAACCTAGAGGCTCAATGGTAAGTTGTCCCTTCTCAAAACTGAAGCCGGATGAGAGTTTGAAATCGAGGAAGCGAGTTTCATCACGTAATTAAAAATGACTCATTGTAAAAGAATTGATAGTTTTAGAGCCAAAACAATTCTTTTAAGGACTAAAGGGCAGTCGAACTGCAGGTTTGAACCCCATCAAAAGCATCCCATTGCAGCAGTTTCTCAAACACCAAAAAAAAATTAACAAGAGAAGAGTACCTCATCTATATAATCTACCATTTTCTAATAAAAAAATCTACATTAATATTGTAATATATTATAATGTTACAGATAAATAGTTATTAACCATCCTATATAATTTTAGTAATCCATTAACTTTATATCAGTTACCTATTAAACAATTATCCATTAAAGGATACATAACACTTTTCTGCGTATTAGCTTTTTCTTCAGCATTAATTATGTAATATTGAAATGAATATTAGACCAGCTGGTCTATAATTTAGATGAAGATACTTCAGAAGTTTGGATTTTGCGCGTCTCCATTATCTATTTTTTCAATTTCTTCTAATGGGATTTATTTTGAGGGATTAGACTAACACATGCACTTTTTATGAAATTTAGTAGAGGTAATCATCTCCACAAAATTTAAGCTAAACATTCAAATAAGAAGTAGGTGTTATAAAAATTTGATATTTATGATCATTTTCGTTAATTGAAATTTTAGATCGATGATCATCTAGCTCAATTTTAAATTGAATCTTTAGATGAAATTTTGTGGAGATGATTTACTTATTAGAGAGATCGATCATTCCTACCAAGTTTCATGAAAAAATCCATCCATTTATCCCCTTAAAATAAACCGCGTTAGCAGAAGAAATTGTAAAATTAAATAAGGGAGAGGAACCAAATCCCAAAAATTCTAATAGGGTGGGGGTTGCCTTGCAATTGGCAAGCCTACACACTAGGGTATTTGGCAAGTCTCCCAATTAAATGAAATTTGGGGGTTAGGACCGCAAGCTACCGTGTCCTTATTAATTGTAACCTTATGCTTTGCTACTTCATTACAGACAAACACCATTATATTATAAAAGAATTGAAACGATTTCAGTAACAACTGTCTCGGATGAGGATGACTGTACTTTTAGGTGGACAGGGTTTCATTTTTACGATACCTGACCTATTTTCATCCTTAGGTTACATATATTCATATACCTCTTCGATCCTTATTTTTTGTTTGTTTTATTGTGCCAGATGACTCGGTATACTCTAATTTATATATATAACTGAAATGTTCTCATCCCTCAAAATTTACGCTGCCCAAAGAATGGATGGAATCTGCTAGCATTTGTATTGTGGAAAAACAAGGGTTAAGACATCATGGATATTTTTTAACCCAGGAAGGCAATTTATAATTTGCAATGTAGGTCCCAAACTACTACGACTACGACGACTACTACTATTATTATTATTATTTGCTATTTATCATTTATTTAAACAAAAAAGCAATTTTTGTTAATTTGGACTTGGATCATTGTGATTCATAATCTAATGAATTAGTGTGGAAGAAATGGGTTTTGGGGGTAACTTTAATTCGTAATTTGTGTTTTTTAATCTACTAGATGCAGTTTATGTTTGTTGAATCAATGTAGTGGAGATTATGAAAAATTATGTAGGGATGTTTATTTGAATCAGTCTATTCTGATTGTGAAATATTAAATCAATGTGGTCACTAACTTTGTGGTGTTTTTATGATCCGTTGTATGTTAAGGGTGCATTTGATGCGTCAGATAAAAAGGTGAGTTACGTTAGGATAAAAAAAACATATAGGATAAGAGTTGGAATTAATCAAATATGAATAATGTAGGATATGATACGAAAGGAATCAATCGGATAAAAATAATGTAGGATCGAACAAGATAAAAACTAGTTGGATAAGGATTAGATCAATTATGGGTTTGGTGCAGCCCCAAATTTGAAGTTCGATATGATATTTTTATACACACTTGATTTTATTTTATTTTATTTTTTATAAATCCTTTCATTTAATAAAAAAAGGTTAAAAATATGATATTATATGGAAAATATGAATTTTATGAGTTGAGTAATTATGATTTTGGATGGTTCGAGATATGGAAAAAAGTTGAAAATATTATAGATGTAGTCTAATTAATTGAGTTAAGAGCTAACTTTACTTTCTAGTCCCGTTATTCTCGCTCTAGCATTTGGGGATGATTGAATCATCTTTACCAAATCTAACCAAATTAAAAGTCTTTAGAATCTATCAGTTAAAACTTCAATTTATTTTGCACATTTTCGGGCCTGTCAATTAATTTTGACAAAGCAAGTATTCTTTTTAGTTCTAAGGCTCTGTTTGATTGCAAAGATGGAAAATGAAGATAAATTTAGTTAGTTTGTGTGAAAAGATAGAAAATAAGGTCTGAGATGTTACTCATTTTATGAATATATATCCTCCATCCTTCAATATTTTTGGTGAAAAATTTTTACTCACCACTAAGCAAAGAAAATTTCTTCATAGAAAAACTTAAAAATCAAAAGGATATCACATCTATCACTCAATTTATTTTTCATCTTTTCACCAAAATTAACTCAATTTATTTTTCTTTTCCACCATACAATCAAACGGGGCCTAAAAGAACTAAAAATGTATTCATGTTTGGGAAGGACCATTCTTATTAGCTCGACTTTAAGATCTCTAGCTTCCCGATGTCCTCTTTCTCTTTCACGGCTAATACCCTCAATATATACATTCAATAAAGATAAAAATAAATTGTTGGTATATTCTAAAGGTGGATTTGGTTCAGTTGGGGTGAAAATTAAGAAATTCAAATCAAATTTAAAAGTTCAATTTTTAAATTTTCCAAATTCAAACGCGAACAAAACTTTTAAGTTTAGTTTTATTCAGTTTTTATAATTTAAAAAAAATAAAAATTGTAAGGCAACTCTTATTTTGGTCATTAAAATAATAACTATATACTTGCTCCTACTTGTTTTAGACAGAAAAAATATTAACTCTTACATTTATAAAAAGTCTAGCCCACACTAGAGTTTGTAAATTTTTAGAAGATAAAATATTAGATAGTGAAATAATATTATTATCAAATCAAATATGCAATGATTCGGTTTAGTTCGGTTCGAGATACGGAAAAAAGTTGAAAATATTATAGATATAGTCTAGTTAATTTAGTTAAGAGCTGACTTTACTTCCTAGTCCTCTTATTCTCGCCCTAGTATTTGCGGATGATTGTATCATCTTTACCAAATCTAACCAAATTAAAAGTCTTCTGAATCTATCAATCAAAACGTCAATTAATTTTGCACGTTTTCGGGCCTGTCAATTAATTTCGACAAATCAAGTATTCGTATTCATGTTTGGTTATCTAATTTTGTGGGAAGGACCATTCTTATTAACTAACTTTAAGATCTCTAGCTTCCTATGCTATGTCCTCTTTCTCTTTGAGGGCTAATACTCTCAATACATTCAATAAAGATATAAATAAATTCTTTGCTAAAGGTAGTTTTGATTTCAGTCGAGGTGAAAATTAAGAAAGTCAAACCCAAACTAAATTAAAAAATTCGGTATCTAAATCTTCCAAACCTAGATGCGAACAAAACTTTTCAATTTAGTTTTATTCAATTTTCATACAAAAAAATAATTAAATTGAAAGTCAACACTTATTTTGGTCAAAAGAGTAATAACTATATACTTGCTCCTATTTATTTTGGATAGAAAAAAATATTAACTCTTACATTTATAATGAGTTTGGTTCTCGCTAAAGTTTGTAAATTTTAGGAAGATAAAATATTAGATAGTGAAATAATATAATTTTCAAATCATATATGCGATGATTCGGTTTACTTCGATTCAGTTTTTCACTGGCACACCCCAAGCTTGAACCAAAACATATTTGGTTTCAGTTCAATTTCTTTATTTCAGGTCTTTTTTCGATTAGGTTTTTAACGGATCGATATGGTTCAGTCATTCGATTTTGGGGTTCACAACAACACCCTTGATCTACTCTGTGTAAATCTAAGAAATATAGAGGGTTGGGTGTCGATGACGTCCATTGTAAATCCGGAAAATCTAGATTGGATTAGTTGGTTAATTTGGATTGGATCTTGCCCTCCCCTAATTGCAATAGCACTTGTATCCAAATGAGCCTATTAGATCACATTATAAAAAGTAAGTTTTGACTTCAAATCTCTCAAGATATATATTTAAATGAAATGAATTACTCTGAGATATGGTTAAACTCTCTTGTATGTGAGGAAAATGAGTAAGTATAATCAAATTCTCCATTCGATGGAAGAAATTCACCATTTAATACAAATTCACCAGCCCTCCGGTAATGAAATAATCGCAAGCCACTTGAGGAATAGAGAATAATGCAATCAACATATTTTGAGGGCCGATTTCCACTATTAAAAGAGCCATAGGGAATCATGTACCCATACGAAAGAGCCAAGAAAACTCCTCGTAAGTCAGGCAAAGCTCGTCAACACCAAAGCTGAAAAAATGATCACCGGGACTCCAAAAAATCGAGGCACTCTTCAAAAATGAGAAATCTACGAGTCGAACACTCAATACCACCAGAGGGCTAAAAATACCGAAGTTTAAGCCCTTCTCAAAGGATACTAAGGCATCTCGAACTTTGATATAAGATAAATTAGAATTAGTATGATAAGAAGACATTTTCTTCAGAGGAATGGATGAAAAGAGTAAGTGTAGATGAGAACGAATGAAGTTGGGTGTACTTATAGGAAAAGTTTTGCAACTACACATGTTTGTCATGCGACAAATAGATTTATTGTAAGGTTTTGTCATATGACAAAACCCAATTTATCGTACAACAAACCATGCTACAGATGCATTTTTCTAACACATTCATTTTTGCCAAAAAGCCACTTTTAGCACTGTATTTAATTCCTTCCACTTTTGGAGGGGCCTCAGGATCGATATTTACTTCATTTTAGCCTTGTTTAATCACGCAAGCATGGTTTGATTGTTTCTACTATTTCTGTACTACTTTTACTCTGTTTTTAGTTATTATCTATGAAGCTTTCAAAAACCGAATAAACCATTCATCAAAATCCTTGACTGATAAATGACTATTTAGCCGTCCAAACAATATAATTCTAAAACTGCCCCAAAAACACCCAATAATTTTAGAGAGATCCATGTCAAAAGGATACAAAAATGGTGGTGCGTAGAATTGAACCTTATTTTGTGAAGATATTTTCTCTCTTAATCACCAGACCGGAGGCACTGCCGCCAAGCAAAAGCTACACCATAGGTGTTGTCTAGCAAAAGATTTTTCATAGCCAAAAGATGATCTTCAAAAAACAGTCAGTTTGCACAATGGTTCCCCACACAGGCTCACAATATGTACGTTGGACAGAGCCGTTGATGGTTTATCATCGCCGATTTTTGCACATAATTTCAACTGAAGCGTAGTCTGGGAAAACAAACGTGTGCTAATTACCAACAAGAATCTAACACTTAAATGATAGGAGCGCACACTAACAAGATGACCATATTTAAAGCTCAAGATGATCAAACAGCGATGTTCTTCAAACTTTTAAATTGAAAATATTGATCATCATCAATCCTTGGGCAGAATGTTAAATGTCTCAAATTGAAACAAAATGCAATAATATCCTTAAAGCCCTAACAAAATTTGAAGACAAGTCTACAGATATAAAAAAAATCATTTGTCACAAATTTCTCCCTAGATAAAAAGGGTGAAACTGCTTCAAGTCATGAAAATCAACCCAAAACATGGATTTCATTATTGTCGTACATCAACTTTCTTCTTCTGCCAGAGCCTATCAAGAGCACTGTCAGCATCTCCCTGCACAACCCATTACAAAAAAAAATATGATTGAGTACGTCACCGCATATAGTCTTGTCGAAATACGCTTAAAGTCGAACAAAAAAGAAAAAACAAAGCAGGTTATTACTCCCTTTATCCCAAAATAGGAGTTCACTATTCCATTTCGGGATGTCCCAAATTAAGAATCCACTTTCCTTTTGAAACGTAATCAATGTACCCAACACTCACAATAGGAAACAAAGTTTTGTTCTAAACCATTGATCAAAGAACCACACTCGCTTTATAAACAATAGGAGTCCGCTATTCAGAGTGGATGATTGCTAAGGAGTAAGCGCACAACAAAAACTGTCCATGGATCCCAACATATATGATCATTTAGCAACAACCTTTAGTTCCACAAAGAACCAATGTTCTAAAACTCACTAGGTGTTCCTAGGTCGGCAAGGAGAGCCTAGTGCCTAGGGGATTAATCGGTCAAACTATTTTTTATTAAAAATATTATTTTAAATAACATAATACTAACAAAACATAATATACCTTTCAAATTAACATTAATATTTCAATAAAACATGCATTCCAAAAACAAAATAAACAAGTTCAAACAATCAAACCTAAGTGAACATCCCAAAATACAACCGGAGAGGAGAGGAGGAGATGGAGATCAGAGACTGAGAGGAGGAGGATGAAGAAAATGGAATTAGGTCAACTGAAAGAGGGCTAGCTAATAAACGTGTTTTTTTTACATGAAACTTCGTTGCTTTTAAGGTTAAAAAAAAGGGAAAAATCAGCGCCTAGCCCGCCTAATTGGCGCCTAATCACCCTAGCGCCTAAATACAAAGGATTAGGCCTAGGCCGGGCGGGGAGGCAACGATTTCCGCCTAGGCGCCACCTAGGCCCGATTTTTAGAACACTGCAAAGAACATGTGTATTGGGTCCTGTGGCATACGAATGAAGTATAACAAGTAAGATCAGCTTACCACATCAACTTCTTGATCTCGTTCCCGCCCCCTCTGAGTTTTGAGTAGGTGGGTTTTCGTGTGATTATAGGTACTCTTTTATGAAGTATAACAAGTAAGATCAACTTAAAGAATATCAAACAAGAGTAAGACAGCACACAACATTATACTAGATGTTGTACATGTACAAAAATCATATATGATAAATAAGTGTATCGTTATCTATCAGTATCCTACTTTTTCTACACAAGCAGCGTTGGCATATCAATATCATATATCACAAAAGGAATGATTAGAAGAAAATGGTTCCGAGAATTACACCAAATGTCAAATAACAAAAAAGAACACAGCATCAAAAGAATCTATGTATCCATCAATACAATACGGACACTACCAGTAGGAGTGTATAACAGAGCAGTACCAGTGCACAAAACACGGGGCAACAGTAAACGTGGAACTCCCACCCTAATAAAGAGTACGTGTTTGACTTTCACATATTCAATAATACACTAATTTCATCACAATCAAGTTACTATTGTGAGTTTTGGTACACTGATTATGTTCTAAAATGGAAAGTGGACTCTTCATTTGGGATGTCTCAAAAAGGAATGGACTATTAATTTGGAACGGAGTAAATATTACCACAATGAGAAATGAAGTACTTTTTTGAAATAAGGAAAAACTACCACACTTCTATGGTTCATATTACATTAACAAACAAGTGGGAACTAATATAATAGTAGCTACAAGCAAACCAAACACAGAATTCTGTGTTCAAATAGGTAAAAAGAAGAGTAATAACCTGAGCTCGAACAAAACCACAGAGAGCAAAAGTGGAGAATTGACCAGTGTATCGGCCAGCCTCGTCCAAATGCCCAACATTGAGCTGAACAGATGCATGGTCCTTTGAAGTGATCAGCCTATTAGTGGCCGAGCTGCAACAAAATTGCAATTGTGGTAAGCCAATTCTATTACACTTCATAAAAGATATTTTGACAGATCAAAAAAATAAAATTAAAGCATGTACCACTTCCTCGGAATGTAAAGATCCATATTTTGTCCCTCATCGTTCTGCATCTTGGAAAATTGTTCTAGCAGCCACCAAAAGTGCAAAGCCTGAATACACCTACATTTGGAAATACTTGATCAAACACTAGTGACAATAAATCCAATTATTAAAAAGGCATCATATATATTCTTCATTGCTCTCTAGTCAGGATTCAAAAAGACCTGATTTCGTACTGAGAAACTTGCAGAAATATAAATAGTGAAACAATAGTCAATGCTTCAGTATTGGCACTGTTAAAGCATCGCTAACCTTTCTGATTAACTTTGAGTAAATTGTTTACTAGAAAGCTGAGAAAGGTTGCCTTTCAATGGGAAACAAGATTCCTAGTTTTCACCCCAATTGGTAACTAGTTTGAGGGAATAAAAGAAATTTCAACTAAAAACAGAGCAAATATGATTTGTGAAAACCATGGATTTGTAGAAATTATTGGGAATCCCCAAATCTAAAGGCTAGACAGTAATCTCAATAAGATTTCACTCAATTTATGGCACTAAATATTAACTTGAAAACACCCTTCATCCCTTCCATATCCTTCCTTGAAACCAAAAGAATCACCATTCCCCATAACTTCACGAAAAAACAACTGGAGAGTATTATTTTGTGTGAATTTTTCCCAATTTTTCTAATGTGGGAGGCACTTGGGGTTCCCAAACTTCCTTTTGCTCATCAAACTATCAACCACCGTAGGAGTGGACATACAACCATAGCAACAAAGGTGGGCCGACAAATAGTTTGACAACCACGTCCATGTGGGTCGAACCCAAGACCTCCCTAGGACAACAGACTACAATGCTGCTGGCTGGATTCCCCAAACTTAAAATGGAGGAAATAATTCACTTAAAAACACCCTTGAACATTCCTATCCCCTTTCAAAAAAAAAAGAGATCCCACTAATCAGGCCTCCCAAAATCTCTCTCCAAAAGCAAAAGCTTTACGTTTTCATCGACAAAAATGACTTTACTCTAAAACTTATCACCATACATGAGTGAAACCAATACAGATGGAAGCTTCTTTTCCCAAAAAAAAACCTTCCTTTTTTAAGAGAAAAAAAAAATTCAATAACTTTAAGGAAAAACAGGGTAAGTGATTGCTCTAAAAAATCAAATTCTTCTAATCACACAGTATCTTAAAATGAACAAAATGAGATTAATTGAGTAATTGAACCTAAACAACAACTAAAATTAACAAGAAATGTGATTAATTTCATGACTATAAATGGATTAAAACATAGATAATATACACATTTACACCACATTTATACATGAAGATCAAAGAAAAATTAAGAGAAAAAGTGATGAACAAATGGATTAATGAGGAAAGAAAAAAGGATTATTGAAGAGGAAAAATTTGTAAGAATGTTGGGTTAGATTTAAATTAGATTACCAGAAACAGGAGAATCGGATTTGAGAGCCGCTGAGAGAGATGAAGAAGTTTTTCTCTTCGTACGTTTATATGTGTCCCTGCAAAAACCCTAACCCTCGTATTTTTGTTTTGATCGAAATACCCTTCACGTTTCTCGTAATGACAATTTTACCGAAGAAGAGGGAAACGCTGTCGTTTTGCTTTGAGTTCGTAAAATTAAAGTGAGATGTGGGAAAAAAAAAATACAACTATCCTTCCGTAAACTAAATTTGTGAAAAAATAAATTTCTCAACTATTAAAGAAAAATTTTAAATGGAGAAAACCCGAAACGTAAGAATATATTTTAGCACATATCTTAATTTATTTTTTAATTTCTCACAAAAATTAACTATTTTTAATATTATTTTTTATATTATTATTAAACAAACCCTAAGAGAGTAATACATTTTTGTTTAGCCCATGCTATTGTGTAAATTGTTTATTTTTAAAATTAGCTCTTTTTTATCCAAGTACTTCTCAAGTGGTAAAAGAGTTGGTTTCTAATTCTATGGTCTTAAGTTCAAGTCATCTATCTTCCCTTTAAACTCAAACATCTAAGTGTATTTAACATTATCACGTCGCACAATGATACCTATCAAAAAAAATAGTAGCTCACTTTTGATTAATGAATTATAAATTTAAGTATTATAGATAATTTAATTCTAGCTAATGGAGTGTTTGAAAAACATTAATGAGATTTCCGAATTATTTCTCTATTTTATTTAATGTGTTGTTCAAACGCAACAATATCAAGTGTAGATATTAGGTCTCCTCCAAGTACGGAGTTAAAATGAATTCCTTAATTTTAAAAGTAAGCAATTTCAAGTTTTACTTAAAATTACTTAATTTGAATTTTCATAAATTAAGTTGAATTGTATGTCATATTTACAATTATTCAATTTTTATAATCAAGCATAAATTATTGTAAAAATCGTAAAATACCAAATTATAAATTGCCTAATTTTTAATTTGAGGGACAACTCAATGAACTATTATGATCGAATGAGTTAACATAGTGGAAGTGCACCTACCCAGATTTAAATATCACATGTGGTGGGAGGGTTAATTTGTCATTTGTATTAAAATAAAGGGTCTTAAACATTCCTTTTAATAAAAGACCCATATATACAACCACTCTTTAGTTCGGATTTTTATTGTCAAAAAGAAGATAGGATTCTTGATCGATAATGAAACATTATTTTATTACACATAAAAAAAATTTAACAAATTAACTATTACAACTACGCACGTACACAAATCTGCTCTTAACATTGGGCAGTCAAGATTATTGACAAACTCCAAACTTGATAATTTTATTGATCAAACTTAATTTTTTACAAGAGAAAGGGAGAAATAGAGAGTATAAAGAAAGGGAGGAGGAAGAAGAGAAAAGGAAAACAAAAAACAAAGCCCGCCTCTTCCATTGCATATACATTCTTATTTATCATAGAATGGCAGACTTGAAAGTGTTTTAAGTCCGGAGGTGACGTCAGTGTATGCGTGTCGTTTGATCACCGTGCACCTTTTTGACAATTTTACGCCATTTCTATAAAAGTATATTACTTTTAGCGTCAGCTAGGAGACAACATCTTACAAAATGGGGAATTCCCTAGATTAAGCTTTTCCTTTTCCTTTAACCTTTTCACTTTTATTATCCTTGTCCTTTAGCTTTGCATATAGGTTTTCAAGCCAAATACCCATATAATTATTCATATCTTCATTTATATCATCTTCAATTAAAATATCCTGATGCTTCAATTCAAGAACTTAAAAAAAAAGATGTTAATGGCCCTAGCATCCTAGCTGGACGAGTTAAATGATGATGATATAATGTTCACTTCTTCTAAAAGCCAAGCTCTAGAAAATAGACCCATATATACAACCACTATTTCAAATTGAATATTGTAATTTTTCTTCCAAATATCTCAATTAAGAGTCATATGTTTTGTGATGAGGCAATGGGTTAAAATGACTCCTTTCTTAATTATATCCAAAGGAAGTATAGCTAACTTTTTCATTTTGAAATGAGGATATTCATTTTTCTTTATCCGAATTCTCCCATTTTTTTTCCTAAAAATAAAATTGACTGCCACCACCATCCCCTACTGTCAAAGCTGCATTGCCAGAGCTTCAGTGACCGATATTGGAGTGACGAGACCTCATCGAAGCTCCGGCACAGGATTTGCAAATCTGTTTTTACACTAAATTCACAAACAATTAATGATATAATTAAGTTTTAGTGCAAATCTATTTTTGTATCAATTCTACAAGCGATTAATGTTATAAATTTTAGTACAAATATATATTTGCATTAAACCCATATATAACTTCTTCTTTTTTGGACAATACCCATAGATAACTTAAGATACAAATTTTAGTGCAAATATATGTTTGCACTAAATTAACAGCCGATTAAAGATGTAGATTGAGTGCAAGTTTATTTCTTTATTACCATCAATGATAATAAATAAATAAAAAAATGTACTAAAGGCATATTGTATACCATATATTATAGATACGAAATTGTTTCTAATTTGCTATTTTCACATTCTTTACAATAATTTTTTTTCTAATTTCCATTCCTTTTTCTTTTTATTAGATTAACTGGGCAACATCAAATTTCTCTACAAAATTATGTAATTTGGTTACAAAACTTTCATCAAAGATTATAAGTTCACTATACTACAGATTTGCAAAAGAAAATTCATAATCCACTACAAATTTGCATTAAAGAAAAAGGAGAAAGAGAGAATAAAAATTAGGGTCTTTTTGTGTTTTGCCCCAGTTTTTTGAATTGTTTTGCAGTTAACCCGCCACTATTTGATAATTAGTCATTGCCCCAAAGTTTTGGATAATTATTATTCTATTTTTGAAGTAATCATTTTAGTTATTTTCAATTCATTTGTGTTTTTGCAATGCTACCATTTCTTACCCATTTTTTCAAAAACAAATTACTCCTACAAATAAGCACTACTTAAATCGAGATAGTTATTAAGATTGCACGGTTTTCAAATTCAAAACCATAAACTGTATTCCAAATTAAATTTGTTATTTCATGTATAAGTGATTAGTTGTAGCCATATTACATTTTCAAATTCGAAACCATAAACTGTACTTGAAATAAAATTCGTATATCAAGTATAAGTTATCAGCTGTAGACATATTATTGTCACAAATTTACTTTTGGGGTAGTTGCGAAATAGAAAATTTTCTTTGTGGATTTAGTAATTTGATGTGTACCTTGAACAATATTCAGCTGCAAAATAAAATCCTTCTTGCTCTATCGTATTGTTCATCATACGCGAAGGACTAATTCCTTTTCTGGTGGCATAAAAGTCTTGCAAAAACGTATCGTAATGGTTAGATGAGAATCCTATATTTCCGATTGTAGTTGTATTCCATCATTTTGGTTTGTGAAAGTTATAGATTGTATCAAAACAACATTAAAGAAATTATAAAAGATTTTGAAAATTTATTAGAAGCTGTGTTACTAGACGTTGTAATTAAATCATATTTGACTACAATATAGTAACCAAGACGAGATCCAATTGATATATTCCGCGATAATTCTTATCTTATCGTAGTGTGTCGGATCAACTTATTATTAGGGCGAATGATATACCAATGAACAATCTTTGACTTTTGATCCTGTTAGAGAAGCAGATCGATTAATATACCTACAAAACTAATCAAAAAAGACATAGCATAACATATAGATAGTGGTATGACTTATTTGTAAAATACACTATGAAACTATTTCCTTTAGAATACTAAATCCATCATTGCTGGTGAAATGAAGACCTGAACATAGAAGGTTTTCGTTGTGAAGTTGGCAAATGCTTAGGTAATTAAACATGAGGAAATGATTTAAAGAGGACTAATTTTTTTGTCTTTAAATGCGGACCAACTATTTTAAAGGGTTAAACGAATGGATTTTTTGATAAAACTTGGTAAAAATGATCTCCATGATTAATAGATTATCTCCACTAAATTTCATTGAAAAATTCAAGTAGGCTGGCTAAACATCTAAAATTTTAACGACCATAAATTTGCATTTAAAATTAAAAAAATTGGTTCTTTTTAAATCCTTCCCCATTAAACATGATACTTAGGTTGTGTCCATGGCTAATTAGGGGTGTTAAAGTTAATCTGAAAACCGACCGAACGAACCGAACCGATCCGGACCGATCCATAAAATCCTGAACCCAAAAAAAACCGGAACCGAAAACAAAAAAACCGAACCGAAACGGAAAAGTTTGGTTCGGGTTTGGGGTAAGCTAGTTTAAAACCGAACTAAACCGAACCGAACCGAATTATGTATAAGAAAAAAAATGTTAATATATACTTTAAGGGCACACGTTAATTATACTATAATATAAAAAAGATAACATTTTTATAAGAATTTATTTCTTATTAATTGCATATTATGGTAATCTTAAAAAAATAGTCATTAGTGCGTGCCTTTATTATTTAATTAACTACTTAATGCTAAGGTTTTTTTATCACATACATAATAGAAAAATAATTCATCATTTTATTTAATGTGTTTCTTCTTAAGCTATTAAAATAAAATTGGTATTTAAATAGAAAATATGGTATTTATATGCTGCTCCTTGTTTCTAAAAAAATAGTCACTTTAATTTGAATATAAATCATTTTACATTAAAGTATTATAGTTAAATTGATTTAAAAAAAATATATGTCAAAACCGAATAAAACCGAATCGAAACCGAATCGAAACCGAACCGAAAAGTTGGTTCGAATTTGGGTTTCGAAGATTTAGAAACCGAACCGAACCGAAACCGAATTTTTATATTTGATTTGGGTTTAGGGTACCTTGGTTTCTACTCCGACCGAAACCGAAAACACTCCTATGGCTAATACACATACACCCCAAATGGTATTTATCTGTTTTGGGCTTTTGGGACAAATTAGGAGAGTAAATGGGCCTGGCAAACCCAGAACTAGATCACTATTTATTTTTTTCTTTTTTTACTTTTAATGAAATTTTACTATGATCATAATTCAATTAATTGCATCCTTAAGTTGGGTCGGGCATATACCCATATAATATAAGAATATAAGACACACCAACCATCATTTGGACCACAAATCAATTTCTATATTTAGCTTGGCTTGAGTGAGTTGGTTTCCATTTGTCTAGTAGG
Organism: Lonicera japonica; assembly: GCA_021464415.1. Taxonomy (NCBI): domain Eukaryota; kingdom Viridiplantae; phylum Streptophyta; class Magnoliopsida; order Dipsacales; family Caprifoliaceae; genus Lonicera; species Lonicera japonica. The sequence goes on from CM038471.1 coordinate 26,655,455, forward strand.
TGAATAACAAACTAAAAATTCGTATGTAAGTAATTGAAAAGTATAGCAATCTCGCATCACGATAGTTGTCTCAAAGATTCATAGTATTTTTACCGCTATCCTACCATTTACTAACGCTATCCCAACCGCCTATTTTCAAATTTGAAACCTTTGATATATTATGACTACCATATTTTATTGGTAATGGGTAATTAAGCACAACTACCAAAAATCATTTTAACTCGAGCATATTCTCATAATACTTTGGATACAAGACCATATTAGACAATGTTAAGACAAAGTTACGGTGCATGTTCAGGTGGGATCGTTTCGACTATTCATAAATATAAGACTTGAAATGATAACAGTGGACAGTATTACGATTGTGAAAATAAGGTAGTGGACAATAATATTACTATTTTGAGAAGAATCTAAAAATCATCGGAGAGTATTATGAACTAAGAATATAAGTAGTGTCTAGTAATATGACTAAACTCATAGTTAATGAGAATAACTAGATCTGACTTGAAAATAGATATGCCTGTAATATGACTAGGAAGAATCCAAAAATTTAGGAGAGTATTATAACTGCGAAGATAGCAATATGACTGCTTCTGGGAAGATTATTTTTGCACAGTAATATGATTGAACACAAAGTTTATGGTAGTATGACTACTTAGTGTAGCATGTGTATACATAGTTAATGAGAGTAACTAGATCTAACTTGAAAATATATATAACGTTGACTATTTAATATGTAAAACTATGATTTTGTTCTGTTTTCCCATATATGTATATATCTATAAGACTGGAAAAATATCATAAATAACATGAGCTAAGCCTAATGAATGTAAACACAAACGAAATTATATTATACTCAAACGAGTAGAATATTATTAACCCTCTTTCAAAGAGAGTCATAGTAATTCTTGTATTCGATTGATGGATAATGGTAAGTCTTGCATTTAATTGGTGAATATAATTAAATAATAATTAAATAATTAAATACAAGAGTCACACCCTTTTCAAAAGAAAGGTAACAAAATTCTACTTTATCAAAAGAGTTTTGGTAAAGCTGTGACCAAAACAGTATTAAATTATGATAGAATGTTGAAAAGGGACATTACAAAAGTGGGGACAAGTTTGGCTACTTAATTTACCTCTTCACAAAATTTGAAAGGCTCCAAGCATGATGCACCAATGATAAGGATGAAAAAGTTTGAAATGTGAAATAGTCAAACAGATGAAGACCAACTAAATATGTAAAAAGAAGAGATACATAAGGCAATAATATATGTGTTATGAATATTTTGATAGGGATAACGGAATAAATTGTTAAGTGAATGGATATTATAATATGAAAATATTTATGACGTTAAATGATAGTAAATATCTACGTGGATATGCTATATCGGTAGCCATAACCATACCATTACACTAAATCTAAACGGCGTAAATCCACAAAGAAAGATAAACAACAATGGAATTACGAGTTGGACTAAGAATAAAAAATATGAAGGCCAAACATGTCATTTAGGGCTGATATTAAGAAAATATGAATTAAAACTATTTTGACAAGATGGACTAAAAACAAAAATATTTGGGCCAAACACAAAAATATGGGTTGTTCACTAATTTCATAAATTGCCTGGTGCTGAGTATACAAGTAGTGAAAATCTTGGGTTGTATCCTAAGTTGTTAAAATTCTAATTTAGAAGTTTACTACAAGTTTATAAAAACGTGATATATTGCAGTCAAATTTACAAGGTTAATAGCAAAAATATGAACACATAAAAATATGGGTATCGAAGTGAAATTTATAACTTTAATTACAAAAAATGGATATATAAAAAGTATATCAATAAATTGTTTCCTAGTTGACATTTATGTTTATTTCAAATTTATAAATTCTAAAAATGAATTCTATGTAGTATACTAAAGAAGGTTTCTTTTTTTTTTTTCCCTTTTTTTGGAAATTAGGTACAAACTCATATAAGATATATCTTTAGATGCAAATCAATTGAATTTTTGTTTATAAATTTTTTATTCGTAGTGATTTTTTATATTTATAAATGAGTAGATATCAGAATATAAATTTTATTGAATTTTTTTTTAATTGAAAGTCATGATGCCTCAAATTTGTTTTAAAAGGTTTACGAAAGAGAGTGTAGAGTATAATTTGGATATATGTTTAGTGTGTGAGTGAAAATGATAATGATATGATATTTCAATATGAAGGAAAATCATATTTAAAGGCAAAAATGATTATTTGCTGAGTAGATGCTACGTGGGCCTTTACGTGTGTTTGACAAGCGGGATATAAGAGATAATATGATAAAAAATTCCTCTCATGTGTTTGATGCTAGACCTGATATGATATATATTATCTTATCTCGTATTTAGTACTAGACCAGATATGATATATTTATCTTATTCCGTGTTTGGAGCTAGATTGGATATGATATATTTATCTTATCCACGTTTGGTGCTAGACCGGATAGGATAAAATTATCATATCTGGCGTTTGGTGTAAAAGGGATATGACACATTATGTGATAAATTAATCTCGCTTGATTCTTTTATTCCACAAAATGCCAGAAAATGCAATACCCCTTAAGAGGTGGGATTATTTAATCCCATGAGTGTAGGATATGCAAAATATATATATATATATATATATAAGAGTATAAAATTATTATTTTGCCCTTTCAATTTGGAGATAAAAAAATGGACAAAAAATACCAACATTGGTTATTCTCAAAAGTTGCATTAAATAAATATATCATATTCGATCTTCTAATCTAGAATTGCACCAAACACAAAATTTATTTAATTTTTATTCGACTAATATTCCTTGTATTCAGGTCCCATCCTGCATAATCATTATCCAACTTATTCCTATTCTATCTTTCATAATTTCTATTCGGCTAATTTTGACTCTTACTGTATCATACCTCCTTATCCGGCATGTCAAATTAATACAGCCTTAGATTATTATACTCCTTTTTTTTTTTCTCTTTTTTTAAAGCCGCTACAAAACGCAACTAAATTAATTAAATTAACCGATCATGAGACACAAGGTCCCCTAACTAATATGCGAAGAACGAGTCTCAAATCAGAAGAAATAAAAGCATGGCGCGCTAGGCCATGCACAAGAACATTACAATCTCGAGTAACAAAATTAGATTACAAGACTTTTAAAAGGTAAATAGCTTATCAAACTTTGTGTTTATAATACAGAGAAGGAAGTAAAGATTATCACCTTAACAATGTTTTATAAGAAACCAGGGCACTTTTTGTCCATAACATTGTTGCGTTGGTAAGGAAAGGATTTTTGGTTCAAAAACTTTGTATCACGTCTTCTCTTCTATATTAATAATTTATCACCGAATGACCTTTGTTTTAAATCTTTAAATTAAAGCAAAATTATCAATTTGAGATAAAAAAAAAATATTAATATTATATTAGAAAATGATAACTTGTGCCATAAGAGTATACTTTATTATAAATTAATAGAAAAAGAATATGTGCATTTTTAAATGTGTACTTAACCTTTTTTCTTATTATAAATAGATTGTTATTATATACTCTTAGGTCACATGGTAATACGGTTATATTATATTTTATCACATTTAAGGTTGTTATTTTTTTAATTTATTACAAAGATGACCAACAATTGTGACTTTCTTTTACCTATTAATTGCACGTGTTTGCCCCAACGTTTCACTCTACCGTTGCGATTGGTTGACTTCTCTTGTATATATACAGGTTGGAATTATGTCCGTTCTCTCTCACTCTAGGCGAGGATGCAATTTTAAATGTGATTCCCATATCGGACAAGAATCAAAGTAATTAATGAATTGACTATAAAGCCTCGTTTGGTTCACGGATTTTAGTACTCGAAAAAAGAAAGTCGTTCATTTCATTTATTTTGTAAGCACAAATTCCGGAAATACTTTCTCAAAAGAAAGGAAAGTAGGGGGTAAAATCATTCCTCCCAAAACACATGGGATTGATTTTCCCACGTTATTTTCAAGCATTTATTACACAAATTTTAAACAATGATACTCTTACTTAAATACTTTCCAGGGTTTACCAAACACAAGAAAGGAAATTTGACAGAAAATTTATTTTCCCACCTCCATGGGAAAGATAAGGGAATTCATTTCCTTTCTGTGAACCAAACGAAGCCTAAGAGTTAAGGCACCCTTAATATAACATTATTGTTTTATGGTGGAGTTTTATCTTGGAGTTCTATAACATGGTATTAGGTTGGATGTACCTGAGGTGGATGTGGTGGGGACATGTCCGGGCCCTGTACGTTATGGTGAGGGAGGGTGTAAAGCGTGATTCTCACATCAGACAGGGACCAAAGTAATAAGTTATTCATAAGAGATAAGGTACTCTCATTGTAACACTATGGTTTTAGTAGAGTTCTACCTTGAAGTTTTGTTACAGCAACCACAGTTATGGTGGACCAAATTTTTTAATAATTTTTTTTTTGTATGAAGCGATAATGAGGTCTGATAGTTCTTTGGAGAGGGAAGGGGGCTTGAATTTTGGTGGCTCGTGTAATAACTCACACTCTTAATTACTAGGTAGACCTAGATATCTATTATCTATGTTGGTTTTATAATTGCATATAAAAACAACAATTCAAAATAATAACAATTTCATGAAATTCAACCCCGTCGAAATTCCAAGACAACCAAACATCCGAATTAATATTGAAATTTCAAACAATATATGATCCGTAATCTTAACATATATAAATCTCACTTCTAATACATGTCTAAATTAAAATCAAAAAAATTTGTGGCTTAAATATAATAAATACATAAAGAATAATTGTTCTGGCCAACAACCACTGAAATTATCTTCTGCCAGTCAACAACTTAAAAGTTCTCAACTACAATTCGAGAAAAAAAATATTAAATAGCGTATCAATATTGAAAAATTAGTTAAATAATAATTATTTTTTCACAATCTTACTAACATAATTTAACCTCAAAGTGAATCTAAAAAACTATAACTGAGATGTTAGTAACTATTGTTTACTATAAACTACCGCATATTTATAGAACTAGTGAGTCGCTATCGTTTGTAGAGAAACTAATAAAATTGAAATAAATGATTAATTGATTACCGTATTATCTCGAAGTAAAAGGACCTCAATTTTATTCAGACACGGTAAGACGCAACTAACACAAATGAACTTCAAATTCGTGTGAGTGAAAACTATAACATGAATATAACCCGAACCTTGTGTTAAAACGGCACAGCCTCATGTTAAAGCAACATGATACAAACATGACCCTTGTGTTAATTTTATTTCGTTTCATGCTATCATTGTTTATAAACTCTAAATTGACCCCCTACCAATCAAAGAATTGCAGAATCATCTAAATCCTAATGGGAATCTCGAGATCAATTGAGTCAATTGAATAATGAATAATTAAATGAATGCCCATATGCTAACGATTCATCAAAAGAGATAATTCAGCCCTCTCTGGACTACCTCCAAGATGTCACAACCAAGGAGCCTTAATAGTTTATTCTATTTATAAATAACTTTTTATTAGAATTATAACAATTATTGTATCAAGTATGAATCTAATTAATGACTAATTTTAAAAGAATCACAACTATTATTATAACTTTTATTATGAATTATAACAAATAACTCTTACTAAACATGAGGAAGGATCTAAAGAGAACCATTTATTTGGTTTTTAAATGCGGACCAATCATTTTGAGGGAGTAAATGGATGAATTTTTTTTTATGAAACTTGGTGAAGATGATCTCCATGATTAGTAGATCATCTCCACCAAATTTCATCAAAAAATTCAATCAGGAAATGAGTTAACTAAACATCTTAAATTTTAACGGCCATAAACGCACATATATATCAATTTTTTAATACACCCTCTTCCCTATTGATTTTTTCGATGAAATTTGTGGAGGTGATCTATTAATCATGAAGATCATCTTCGCCAAGTTTTATCAAAAAATTTATTTATTTACCCCCTTAAAATAATTGGTCCGCATTTAAGGACCAAAAGATTGGTCCTCTTAAGATCCTTCCCCTACTAAACATTATACTTTTATATAATGTGTAAAGGTGAGTGTGCCTCATAACTATGAATAACAAGTTAAAAAACTTGCAAAAATCTATTAATTAATGAAGAAAATTTACATACATTTGGAGTTTGTTTGACATCCTGGATTAGAAAGTAGGATATGATTATTTAATTTCATCCGGACGGGATAAAACAATCTCACCTCTTAAGTGGGATTAAATCCATCTCTCGGTGGGATAAGAAAGTTAAGTGGGATAAATAATCCATTCGGATATCCAATCCAGATAAATACCAAAAATGAGATATGACAAAGTTATCCTATCTCACCGTTTTATCTTGGGAGTCAAACGCAACCTTGAAGTAAGTCGAAATCATGTTCTTCGTCTTCCGCCAATTAACCGCTTTGTTTAAAGAGTTGAGCCCGAGAGACTTCTAGCAATGGAGTGTCTTTATATATATAGAGGAAAAAGATGTTGAAACTTGAAAGAGAAGAAAAAAAGAGAAAAGGGAAGAGAAAAATACATTCAACCCATGTGATTTGTCGGGTTAACGGGTTAAATATAATACTTTGACCATTTAGCAAACAAAAGAGGTTGAAATTTGGGGAAAATGCTTTGTGTACCCGAACAAAATGGGTTAATTTTCTTCCCGCCATTTGGTGTTCTTTTCTTTTTACTCTTTCATTTCACATCTCTCATCCGGAGGGAGAGGGAGAGAGAGATCGGAGATTTCTTTTGCAAGCAACAGAGAGAGAGAGAGAATGGAGTGGAGCTTGAGTGGGAACGCACTCAAGACCTTCGCCCGTTCCATCACGTGCCTCGCACGCATCGGCAATGAACTTGCCCTTCAAGCCTCTTCTTCTCAGGTTTCTTCCTCTCTTCAATTTGAACTTTGATTTTGTTGAAATTCATTCAATTAGGCTTTTAATTAACACGCTTATCTCTGAATTGGTACTCGGTTGATTATTCTGGGTGTTTCTTATCGTACGAACTCATAATTCAATAATTCAGTGAAATGATCTTTCGCTACATGAATCTGAAAACGCCATCATTTTTTTTTTTTTGGTGATTTTAAGGTTTATAGGGGTACACTAATGCTCCCTATTTTCCTTGCTTTTCCTGTTCGATTGCTCAGTAAATAAGATCCAGTTCATTATGGTTATCAGTTGGTTTTGTAGAAGTTCAATTTATTAGGATTTTAACACGTCGACCTTTTAATTGGTACTTGGTGGATCATTTTGGGGTAAATCGAACTATGTGTTGCTACTTCAATAGGAAAATGCCATTCGTTTTTGGTGATTTTAGGGTTTATAGAGGTTTTAAGGTGTAATTCTAACTGCTACACTGAACCGCGAATCTACGCATATTTTCTTTTTCCTTTTTCTGTTTGGTTGCTGAGTAAATAACATACAGTTCATTACCATTATCAGTACTGAGATTTACAGAATTTGGGGTGACTGTTATATTACAAGTGGTTTGTTAAAAGATTTGCCCAACCTGGGAGTGGAACTCAAAATGCAAAAATTGAAATTAATATAAATTGGTCTCTTAGAAAAAGAGAAAGGACTGGAGAAAATCTGGTGAAGGATCTCAGCCTGTACCCCTAAAAGTGGATTTCAAATACAATTCGGAAGATTGAGTTTAATTCAGGTTGGGGTTGAGGTGTCAGTGAGTGGTTTCTCTTTTGAGATCCTTCTGGTACTTTTGTCTCGCCTAGTATCTGCGCTTTCTTCGTGGATGTAGATAAGGCAATTTGGAAAACTGTGTAACTCTTGGTTATTTTCTCTAGTATCATTGGCTGGTTTATTAACTTTCCCCTCATTAAATAATCATGGGGTTTATGATGGGCACTTCTGTAACATTTGCTTAGTAACCTTAGCACCAAATGGGGATTTATGATGATAGTGACAAGATTCAATGACAACACATGGATAAAGCAAGACAGAAAGTGGGATGTGTTTTCCTCTTTCTGAAATGGGAGTCTCTTTGATTTAGTTGTGTGAGACTGGGGAGTGATGAATCTTTACAGAGAGATAAAGATGAAGAAAAAGCAACGACGAATGACGTATGATGAATTTACTGGTGTTATAATTGATTTATTGTCTTATATTTATCTATGAATTCCTTTTCACTGGCAGCTCGCATGTCACACTCTTAACTCATCAAGGTCCGCCTATCAGTCTATTACATTTAAGCCTGATTTCTTCGACGTTTTTACAATTTCTGGCACCCAAGTGCAGTGCAGCGTGCTGTTGAAGGTAGGGTGTTACTCTTATGTTTGTTTTTGTCATAAGTAACTGGATTGAGCAAGTAAAACCTCATTCTTTCTTTTTTTTAACAGGCCATTTGTTCAGTTCTTAGGACGCCGATTGGAAGTATTGACCATTTGAGCGTGCTGTTGCCTAATCTTGATGCATCTAAAGTGCAGTGGACTTTGGACTGCAACAATGGTAAAGCCTTCTTCATGATTTTGTGTTTTATGTTATTTTTATTATTCAGGAAGATCTATGAAATGAAACCCGGCATTTTTGGGTTCACCAGGGTATGCCGTGCCATCTGGTACTATCAAAAGATTTTTTTTTTTAATAAAAGACATTTTCTGTAATTGGCAAATGACATTGTGCCACCATTGTGCACTATATTGTGACAATAGTAATTAACTTCCCTTTTCTATAATATGCAAAGCAACATTCCATGTTTTGCTCGTGCCTACAGCAAGGTGGAAATTTACCGACTGCAAAGCCTTCCTTATTTTTTTGTCTCACTTTGTTTCTGTTCAATTTTCTCTTTTTAAATGCTAAAATTGAAAAAGAATAACTAAAATTTTAAAATGATTTGAAATTTTGGTTGAATTAATGAAAAAAAATTCAAACTCAAAATCTTACAAAACCAAAAACCAAAAATTCTAATGGTCGACCCATCAATATCAAACCTTAACTCACTCGTGGAAAATCACTCAATGTCACTACCCTGTCAAATAGCGACTCAACAAATCGAACCCACCTTGATCACTTTCACATTTATAAATTACATATGTTCTATCCATAACTAATTAAGAGCCCCTATCCTACTTGTTCCTTTTCATTAAAAACGTTAATATTGATCAAATTAGGTTAAGAATAGAACTAATTTATTATTCTATGATTTAGTACAACTGAACGATGCTATATGATTGCACTTATTTTTCATAAAAATAATGTTCATTGTTGTTTCTTATCTTTGTAGTGTTTGATACACATTTTTTATGCAAGCATCTTAAATAAGAATTCCGTTTTCCTTTGAAAGCTTTTTCAAATTATGAGTTTTACTTAATTTTTTGGGACGTAAGCAATGTATCTTAGTAAAATAATCCACCTGAAGTGAGAGAAGTTTGAGAGAGAGAGGTGAAAATAGGAGAGGCCCCATGGACTAATTGAGAGCCTTGGTGGTGTAAACGGGAGGGAGAGCGAGGTATAAAAAAAGTTGTTAAGAAATACCCCTAGTATTGGCTAATTTTACTGGTATTCCACATGATTGTTACTAAGCCAAGAGCTCATTATATTTTGTTAATGGTTGGGTGCATGTCTGGTAGTACTCATTACATTTTGCTAGATATACCAAAATTGGACTGTCAATTAGGTCAATACGTGTACAAGCTATAGTATCAGTTTTACATAGTCTTACATCAAAATTCTACGAATATAGTAACAGTTTCATCAATTCCCTTTTTATTTTTGCAGGTATGAGAAAAGCCTATTGGATTACTTGCAATGTTGAACCCGACATACAACATCTATCTCTTGATAGGAGAAGGCTACCAAGTAGCTTTGTGGTGAGACCACGCGATCTCAACAGATTATTGGCTAACTTTCAAACAACCCTTCAGGAGATTACAATAATTGCAACCGAAGCCACCTCATTACCCTCCGATTCCGCAAGTGAAATTGGCGGGAAAGCTGTTGAACTTAGAAGTTACATAGACCCAAGCAAAGGTAGTTTATTTTATTATATCTTTCTTTCTCTGCCGCTAAGCTTATCTTTTGCAGCGGTATTAAGCTTCGGGATTTTCAATTGTAGACAATGATTCATCGCTACACACTCAACTATGGATAGATCCTAGTGAAGAGTTTGTACAGTATAATCACGCTGGAGACCCTGTTGATGTTACCTTTGGTGTAAAAGAGTTGAAGGTAACATAGACAGCATTCTATCACCTTATTATCATCAATCTTTTTAACATGTAGGCTAATTGACCAAAAAGCACAACGAACTTTGCCTCCTATTTCATTTTGGTCATCAAACATTGTTTTTTGGGCGAAAATGGCATTGAACTTTTTTTTTTCGCTGTTTTCAATTTAGTCCCTCCATTAACATTCTTTGAAGAAAGATAACAGAATGATTACATGGCACTGATGTGGCCTTTTCATGGTAGAAATGTTGATGTAGCACTTTTAAAGTGTCAAAAAATATTTTTTTCTCTCCCGCTTGCATAATATAAATTTACATTTTAGTTGATACGATGAAATTATTGCAAATTTGAGGACCATTTTACTTTCTCCATCTAGAATTTGAAATCATTTATAAATTCATGTAACCGTGACAAGTGGCGTTTGTTGAATGAATCGAATTATCTGGCTCATAGAGTTCATCATTTTGGTAGTATTGAGACTATTTAATATATCATTTGATTAACTTTCTTTAATTTATTCCTTTGATTTCCTAATTACAGGCATTTGTTTCTCTCTGCGAGGGATGTGAAGTTGACATCCACTTATACTTTGAGAAAGCTGGAGAGTAAGAAAATTTTCTTTATGTGCTTTACTCCTTGTGTCCAAAACTAAGTGTCCACTATTCCTTTTTTGGATGTCCCAAATTAGGAGTCCAATATTCTTTTTGGGACATAGTCGATGCACCAAATTCCGTGGTGGTGAACAGGTTTTATTCTAAGCCTTTGATTATGTTGAAATTCGTGTTGTCCTTAAAAAAATGTGAAAGTCAAACATGGACTCTTAATTTGGGACAGAGTGAATATTATTTAGTTTGATGCTTCATCCTTCTCTCTCTCTCTCTCTCTCTCTCTCTCATTCGCACACAAACACACAGGGTCCTACTTATTTTAAAACCCTCAATAGTATTGCTAGCCTGGAAACATGTCAGATTCTTCATGTACTTTAGGCTCTGTATGGATGCAAACTTTCTATATCAGGATAATTAGCCTTTGCTTCTTTGATTTATGTGCAACATGCTTACTTCACTGCTAACTCTTTAGTTTAAATGATAAGTCTAATTAGGAGTAGTAGTTTGGCAAACACCTTTAACTTGATTTAGACAGTGATCATCTCTATAAAACTGTCAATCAAGATGCAGTTGTATGTTATAAATAAAAGGTCTGTATTATGCATTTTACACATCTGCACACGGTTAATTGTGCATTAAAGTTTACTACTTATCAACTGTTTCAGCATCACCATTCTCTGTTGTTTTAGTCAAAAGCTTTTATGGCTTTGAAATTCAATTCTGACCCTGTAAAGAAAACCTGAATCGGGTAACAGGCCTATTCTAATGGCACCAAAATTCGGTCTAGATGATGGCTCAGCTTCGAACTTTGATGCTACCCTAGTACTTGCAACAATGCTTGTATCACAGCTCCATGCAGGGCATTCTGCAGAACCTCAACCCGCAGATGTCCCAATGCACCGTGAGGCTGATCATGGGAAAGGAGCCCAAGGACAAGGGGGTCAAAGAGTGAATATTTCTGAGCATCCATCTGATCACACGAGGATTTGGTCCGAAATTTCAGGTAACTTGATTCTTCATTGATTAAATTGTCACAACGAGCCAAAATCGTTTGTGTGTGACCCTAGCTTGATGTCGACGTCAAGGCTTTAATGGGGGGATGTCACATAAATGCTGAAAAAACATGTATGTAGGTCTTTCATCTCTTTTATCTTTAAACAGGAACTGCTGCGAGAAGTGGTAGTGGTACAGGAGAAAGGCAGGTTCAAGGGGAGAGAAATTCAAATAACAATGAACAAAGGGATATTGGAAGGATTAATGAATTGCACATTTCTGAAGTCAGGCGTGCTAGAATACCTGTGCCTGTTGGTCCTCATCCGTATCCTGAAAATGTTTGTTTCCTTTTGGCTAAGTTTTATAGTTAAGCCTCTGTATGCAGTATGTAGTACTCTAGAATTTACATGATTAGGGTCTGTTTTGACAAAAAACTTGGAAATGATAGAAAATACTACTGAAATATATGAGAAGTTGGAAAAAGAGATGAGGAATTTGGTGAGATGTTATCCATCTTTTCCATGGCAAATATTTCTTACCCACTGCCCTAAGAATTTTATTTCATGGAAAACCTTAGAAGTAAAAGAACATTTTACTACATCACTCCTCTTTTTCCAACTTCTCATAAAACTTTGTAGTGTTTTCAATCATTTTCCAACTTTCTTTTATCACATGCAGCCTTATATGCTATGTTTTGTTATGTTTTGTTAGAGGGTTTAAACTTCCTAAAAGCATTAATCTCTCATAACGTAATATGTAGGAAGGCGGAACCTCCAAATCAACACCATTGGCCTGCCTAACCAAGTCAATTACGACCTACAGCGTTGTAGCTTGTGAAATAAGCCCGTGGCACTTTATTGGCTGCTTTCTTGACCCTGGTCAAACTTGAGCTCTTTGTGTCTGTTCACCATTGACAATTAGTGTCAGGTTTGATGTTTAATATGGTTATAGAGCCATGTTTTGAGAGATTGTGGGAGTGTGGGTAGGGGATATAAGCTTGTCAGGGTCGGCGCAAAGTCTGCTCGGCCTTATAGTTGACGAGCGGGTTGAGCGATCGAAACTTGACTCGAGTTTAGCATTGCCTAACCCAAGTAAACATGGCATAACTAAATTTCATAACATTTTGTTATACTTATATTTTACAGTTATATTTATATTTTACAGGTATACCATATATACAGCCAGTCTTCTGTGAGGCCAATCCGAATGTGCATCGGACTTTTAGCAACTATTTTCTGTCTCAAAATGTACAAGTGATGGAAAACCGGCACTAAATGGCCAGTTTCTCTGTACTTGGAATGGACTTTTAAGACGGTTTTCTGTCTCAAAATGTATCTCCAAATGTATTGGTGACTGAAATTGTCGCTCAATGTTTGGTCTGCATATGGACGGTCCATACTAGAGACGTACTCATCATATATATGCACACACATAGTTATATGTGTGTAAAATATTACGTCATATGCCTATTCCTGTCTGTACCAGATGCGCATTTCAGGGCTCAAGCCTGAATAATAAATTGGATGGGCTTGGCCTTCGGGTTTTCCTGCATGAATTTTGTGGGGGCCCTGCACTCCAATTGTTTATCCGGGTTGGGTTGGGTTGGGTTAGCTTTTCCTTAAAGAAGATTAGCCTGTTTGCAGCTTTACCTTGTGACCAATCCAAGCCTTAATAAGTTTTCGTTTCTTAAGTTTTAATGCCTACTGTTAATGGTTGTAGGTGTGAGAGCTTGTCCACATTGATAGTGTTAGACCTTAGTATATGACAGATTTGGGCCAATACACTAACAGCCAATTGATTTTCTTTCAATGCCGTAGCAATATATATAACACTCCCCGTCTCAAGTTAACAGTCTTCCCTTTTTGGGGTGTCTCAAGTAATGTTTCTAAAACTAGAATTGTAGCACACGTTAACGTGTGCACGAAATAAGTTTAGTATAATCGTTGAGATCTTTTACTTTTCTTATCTTGCCTAAGTTTTATAACATGAAAAGGTTTGTTGCTTAATTTAAGGGGTGATTAAAAGGTAGTGCATATACTAATGTAAGGGTAGTATTGGAATTCTCAGAAAACAGTGTCATAACCGCTTAAAGCATCTTTTGGTTCTATTAATATAGATTAGAATATAAAAGAAAAGGTGATATTCAAAAACTAAAACTCAAGTGACCAGATTTCGGAGTTAATGTCTCCCTCTCGTTAGATGAAGGATAATTATGAAATTCTATATACTCCCTCCGTCCCAAATTAAGAGTCCCAACTTGACTATGATACCTTTTAAGAGAACACTAATTTCAACCTAATCAATGGTTGAAAACAAAACTTGTCTGGTATTGTGAGATTTGGTACATTGATTATGTCCAAAAAAGGAAAGTGGATGCTTAATTTGGGACGGAGGGAGTTCTTAGTATGTTTAACTCAAACAATGGCATTTAATTTGAAAGGGAGTAATTTTACTGCCACAAATGGCTCTCCCTACATGGAACTAATAGATTCTTATTTCTCTTCCATTATTCATTTTCCTAAAAGAATGGAATTGGTAAGTTGGTGGTGTAGAGCCATAGTAAAACATTTGTTAATTGTTCAAAACAAACTTCCGCTGAACCTCAAACCATTGATCCCATTCTAATGGGACGTCACTTATATTTGAGAGTGGTACAGAATTTAGGGTAGTTTCTGAATGTAGATCTAGAAATGAAAGGATGTTAGCATTTTCTTCAGACTTTGTCTCTTTGGTATTTGGGAAAAGTTTGACTCGCACTTTCTGAAACTAGAGCAAAAATCTTTGTTGATAAAGAACAACCGTTCTCTCTGAATCTTGAGTATACTATAATTTATTGTATCAGTGTATCACCTCGATGTACAAAAAAAGAATAGCTAGTAATTTCTTAACTGAATATATTAGCAGCCATACTGTGGAAACAGATCGTGCAGAAGAATCTCGAGGTTAGTAACACTGCTGGTTTGGTTAGTTTTACTTTTAGTACGCCATTTGGTTTGGGATGAACAATTTTCATGTGACGTTGAAAAAGTGAAATATTTATCAAATTTGCGCAAGCTGAAAACTTTTTTACCGCTGCCGGTTAAAAAGTATTTCACTCCAAACAAAATCGGGCCAAGATATCATCTTGCAGTAATTAACCTCATTTCACTCTTGTTCATTCAGATAGAGCTGAAAATAATGGCCATGGTTTCTCGCAACGACATCCTAGTAACTGGGTAGATGCAGATGAGGACGATGATGAAGGGGAAGAGCCTGACCTGTGTGTCCACTCAACGCCGCCATATTACGAAGAAAGATAGCAAAGTATATCTTTTCATGTATATGTATAAATGCCTTAATTCTTCCAAAGAAGATGGGATGAACTTCTGGTTTCTATTGATGTAAATGCTTCTCTCTTTTCAAGTGTATTTTATCAGTCTAGGTTACGTTTTTGTTTCCTACAAGCTAATTTGATTAGGATTCATTTACCAGATTGCTTGACTACATTGAGGATTATTTCCATGTTTATGAATCATGTTTTCGCTAATATTACTTGTTTATTTTCTGATTTAGCATTATGGGTTGAATTCCTCATTTTAGATAATGGTGCCCACGAGGTTGTATGTTTTTTGAACCGCGATCATGGTCACGGTTACATCACCTTTTACATCTAAAACTTGGAATACCCAATCAATCTATTCTACATATACCCTTCAATTTACGGAAGACTATCACTATCAGTACATGAAACACTCCTTCGATATATCTGTGCTTACAACCCCCTTGTTATTTAAGTGACACATTGGCAGAATGATAGCCTTTATCTTCTACTTTTGTGGAAAGGGTATTCTTTACTAGTAAATTAAACAAATCGTATGATTCGGTAGTTGAGCAAGGTACATCGTGATCTGATTCAAGCCTCCCTTCATGTAGGACTTTGCATAATTTTACTTACACAAGCCTGTTGTGTCAAAATAGAATAACTCGCATTACTTGCTCTGTTTATTATACGCGGTAATGGTCATTTTTTGGGTTTGTGTGACAACCTAACTCAATACTGGATTCAAGTCGTGTAAATAACGAGTGTCGAAAGTAGCCGCTCCCATGTTAATTAATGGTTAACAAATTCTCAGGCTCTTGATAGATTTATACTTCTTTAATGAAGTATCGTGCATTTTATTTTCAATCTGAGCAAACAAGGAAAGGCGTTGGAGGACTGAAAAAAATGTGAACATCATTTGTTTGTGGGTTTGTTTACTGTGCATGTTGATCATTATGGTTTTCCTATATAAATTAGGTCTTTATACATGGAGGTTGATCAAGAATGGGAAGACCTTTCACCTCCCAAATTTGGTTAGTGTATCACCTAAGACGCGTGGGTACGATAGAAATATATGATATGAAATGGATACGACGATACAGATTTTCGAAAAAAGTAGGATACATCTACGTGTGGGTATCCATTACATATGTTATTTATGTGTGGCGCCTGTAATGGACTAATGGTACATGAAACTGAAGATGACAATATACCATTGTCAGTATTACTATTTTGTATCCAATGCAAGCCTCTTAGATGGTTTCCTGAAAAAATAAACTTGTTTGATGTGTTTTGATATTTGGAAGTTGGAATACTTGATGATCCCACGATGTTATATCCTTCTTGAATAGTATGAAAATTTTATAATGTTCTTAAGTTGGCTTACCCTATAATTTGAAAAAAACAAATTGATCCTTCAATTTCGTGGTTTAAAAGATTCTAATTTCAAAAATTAAACAAATACCACGATACTCAAAAATGCATATATGATGCGTATTGAAAGCGTATTTGTATCTGATACAGAGTCGTGGTCTTTTGAGGACCATTCGTGCGTCATAGTGGATCACACGTGAAAGGCAACAACTGTAGAAGTACATGAGTATTTATTGGCTAGTATGATACTCAGTGGAAGAGATTGATTTATTGTAGAGGTCTCTTACTAGAAATTACCATACATTTATAGCACATCACTTCACCAGCAGCTTGCCTACAACACTAGGTTCATTACATTTGCTAATGAGTTTGTCAGGGATGATGCTTATCGCAGTTCAGTTCACTTGAACAGAACTTGCTTAAGTGATATCGGTCAGCCTACCTTAATAATTGTCGGGGTGGGGGTTTCTGTCATCAAAAAGGAGCATGAGCTTCGTCAAGTGAGCTGGTGGTTCCTCTCCTTTCGCTAGAACCTCCTTGCGATTCGATTTTGATCGAGATGGACTAGTACCGATATTGAGTCCTAGGCAAGTCGACCTAATTTGAATAGCTGGCCATAACAGAAAATCTGAAATAGATGGGCACAAGTCAACCTAATTTGAATTTCTATCGGGACCTTTACTATTACAGTAGGGAGTGCTCATTCAATATACTATACTGATTATTATCGTGGAGTCGATAAGTAATCTTTGGGCTTGAATCCGCACGGTTTTGCTTTTATCTCCAAAGCAAATCAATTCATCTTACGTGGACAATGCATAACGAACACCCGTAGTGTGTAGCCTGGTAGCATCTACTATAGTCGTATTGGAGAACATGTAGTAGCCCACCATAACAAACGGCCATAATAGAAATAAATGGGCACAATGAAAATGGCTCCTTCTTTAGTGAGAAATTATGAACTAAAGCTTGAAAAAAATTCTTTTATTGCTACGGGGACCTTTACAATTATACGAGAGATGCTTATTCAGTACCGATTATTATCTTGGAGTGAATAAACTTTTGTTTTGGGTTCGAGCCGCATGGTTTTAATTTAATCTCCAAAGTAAATCAATTCACTTTATCCAAACAATATGTTACAGATACATGTAGTGTGTAGTCTATCAACACTTATTGCAGTTATATTAGGACACATACAATAATTCGTCTATAATACAAAGTTAATAATTATATAATGCTAGCTAAGAGTAAAATTGATGAATATGACGTACTTTTACAGACTTAATAACTCTGTTTATTATTATATGTATTTCCCCGGGCCGTTGACCAAAACAGTTCAGGGAGATGACATAGCCAGATTTTAATATAGACAAAAAGAAAATATGACATAGTCAATACTTGTTTTGTTACTCCATCCAGCCAGTTAGCACTTGGCAAATTAAATATAAATCTATGATATTGCTTTTATTGTTATTCTGAAGGTTTAAATGGCATAATCCTGGCCAATGATGGGGGCAAATGGGAGATTTAATACAGGAGAGATTAGATCAAGTGGTTTGGCACAGGAATTGAGAAACAAAAGAGGTAATTTTCTTTCTTTTTTTTTTAACACATGAAATTTCCTACTCTTAAGGGGAAAGGGGAGCTGCTGAAATGCAATCGGTAAGACTCGAACTCCGGTTGTCCGAACAAAAGAGGTAATTTTCAAACCACAAAAGTATGATTCTACTTCTTACAAATGATATATATTTCTCTGACAAAGTAATATATATATATATATATATATAAATATAAGTAATTATACATTTATTAAGTTAATAGATTAAATAATGAGTTGCGTATTTGTAGGTGGTTCAGACATACTCCAAACATTGATCAGTGCATTTTTTAAAATATATATATACATATATAAGTGATTATACATTTATCAAGTTAATAAATTAAATAATAAATCGTATATTAGTCAATACTTCAAACAAATTCTAAACATACATTATTTAATTATTTAAGATGCTGAATGCGGATGGGTCCGCAAATTGGGCATCCTGGTCTTAGACTTTCAATGAATCTACCAAGCTATAAAAGAAGAAATACAAAAGACAGAAGAAGAATTGTATAATTAAACTGTACAATGAAATACAGGGAGAGATAAGGTAAATAGTAAATAATCATCAGCTAATGTAAATAGAAAAGTGAAGTTTTTATCAACAATCTAAATCAAAACCTCTCTTTTTATTTCTTTTCGAATTTTGAGTCATCAGTTTATTTGGCCATTAACCTTTTAACTTAGATACCATTTGATAAAACAACCGAAAACTGAACACTGAAACTGAAAAAATTGTTTGTTTACTTTCAAAAAATTGTGTCTGAAAAAATGTTATTTATTTAAATATAATACATCTAAAAACTAATTTTTTTTTTAATACAACATTTTTTCCATTATTAGTTTATTTTGATCACACGTAAAATGTGAAATAAAGAGGATAAAATAAGTATTTTACAATAGAGAATTTTAAGTGACAAATTTGTCACTTAAAATTTTTACTTCAAATTTTTAATTTTAAATAGCAAATCACTTAATTTTTTTAACAAACAAATAACTTTAAAATCACTAAAATCTGAAAATTTTAAATTTTCGAATTTAAGTGGTCAAAACAAATAATTCTTAGTATAATTTTGTTTACTCAACTTTAAAATAAATTACCTAAAAAGAAAAAAAAATTTAAAAAATTTAATATTATAATCATAAAAGTAACGAAAATAAACTATGAGCCTAGTCATGATTTTATTTGAAGACAAAATTGTCATTTTAGCATCAATCATTTTCTACACAAAATCTAGACATAGCTAATCAAGCAAGAGGAAGAAGTTGGGGGAAAGAAAAGAGTGAGAGAATCAATGGGGAAAACAAATTCTTCGCTGAAAACGTCGGCTATTGTATTAGGAGCCCTAGCTTTTGGGTGGCTTACTATTGAGCTTGCATTCAAGCCCTGGCTCGACAAGGCTCGATCCGCAATTTCCAAGTCTGACCCGACCCAGGACCCTGATGATATTGACACTGATGACAAGATCTCTCCGGCGGTTGAGACTGGCGACGGCGACGGAGAAGGCGGCAGCGGTGATGGCTCCAAGTCCGACGACAGGATCTGATTTTGATTTTATGTGTGTTGGTAGGGTTAGTTACTTCCCTTTTGATTTTAATTTTATGTGTGTTGGTAGGGTTAGTTACTTGCCCTTTCAATTTATACGTTAAGTTGTAGCGTGGATTTTTGAGGTTTCGATATTGAATACTAGTCCGCTTGCTTGAATATATGGAATTTTAGTATAAATTAAGGAGTAGTTTATTCTGGAGGTGCAAAACAGAGGAGGGAGAAAAAATAATCAAAGAAGAAGAAGAAAAAAAAAAAAAAACAGAGTGAAAAACAGAGCAAAGACAGCACATTATTTTGATTCTTAATTGTTTATTTAAAGTTTGAACATGGCCATTTGTCCACTGTGATTAGTTTATGTTTATTGTATTGTTTGGTTCTATATATTTATTTGTGTTTATTTTTTTTATTAGTTTGTGAATTACACTATGAATAGTCGAGCTAAAAAACAATCTTATGCTTTTTTTTTTAATAAGTGCCTCCTAGCATGAATTCCTAGATCCGGTCTAGTCCTGTTCGGTTTTTAATTTTAGGCCGGATCACAGGATAGAAAAAAGACTTATTAAATTGTGCCAGTTTGGGTTGGTTCGGAATATTTTGTTCTTTCAATCGGTTTTCTGCACACCCCGTATCATTGTTTGGTTTCACAATGTGTGGTAGTTAAGTATAAACTCCTCACATTGTTCGTTTTTGCCATATTCTTAGATTTTATTCGTTTCAATGTGCCGCATGGCATGCATAAATCCCCAGTATATATATATTAATGCTTTATGATGTTTGTGAACATCCGAGTAGTTTTCAATAGACTGAACGATGGGTTCTGTTGGTTTGATTTTGTGTTAGGCCTTATCGGATTTAAGGGAGAGAAACTACTAAACATGTACACGACCCGATTTCCTGTTGGGTCTTGTCTCCTTTCCCCTGATTTCATCTCTACAAATAATCATTAGAGGGAAATTCCACTAAAAGTAAATGGTTTATCAGTTTATGATATTCAGACTTTACATTTTCTTTCTATTTCTTTCCAGGTAGGTACTGGTACATGTAAACATCCACCATTCTTTCTCTCTCTCAAGGTTATTTGTATAGACTCCCTCCCAATTGATAAGCTCTATTTTGGCTTCTTCAACTGTCTTCTTCTTGTTTCTTTATTCAAATAGAAACTGTCATTCTTGGTTTCTATTGATAATGATCAAACATAACCTTCAAACAGCCATGCTATTATTGTTAACTACACTCAGCCACTGCCGCCGCCACCAAACAACCACCCTTAACAACCACGGTCTGTACCTAGTGGTGTTTGGAATCCTCCTCCTCTCTTGCTATGCCAGTGCCGCCTGTAATGAAATGGATCGTGCCTCTCTCTCGTCACTCTCCCTTAATGTCTCCAATCTGAATTGGCCTTCTTCGGGTGACTGCTGCTCCTGGGAGGGTGTCGAGTGTGATGGCAATGACCGGGTCATTCGTTTATGGCTACCCACAAGAGGCCTCCGCGGATCCATCTCTCCCTCTTTCTCAAGTCTCACTAAACTCACTCAACTCAATCTCTCCCACAATTGCCTCTCTGGTCCTCTCCCAGATGGCTTCTTCTCCTCCTCCACCATCCTCCAAATCGTTGACTTGAGCTTTAACTGTCTCTCTGTACCCTTACCAATCTCCGCTACGTTGCCGAAAACCCTCCAGACATTGGATTTGTCCAGTAATCAGTTCAATGGGTCAATCCAATCTTCAGTTCTACGGCCAGCAATGAATCTGCGTAGTTTCAATGTTAGCAACAACAGCTTCACTGGAGGAATCCCTTCTTCTATCTGTGTCAGCGTTTCCCCCTCTATTGTGATTCTTGATTTCTCCGACAATGGCTTTCAAGGGTACGATTGGTCAAGGATTCGGGGCATGTGAGAAGCTGGAGGTTTTACGGCAGGCTGCAATTTTCTCTCAGGACCTCTCCCGGATGATATTTACAGCGCAGGAGCGCTGCAGGAGATCTTCTTGCCGGGTAATAAGCTCAATGGGCCAATTAGCGAATCCGTTATCAATCTCGCTAACCTCAGAATCCTTTCACTCTTTGATAATGATTTCTCGGGTTTGATTCCTAAGGGTATTGGGAAGCTTTCTAATCTGGAGCAGTTGCTACTTCACATCAACAGCTTGAATGGCACTCTGCCCCAAGCTCTGATGAACTGCACCAGCCTCAATGTGCTGAATTTACGGGTCAACAATTTTGTAGGGGAATTGCCTGCCCTTGATTTCTCCAAACTACAACAATTGAGCATAACAGTTGACTTGGGGAACAATTATTTCAACGGTAGCCTTCCGGCAAGCCTTTTCTCTTGCAAGGCGCTCAATGCAATTTGACTGGCCACTAACCGGCTAGAGGGAGAGATATTGCCCGACATAGTTGCACTACAATCTTTGTCCTTTCTATCACTTTCAAATAACAGCCTAACCAATATCACAGGGGCACTCAGGATTTTAAGGGCTTGTAAGAATCTCAGCATGATCATCTTATCTAAGAATTTTTTTGGGGAGGCAATGCCAGATGTTGAAAACTTTGAAGGATATCAAAACCTGCGTATTCTGGCTTTGGGTAGCTGCTAATTAACTGGCCAAATTCCCAATTGGCTCGTGGAGCTGACGAAGTTGGAGGTCCTTGACCTGTCTTTGAATCAACTCACAGGCTCAATTCCAGGTTGGCTGGGGCATCTTCCAAACCTATTTTACCTGGACTTGTCCGTAAACTTTCTTTTGGGAGACTTCCCAAAGGAACTTATTCGACTTCCAAAATTGGCGTCGGTGCAAATTTCCGAGTTGATAGACCGTAGTTATTTAGAGTTGCTTGTGTTTGTACGGCCTAATAAAGCTTCTAATTTGCAATATAATCGGCTTGCCTACCTGCCACCGGCAATATACTTGGAAACAACAGCCTCACCGGTAATATCCCTGTTGAGATTGGACTATTGAAGTTGTTGCATATCCTGGATATCAGTAATAACAGTTTTTCTGGCACTATTCCTGACCAAATATCTACGCTCACTAACTTGGAAAAACTTGACCTCTCTGGGAACAATCTTTCTGGGAAAATCCCTACATCCCTCAAGAATCTTCATTTCTTGTCTTACTTTAGTGTCGCAAACAACCACCTTCATGGTTTAATACCGGCAGGTGGACAGTTTGATACTTTCTCCAGTTCCAGCTACGAAGGAAATCTGGGATTGTGTGGCCCAATTCTGCGGCGCCCTTGCTTCGATTCATCATCCACTACACGGCCTTTAGGATCTAGACGAAGAAGCCCAAATAAGAAACACATTGCTGGACTTCTCTTTGGGATATTGTTTGTCATTGGTGTAATCTCGACTGTGCTAGCACTGTGTATATTGTCCAATAGGAGGATCTTTCGGCGAGGTGACCCTGATATAGTTGATTTGGAAACAGTATCCTTTAACTCTGCTTCTGAAATAGCAGCCGAAATTGGCTAGGATTCCTGTCTAGTAATATTGCTGAGGAGGCCGATGGAGCATCCAACTTGATTGGCCCACTCGACTGAAAATCGCAAGGGGCTTGCTATGGGTTGGCTTATATACGCTTGATCTGTGAACAATGTTTTGTAAGTTGTGGCATAAAGTCTAGCAACATCCTCTTAGATGAAAAGTTTGAAGCTGCAGATTTTGGATTGTGGAGATTAATTCTTTCTTGGCAATCTAATGTTATCACAAGTGTGGTCTATATATTCTCTCAAGAGGCTAGCCATTAAAGTAGTTGAGTGGCTCAAGAATGTTGTGTCTGCCAGACATACACCACAACGAGACAAGGGTATCTCTCCCAAAAGCTTCAGTTGACACCCTCCCTCCCAGAAAACCAAGCTCTGATACCATGTTGTAGGAGAAGGAATCGTGATGAATATAATGCTTAATAGTAACATTATACTTATATGTACTTGCAAAGATTTTGGTTTTTGTGATTGCAGATTTAATGATATATGCTATAGTACTAATTGGTGGTGCACTCAATCAGCTATTTTCCTTTATTTTCTTTTGCAATTTTTTTATATCGTTTGTCCATGTCATAAAGATTCGACTAAGTTTAACGTTGGCTGCCGACTGCCTAACACAACCCTCCTCCTTTACCCGGGCTTGGGACCGGCAGCATTGAAGTAACACTGGCGGAGTTAAAAATAAATTGCAATGCATGGGACTTGAACACGAGACCACAAGGAAAGCATTTCTCATGCAGACAATCTGGGCTAGGCCCACTTTCATAAATTGCAGCGCATGGGACTTGAACCCGAGATCATAAGGATAGAACTTCTCATGCAAACCATCTAGGCTAGGCCCACTTTCGAGAGAGGGAGTTGGGGTGGCACCTATTACAGAAAAGATGGTTGAATCTCGACTTAGATGGTTTGGGCATGTATGGAGGAGACCTGCAGATGCCATGGTTAGGAGAGTTGATCATATGGAGGGAAGCCTAGTTGTTAGAGGCAGAGGAAGACCTAGAAAAACTATAGGTGAAACTATTAAGAAGGATTTAGAGGCGAATGGTTTCACTAGTGATATGATTCACGACAGACCACTATGGCGTCGTTTGATCCATGTAGCCGACCCCACCTAGTGGGATAAAGGCTTGTTGTTGTTGTTGTTGTTGTTGTTGTTGTTGTTGTTCTTTTGCAATTTTTTTCTCCCTGATGATGATACATTAATGTTTGACGATAAACTTGTGCCCAATTGACGAGTCTAAAAGCTTTGAAAGTGTGATGAAGAAGTACATGCTACTTCCTTCAAGAAATAGCTACCTGAACTGTTACTGTGTATAATGACAAAAAAAATAAAAGAAAAGAAAAACACTTACTGTGTACAGTACTTGAATGCATAGAGAGAAACTCTGTAACCAAGTTATATAAGAATAGTGTCATAATCTCTTCTTAAAATGCAACAAGGACTTGGTCATTATACATCCTTCCGAATAGACGTAGCATTGTTAGCTCAAAGTTTCTCCTGTACAAAATCTCCTGTCAAGATTTGAGCAAAAGGTGGTGTAATGCCAATATCAGGATATATGTCCAATATGTATATCACATTTTTTAGGATAGGAAGCGGTTCATAGTAGAAGAGACGATAAGATTTTTTTTTATATTTTTTAGTGGATGTACTGTGTAAGATCTCTATGTAGTATGTCTAATCCTACATGTATAGTTACATAGATTAGTTGCGGTATATGGCATTTCTTTCTGTACCTTGCTTTAATAAATAATTCTTTTGCTGCTGTTTGGTTTATTGTTATACAAATTTGGATATGGACTAGTATTTTGTATATCCATTAGATTCACGGATCAGATCAGATTTGGTATATTGTTAATCGGATTGGATTTGGATACAACATGATCCAGTCCGTAGCCAATCCGTTGACAAGCCTTCACTCAGGTCAATCGGTCTCCCCATATATGTCACTTCACTCAGGTCAATCGGCCTCTCCATATATGTTGTAGGTTTGGTATATCTAGCCTTCCTTTTGAGACAAAAGCAATAAATTTCGCTTTACTATAGAACTAGTTTTAGATCTAGCCAAACACTGGTAATGACTAAAAGGCTGAACATCATAACTCACATTACTCGGCCTTGTCGCACTCTTAAGAGCTGACTAAGAAAAATTAAGGAAAAATGATTCGGAAAATATGACCTCAACAGCTTTGGAGTACATATGCAGGTTTGTGCAAAGGCAAATCATATGTGGCTTAACTACACATCCATCTCTTGATCAAAACTTTGGCATATGTTGCTTCACACGAGCTTTCTGCTTAGTGTTATAGCAGACATATCTATACAAAACTATGATAGTAGTATATTACATTTTATTATGGGGAGTTTGTTTTGTGCTGGCTATAAAATTAGGGCAAATGGAAACGCTTTGGACGACTGAAAATAATCAGACTATGATTTGTTTGTGGTTTTGTTTTACGGTGTATGTTGATCATTATGGTCTTTCTTTATAAATTAACCATCCGTTTGGATTGATGGGAGGGAATGCAAAGGTAATGGTAAATTAGGAGGGGAAGGAACGGAATGAAATGGTAATGAATGAGTTTAATTTTATTTGTTTGAATGCTAAAGACGGTAAACTAGGGAACGAAATTAACTCTTGTTACAAACTTACAATTGTTTGATTAGAAATAAAAAGGAAAAAGGGGAAAATATTGTGATTTAATATATTGTTAACTAATTAGGATTAAATTTTGAATTATGGGTAATAATTCACTAAAATATTTTCCCTTTCCTCCTAATATTGGAAGGAAACAAAATAAAGAAATAGAGGGGATTGATAATTCCTCCCATTCCCTCCTTTTCCTTTCCATTCCCTTCATAAATCTAAACAAACAAGTGTAATCTCTCCACTTCTTTTTCTTTCATTTTCGTTCTCATTCCCTTAATCCAAATAGACTGTAAGTTTTTTATTTTATTTTTTTTGACAAAAGGCACTAAAAAATGGCTAGATCCAACAACCAATTTAACAAGGAGTCTCAGCCTCGTAGCATCCTCTTATGTCTATTATTTAGTCATTGTCATCTATGCCATTTGTTTTACGTACTTCATCACCTCCCTTGTTGATAGGATTTCATTACCCTTTGTTGGTAGGATTTGTTCCAGCACTCCATGTTAACGGGCGTTTTGCCCCTTGTTGATAGGTGTTTCTCATCTCTTCTTGTTTGGACCTTAGTGGAGGTTCATGTGTTTTTGAGTGATGGTACAATCTAGTGTGTTTGCTCCTTTTTTTTGAACCTTATAGGAGGTTCTAGTTTATTTTGGACGAGTGATAGAATTCTTTTTAATTGGTGTGTTGAAGTTGTGACGTGGCTTAGTATATGTGTGATAGACGATAAAGTATTCGTTATTTGGTATTTAAAAGTACTCCTTGTGTATAGTGCCATTTTTAAATGGCTTTGGTTTTGGTTGTAGATGGAACTTCCATGGTGATTGACTACATAAATATGGTGCTCCATGCCTCCACTCAGTCGCCGTGCTACCATTTCTGGCTTTAATTTGTTTCAAGTTGGATATGTTTGTTCAACATGTTCCACCTTGAGGGGGATTGTTGGAAATCAATATTATATTATTTGTAAGACTATATTTTGTTTATGGAATTTATATTAGTTATGGTATATGTCTTTGGTCAAAACATTAAACCTTCAGTAGATAAGAGTATTTTCTTTATGTAGTCATTCTTTAGTTATATTTTTTCTTTTATTGTCATTCAAGGGTTTAGTTTAAGACCCATATATACCCACTTTAAGAGTTTTTGTAATCACACAATTATCAATACAATTCTCATATTCAACTTTTTTTCTTTATTTTATTCTTTAGTATACAATCAACTAAAAACAACACGCAACTCCCGCCAAAGGATTTCTAAACCCAATAAACTCATGATCAATAACTGAACACGACTTAGCAGAATAAATCAAAGATCAATTTTTTGGAGAGGTCTCTTACTAGGAAGTGACCACAAATTTATATAGTACATCGTCCACTTTTTTATGGGCTATAAGATATTGTCTACTTTGATCATTTTGCTGTTATCTCTAAAAAGTCTCTTACTAAAAAGGATTAGTAATCACACATATATAATAATTTGTTCTCTTGACTTAGACGATATGAGACGAATACCCATGTTGTATAACCTGTTAGCAACTAGTACAATCACAATGGGGCACCTTCAACAGCTCACCATAATACTACGTAAAAATTTGTTATATAAAGCTAGATAACAGTAAAATTGATGAATATAATGTGCTCTTTACTATGTCTGTCTATTATATATATATATATATAGCCTGTTTGCCAAAAATGTTGAGGGAGTTGACATAGTCAACACTTGTTTTACTACTACACATCCAGCAAATTGGCAGACTAAATATAAATCTTTGAAATTACTTTTATTAGTATAATTGTTGTGAAGGTTTAAGTGGCATAATCCTGGCCGCGTAAATGGGATATTAAAATTTAGGAGATATTACATCAAGTGGTTTGACATATATATATATATATACATACATACGAGTGATGATATATGTACATACATAAATGAGTAAGTTTATAAATCAAACGATGTGTCAAAAAATATATTGGTCAGTATTTCAAATAGTCATTATTCATTGAACAATGCACTTTCTGACACGTCATTTAGTACATATATCATTACTCTCTCTCTCTCTCTCTATATATATATATATATATATAGGGGGCTACTATTGACATGCACACACCAAAATACTCTCTAACACTCCAAATTGGTTTGGCCCTTAAGGACCGACTATGTGAACATTGGCTCAGTCCTTAAGGACTGAGTATATGTGTACATACTTGGTCCTTAAGGGCCGAGCTAGTGTAATTTTTTTTACCAAAAAATGGTTTGGTTCCTAAGGGCCGAGTATGTACACATATACTTGGTTCTTAAGGGCCGAGTAAATATGACAGAGTGTTAGTGAGTGTTTTAATGTGTCAATAGCACCCACCTATATATATATGTGTGTGTGTTTTAAACCGACCCCACACATTGCTTAAAATATCCCTTCTCTCTCGCAACTAAAACTAGAAGTCCTAAGGCTAAAAATGGTACCAATGGGTCTATTAGGCATCCTTATGTTAGACTTGGAATGAATCTACTTAGGTTCTTACCTCGTTTTTTTTTTAACTTACGCATAACATTCATCTTACCCCACTTTTAACTTACTACGTATTTTCTTAATTTCGTATTTCTCCCCAACTTTTATTCACATACCAGACAAAATCTTAAATCAAAATTTCACACCCACCTCAAGACTAAGCTACCGAATGGATCTCCATTGAAGGCCAAACTAGTATGTTTTCACTATTTCAGAAATTGATCAACAAAGATTTGAGAAAAGAATTTTGCCCAAAGAAGAATAATAGACCTTGAGAAAAATGATCTTGACCCTCTGATACCATATCAAGAGAGGGAATACAAAATAAAGAAAATTGTATAATAAAATTGTACAATGAAGTTTCTCTGTTATTATTATTTTTTTTAAATTTTGCATTGCGAATGTTTAATTAATTGAAGGATTGTCATTTGCTTGCTTGCTTGGATATCTTTAAGGTTAATTCAATTGATGCTTGGTATTGGCCATAACAGCATGAAGGCATCTTTTGCTCTTAATTGTTTATTCGAAGTGTGATTATCCACTGTTTATTTATATTACTGCCTGTTTGCTTCTATTTTCTTTTTGAGAGAGTTTTAGGCCAAAGGTACCCCATTTTTTTTTTTTTATTAAGAAGTCTAATTTTTTTAATGTTTTCAACAATAAGTGTTTAAACTATGAAACCATTGTTTTATACAAAAACTTAAAATTCAGAACCTCAAAGAAAACAAACAACATAGAGTTTGGAACAATAACACTAATAAATCAAAGAATAATAACAGTCATGAATCAACACCGTGAAGAAAACATTTTTTTTTCGTTTTTTTTTTAGTGAAAAGCTAAAACAATATACTAAAGTTTTTTTTTTTTCTAAGTGTTTAAACTATGAATAGTCAAAGCTAGAAACACTCATGAAGCTTCTTCTGTCATACTAAAACACTCATGAAGAAAACGTTATTTGGATTTAGCTTCTTCTGTCATACTTTTTTTCTATGAAGTGCCCACTAGTATGAATTCCTGAATTCGATTTAGTTCAGTTTGGTTTTTTTTTTTTTTTTTTCATAAACCGAAGACTGGAAGACCGATCAAATTGTGCCAGTTTGGGTCGGGTCAGAAGATTTTGATCTTTCAATCAGTTTTCTGCACAACCCATATCATTGTTTGGTTCACAGTGTGATGTAATTAAGTATAAACTCCTCACATAGTTTTCTTTAATCACATTTATTTTTACCGTGTTCTTAGATTTTAATCATTTTACTGTGTGTATATATATATATCAACATTTTATAATATATGTGAACATCCAAGTAGATTTCTGCTCAGTCAACTTTGTGTGAGGTCCAGTCAACTTTGTGTTAGGTATTGCTATATGTCAACATCTCTCTCCACTCGCCAGGATATTTGTAAAGTATAGCCTCCCTCCTGATTGATAAGCGCTATTTTGGCATCTTCAATTGCCTTATTCTTCTTGTTTGTTTGATCAAATAAAAAACTGTATTCTTATTGGTTTCTATTGACAATGACCAAACACAATAAAGAGATCCGCACTCTAATCTCCACTGCCAATACTCCTCCATCACCTTCCAACAGCCATGCTATTGTTTTTGACCACCAGCAACCACTGCAGCGCTGCCAACTAACCACCCTTAACAACCACAGCTTGTACCTAGTGGTATTTGGAATCCTCCTCCTCTATTGCTATGCCAGTGCTGCCTGTAATGAAATGGATCGCGCCTCTCTCTCGTCACTCTCCCTTAGCGTCTCCAATCTGAATTGGCCTTCTTCAGGTGACTGCTGCTCCTGGGCAGTTGTCCAGTGCAATGGCAATGACGGAGTCACCCGTTTATGGCTTCCCGCAAGAGGCCTCCGTGGATCCATCTCTCCCTCTTTCTCAAAGCTCACTAAACTCACTCAACTCAATCTCTCCCACAATTGCTTCTCGGGTCCTCTCCCAGATGGCTTCTTCTCCTCCTTCACCACCCTCCAAATCGTTGACTTGAGCTTTAACTGTCTCTCTGGACCCTTACCAATCTCTGCTACCTTGCCGATAACCCTCCAGACATTGGACTTGTCCAGTAATCAGTTCAATGGGTCAATCCAATCTTCATTTCTATGGCCAGCATTGAACCTGCGTAGTTTCAATGTCTGCAACAACAGCTTCACTAGAGGAATCCCTTCTTCTATCTGCGTCGGTGTTTCCCCCTCGATTGTGACTCCTGATTTCTCTGACAATCGCTTTCAAGGTCTGATTGGTCAAGGATTCGGGGCATGTGAGAAGCTGGAGGTTTTACGAGCAGGCTTTAATCTCCTCTCAGGACCTCTCCCGAATGATATTTACAGCGCAGGAGCACTGCATGAGATCTTCTTGCCGCGTAATAAGCTCAACGGGAAAATTAGCGAATCCGTTATCAACCTCACTAACCTCAGAATCCTTGCACTCTTTGGTAATGAGTTCTCGGGTTTGATTCCTAATGGTGTTGGGAACCTCTCTAATCTGGAGCAGTTGCTACTTCACATCAACAGCTTGAATGGAACTCTGCCCCAATCTCTGATGAACTGCACCAGCCTCAAGGTGCTTAAATTACGGGCCAATAATTTTGTAGGGGAATTGTCTGCCCTTGATTTCTCTAAACTGCAACAATTGATAAAAGTTGATTTGGGGAACAATTATTTCAACGGTAGCCTTCCGGCAAGCCTTTTCTCTTGTAAGGCACTCAATGCAATTGGACTTGCCAGTAACCAGCTAGAGGGAGAGTTATTGCCAGACATAGTCGCATTGCAATCTTTGTCCTTTCTATCACTTTCTAACAACACCCTAACCAATATCAGAGGGGCATTCCAGATTCTGAGGGTTGTAAAAACCTCAGCACAATCCTCGTCTAAATGAATTTTTTTGGGGAGGCACTGCCTAATGTTGAAAGCTTTGAAGGATTTCAAAATCTATGGATTCTGGCTTTGTGTGGCTGCCAATTAACCGGTCAAATTCCCAATTGGCTCAACGAGATGATGAAGTTGGAGGCCCTTGGCTTGTCTCTTAATAAACTCACAGGCTCAATTCCAGGCTGGATGGGGAATCTTCCAAACCTATTTTACCTGGACTTGTCTGTAAACTTCCTTTTGGGAGACTTCCCAAAGGAACTTATTCGACTTCCCGAATTGTCTTCGCAGCCAATTGCCGACTTGATAGACCTTAGTTATTTATTGTTGCCCTTGTTTGTACAGCGTAAGAACGCTTCTAATTTGCAATATAATCGGCTTGCCTACCTGCCACCAGCAATATACTTGGGAAGCAACAGCCTCACTGGTAACATCCCAGTTGAGATTGGACAAATGAAGTTCATCCATATCCTGGATCTCAGTAATAATAGTTTTTCTGGCACTATTCCAGACCAAATATCTACGCTCACAAACATGGAAAAACTGGACCTCTCTGGGAACAATCTTTCTGGGAAAATCCCTGCATCCCTTAAGAATCTTAATTTCTTGTCTTACTTTAGTGTTGCAAACAACAACCTTCATGGTTTAATACCGGCAGGTAGACAATTTGATACCTTCTCCAGTTCCAGCTACGAAGGAAATCCGGGATTGTGTGGCCCAATTCTGCAGCGCCCTTGCTTCGATTCATCATCCACTAAATGGCCTTTAGGATCTAGACGAAGAAGCCCAAATACGAAACTCATTGTTGGACTTCTCTTTGGGATATTGTTTTTCGTTGGTGTCATCTCGACTGTGCTAGTACTGTGGATGTTGACCAATAGGAGGATCGTTACGAGAGGTGACCATGATATATTTGACTTGGAAACAGTATCTGATAACTCTACTTCAAGAATATCAGCTGAAGTTGGCTAGGATACCATTCTGGTCATGTTGTTTCCGAAACAACAAAAGAAATCAAGGATCTCTCAATAGCCAAGATATGATCTTGAAAGCTGCTGACAATTTCAACCAAGGAAATGTCATTAGTTGTGGAGGATTGGTGTTGTTTATAAATCTACTCTAGAAAATGGGACCACTGTCACTGTGGCTGTTAAGAAACTGTCGGGAGAAATTGGAGCACCTACAGCATCTCATTCACAATAGTGTGTAAAAATTTGTTATATAAAGAAAACTGTGGAGAGAGATGTGTCAATACTTGTTTTAATACTACATCCAGCAAATTGGCAGATTAAATATAAATCTTATTATTATTATTATTATTATTATTATTATTTTTATTAATATTATTATTATTTTATTAATATTATTATTATTATTGTTGTTGTTGTTGTTGTTGTTGTTGTGAGTGTTTAAATGGCATAATTCTCGCAAAACATGGGCGCAATTGGCAGATTAGATTTAGGAGAGATTACATCAAGTGGTTTAACATAGAAATTATGATACCAATATGCAATTTCCAAAACACAAAAGAAGTTGTGGTTATTCACAATTAATCACCCTAAGGATCTTAATTATGAAAAAGATAGATAATGGAACACACAATCTTTGAAAAATAAAGATTTTACTAATTATTTGAAAACGATTACAAAATTTATCTAAAAAATTATTGCACTCAAAACTCTCACAGAAAAAGAAAATCAACAACCTTTTAATCTCTCTTTGACAATAAGATGAGCACTCTCAACAAATTCCCACAAAAATCAGAATTATTTCTCTTAATTACCTTAATCTCTTGAAAGATTCTATCTAGTTATATAATAGAGTTCATCCAATTTAAAATAAAGAAATACAATCTTACGTAACCAAATATACTATTAACAAGGTAACAGAGACCAAAATAAATAAGGAAACCAATTTTGATAAGAAAACATATTTTTCCGTCCAGCGACTTTTGCACCTTTCCCGCATATGTGCCAAAGTGCTTATGCACCTTTCTAGACTGTCTTACTTTCCTATTTTACTGCAAATCATCTTTTGCACCACTTGAGTAAATTTGATTACATGTCAAACAAGACAATCCGATTTCCAATGAAGCTCCACTATTATTGGGTTTCGAACTGAACAAAAAACACAAGTTCTACTTCTCCTAACAAATAACTTACCTTTCTGTGGCAAATAACAAAATAATATACATATATAGTTAGGCTATAAAGAAAGATTCTTTCACTTTAATATAAAGAAAGGATATCTATTTAGAGAGTTAAATAGATAAATTTATTTTTGACATTTTCTAGAGAAGATCTATATACTGAATAGATCACATTCACCAAATTTCAAAAAAAAACAAAAAAAAAAACCCTCAACCTTGGAGAGCGTGTATTGAAAAATTGATATATTATGAGCATTTTCGACCATTGAAAATTTTGATGATCATTTCACCTACTTCTAAGTTGAAAATTTTAATGAAATTTGGTGGAGGTCTACAAAATTCCAATAAAAACAATTCATCAATGTACCACACTAAATGAAATTCCTTCTTTTTGCTAAAGCGAGAGAATCCAGCTTTATAACATAGTGTGCGTTCTATCTCTCTCTCTATATATATATGAGTGATGATATATATACCAACTTAAATGATTAAGTTAGTAAATCAAATAATGTGTTAGAAAGTACATTGATAAACTGTTCAAACATACCTCACAAATTAACAAGTGCACTTTTTAACGCATCATTTAGTCCGTTGATTAATTAATTACTTAAATTAGGACATATATTATTACTATATCTCTTTTTATATATATGCTTCAAGCAGACGCCATGCACCGATTTAATTAAATATTCCCATCTCTCTTTCAACAACTAAAACTAAAAGCCTTCAACGGTAAAAAAGATGCTAGGTGCTGGTGAATCAACAAATTAGGCAATCCTAGTTCACCCCACTTTTAACCTGATACATATTTTCGTAATTCCTTTCTTCTCCCCACCTTTTATTCCGATACCAAATAAAATCTTAATTCAAAATTTAACGCCCACCTCAACATCTAGGAACAGTGGTGTAGCCAGAAAATTTGACTAGTGAAATCAAAAACAAAATTATTTTATTTTTGAGATCTCTAATTAAATAATTAATGTACTAAATTCTCAACATAAAGCAAATTGTATCTTTGACGGTTGAAATAAGAAATTTAAATTTCTTAAAAGGTACCAAAGTCAAAAGTAACTCTTAATTAGATTTAGAGAAAGTATATAATTTTGACCCCATATAATAGTATTTTCCTCCAAACTATGTGGTGTCAAGGAGTATCAAATGTCACATAAAGTTCAAATAACACAAAAGTATCATATTCAAGTGTATATTCTTAAAACTAAGTGGGGTCAATTGAACCCAATCTTGGCAAGGTAGCCACACTCCTGCCTAGGAAGCACGGGTACTTTGGGCAAGTACTTGTTCGGACACGCCTTAGACAAGGGTACAAGTACAGACGTGGCATGGACACGCTATGTGGTGTGCCGGATATAATAGGTATTTAAAAAACATTGGACATAGGTAGGTAACAGTTTTTTACTTTTTTAAAAGAGGAGTCAATTCGTAATATTTAACAATACTTGGGTGTCTTATATTAAATTAAAAATATATTTACGCATAAGACATATTCACATTCCAACGTAAATCATCAATTTCATTCAAACGCAATCGTCTCATCGTCATCGACAATATCATCTTTCTCGACATTCTATGTTCTTCGGTCTTCTCACAGTCACAAGTACGTCGTCCTTCCTTCTTCCCCTATATATTTTTGAACTAAAGCAATAACAAATCAGCCATGATTTTGCTTTTGAAACAAATAGATTGAGTTTCTTACTAGTAGAGTTCTTTGGATATAGAAGTTTCTAATCCATGTTAAAAATTTATATGTTATTATGTTTTGAATTTTTGCTTTGAGAACATTTTAATTTATTATTATATGTGATAGTATATTTTATTTATGGAATTTATATTAGTTATGGTATTGTTTAATTATATGTTTTTGGTCAAAACATTGCATAGATAGGATATTTTATTTA
The DNA here is from genome assembly GCA_021464415.1 of Lonicera japonica. Classification (NCBI taxonomy): domain Eukaryota; kingdom Viridiplantae; phylum Streptophyta; class Magnoliopsida; order Dipsacales; family Caprifoliaceae; genus Lonicera; species Lonicera japonica. Next base: position 26,690,696 of record CM038471.1, read on the forward strand.
TATAATCTTTCTTTAATTATGTATTTCCTTTATTGTTATCCTGGGGTTTAGTTTGCGTCTTATACATACCCAATTTAGGAGTCTTTGTAATCACACAATTATCAATAGAACTTTTTCGTTATTTCATTATTTCATATACAATTCAATTTGGTATCAGATGAATTCAAAAAGATCAAGTCACATGAATAAACACAGTGATCTATTGTGTTTTTGTCGCGTTTGTTGTTACTTGGTTTGAGAATTTTGTTTCGGTACCCATGTATTTCGAACCCAATTGTAGCTTGTGGTTCGTATCTCCGCTTAATTTTTGATGAAACTTCCATGGTGATTGACCACATGAATATGGTGCTCCATGCCTCCACTCAGTTGCTGTGCTACCATTTATGGCTTTAATTTGTTTCAAGTTGGGAATGTTTGTTCAACATGTTCCACCTTGAGGGGGAGTGTTGAAAATCAATATTATATTATTTGTGAGAGTATATTTTATTTATGGAATTTATATTAGTTATGGTATATGTCTTTGGTCAAAACATTAAACAATCAGCAGATAAGAGTATTTTCTTTATGTATTCATTCTTTAGTTATATTTTTTCTTTTATTGTTATCCAAGGGATTATTTTGAAACCCATATATACTCCCTTTAAGAGTTTTTGTAATCACACAATTATCAATACAACTCTCATATTCTACTTTTTTTTCTTTATTTTATTCTCTAGTATACAATTCAACTAAAAACAACACGCAACCCCCGCCAAAGGATTTCTAAACCCAACAAACTCATGATCAATAATTGAACACGACTCAGCCGAATAAATCAAAGATCAATTTTTTGGAGAGGTCTCTTACTAGAAAGTGACCACAAATTTATATAGTACATCGTCCACCTTTTTATGGGCTATAAGATATTGTCTGCTTTGACCATTTTTCTTTTATTTCTAAAAAGTCTCTTACTAAAAAGGATTAGTAATCACACATATATAATAATTAGTTCTCCTGACTTAGACGATATGAGACGAATACCCATGTTGTATAACCCGTTAGCAACTAGTACAATCACAATGGGGCACCTTCAACAGCTCACCATAATACTATGTAAAAATTTGTTATATAAAGCTAGATAACAGTAAAATTGATGAATATAATGTGCTCTTTACTATGTCTGTCTATTATATATATATATATATATATATTTCCAAAGCCTGTTTGCCAAAAATGCTGAGGGAGTTGACATAGTCAACACTTGTTTTACTACTACACATCCAGCAAATTGGCAGACTAAATATAAATCTTTGAAATTACTTTTATTAGCATAATGGTTGTGAAGGTTTAAATGGCATAATCCTGGCCTCCCAAATGGGATATTAAAATTTAGGAGATATTACATCAAGTGGTTTGACATATATATATACACGGGTGATGATATATGTACCAACATAAATGAGTAAGTTTATAAATCAAATAATGTGTCAGAAAGTGTATTGGTCAGTGTTTCAAATAGTCACTATTCATTGAACAGTGCACTTTCTGACACATCATTTAATACATATATCATTACTCTCTCTCTCTCTCTATATATATATATATATGCGTGTGTGTGTTTTAAACCGACCCCACACATTGCTTAAAATATCCCTTCTCTCTCGCAACTAAAACTAGAAGTCCAAAGGCTAAAAATGATACCAATGAATCTATTAGGCATCCTAACGTTATACAATGTGGGTGTATATATATCTCAACATTCTATAACATATGTGAACATCCAAGTAGTTTTTCGGCAGATTTAGCAACGGGTCCCGCCCAGTCAACTTTGGGTCAGGTCCACTGATCAACTTTGTGTTAGGTATTGCTATATGTCAACATCTCTCTCCAGGATATTTGTAAAGTATAGCCTCCCACCTGATTGATAAGCGCTATTTTCGCATCTTCAATTCCAATTCTTCTTGTTTATTTGATCAAATAAAAAACTGTCTTCTTATTGATTTCTATTGACAATGATCAAACACAATAAAGAGTCCCCCACTCTAATCTCCTCTGCCAATACTCCTCCATCACCTTCTAACAGCCATTCTATTATTTTTGACCACCGGCAACCACTGCTGCGCTGCCAACTAACCACCCTTAACAACCACAGCTTGTACCTAGTGGTATTTGGAATCATCCTCCTCTTTTGCTATGCCAGTGCTACCTATAATGAAATGGATCGTGCCACTCTCTCGTCACTCTCCCTTAACGTCTCCAATCTGAATTGGCCTTCTTCAGGTGACTGCTGCTCCTGGGAGGGTGTCCGGTGCGATGGCAATGACCGAGTCACCCGTTTATGGCTTCCCGCAAGAGGCCTCCGTGGATCCATCTCTCCCTCTTTCTCAAAGCTCACTAAACTCACTCAACTCAATCTCTCCCACAATTGCCTCTCGGGTCCTCTCCCAGATGGCTTCTTCTCCTCCATCACCACCCTCCAAATTGTTGACATGAGCTTTAACTGTCTCTCTGGACCCTTACCAATCTCCACTACCTTGCCGATAACCCTCCAGACATTGGATTTGTCAAGTAATCAGTTCAACGGGGCTATCCAATCTTCATTTCTACGGCCAGCAATGAACCTGCGTAGTTTCAATGTCAGCAACAACAGCTTCACTGGAGGAATCCCTTCTTCTATCTGCGTCAGCGTTTCCCCGTCGATTGTGATTCTTGATTTTTCCGACAATGACTTTTAAGGTCCGATTGGTCAAGGATTCGGGACATGTGAGAAGCTGGAGGTTTTACGAGCAGGCTTCAATTTCCTCTCAGGACCTCTCCTGGATGATATTTACAGCGCAGGAGCACTGCAGGAGATCTTCTTGTAAGGTAATAAGCTCAATGGGCCAATTAGCGATCCGTTATCAACCTAGCTAACCTCAGAATCCTAGCACTCTTTGATAATGAGTTCTCGGGTTTGATTCCTAAGGGTATTGGGAAGCTCTCTAATCTGGAGCAGTTGCTACTTCACATCAACAGCTTGAGTGGCACTCTGCGCCAATCTCTGATGAACTGCACCAGCCTCAAGGTGCTGAATTTACCGGCCAACAATTTTTTGGGGGAATTGTCTGCCCTTGATGTGAGTTTAGGCTCACATTTGGTGGATTTTGGTGTTTTGTGGCAGAGGACCCCATGATCGATCATGGGTTGCCCATGATCGATCATGGTCCCGGGCATTTTGCCTATTAAGTGTGTTTTAGCTCATTTGTGCACATATGCTTGTTTTTGCCTAGAATTGACTTGAGAGCTAAATTTTGTGAGAATTTTTTCTTGTGTGCTTGTAATCATCTCTTTGTTCCAATTATCAATAGAAGCTATCGTCTGTGTGGATTAGTGGCTTTTACGCTGACACCACGGTAAAACCTTGTTTTGTGCGATTGTTGCTTTATTTCCTATTTTCTCTATTGTGGGTGTGCTTTTTTGTGTCGGTTCTTCTTTCGGGTAAACCAAGTGAGCTTGTGAGATCCTCCCAGTTGCGTCGTGCTCGGTTGTGAGCGGTTTGGCGCAACAAATTGGTATCAGAGCCTAAAACGAGAAAGGTGGGATTTGTGTCGCACGCCAAGTGTTTGATAAAATTCCAAGGTGAGATTTTTCAATCTTTGACTCGTTGTTGGTTTGTCAAGTTCTTTGGTGATTGAAGATGACTACTTCTAAGACCTCAAAGGTGTCAGCGATAAAGTTTGACGTAGAGAAATTCGACGGAAAGTTGGTCAATTTCGGCATGTGGCAATGCCAAATGCGCGATGTCTTGATCCAACAGGAGTTGCATAAGGCATTGTTGGGTGTGGCAGCTAAGCCCACGACGATGACAGATGTTGAATGGGAAGAGTATGATTTGAAGGCTTGTAGCACTATCCGGTTGCATCTAGCTCAAAATGTGATATACTACGTTATGCGTGAGAAATCCGCGGCTAGCATATGGAAGATACTGGAAGAGAAATACATGACGAAGAGCATATATAATCGTCTCTATCTCAAGAAGAAGCTGTTTCGGTTTGAATATGCTAGAGGTACATCAATGAGTGAGCATGTCGATGAGTTTAACAAGATGATTTCGGATTTGTTAAACTTGAACGAGGACATGAAAGATGAGGATAAGGCTATCTTGTTGCTCAATTCACTTCCGGAATCCTATGACCATTTGAGCACCACTTTGTTATATGGCAAGGATTCAGTGAAATATGAGGACGTTTCTTCGGCACTGCTTGGTAATGAGCAGAGACAGAGGGAGAAATGTAGTACATCGTCCGATGCGTTGGTGACGCGGGGAAGGACAGATGATCGGAAACAAGCAAAGCACAACAACTCTCGGTCCAAGTCACGTACTAAGTACTTGGATAACATGGAATGTTACAAGTGCAAAAGGAAAGGGCATATGAAGAAGAATTGTCCTAACGCTTGGGTAGACAAGGGGAAGAAGAAGAATGCGGATGATACCGCGAATTCTGTTACTTCAGGGGATGATGATTTCGAGAGTATGTTAGTGGTTACTCCTAGGGAAAGCTCAACGGACGAGTGGGTTTTAGACTCGGGTTGTTCGTACCACATGTGTCCAAACAAGGACCTTTTCCATACCTTGACGAAGGTGAATGGAGGAACGGTTTTGATGGGCAATGATCACGTTTGTAGGACGGAGGGTATTGGAACGATCAAGTTGAAGCTACATGACGGAGCAATCAGAACTCTGAATGAAGTTAGGTACATCCCGGATCTGAAGAAGAATTTGATTTCTTTGGGTTCTTTAGATTCCAACGGGTGCAAGATTGTGCTCGAGGGTGGAATGCTAAAGGTTACTTCCGGTGCCTTGGTGTTGATGAAGGGAAAGAAAGAGGGTAATCTCTATTTCCTTCAAGGTAGTACGGTGACGGGCAGTGCTTCAGTTTCTACGGAAGCTGGTGGAGCAAGTACAAGTTCGGATTCTACGAGATTATGGCACATGAGATTGGGACATGCCGGGGAGAAGGCGATGACGGTGTTATGTAAACAAGGTTTGCTCAAGGGTGCGAAGAGCTGCAAGCTGGAGTTTTGCGAGCATTGTGTGCTCGGAAAACAAACACGGGTAAAGTTTGGGACGGCTATTCATTGCACGAAGGGGTTGCTTGACTACATACACACGGATGTCTGGGGACCTTCCAAGACGAAATCCTTAGGAGGTAATCATTACTTTGTTACATTTGTAGATGATTTCTCTAGGAGGATTTGGGTATATCTCATGAAGCACAAAGACGAGGTCTTTGGGGTGTTTCTAAGGTGGAAGAAGATGGTCGAAAATCAGCTTGGTAGGAAGATCAAGGTGCTTAGATCCGATAATGGCGGAGAGTACACTAGTGATCCGTTTAAGGAGTACTGTCAAGATGAGGGAATTGTTCGCCATTTCACGGTTAGAGGTACACCACAGCAAAACGGAGTAGCTGAGAGGATGAACCGTACCTTACTTGAAAAAGTGAGGTGTATGCTGTCAAATGCAAATTTGGGGAAACAGTATTGGGCGGAGGCCTTATCTTATGCGAGCTACATCGTGAACGTGTTGCCATCTTCAGGGGTCGATTACAAAACTCATATGGAGGTTTGGACAGGATCTCATGCGAGTTACGATTCATTACACATATTTGGGTGTCCGGCTTATTATCACGTCCGTGAAGATAAGATTGATCCAAGAGCCCGGAGAGCGATCTTTATGGGTTCAAGATTTGGAGTCAAGGGATACAAGTTGTGGTGTCTACAAGACCGGAAAATGATCGTTAGCAGAGATGTTACATTTGATGAGGCGTCTTTGCTCAAGATGCCTACGGGAGAAAATGTAAAGGCTCTCGATGAGAGTGAGAATAGCGGAGTGGTGCAAACGGAAGTTACTACGCCGGTGGTGACTATTCCGGTGCAATCGGAAGTGACTAATCCGGTTGATTCTTCCGATAGTGATTCGGAGAATGGGGAGATTCCTATTGAGGGGTCTAGTCAACAACAACGAGAGGTACCGTCTTTGGCGAGTGGAAGAGAGCCTAGAGCTCGACGAGCACCGCAACGATTTGGCTATGAAGATAGTGTGGCATATGCATTGATGGTTTATGGCGATGAACCGACTTCTTATCGGGAGGCAGTGGCGGATAGTCATTGTGATGAATGGAAGGCGGCCATGGGTGAGGAGATGCATTCTCTTCATAAAAATGAAACATGGGATCTTTGCAAGTTGCCAAAAGGGAAAAAGTCAATTGGGTGCAAATGGGTGTTTGCCAAGAAAGACGGGGTTCTAGATTCGGATGTTCGGTATAAAGCAAGATTAGTAGCTAAGGGATTTGCACAGCGGGAAGGGGTGGATTATAATGAAGTCTTCTCTCCGGTAGTAAAACACACTTCCATTAGAGTGCTATTAGCTATGGTATCGCAGTTTGACTTAGAGCTTGAACAACTCGATGTCAAGACGGCGTTCTTGCATGGGGATCTAGAGGAGGAGATTTATATATCTCAACCGGAGGGGTTCAAGGTTGTTGGCAAGGAGGAGTGTGTTTGTAAACTGAAGAAGTCCTTGTATGGGTTGAAGCAATCGCCTAGACAATGGTACAAGAAGTTTGACACATTCATGATGGCTCAGAAATTCAAGCGGAGTGACTTTGATCATTGCGTTTACTTCAAGAAACTCAAAGGGGATTCATTTATCTACTTACTCTTATATGTTGATGATATGCTTATTTGTTCATCGAGTATGTCTGATATCAACACGGTGAAGGCTCAATTGAGTCTCGAGTTTGAGATGAAGGACTTGGGTGGAGCTAAGAAGATTCTGGGAATGGAGATAGTAAGGGAGAGAAAGAAGGGAAGATTGTGCCTCACTCAGAGGCAATATCTAGAGAAAGTGGTAGCCCGGTTTGGGATGCAGGACTCAAAGCCTGTGAGTGTTCCATTGGCTCCGCACTTCAAGCTCTCGGCAACTATGGCTCCAGAAACAGAGGAAGAGGTGGAGTATATGGCTCGAGTTCCGTATGCTAGTGCGGTAGGAAGCTTGATGTATGCCATGGTGTGTACTCGACCGGATATTGCTCAGGCAGTGAGCACTGTTAGTAGGTTTATGGGAAATCCGGGGAAACAGCATTGGAATGCCGTTAAGTGGATTTTGCGGTATCTACAAGGGACGAAGAATAAGGGATTGGTGTATCAGAGAACCGAGGGGTCTATTATTTGCGGGTATGTTGATTTGGACTATGCTGGGGATCTTGACAAGCGACGATCGACCACGGGGTATGTTTTCACATTTAGTGGTGGTCCGATTAGCTGGAGGTCGATGTTGCAAGGTGTAGTGGCGTTGTTTACTACGGAAGCAGAGTATATTGCAGCAACAGAGGCAGTCAAGGAAGCATTGTGGCTTCGGGGTTTGATAGGTGATTTGGGGATGGTTCAGGAGAATGTCGATATACATTGTGATAGCCAGAGTGCTATTCATTTGGCCAAGAACCAGGTTCATCACGGACGGACGAAGCACATCGATGTTCAGTTTCATTTTATACGGGAGATTATCGAGAGTGGTGAAGTAATTTTGAAGAAAATTGGCACCAAGGATAATCCCGCAGATATGATGACGAAGGTGGTACCGACAACTAAGTTTGAGCATTGCTCGACTTTGGTTAACATTCTTCGGTGTTGAGGCCCCATTCGGGGGTGGAGGCTCTTCGGGGCCGGGTGTGATGCTATAGCAGTATTGATGGAGGAACAATGGGAGTGAGGTGTGCAATTTGCTGGACGGGATCGCTGCATGGTTCGCCAAGGTGGAGATTTGTGAGTTTAGGCTCACATTTGGTGGATTTTGGTGTTTTGTGGCAGAGGACCCCATGATAAATCATGGGTTGCCCATGATCGATCATGGTCCCGGGCATTTTGCCTATTAAGTGTGTTTTAGCTCATTTGTGCACATATGCTTGTTTTTGCCTAGAATTGACTTGAGAGCTAAATTTTGTGAGAATTTTTTCGTGTGTGCTTGTAATCATCTCTTTGTTCCAATTATCAATAGAAGCTATCGTCTGTGTGGATTAGTGGCTTTTACGCCGACACCACGGTAAAACCTTGTTTTGTGTCGGTTCTTCTTTCGGGTAAACCAAGTGAGCTTCTGAGATCCTCCCAGTTGCGTCGTGCTCGGTTGTGAGCGGTTTGGCGCAACACTTGATTTCTCCAAACTGCAACAATTGATAACAGTTGACTTGGGGAACAATTATTTCAACGGTAGCCTTCCGGCAAGCCTTTTCTCTTGCAAGGCGCTTAATGCAATTCGACTGACCAGTAACCAGCTAGAGGGAGAGATATTTCCAGACATAGTCGCATTGCAATCTTTGTCCTTTTTATCACTTTCTAATAACACCCTAACCAATATCAGAGGGGCGTTCCAGATTCTGAGGGGTTGTAAGAACCTCAGCACAATCCTCGTCTCAAAAATTTTTTTTGGGGAGGCACTGCCTAATGTTGAAAGCTTTGAAGGATTTCAAAATCTACAGATTCTGGCTTTGGGTGGCTGCCAATTAACTGGTCAAATTCCCAATTGGCTCAAGGAGATGACGAAGTTGGAGGTCCTCGACTTGTCTCTTAATAAACTCACAGGCTCAATTCCAGGTTGGATGGGGAGTCTTCCAAACCTATTTTACCTGGACTTGTCTGTAAACTTACTTTTGGGAGACTTCCCAAACGAACTTATTCGACTTCCAGAAATGTCATCTCAGCCAATTGCCGACTTGATAGACCTTCGTTATTTAGAGTTGCCCTTGTTTGTACCGTTAGAAAACGAAGAAAAAATAAAAATCAAACAAATATTCAATAGTCAATATTTTTTTAAAATGAGAGAAAAATTCAAATGGCCAATTTTCTACACATTCTAGAAAATGTTGATTTTTTGAATGGTTTAGTGAATTTTTTTCAAAATATGCAAACTAAGGTTATAAAATTTCAAGATTGGTGGATGCTTGTTGGTGTATAAATAGAGGGTACTTGTATGCATTTTATCATCAACAACAAGAGCTCTAAATTAAGAAGAGAGTAAAAGAGTGAGTAGAGAGAAAAATTAGAAGTGAAGTGTCTAGGTGAGAGCTTTGCAGTTTCTAATTTTTCAGAGTGTTGAGTGAGAAAAATAGAAGCAATTTTCTAGACGAGAAAAATTGCAGTGTCTATTTTGAGTGTTGAGAGAAACACAGTGTGTGTATAGGTCTGCTGACCAGTCTTGTAAACCACTATTTCTTTGATATAGTAAATTTGGTGCGCTCTGTGGACTAGTGGCAATTTGTCGATACCACGTAATTCTTGTGTTGTGAGATTGGTATATTGTTGTGCCAAATAATTTTATTGTGCAATCTTTTTTTTGTCATTTATATCCCAAGATCCTACTTGAAAACTAGTAGCATCTAGTTTGTTCTCAACAACTGGTAGTGAGTTGAGAGAAAAATTAGAAGTGAAGTGTCTAGGTGAGAGCTTTGCAGTTTCTAATTTTTCAGAGTGTTGAGTGAGAAAAATAGAAGCAATTTTCTAGACGAGAAAAATTGCAGTGTCTATTTTGAGTGTTGAGAGAAACACAGTGTGTGTATAGGTCTGCTGACCAGTCTTGTAAACCACTCTTTTTTTTGATATAGTAAATTTGGTGCGCTCTGTGGACTAGTGGCAATTTGCTGATACCACGTAATTCTTGTGTTGTGAGATTGGTATATTGTTGTGCCAAATAATTTTATTGTACAATCTTTTTTTGTCATTTATATCCCAAGATCCTACTTGAAAACTAGTAGCATCTAGTTTGTTCTCAACAACTGGTATTAGAGGATCATGTTCTAGTGCGAGTTATAGCAGAAGAAGGAAAAGGAATTGAAAAATTCGACGGCCAAGATTTCGGTTTCTGGCGAATGCAAATTGAAGATTATTTGTACCGGAAGAAGCTGCATCTTCTTCTACTTGGCACCAAACCGGAAGATATGAAAGATGACGAATGGGCACTACTTGACAGGCAAGTGTTAGGAGTCATTCGTTTGTCATGATGTTAGTGTTATCTAGTATGTATCAAAAGCCATCAGCAAACAACAAAGTACATTTGATGAAGAAATTATTCAATCTGAAGATGGCGAAAAATTCTTCAGCAGCAGAACACCTGAATAATTTTAACACCATCATCAGCCAGTTGTCTACTGTTAAAATTAAGTTCAATGATGAAGTTCAAGCCTTGATAATTTTAGCCTCGCTACCGAATAGCTGGGAGGCCATGAGAACTTCTGTGAGCAATTCTACCGGGAAAGACAGGCTCAAATACACCGACATCAGAGATTTGATTCTGAATGAGGAGATTCGCCGAAGATATTCCGGTGAACTGTGCACTTCCGGCTCAGCCTTGAATGTTGAATCACGAGGCATAAATTCAACAAGAGAAAATGGTGGCTACAGAAATAGATCAAGGAACGGCAGGTCAAAGTCAAGGGCTCCAAACAAATCCAACAAATCTCAAAACCAAAATAATCAAAAGGTTATTGAGTGTTGGAATTGTGGCAAAACCAGACACTACAGAAATCAGTGTCGAGCACCAGAAAAGGCTACAGAAAAGAGGACTGAAGCAAACGTTGTTGCAAAACAGTTAGAAGATGCATTGATATGCTCTATGGAGAGCAAAACAGAGTCATGGGTGTTAGATTCCGGAGCATCTTTTCACGCCACCTAAAGTAGAGAATTATTCTCAAGTTTCGAACCAGGAAATTATGGAAAGGTTTATCTTGGTAATGATCAGCCATGCGACGTGGTCGGCAAGGGCGAAGTAAATATCAAGTTAAATGGGTTCGTGTGGAAGCTGAATGATGTCCGCCACATCCCTGACTTAAGGAAGAATTTAATCTCGGTGAGCCGGCTAGCAAATGAAGGTTATGTCACAACCTTCAGCCGGGATACATGGAAGGTTTCCAAATCTGCAATGGTAATTGCACGTGGCAGTATGTTAGGCACTCTTTATATGACGGAAGGTGCTCGTGGGTCAATTACAGTTGCCACAAGCAAAGACGATCCCAATATATGGCACCAGAGACTTGGTCATATGAGTGAAAAGGGACTGAAGGCCATGCACGCAAAAGGGAAGCTAGCAGGGTTTCAGTCAACTAATATTGACCTATGTGAAAGTTGCATCTACGGGAAGCAAAAACGAGTTTGCTTCAGTATAAGTGGCAGAACTCCAAAGCAAGAAAAGCTTGAGTTAGTACACACAGATGTATGGGGACCAGCTCCAGTTTCATCCATTGGCGGGAAGTCATACTTTGTGACTTTTATTGATGACCATTCCAGGAAGGTGTGGGTTTATTTCTTGAGACACAAATCTAAGGTGTTTGAAGTGTTCAAGAAATGGAAAGCCATGGTAGAGAATGAAACATGCCAGAGGATCAAGAAACTGAGATTCGACACTGGTGGAGAATATGAAGATGGAGAGTTCAAAAGATTCTGTTATATAAATGGAATCAAGTTGGAGAGGACAGTTCCAGGAACCCCACAACAGAACGGCGTGGCAGAAAAAATGAACAGAACACTAACTGAGAGAGCCAGAAGTATGCGTTTACAGGCAGGCTTACCTAAGGAATTCTGGGCAGAGGCAGTCAGTACTGCAGCTTACCTAATCAACAGAGGACCGTTAGTACCGTTGGAGCACAGAATACCAGAAAAGGTCTGGAGTGGCAAAGAGATAAAACTTTCTCATCTTAAAATTTTCGGTTGTGTCGCATATGTACATATTAGTGATCAAGCTAGAAGTAAGCTGGATCCTAAATCACAGAAGTGTACTTTTGTTGGATACGGCGGAGATGATTTCGGTTATAGATTGTGGGATGACAAGAACCAAAAAATTATCAGAAGCAGATATGTCATATTTAATGAGAAGGTGATGTACAAGGACAGAGACGCATCTGATTCAAGTAATTCAATACAGCATAATCCTATGTATGCCGATATTGGTGATATTCCAGAAAGCAGTCAGACAGAACAGACAGAAGAAAGTTCTCAGACAGAGGAAGCAATACAACATGACAATACGCAACAGACGGAGGCAGAAGAACCTTCAGCTCAAACTCCTGTACTTAGGCGGTCTTCCCGGCCTCATGTACCAAATAGGAGATACTTAAATTACTTGCTGCTGACTGATGGAGGTGAACCTGAATGCTATGATGAAGCATGTCATGTACATGATGCGAGCAAGTGGGAGCTTGCAATGAAAGATGAGATGAAGTCCCTCATCTCGAATAAGACGTGAGAGCTAGCCGAGCTATTAGAAGGGAAAAAGGCTTTACATAACAAATGGGTGTATCGAGTTAAAGAGGAGCACGATGACTCCAGGAGGTACAAGGCAAGATTGGTAGTGAAAGGATTTCAGCAAAAAGAAGGAATTGACTACACCGATATCTTCTCGCCAGTTGTAAAGCTAACTACTATTCGGTCAGTTTTGAGTATTGTTGTAGCAGAAGATTTACACCTTGAGCAGTTAGATGTGAAAACTTCCTTTCTCCATGGTGATCTAGAGGAGGAAATATATATGCAGCAGCCTGAAGGTTTCTCAGTAAAAGGAAATGAGAAACTTGTTTGCAAATTGCAAAAGAGCTTGTATGGCTTAAAACAAGCTCCAAAACAGTGGTATAAGAAGTTTGATGGGTTTATACAAATGAATGGCTATTACAAGTGCAACGCTGACCATTGTTGTTACTTCAAAAGGTTTCAATCCAGTTACATCATTTTGTTACTTTATATTGATGACATGTTAGTAGTAAGCTCAAATATGGATGAAATTAGAAGGTTAAAGAAACAGTTGTCGAATGAGTTCGACATGAAAGACTTGGGTGCAGCGAAGCAGATTCTTGGGATGAGGATCAATAGAGACAAGCAAAGGGGCGTCTTGCAGTTGTCTCAGGCTGAGTATATTAGCCGTGTTCTAAAGAGGTTCAGCATGAGTGATGCTAAGCCAGTTAGCACACCCTTGGCTAATCATTTTCGATTATCCAAAGATCAGTCTCCCAAGAATAATGAAGAAGAAAACTTCATGGCTAAGGTACCATATGCCTCGGCCATTGGAAGTTTGATGTATGCTATGGTTTGCACGAGACCAGATATTGCTCATGCAGTGGGAGCTGTGAGTAGGTTCATGACAAATCCTGGCAAAGTGCACTGGGATGCTGTTAAGTGGATATTGCGATATCTACGAGGTACTACCAACAAATGCTTATGTTTCAGCAGAGGCGAGCTGAGACTTCAAGGATTTGTAGATTCAGATTTTGCTGCTGAGATAGATCATAGAAGAAGCACTACTGGTTATGTCTTTACAGTAGGTGCTACTATAGTCAGTTGGCTCTCACAACTATAAAAGATAGTTGCCTTATCTACTATAGAAGCAGAGTATGTAGCCATGACCGAGGCAAGCAAAGAAATGATTTGGTTAAAGGGTTTGTTAGTAGAATTGGGTTTCAGACAGACGAAGAATGCCTTGCATTTGATAGTCAAAGTGCTATACATCTAGCAAAGAATTCGGCATTTCGTTCGAGGACTAAGCACATAGGACTTCGGTATCTCTTCGTCAGATCACTCTTAGATGATGGAGTATTGACACTTCAAAAGATTCAAGGAAGTAAAAATCCAGTCGACATGTTAACCAAGGTAGCGACCAAAGATAAACTGGAGTTGTGCACAGCTTCAGTAAGTCTTCAAAACTAAAGACAAAGATGAGCGCACCACTACACACTAATCATTGACAGAGTTGGTTATATTATTTTTTCTCCAAGTGGGAGATTGTTAGAAAATGAAGAAAAATAAAAATCAAACAAATATTCAATGGTCAATATTTTTCTAGAATGAGAGAAAAATTCAAATGGCCAATTTTCTACACATTCTAGAAAATGTTGATTTTTTGAATGGTTTGGTGAAATTTTTCAAAATATGCAAACTAAGGATGTAAAATTTCAAGATTGGTGGATGCTTGTTGGTGTATAAATAGGGGGTACTTGTATGCATTTTATCATCAACAACAAGAGCTCTAAATTTAGAAGAGAGCAAAAGAGTGAGTAGAGAGAAAAATTAGAAGTGAAGTGTATATGTGAGAGCTTTGCAGTTTCTAATTTTTCAGAGTGTTGAGTAAAAAAAATAGAAGCAATTTTCTAGGCGAGAAAAATTGCAGTGTCTATTTTGAGTGTTGAGAGAAACACAGTGTGTGTATAGGTCTGCTGACCAGTCTTGTAAACCACTCTTTCTTTTGATATAGTAAATTTGGTGCGCTCTGTGAACTAGTGGCAATTTGCCGATACCACGTAATTCTTATGTTATGAGATTGGTATATTGTTGTGCCAAATAATTTTATTGTGCAATCTTTTTTTGTCATTTATATCCCAAGATCCTACTTGAAAACTAGTAGCATCTAGTTTGTTCTCAACATGTACAGTGTAAGAACGCTTCTAATTTGCAATATAATCGGCTTGCCCACCTGCCACCGGCGATATACTTGAGAAGCAACAGCCTCACTGGTAACATCCCTGTTGAGATTGGCCAAATGAAGTTCATCCATATCCTGGATCTCAGTTATAACAGTTTTTCTGGCACTATTCCTGGCCAAATATCTATGCTTACTAACATGGAAAAACTGGACCTCTCTAGGAACAATCTTTCTGGGAAAATCCCTACATCCCTCAAGCATCTTCATTTCTTGTCTTACTTTAGTGTTGCAAACAACAACCTTCAAGGTTTAATACCGGGAAGAGGACAATTTGATACCTTCTCCAGTTCCAACTACGAAGGAAATCCGGGATTGTGTGGCCCAATTCTGCAGCGCCCTTGCTTCAATTCATCATCCACTACACGGCCTTTAGGATCTAGACGAAGCAGCCCAAATAAGAAACTCATTGTTGGACTTCTCTTTGGGATATTGTTTGTCATTGGTGTTATCTCTACTGTGCTAGCACTGTGTATATTGTCCAATAGGAGGATCCTTCCGCGAGGTGACCCTGATAAAGTTGTTTTGGAAACTGTATCCTTTAACTTTACTTCTGGAGTACCAACTGAAGTTGGATAGGATAGCAATCTAGTCATATTGCTGAGAAGGCCGATGGAGCATTCCAACTTGATTGGCCCACTCGACTGAAAATTGCAAGGGGTTAGCTATGGGCTGGCTTATATACGCCTGATCTGTGAACAACGTATTGTAAATTATGGTATGAAGTCTAGCAACATTCTTGTAGATGAAAATTTTGAAGCCCATGTGGCGGATTTTGGATTGTCGAGATTGATTCTTCCTTATCAATCTCATGTCACCACAAGTGGTTTGGGAATTCTGTCAAGAGGCCAGCCATTAAAGAAGTAGTTGAATAGCTCAAGAATGTGGGATCTGCCAGACATACACCAAAACGAGACATGGGTAACTGTATGCTTATATGTGGTTGCAAAGATTTGAGTTTTTGTGAATGCAGATTTAATGCTCTATACCTTTATAGTACTAATTGGTGGTGCACTCAATCAGCAATTTTCCTTTATTTTCTTTTGCAAAGAAAATTTCCCTAATGATGATACATTATTGTTTAAAGATGAACTTGCACCTAGTTGATGAATCTAGACGCTTGGAAAGTGTGATGAGGAAGTACATGCTACTTCCTTCAAGATATAACTACTTGAACTCTTACTCTGTGTAATGACCAAAAAAAAATAACTTACTGCGTAAAGTACTTGAATGCATGAAGAGAAACTGTGTAACTAAGTTATATAAGCATAGTATCATAATCTCTTCTTAAAATGCAACATGGACATGGTCCCCATACATCCTTTCGAATAGACGTAGCATGGTTAGCAGAAAGTCTCAAGGTTTCTGCAGTAAAAAATCTCCTGTCAAGATTTGAGCTAAAAGTGGTGTAATCCAATAACCGGATATACATACTATATCATATTTTTTTAGGATAGGAAGCAATTCATAGAAGAGACGATACGATACGATTGATATATTTTTTTTGTGTCGAGGTACTATGTAAGATCTCTATGTAGTTTGTCTAATCCTACATGTCTAGTTACATAGATTAGTTGCAGTATATGGCATTTCTTTCCGTAACTTGCTTTAATAAGTCTTTTGCTGCTGTTTGGTTTATTGTTATACAAATTTGGATATGGACTAGTACTTTGTATATCCATTAGATTCATAGACTATGAAGCATAGACTTGACATGTGTTTCGACATGATGCGGGACATGTTGCGATTCTATGCTAATGCTACAGATCACTAATTAACAAAGAAGGCAACCGAATGATTATAGATAGGAAAACACACACATAAAGCAGACAACAACGATATACGTGGTATCGGCGAATCGCCCCTAGTCCACGGACATTCCTTCCTCAATGTATTCAAATGTACAAATACAAAATGGGTTACAAAATGCTCTACCAAGAACATTCAAATGAAAAATACAATATATTTTTCATACAAAAAACAAAACCCATCAACCCAATATTAAGTTAGCAAATTGTACCTTACGGTACACAAATTTTCTTCTTACAAATTTCCACTTACAAATTCAAATGGAGGAAATCAAATCCAAATTTTATCTTTCTCTCGGTAGAGAGAGAGCTGCCAATTCTCCTCTGCAATTCTTCTCTACATATTCTACTTCAACTTCTCTTTTCTATATATTAACCTAAAGGAAAATATCAAGGGAACAAGCAAGGGAACGAGAAAACAACTTTCCATATTTTTTGGGACAAAGCAATCAAATAGCCTCATTATTTGACTTTGGTGGCTCCAAAAAACAATAGGACACGCGACACGTAATTTTTCCAAAATATAGGACACGACACGTGGTTAGGGTTGGGGGTGAGGGGTGATACGTTCTTAATTAATTAATTATGCAATAAACATTGTAAATACTTAAGAATTCAATAAAATAAAACTAGATTGTATTAATAACCCAAGTACTCAAAACATGATCACTAAATTGTTCCATACTTAAAGTATCAAAAAACATACATAGACTAAATTATTCTATAGAATGATAGAAAACAAAAGGGGAATATAAAAAGTGGCTTAGTTGCGTCATCCTCAGTTGATATTGTAATGAAGAAACACTGAAAGTAGTAATCATCTAAATCAATTATCAAGTATTAGAGAATATAAAAAGGATGAACATTATAACTCACATTACTCAGCCTTCTGCGCATTCTATGAGCTGACTATTAAGGAAAAAGGACTGGAAAATATGACCTCAACAGATTTGGATTATATATGCTGGTTTGTGCATAGGCATATCATATATGGCTTAACAATGCATCCACCTCTTGATAAAAACTATGGCATATATCGCCTCACACGAGCATTTTGCTTAAGCGTTATGGCGGACATTGCTATACAAAAATATGATAGAATTATGGGTAATGATTCATTTTTTTTTCATTACTCTCTTAATCCTCCTAATAAAGAAAATAAAAATAAAAATAAAGGAATATGAGGCATTCACATTCCCTCCGTTTCTTTTTCATTCCGTTCATAATATATATATATATATATATACTATATATTTATATAGAATATATATATATATATATACACGAATAACTTAAGTGTTTTTCCTCTTTTCTGTGAAAACAAATATGCCCCTTAATTTATTTATTTATGATTTACATTAAATAAAACAATATAATTCCATATATGTTTATATTAGCGTTAGTATTTTAAATATACTCAAACTCTACTTTGTTTGGATAAAATAATTAAATAAAAATTTTAAGCTATATTTTCATTAACTAAAATAATATAACTCAATATATTTTTATATTAATATTAGTATTCCAATTAGATTTAAACTCTACTTATTTGGTTAAAAAAATTAAACAAAGATTTTAAACTAGATTTACATTAAATAAAATATAGTACAACTCCATATATTTTTATATTAATATTAGTATTCCAAATAAATTTAAACTATAATTTATTTGGCTAAAATAGTTAAACAAGTTAGAGATTGTGTTGGATTAGCGGTTTCGTACAAGACTTCTATATAACATCATAACAAACTTTGAAAAAATGAAGCTTGTTGACCTTAAAGTCAATTAATCTTATTTTGATAATTACAATAAGTTAATAAAGTGTTATTTAACTCGGTTATTCCAATGATGATAGCCACTTAACCGACATATTCTCCGACCAAGTGTAACCTCAAACTGAAGTAGACAACTCTCATACAAGCTTTACAAATGCTTCTACTCACAAGAAACAAACTCAAATGATCTACATGTGCTATACAAAGCCAAGAAAGGATCAAGATCATCTCCATTTGTTCTACAAGTGATTCAAACCAAGAAATGATCAAGAACATCAATCAAGTGAAGATACGCACAAGAAAGTCAAGCATCACGAAGACTCGTAGCATTTATAAATTGAGTGAGTGCTTAGATTTTATGTAAAAGATATCATTGATCATTTATATAGCTCATGAAATGATTTAACCATGTCAAGATTGATCAAAACTAGTTTTATCTTTGAAAAAGTATTTTTACCGAAAACTAGTCATCTTGAAAAATTCACTATAATTTTATATGAATGATTTTTGGTATAAAAACTATATTAGAAGTCTTGGAAACATATCTTTGACATTCTCCAAGCATTGAAATCAATTTTGGAGCCATATTGCAAAAATTGAAAAATTGCACAAAAGTCCCCACTCCAGTGCCATGTAGCCGACTCCGTGGAAGTGATGGAGTCGACCCCCTCATGGAGCCGACTCCATGGAGACTCAGGGAGCCGACTCCCTTAAGAAAAACTAGCCGTTGGAACTTTTTATAAATTGCATTTTTGCCCTATTAATTTATTTCTCCACTACAAACGGCTACAACTTTTTTCAAGCTATATATATGAGTTCTAAGACTCATTTTAAACAACTTGAATGATCATACAAACCTATATTTCATATATTCACATTATTCAAGTTTGAAAGTTAAGGCATTGATCAATCTTTTCATTCTTTGAGCTTAAATTCATTGATCAATATTGATATCTCTTAGTGTGAGCTTCTTTTGTATTTTGTTATACACTAGAGAGATATTGTACATTGGTGTTTGTCACCAAAACTCATTTGTATCATAATTGTGAGAGGTGTATCTCATAGAATTAGCAAAAGGAATTTCTTGTTAGAGTATTGAAGGTGTTTTCAATACTTGTGAGAGTGTGTGATAAGAATACACTTGTAGTGGTTTAATCTTCACCCGGAAGGAGATTGGATATAGTGAAAATTCTCGGGGAACTAACTGAGCGCGGAGTAGGGGTTTTCAAGCCGAACCGTGTGGACAAAAAATCTTCGACTTGGATCGGTTCTATCTCTCTATCTCATCTTATATTATATTGTTGAATTTATTCATTGTGATTGAAATTAACTTTGTTTATTGATTGCTTGATTGATATAGACATTAAACATTTTTAAATCTATTTTAAAAATCGAATTAAGTTTTAAAAACCCTATTCACCCCCCTCTAGGGTATTTTTCGACCTACAATTGGTATCAGAGGTTGTACTCTTGTTTTGATTTAACAATCTTAGAATTTACGATCATGTCTATTTATCAAGGAACCGGAATCAACGAAGGCTCGTCCACCACTAGACCACCTCTATTTAATGGCAAAAATTATAGTTATTGAAAAAGTCGTATGTGTACTTTTCTTCAAGCTAGTGATTTTGAACAATGGAAAGTTACACTCATTGGACCTTATGAGATTACCAAAACCGACGAAAAGGGTAAAGTCACTCCTAAATCTATTTCCGAATATGATGAGAATGATATTAGGAAAATCCAATTTAATGCTAAAGCCTTGAATGCTCTACATTGTGCATTAACTATAGATGAATACAACAAAATCTCTAGTTGTAAAATCGCCAAAGAAATTTGGGATAAATTAGAAGTTGCCTATGAAGGAACTTCACAAGTTAAGGATGATAATATTAATATGCTCGTTCATGATTATGAACTTTTCAAAATGGAGCCTAATGAATCACTTGCTTCTATGTATAGTAGGTTCTCTATTATCACTAATGCTTTAGATCTTCTTGGAAAGGAATATTCTAATGAGGATAAGATTCGAAAGATCCTTAGAACTCTTCCCAGGAAATGGAGACCCAAAGTAACGGCTATTCAAGAAGCCAAGAATCTCAAGACGCTAAGCATGGATGAACTCTTGGGTTCACTTAAAACCCATGAGAAGGAATTGGCAAGAGAAGAAGAAGGTGATTCAAAAGCCTAAAGGTCTCTAGCTCTTAAAGCAACTCAACTAGATGATAATGAGGAGTTGATGATAGAAGATGAGGATATGGCTCTTCTTTCTAGAAAATTCATAAAATTTCTAGCCAAGAAGAAGAAATTTCAAGGAAAATGAAACAACTTTGATCCTTCATCAAGAAGGAACAATGATCGATCTATTCAACCAAGAGTTGAAAATGAAGACGAAAAGAAGTGTTTCCACTGCCATGAACCAGGGCATTTCAAAACAAATTGCCCGGCTAGAAGAAAGGAAAGAAGAGACAAAAGAGACAAAGCCTTCAAGCAAGTAAGACACGCCCTCAAAGGCACTTGGAGTGATTCCGAAGAAGGAGAGTCCAATGCCGATTCTAGAGACGAGAAAACGGCAAATCTTTGCCTTATGGCAAGAGGCGATGAGGTACACTCTTCTTATGACTCATCTAGTGATGATAATGCCTCTACTAATAATGATATACATGATGAGAATGACTATGAAGAATTATATGATATGTTTGAAGAATTGCATAAAAAGTTTAAAAATTTATCTAAAATGTATGCAAGCCTCAAAAAGGGAAATTTGATTATTTCTAACAAGTGTGAAAACTTTGAGAAAGAAAATATATTTTTGAAAAATGAAAACAAAACTTTGAAGAAAGGAAAGGAGAAAGAAACTCCAAACACATTTGTATTGAAAAATGTCAAATTGAAAGATCAAGTGGATGATTTAACTAATAGTCTAGCCAAGTTCACCAAAGGAAAGGATAACTTGGATAAATTATTAGGAGTGCAAATATGGGTTTTCGACAAACCCGGTTTGGGCTATAACCAAATTGACAACCAAAAGGATTACAATTTTTTTTTAAAACATACACACCTCATGATCCCACTCATCTTTGCTCATATTGTGGTAGAAATACTCATCATGTGGATCATTGTTTTTATCGATATGAAAGTTTCCCTAAAAGGAAGCTTGCTTGGGTTCCAAAAGGAACCGTTATGTTTTCTAACCCAAAGGGACCCAACACATTTTGGGTACCAAAGGAGAAGTTACTTAAGGTTATGGTGTAGGTATGTTTGAAAGCCAAAGGTAGCAAAACCAAGTGGTTCTTGGATAGTGGTTGCTCAAAACACATGACGGGAGACAAGAACAACTTCTTAAGTCTTATTCCCAAGAAAGGAGATAATGTGACTTTCGGAGACAATGCCAAAGGAAAAATCATTGGTATAGGTAAGGTTGGTAAGTATTCTACATGTATTGATAATGTTCTATTAGTTAATGGTTTAAAGCATAATTTACTTAGTATTAGTCAACTATGTGATAAAGGTTATGAAGTAATTTTTAAATCCGATCGTTGCATTGTTAAGAATGTTAGTGATGATTCCATTATAATCGTTGCATATAGAACCAATAATGTGTATACTCTTGAACTTGATGATTTATCACAACAAGATGTTAAATATTTATCCGCTATCAATAATGTATCTTGGTTATGGCATAGAAGACTAGGACATGCTAATATGGATTTAATTCACAATTTGTCTAAGAAAGAGCTAGTCAAAGGATTGCCTAAAACCAAATTTGTTAAAGATTAAATTTGTGATGCATGTCAACTTGGTAAACAACATAAATCCTCATTTAAATCTAAGATGGATATTAATTCAACTAGACCTTTTGATATATTGAATCTTGATTTATTTGGTCCTAATTCGGTTGCTAGTTTGGGTGGCAAATTATATACCTTTGTTATTGTTGACGATTATACTAGACCTACTTGGGTGTTCTTTCTCACCCACAAAAGTGAAACTCCACATGTTTTTGCGAAATTTTGTAGAAGAATTCAAAATGAAAAGGGTGTTTCTATTGTGCGTGTTAGAAGTGATAGAGGTAGAGAATTTGATAATATTGATATCGAGAACTTTTACGATGAATATGGTATTAATCATAATTTTTCGGCACCTAGAACTCCTCAACAAAATGGTGTTGTTGAAAGAAAAAATAGATCTCTTCAAGAGATGTCTAGGACTATGCTTAATGAACATTCTTTGTCGAAGTATTTATGGGCGGAAGCCGTTAACACCGCATGCTATGTGATTAATCGTACTATCATTCGTAAAAAGTTAGATAAGACACGCTATGAATTATGGAATGACAAGAAACCAAATATTGCATATTTTAAATTTTTTGGTTGTAAATGTTTTATTTTAAATGATCGTGATCATTTAGGTAAATTTGATGCTAAATCCGATATATGAAGGAATTTTTCTTGGATATGCCACTAATAGTAAAACATATAGAGTTTATAACAAGAAAAGTTTAGTTGTCCAAGAATCTATGCATGTTGTATTTGATGATACAAATCCTTTCTCTCCTATTACATTCCGATGATGATGTTGAAATTATCCAAAAAGTTTCGGATATTCAAATTAATGATACATCTAAAGAAGAAACTTCGAGTGCTCAAGTTCCTCGTAAAGAATTAGAAAATACAACCGAGCAAAACTCGAATGATTTGCCTAAGAGTTGGAAATTTGTATCTAACCACCCTATTGATCAAATTCTTGGAGAGCCATCTAGTAAGGTTATGACTAGATCATCCTTAAGAAATGTATGCAATAATGTGGCATTTGTTTCTCAATATGAGCCCAAAAACATAAATGAAGCCGAACAAGATGAATCATGGATGATGGCTGTGCAAGAAGAGCTCAATCAATTTGAGAGAAACAAAGTGTGGACACTTGTTCCCAAACCTAATGATCACACCATTATTGGTACTAAATGGGTATTTCGTAACAAGAAGGATGAAAGTGGTATAATTGTTAGAAATAAAGTTAGACTTGTTGCCCAAGGATACAACCAAGAGGAGGGCATTGATTATGAAGAAACATATGCACCCGTAACTCGTTTAGAAGCCATTCGCATGCTACTTGCTTATTCATGTTTTAAAAATTTTAAATTATATCAAATGGATGTGAAAAGTGCTTTCTTAAATGGTGTTGTTGAATATGAAGTTTATGTGAAACAACCTCCCGGTTTTGAAAATCATATTTATCCGGATTATATGTTTAAATTGTCTAAAGCATTATATGGTTTAAAACAAGCACCTAGAGCATGGTATGATATATTAAGTTTATTTTTGATTAAAAATGGTTTCGTTAGAGGAAAAATTGATACTACCTTATTTATCAAAAATCATGACAATGATATGCTACTTGTACAAATCTATGTTGATGATATTATATTTGGTTCTACTAATGAAAATCTATGCAAGGATTTTTCCACATGTATGCAAAAGGAGTTTGAAATGAGCATGATGGGAGAGATGAACTACTTCCTTGGATTACAAGTGAAACAATGCAAAGAAGGCATTTTCATAAATCAAAAGAAGTACGTAAAGGAGATTTTGAAGAAATTCGACATGGAAGGCGCAAAATTCATGAGTACTCCTATGAGTTCAACATTGAAACTTGACAAAGATGAGAAAGGTAAAAACCTAAACATCAAGAAATATCGAGGTATGATCGGTAGTTTGTTATATTTGACGGCCTCTAGACCGGACATTATGTTTAGTGTATGCCTATGTGCACGATTCCAAGCGGATCCTAAAGAATCACATTTACTTGCCGTAAAACGGATATTCCGTTATCTTTCCGGTACTAGTTCATTGGGCTTGTGGTACCCAAGAGAGAACTCGTTTGACTTGATTAGTTATTCCGATGCGGATTTTGCCGGTTGCAAAATTGATAGGAAAAGCACTAGTGGTACTTGTCATTTTCTAGGACACGCACTAGTATCTTGGTCAAGCAAGAAACAAAATTCGGTGGCCCTTTCAACGGCCGAAGCCGAATACGTGGCGGCCGAAAGTTGTTGTGCACAAACTTTGTACATTAAACAACAACTAGAGGACTTTGAAATTAGTCTTAGCCACATTCCCATAAAATGTGACAACACAAGTGCTATTAGCTTGACCAAGAACCCCATACAACATTCACGTACTAAGCACATTGAGATAATATATCATTTTATTCGTGATCATGTGCAAAAAGGTGATGTTGATATTGAATTCGTTGGCACCGAATCGCAACTAGCGGATATCTTCACTAAACCACTTTCCGATGATCGCTTTAGCACTATTCGACGTGAAATTGGTTTGACTAGAGCATGTGATATCTAGTTGACAAAATTTTCATGTATATTAATCATTAATGCTTATTTCTAAAAAGCATACAAAGTTGTATAATTATTTGATTATATATGATTTAAGTATTTATGTACCTAATATTTCCATTTCATGATCAATTGATGTACTGATATCATTCTTATAGCAAAAATGTTGTAAAGTCACTCATTCAAGGTGTTTATGGGTCATAATGCTCAAACCGAGAAAATCAGGGCAGATTAGGTGATCAGTCGACTGATCAAGAACCATCAGTCGACTGAGGCTCCATCAGTCAACTGAAGGAGGTTCATCAGTCGACTGAGGCTTGCTGGGCAGCAGTTACACTACATCATTCCATTTCCCTTGTTTTTCCTTCATTTCTCTCTTCTCCATTTCGAGACAACACACACCAAACTCATCCCAAACCCTCACAAACATCATTTATTCTCCATTTTCATCATCAAAACTCCATCTAAACCAAAAATCTTTCACTTCCTACATCAAATCACACACAAATCTCATTTACTTCATCCAAAATCCTTTAAACCCATCTTAATCTCTCAAACCCTAACCCTAGCCACCATTATCATTTTCTCAACCAAAAATCCATATCTTGCACCATATTTCTTTACAAAACTTATCTTACTACTCCATCTAACCAATTTCCTACAAATTCCTTTCAAACCACACAAACTTTCACCCTAAAATCTCAAATCTCCTAAGAACCCTAATTTTTTCAAAACCTATTTTTCACACAAAATCACTAGACATGTCTCAATCATCTCGCCCCCGTCGCCCACGAAAGAGCGTACCACAAGTAGGATCATCATCGGCACAACCACCTCAAGCACCACTACCACCCTTATTCATCTCCGATGAGGCGGAAGCAAAGTTTAACAACGACTATTCAACACGGGCTATTGTCGAAGGTAAACAATTCAACTTTCAATTATTCGCTTCAAATGGATTGAATGTTGTTGCATTGTTTCAAAATCAAGGAATCATAAATTTTTTGAATATTCGTGAGAATGTATACCCGAGACTTATAAGGCTATTCTACGCAAACTTACACCATCCAATTCGTGATAATGGGCGTCCCAATAAGACTCGTTTAGTTACACTTTTGAACGGGCAACGTATTAGCTTTAATAAGACTGAGTTAGCCGAAATCTTTGGGTTTCCCGTTGACGATGTAACGGAAGTACCATCCAATTTTGGGGATCTTCTCGGGTTTAATAAAAACGCTGCCAAAGGAATTCTACTTAAGCATAGATTTCGTAATACGCAAGGAGAGATCAAAGCCGCTATGCTCAAACTCGATGCCCGTCTCACACATTCAATTCTTGGGTATTCGATCATTCCAAGGCGTGGTAGTCGTGCTTCACTCAATGCATTGGAACTATTTTTGGTATCAGAGCAGGTCACGGGTTCGATACCTGGGGCGCGCCATTGTGGGAAGGGGGGGGGATTCTTGGAGGTAAATCCACAATTGCACTCCTCTCCCTGGTGAATCTGGAGGGTATATCCGGTGTACAGGTTATCGAATGCCATGGCGCTCTAATGGGCCTTGCGTATAAGGAAATAAAGTTGTGCCTTCGCTAACAGTTATAGCTTTTGGCAAGCTATTTAATATATTGCATTAAAATTACAAAGCTTTCAATGTGAATTAAACTCTATTTTGCTAGATTTCTTTTAACATTATAATAAATCAAATTTATATTAATTATATATATTCTAAAAATTATTTGTTTATTTATAATTATGTTTAATGTTTAAATAAAAAAAATATAAATATATTGTAGCTATGGTTCAGTAAAACATTTATGTTAAATTTAATTTTGATCATTTTAATATTTTTGCTATTATATAATTTGTTATTTATATGAGTGTTATTATTATTTGGTACTGTGCACAATAATCTACATACCTTTAATAGAATTAGCTATCTATCAATTCTAAAAACTTAGTAAAAATATATTACACTCTTATATATCGGATTAATAGTCTGCTTGGCACCTATGTACTAAAAAAAATTCAAGGCGACAATTTTTTTCATGTATCTACAACATTTTTCTATAGTCGATCGATTATATAATTTTCTTATAATTATCAATTGAATTTTACACTTGATACTAGGTTTTGTTTATATATTATTATTTTTATTTCATACTAATTATTCAATTCTTATTATATACGTATTCATTAATAGACTTAACGATATATGTCGAGCATTAAAGTTGCACGTACACGAAAACTAGTTATAAACAAACAACTGATTTGTAATCTCTCATCTTTTCCTTTTATTTCCTTCTCATTCTCTCAATCCAAAAGCACCATAAGTCTTTATTTTTTATTTTTTACAAAAGCCACAAAAAAATGGCTATATATATATATATATATTAGGACGAGCTAACGGATACAAAATCGAACAATCAATCTAGGAACAAGGAGTTCTAGAATCAAAAGAAAAATGAGCAAGACCGTGAGTGATAGAATTATATAATTGGAGAACAAAATTAATATCCAACAACCAATTTGGGAACGAGTCGCAACTCTCCGAAATTCTCAAATCAATAGCAAAACCATGAGCAACATAATTACATAACTGGGGAACGAAATTAAAAATGTTGGAAATCAATATGTATTATTTGTGAAAGTATATTTTATTTATTTTATTTATATTAGTTTTGCAATTGTTTATATATATTCTGTCAAAACTTACGTACTATAGATATAGTATTTTATTTATGAAGTTTTTTCTTAATTATTTATTTATTTATTTTATTGTTGTTTTAGGGTTTGGTTTGAGTCTTATATATATATATATATATCAATATGTGAGTCTTTTTAATCACACAATTATTAATACAACTCTCATATTCTACTTTTCTCTTTATATTATTCTCCCATATACAATTCAAACGAAAACAACATGCAATTCCCGGGAAAGGACTTCTGAATCCAACAAACTCATGATCAAGGATCAATTTTTTGCAGGGGTCTTACTAGGAAGTGACTACACATTTATATAGTACATCATCTAACTCTTTTTTAATTTTTAAGTACCGGGGAACTACTCTGACCCCAAGCCCTTAGGATCTGAACCAGCTTTAGCCCAAGCATACTTGCCCCAAGGCCTTGGACAATTTGAATTAGGAAAGCACAGCTGCCATCCACCTATTTATTGACAGTTTTACTTTTGTTCTTAAAATGACTCTTATTATTGTTAAAAAAAAAATTACTATTGTCAAGAAGAATTAGTGATCACATATATATAATACATCAATTCACCACATGAACGCATATGATATGTAACCTGCTAGCACCTGTGCAACTATATTGGAGCACCTACAGCAGCTCGTCCGCAATACTATGTAATAACAATAAAATTGATGAATATAACGTGCTCTTTACTGAAAGTGTTTATTATATGTATATATTTCCCTAGGCCGTTTACCAAAACCGTTGAGGGAGTTGACATAGTCGATACTCATTTTAATAATACACCCAACAAATTGGCAGATTAAATATAAATCTTTTATGTTAATTTTTTTATTATTATTATTGTGAGTGTTTAGATGCATAATTTTGGCAAAAGATGGGGGCAACTTGGAGATTAGATTTAGGAGAGATTACATCAAGTGGTTTGACATAGGAATTGAGATATAAAAAATGAAATTTCCAAACCACAAAAGTATGGTTCTACTTATTCTAACTAACGGTTTATTTTTATCTGACAAAGTAATGTGCGTATATATATATATATATGTATAAGTAATGATATATGTATTAACTTAAATAATCAAGTTAATAGATGAAATGATGTATTAAAAAGTGCATTAGTTAGTGTTTCAAGCATATCCTATATACTGACCAGTGTACTTTTTGACACATTATTTGATCTATTAATTTAATTACTTAAATTAATACATATATTATTACTATATTTCTTTCTGTATGTTTCAAACAAACGCCACACACTGATTAAAATATTCCCATCACGCTCTCAACAACTAAAGCTAAAAGCCTTCAAGGCTAAAAAAGATGCTGGATGCTGATGAGTCAGCAAATTAGACAATCCTTGTGTTAGACTTTGAATGAGTCTACCAGGTTTTTACCTTTTTTTTTTTTAACATACTCGCACATAAACATTCATCTCATTCAACTATTAACTGATCCATATTTTCTTAATCCCTTTCTTCTCCACGCACCATTTTATTCACATACTAAATAAAATCTTAATTTAAAATTTCACAACTACCTCAAGACCTAGCTAGGACTCTAGGAGGCACGCAATACCCGCTTGGACATGCCATAGGGCATGGTATGGATGCGGCAAGGACACGCTACGTGAATTGTCGGATATAGTAGGTATTTAAAAAATATTGGACACGGATAGAACACAATTAAGTAATAAAGTTGTAAAAAAAGAGGGTCAATTTGTAATATTTAACAATACTTGGGTGTCTTTTATTCAATTAAAAATATATTTACGCATAAGGTATATTAACATCCCAACATAAATCATCCATCAAAATATAAAAATCTAAGGTTAACGTTCACAATACTGCTCAAACACAGTCCTCTCAATGTTATCGACCATATCATTTTTCCAGACCCTTTATGTTCTCCGGTCTCCTCACTGTCACAAGTATATTGTTCTCCCTTGTTCTGCTATATATTTGTGAACTAAAGCAACAACAAATGAGCCCATGTTTTTGCTTTTGAAAGAAATGGATTGAGTTTCTTGCTAGTAGTGTTCTTTGGATATAGAAGTTTCTAATCCATGTTAGAAATTTATCTGTTATTATTTTTTGAATTTTTGCTTTGAGAACATTTTAATTAATTGAAGGATTGTAAATTGCTTGCTTGCATATATTTAAGGTTTGATGGTGTCAAAATCTAGAGATAGATAATTAACCAATCAATAAGCGAATATCGGTGAATAAAAAAAATAAATGCGGCGCAACGATGAACACATGACTTTTTTTTAAGGTAGGTTCCCCCGGTAGCGCTTATGCTATTCCAGTGGTACGTCCTCCTTTTGTGTGTGCTTGCTTTGTATTAGCTCAAAGGCGATCAATTTGGATGATAATACAAGCTACCAACTTCTCTCTCTCTCTATAATTTCCTTAATTCTATTTATAAGTATAGAATTAGGATTACAAATATTTCAACAGAATAAATAATAAACTGTGTAGGAGAGATAGTGTATAAAGGTTGTTGGTATTTTTTGGAGTATGAAAATAGAGAGTATAAGATCCTTCTATTTTTGGGGGTATGAAAATAGAGAGTATATGACTCTTCTATTTCTTCTCGAATTGGCTTGTATTTATATTACCAATGGCTTTATATCTCTTTGATGAGATGGATGAATCTTAAGAGAGAAAGAAGATATGTTTTTTGGTGTGGTTTGAATGAATGAATGAAGGTGGTATTTATAGGTAAAATCTAGAATGGTAAAAAAGTAAATTTGATGAAAATGAGGAGCAAAAAGGTAATTTTACAAAGGTGAGTGGATGTAAGTGGAATTTGAGTGGAAGTTAATGGAGGTGAGTGGAATTTGAGTGGAGTTGAGTGGGATTTTAGTGGAGGTAAAAATGAGATTTTACCGGGGGTAAAAAAGAGATTTTACCGAGAGTAAAAAATGTTGAATTTTTTTTGTAGGCTAATAGTAAAATTAATATTTAACCCCATCAAGGTTAATTCAATTGATGTTTGGTATTGGCGCATAACAGCAATGAACCGTTACTTTTGTTCTTAATTGTTTATTCAAAGTTTGAATATGGCCATTGATCAACTGTGATTAGTTTATATTTATTGTCTTGTGTGCTACAATCATTTTTCCTAAGTTTGTGAATTAAACTATGTACAGTCAAGCTAAAAAACAATATACTAAAGCAACCATGGGAAAAAACTTATTTGGATTTAGCTGCTTCTTGTTTCTTTGTTCAAATAAAAACCACTCTTCTTCTTGGTTTCTATTGATAATGATCAAATATAAAAAAGCTCCAACCGCCTCTGCCAACACTCCTCCATCACCTTCCAACAACCATGCTATTGCTGTTGACCACCCTCAACAACTGCTGCCGCCACCAAACAGCCACCGTTAACAACAACAGCTTGTCACTAGAGGTAATTGTAATCCTCATCCTCTCTTGCCATGCCAGTGCTGCCTGTAATAAAATGGATCGGGCCTCCCTCGCGTCACTCTCCCTTGACATCTCCAATCTGAATTGGCCTTCTTCGGGTGACTGCTGCTCCTGGGAGGGAGTCGAGTGCGATCGCAATGACCGGGTCACCGGTTTATGGCTACCCAAAAGAGGCCTCCGCGGATTCATCTCTCCCTCTTTCTCAAGCCTCACTCAACTCACTCAAATCAATCTCTCCCACAATTGCCTTTCGGGTCCTCTCCCAGAAGGCTTCTTCTCCTCCTTCACCACCCTCCAAATCGTTGACTTGAGCTTTAACTGTCTCTCTGGACCCTTACCAATCTCAGACACCTTGCCGATCGCCCTCCAGATATTGGATTTGTCCAGTAATGACTTCAATGGGTCAATCCAATCTTCATTGTTATAGCCAGCAATGAACCTACAGAGTTTCAATGTCAGCAACAACAGCTTCACTGGAAGAATCCCTTCTTCTATCTGCAGCAGTGATTCTCCCTCGGTTGTGATTCTTGATTTCTCCTTCAATGGCTTTCATGGTCCAATTGGTCAAGGTTTCAGGGCCTGTGAGAAGCTGGAGGTTTTACGAGCTGGTTTCAATTTCCTCTCGGGACCTCTCCCGGATGATATTTACAGCGCAGGGGCACTGCAGGAGATCTTCTTGCCGGCTAATAAGCTTAATGGGCCAATTGGGGAATCCATTATTAACCTCGCCAACCTCAGAATCCTTGCACTCTTTGGTAATGAGTTCAGTGGTTCGATTCCTAATGGTATTGGGAAGCTCTCTAATCTGGAGCAGTTGCTACTTCACTTCAACAACTTGAATGATACACTGCCCCAATCTCTTCCGAACTGCACCAGCCTCAAGGTGCTGAATTTACGGTTCAACAATTTTGTAGGGGAATTGTCTGCCCTTAATTTCTCCAAACAACAACAATTGATCACAGTTGACTTGGGGAACAATTACTTCACAGGTAGCCTACCGACAAGCCTTTTCTCTTGCAAGGCGCTTAATGCAATTCGACTGGCCACTAACCGGCTAGAGGGAGAGATATCACCTGACATAGTTACACTGCAGTCTTTGTCCTTTCTATCACTTTCAAATAACAGCCTAACCAATATCACAGGGGCACTCCAGATTCTAAGGACTTGTAAGAATCTCAGCACGATCATCTTATCTAAGAATTTTTTTGGGGAGGCAATGCCAGATGTTGAAAGCTTTAAAGGATTTCAAAATCTACATGTTCTTGCTTTTGGTGGCTGCCAATTAACTGGCCAAATTCCCAATTGGCTCGTGGAGATGACGAAGTTGGAGGTCCTCGACCTGTCTTTGAATCAACTCACAGGCTCAATTCCAGGTTGGTTGGGGCATCTTCCAAACCTATTTTACTTGGACTTGGCCGTAAACTTCCTTTTGGGAGACTTCCCAAAGGAACTTATTGGACTTCCAAAACTGGCGTCGGTGCAAATTTCTGAGTCGATAGGCCGTAGTTATTTAGAGTTGCCCGTTTTTGTACAGCCTAATAACGCTTCTAATTTGCAATATAATTCGCTTGCCTCCCTGCCACCGACGATAAACTTGGGAAGCAACAGCCTCACTGGTAATATCCCTGTTGAGATTGGACGATTGAAGTTGTTGCATATCCTGGATATCAGTAATAACAGTTTTTCTGGCACTATTCCTGAGCAAATATCTATGCTCACTAACTTGGAAAAACTTGACCTCTCTGGGAACAATCTTTCTGGGAAAATCCCTGCATCCCTCAAGAATCTTCATTTCTTGTCTGACTTTAGCGTTGCAAACAACAATCTTCAAGGTCCAATACCAGCCGGAGGACAATTTGACACCTTCTCCAATTCCAGCTTTGAAGGAAATCCAAGATTGTGTGGCCCAATTCTACAGCACCTTTGCTTCAGTTCATCATCCACTATACAACCTTTAGGATCTCGACGAAGAAGCCCAAATACGAAACTGATTGTTGGACTTCTCTTTGGGATATTGTTTGTGATTGGTGTCATCTCAACTGTGCTAACTCTGTGGATGTTGACCAGTAATAGGAGGATCGTTCCGAGAGGTGACCCTGATATATCTGAATTTGAAGCAGTATCTGTTAACTCTACTTCTTGAATATCTGCTGAAGTTGGCTAGGATACCATTCTGGTCATATTCGTTTCCAAACAACAAAAGAAATCAAGGATCTCACAATAGCCAAGATCTTGAAAGCTGCTGACATTTTCAGCCAAGTAAATATCATCAGTTGTGGAGGATATGGTGTTGTTTGTAAAGCTACTCTAGAAAATGGGACCTCTGTCACTGTGGCTGTTAAGAAACTGTCGGGAGAAATTGGAGCAGCTACAGCATCTCATCCACAATAGTGCATAAAAATTTGTTGTATAAATCTTGATTAACGATAAAATTGATGAATATGAGGTGCTCGTCAATACTTATTTTAATAATACATCCAGCAAATTAAATTGGCAGATTAAATATAAATCTTATTATTATTGTTATTGTAAGTGTTTAATTGGCATAATTCTGGCCAAAGATGAGCTCAACCGGGAGATTAGATTTAGGAGAGATTACATCAAGTGGTTTAACATATAAATTATGATTAAAAAAATGCAATTTCCAAAATACAAAAGTTGTTGTAATTATTAGCAATTAATCACGCTACGGACTTAATTATCAAAAAGATAAATAATGCAACACACAATATTTAACAAACGAAGATTTCGTTAATTATTTGAAATCGAATACAAAATTTATCACAAGAATTATTACATTCAAAACTCTCATAGAATAAACAAAATCAAACAAAGAAATTATTAACAGGGTAATAAAGACCAAAATAAACAAGGAAACCAATTTTGATAAAAAAACCTATTTTTTCGTCCAGCGACTTTTGCACCTTTCCCGCATAGGTACAAAAGCACTTTTGCACCTTTCTAGAATGTCTTCTTTGTTTTACGGCAAATCATCTTTTGCACCATTTGTGCAAATTTAATTACAAGTAAAACAAGACAATTCGATTTCCAATCGAGTTCCTCTATTCTTGGGTTTGGAACTGAGCAAAAAACATAACAAAAGTATGGTTCTACTTCTCCTAACAAATGACTTATCTTTCTGTGACAAATGACAAAGTAATATATATATATATATATAGTTATGCTATAAAGAAGGATTCCTTCACTTTAACAAAAAGAAATGATATCTATTTAGAGGATTAAATAGATGAATTTATTTTTGAAATTTTGTAGAGATGATCTATATACTGAATAGATCACCTCCACCAAATTCCATAAAAAAAACTCGACCTAGGAGGGTGAATTGAAAAATTGATATATTATGAGCATTTTCGACCATTGAAATTTTTGATAATCATCTCACTTACTTCTAAGTTGAAATTTTTAATGAAATTTAGTGGAGGTCTACAAAATTTCAAAAAAACAAAATTCATCAATTTACCCCACTAAATGGAATTCCTTCATTTTGCTAAAGCGAGAAAATCCAGCTTTACAACATAGCGCACCCTCTCTCTTTATATATAAATGAATGATTATATATATGTATCAGCTTAAATGATTAAGTTAATAAATCAAATAATGTGTCAGAAAGGCAAGTCAATAAATTTTTATTTCCATTATCAAGAATGGAAATATGGAAAAAGGTGACTTCTACAAGTGGACATGCATCTTCCCAGCTCCCACCAATGATCCAAGTGCTTAGATTTTTTCGTGCAATATATAATCGCTGTTGTCATTAACTATAGATGGAAAATAAAAAGAAAAACAATGTATTTTTTTGAAAAGTTGAAAAATAAGTTGAGGGATGTGATGAGATTAATTCTTGCCTTTTGGCTTCTAACATGGAAAAATTTTCTTTGGGTGGTGTTGAAAAAAAAAATCCACAAAACATTGAGGATAGAGGACACACTCAGAAAAATAAGCTTCAAATGGAGAGCATCTCACCATATTTCTCAACTTATTTTTCATCTCCTCACCCAAATTAGATGGTGATGGTGTCAAAATCTAGAGATAGATAATTAACCAATCAATAAGCGAATATCGGTGAATAAAAAATAAATGCGGCGCAATGATGAACACATGATATTTTTTTTAAGGTAGGTTCCCCCGGTAGCACTTATGCTATTCCAATGGTACGTCCTCCTTTTGTGTGTGCTTGCTTTGTATTAGCTCAAAGGCGATCAATTTGGAAGATAATACAAGCTACTAACTTCTCTCTCTCTATAATTTCCTTAATTCTATTTATAAGTATAGAATTAGGATTACAAATATTTCAACAGAATAAATAATAAACTGTGTAGGAGAGAGAGTGTATAAAGGTTGTTGGTATTTTTTGGAGTATGAAAATAGAGAGTATATGACTCTTCTATTTTTTCTTAAATTGGCTTGTATTTATATTGTCAATGGCTTTATATCTCTTGGAAGAGATAAATGGATCTTAAGAGAGAAAGAAGATATGTTTTTTGGTGTGGTTTGAATGAATGAATGAAGGTGGTATTTATAGGTAAAATCTAGAATGGTAAAAAAGTAAATTTGATGAAAATGAGGGGCAAAAAAGTAATTTTACAAAGGTGAGTGGATGTAAGTGGAATTTGAGTGGAAGTTAATGGAGGTGAGTGGAATTTGAGTGGAGTTGAGTGGGATTTTAGTGGAGGTAAAAATGAGATTTTACCGGGGGTAAAAAAGAGATTTTACCGGGAGTAAAAAATGTTGAATTTCCTTTGTAGGCCAACAGTAAAATTAATATTTAACCCAATCAATTGCCCCCTATCCTTATCATTTATGCTGAAAACTGAATGTGAAGGATAAATATTTTTGCCGGATAAATGGTTCGGCTCAAAGCTAAGGTGTGAAAGCGGGTAACATGTAAAGCTAGCTAGACTTTGATCATTGGTCTTTAGAGTTTCAGAACATCATTGTGTAAGGCTGGCTAGACGTTGATCTCGAGTCTTAGTTCAAGGACGTTAGATCTCGGATGCTAGTCGTTGAGCTCAAAACATCAATGTGTAGAGCTTTTAGAGCTTCAAAACATCATTGTGTAAGGCTGGCTAGACGTTGATCTCGAGTCGTAGTCCAATGATGCTAGATCTCGGATGTTAGTTGTTGAGCTCGAAACATCAATGTGTAGAACTCGTTAGACATTAGATGCAAGTCGTAGAGCTTGGAACATTAATATGTAAAGCTGACCAGATTTTGATCATAAATAATTTGATTCTACTCGGGCATTTTCCAACACATATATATTTTCTTCTTTTTCTTTTCTTTTCTTTTTTTTTTCTTCTCTTTTCTCTTTTATTTTTTTTTCTCTTTTTCTTTTTTCTTTTCTTTTCTCTTTTCTTTTTTCTTTTTCTTTTTTCTTTTGCACCTTTCTTTTCTTTTCTTTTTCTTTTGTCGGCCTCTTTCTGCGAATCTTTCGGCTCCTTTCGGCGGATTTTTTGGCCCCTGTCGGTGGCTCCTCTGTCTCTCTCTTATTCCCCTTCTCCCTTCTTCCTTTTCATCTTCTTCCCCCTCTTCATCTCCATCTCCCTCTCCCTCTCCCTCTCCTTCTTCGTCTTCCTCTCCTTCGAGACCCAACCCCTTTCTTCCATCACCATCCCTTTCCTCCAACTCCAAATAATGTCAAACACTCCATTTTTTTCAGGTCGTCCATGTGTGGCTTGTGCTCATAGCCACAAGAGATGTCCTCTAGCTTGTGATTATGCTAGAATATTTCCGAATGTGATTGATCGTGAGGACTATCACACAATTTTTACTGTTTTCGGGGTGAGGAATGTTGCATCTTTTTTGCAACGTGTCCCCGAAGATCAACTTCTCGAGGCTCTTAGATCGTATCTTCTTGAAGCCACGGTGAGGATTGAGAATCCCGCTAGAGGCTGTACTGCTCTTCTTGCTTCTTTTGAACAGAAGGTGGAAGAGTTACAAGCACGGGTGACGGCTTTGGAGGCTCGATCAGAAAGGGGGTTTTCTTGCGTTAACCCGTTATGTTCCTTCACTCCTCCTGAAAGTTCCTCGAGGTTTCCTTTGTCGGTAGAAAATAGCATACCTGCTGTTATTCCGACTGCCATGAATCTTTCAGAACCTGCTCCCGGAAGTTTTTTAAGGCTCCTTATGTCGGCGGAAGAGATTGCACCTGAGATCCCTCCGCCTACCGGGAATCTTATAGAAAACGGGGCTTTTCTGACTGAAATGAGTTTGTCGTCATTTCCGAATCCGTCCTATGACCAGGCTACCTTGGACTCCGTTTACCAGGCTGCCTCGGAAGGTTTTTTATCGCAATCTTCGCTAGATGATTTTGTTGCGGATTTTGCCGAAACAACGGGCCCTGACTGGTCAGCTTCGGGGAATATCCGCCATGATTTTTTTGATTCTT
The DNA here is from genome assembly GCA_021464415.1 of Lonicera japonica. NCBI lineage: Eukaryota > Viridiplantae > Streptophyta > Magnoliopsida > Dipsacales > Caprifoliaceae > Lonicera > Lonicera japonica. The sequence goes on from CM038471.1 coordinate 26,727,648, forward strand.
CTTCTTCTGATTTAAGTAGTATTTGGAATCTTGATGCTGATGATTTTCAGATTCTTCAGCCCTTTTTTTGAGTGACTAGATAATGTGTATCTCTAGTGAGGGTTTTGTAAAAGTATTCCGGAAGTGCTCCACTTGTGATTGTTTAAAGCATGGCCCTTATATGTTGATAGCAATTTCTTCGAAATCCTTGGTTTCTTAAAAGGAAAATTTGTTCTTTTTGCTAAGTTTTGAGTAGAGTCTTGCTCCCTTCTAACTTAGGCATATTTGCTAAGTTTTGAGTAGAGTCTTGCTCCCTTCTAACTTTAAGCAAATTGCTAAGTTTTGAGTAGAGTCTTGCTCCCTTCTAACTTTAAGCAAATTTTGACAATTTTCTCATTTATTACCAGGATTTCTTAAAATCTTGGTCTCTGACCAGTGGTGTAGCAGTAGATGATCATTCTCAGCCAGGTCTCTTTGGGTTGAGGTGGTTCTGCTGTTGTCTGATAGACTTCAAAATTGCATTCGGCTTTATGGAAGTTTGATATCCGCTGAAAATTTCTTTAATTTATTTCTTGTGGTTTGTCGGATGAACTTGATAAAAATTACATTCAATTGTAATTTTTTTTTGGAAGCTCACCAATTTTTCCTACAATAAATATTATTGATCGTAAGAAAATTATACAACTTTAGATATATTAAAATAAAGAGAAAAATCATATATGAGTTATTAAAAAATAACTTATCTCTTCTTTTGGATTTTATCCCCTTGCGTAATCGGATTTTTTGAATGATTATGCACCCGTAAATATTGAGATAGCGTAGGCATGCGGAAATTTCGCATTTTTTTGTTGCAGCAACTTTGTATCCCTGTTTTGGACCCTGAGATGGCAAAATTTGAAAACGTATTGAACTGGAAAGTTGTAGATCTTGAAATTTTCTTCAAAATGGACTCCAGAATCACATGATTTGGAGTTTTGAGCAGAAAGTTATGCACCTGATAATATTGAGTCACCATTGGCCCGCGGGATTTCGTTCCAGAAAGTTTGTATCGAAGTTTTGAACCCCGAGATGGACGAATTTGAAAAAATCTTAAACTGAAAAGTTGTAGCTCTTGAAAGTTTCTCCAAAATAGACTCCAGAATCACATGATTTGGAGTTTTGAGCAGAAAGTTATGCCTCCGAGAATATTGAGTACGTAGACCCGCGGGATTTCGAGTTTTTCACCGAAAATTCACTTGTAATTTCTAAAGAACGAGAGCTTTAGAAAACTTATCGTTCCCACAGACGGCGCCAACTGATGGTGTCAAAATCTAGAGATAGATAATGAACCAATCAATAAGCGAATATCGGTGAATAAAAAATAAATGCGGCGCAATGATGAACACATGATATTTTTTTTAAGGTAGGTTCCCCCGGTAGCGCTTATGCTATTCCAATGGTACGTCCTCCTTTTGTGTGTGCTTGCTTTGTATTAGCTCAAAGGCGATCAATTTGGAAGATAATACAAGCTACTAACTTCTCTCTCTCTATAATTTCCTTAATTCTATTTATAAGTATAGAATTAGGATTACAAATATTTCAACAGAATAAATAATAAACTGTGTAGGAGAGAGAGTGTATAAAGGTTGTTGGTATTTTTTGGAGTATGAAAATAGAGAGTATATGACTCTTCTATTTTTTCTTAAATTGGCTTGTATTTATATTGCCAATGGCTTTATATCTCTTGGAAGAGATAAATGGATCTTAAGAGAGAAAGAAGATATGTTTTTTGGTGTGGTTTGAATGAATGAATGAAGGTGGTATTTATAGGTAAAATCTAGAATGGTAAAAAAGTAAATTTGATGAAAATGAGGGGCAAAAAATTAATTTTACAAAGGTGAGTGGATGTAAGTGGAATTTGAGTGAAAGTTAATGGAGGTGAGTGGAATTTGAGTGGAGTTGAGTGGGATTTTAGTGGAGGTAAAAATGAGATTTTACCGGGGGTAAAAAAGAGATTTTACCGGGAGTAAAAAATGTTGAATTTCCTTTGTAGGCCCAACAGTAAAATTAATATTTAACCCCATCAGATGGGTTTTTTTTTTTTTTTTCTTTTTCTTTTTTATCATTTTTCATGTTACTATCAAATGGAGCCTATATACATATATGTGTGTATAGTTGCGTACAAAAAGGTGAACTTTGTGTACGTGCATCACAAACCTACCCCCATGCATATCTATGATAATTTTTCTAAAACCAGATGAGTGCTTTTAACTAGAATGCATTTAGCCTTGTGATGCTACAAAAAGGAAAAGGGTAAAGTTTTTTCCAAAGATAGAAACAATGAAAAGTCATTAGTTTATCAAAAACTTGGGTAATAAAATTATACATATATATATCCACGACAATTTCTTTCCCATTAGCAAATAACTTGAACCTTAGGCACCCTAAAAGAACCCGAAAGGGTATCACCGTCTCTGTCCAAATTAAAAGATGCGCTTTCATTTGGGACCTTAATTCTAGGTTAGTAGTCAATCGCATTTTGAAATCAAAGTAGGAAATTTCACGATAGTTAAACAGGATTCGGTCAAGATCATTAATTGCATTAAACAAAATATTATGTTCGGTAAGAGATACCGATGTTTCTGTTAAGAATAAAGAATATAAAAGAGAGACATATTGAATTGATTTAGATGATTAAACTATTACAATAAAACAGTCTTATATAGGCTTGTACATGATATAATTATGGTATAAAAAATAACCTAAACTAGGTATGGGATCATTATTGATTTTGGAGAGTTGAATAAATTAGTGAGGATGATATAAAGATATACAAATATATTATTAACATATATATGTTAACATATATAGTTATTTTTTTCTTTTATTGTTATCCAAGGGTTTAGTTTGAGACCCATATACCCAATTTAAGAGTTTTTGTAATCACACAATTATCAATACAACTCTAATATTCTACTTTCTTTTCTTTATTTTATTCTCTAGTATACAATTCAACTAAAAACAACACGTAACTCCCGCCAAAGGATTTCTAAACCCAACAAACTCATGATCAATAACCAAACACGACTTAGTGGAATAGATCAAATATCAATTTTTTAAGAGGTCTCTTACTAGGAAGTGACCACACATTTATATAGTACATGGGATATTAAAATTTAGGAGAGATTACATGGGATACTAAAATTTAGGAGAGATTACATTAAGTGGTTTGACATATATATATACACGAGTGATGATAAATATACCAATATAAATGAGTAGGTTAATAAATCAAACGATGTGTCACAAAGTGTATTGGTCAGTATTTCAAATAGTCACTACTCATTAAACAGTGCACTTTTTGACACGTCATTCAGTACATATATCACTACTCTCTCTCTCTCTATATATATATATATATGTATATATATATTTGTGTGTGTTTTAAACCGACCCCACACATTTCTTAAAATATCCCTTCTCTCTGGCAACTAAAACTAGAAGTCCTAAGGCTAAAAATGATGCTGATGGGGTCTGCAAATTAGGCATCCTAATGTTAGACTTGGAATGAGTCTACTTAGGTTTTTACCTCATTTTCTTAACTTTACTCGCACATAACATTCATGTCACCCCACGGATAACTTACTCGGTATTTTCCTAATTCCTTATTTCTGCCCAACGTTTATTCACATACCAAAAACTTGTTTCAAAATTTCACACCCACCTCAAGACAAAGCTACTGAATCTCCCTTGAAGGCCAAACTAGTATGTTTTTACTAGTTCAGAAATTGATCAACAAAGATTTGAGAAAAGAATTTTGCCAAAAGAAGAATAATAGACCTTGAGAAAAATGATCTTGACCCTCTGATACCATATCAAGAGAGGGAATACAGTATAGAGAAGAAGAAGAATTGTATAATAAAACTGTACAATGAAGTTTCTCTGTTATTATTATTTTTTTAAAATTTTGCATTGCGAATGTTTAATTAATTGAAGGATTGTTATTTGCTTGCTTGCTTGGATATCTTTGAGGTTAATTCAATTGATGCTTGGTATTGGCCATTGATCCACTGTGATTAGTTTATATTTACTGCCTGCTTCTATTTTCTTTTTCCTTTTTTTTTTTTCTAGGTTTGTGTTTAAACTGTGAATAGTCAAAGCTAGAAACAATATAATAAAACAGTCATGACTCATGAAGAACACATTTTTTTTTTCTAAGTTTGTGTTTAAACTATGAATAGTCAAAGCTAGAAACACTCATGAAGCTTCTTCTGTCATACTAAAACACTCATGAAGAAAACGTTATTTGGATTTGGCTTCTTCTGTCATACTTTTTTTCTATGAAGTGCCCACTAGTATGAATTCCTGAATTCGATCTAGTTCAGTTTGGTTTTTTTTTTTTACAAACCGAAAACTGGAAGATTGATCAAATTGTGCTAGTTTGGGTCGGGTCAGAAGATTTTGATCTTTCAATCGGTCTTCTGCACAACCCATATCATTGTTTGGTTCACAGTGTGATGTAATTAAGTATAAAAAACTCCTCACATAGTTTTTTTTTATCACATTTATTTTTGCCATATTCTTAGATTTTAATCGTTTTACTGTGCCGTCCGGCAAGGATATACCCTAATGTGTATGTATATATATCTCAACTTTCTATAATACATGTGAACATCCAAGTAATTTTTTGGCAGATTTAGCAACGGGTCCTGCCCAGTCAACTTTGGGTCAGGTCCACTCAACTTGGTGTTAGGTATTGCTATATGTCAACATCTCTCTCCAGGATATTTGTAAAGTCTAGTCTCCCTCCTGATTGATAAGCGCTAGTTTGGCATCTTCAATTCCTATTCTTCTTGTTTATTCGATCAAATAAAAAATTGTCTTCTTATTGATTTCTATTGACAATGATCAAACACAATAAAGAGACCCCCACCCCCACTCTAATCGCCTCTCCCAATACTCCTCCATCACCTTCCAACAGCCATTCTATTGTTTTTGACCACCGGCAACCACTGCTGCGCTGCCAACTAACCACTCTTAACAACCACAGCTTGTACCTAGTGGTATTTGGAATCATCCTCCTCTTTTGCTATGCCAGTGCTACCTGTAATGAAATGGATCGTGCCACTCTCTCGTCACTCTCCCTTAACGTCTCCAATCTGAATTGGCCTTCTTCAGGTGACTGCTGCTCCTGGGAGGGTGTCCAGTGCGATGGCAATGACCGAGTCACCCGTTTATGGCTTCCCGCAAGAGGCCTCCGTGGATCCATCTCTCCCACTTTCTCAAAGCTCACTAAACTTACTCAACTCAATCTCTCCCACAATTGCCTCTCGGGTCCTCTCCCAGATGGCTTCTTCTCCTCCTTCACCAACCTCCAAATTGTTGACATGAGCTTTAACTGTCTCTCTGGACCCTTACCAATCTCCGCTACCTTGCCGATAACTCTCCAGACATTGGATTTGTCCAGTAATCAGTTCAATGGGTCAATCCAATCTTCATTTCTACGAGCAATTAACCTGCGTAGTTTCAATGTCAGCAACAACAGCTTCACTGGAGGAATCCCTTCTTCTATCTGCGTCAGTGTTTCCCCCTCGATTGTGATTCTTGATTTCTCAGACAATGGCTTTCAAGGTCCAATTGGTCAAGGATTCGGAGCATGTGAGAAGCTGGAGGTTTTACGAGCAGGCTTCAATTTCCTCTCAGGACCTCTCCCAGATGATATTTACAGCACAGGAGCACTGCAGGAGATCTTCTTTCCGGGTAATAAGATCAATGGGCCAGTTAGCGAATCTGTTATCAACCTCGCTAACCTCAGAATCCTTGCACTCTTTGATAATGAGTTCTCGGGTTTGATTCCCAAGGGTATTGGGAAGCTCTCTAATCTGGAGCAGTTGCTACTTCACATCAACAGCTTGAAGGGCACTCTGCCCCAATCTCTGATGAACTGCACCAGCCTCAAGGTGCTGAATTTACGGGCCAACAATTTTGTAGGGGAATTGTCTGCCCTTGATTTCTCCAAACTACAACAATTGATAAAAGTTGACTTGGGGAACAATTATTTCAACGGTAGCCTTCCGGCAAGCCTTTTCTCTTGCATGGCGCTTAATGCAATTCGACTGGCCAGTAACCAGCTGGAGGGAGAGATATTGCCAGACATAGTTGCATTGCAATCTTTGTCCTTTTTATCACTTTCTAATAACACCCTAACCAATATCAGAGGGGCGTTCCAGATTCTGAGGGGTTGTAAGAACCTCAGCACAATAGTCATCTCAAAGAATTTTTTTGCGGAGGCACTGCCTAATGTTGAAAGCTTTGAAGGATTTCAAAATCTACAGATTCTTGCTTTGGGTGGCTGCCAATTAACTGGTCAAATTCCCAATTGGCTCAAGGAGATGACGAAGTTGGAGGTCCTCGATCTGTCTTTGAATCAACTCACAGGCTCAATTCCAGGTTGGTTGGGGCATCTTCCAAACCTATTTTACTTGGATTTGTCTGTAAACTTGCTTTTGGGAGACTTCCCAAGGGAACTTATTGAACTTCCAAAAATGGCGTCGGTGCAAATTTCCGAGTCGATAGACCGCAGTTATTTAGGGTTGCCCGTGTTTATACAGCCTAATAACGCTTCTAATTTGCAATATAATCGGCTTACCTACCTGCCACCGGTGATATACTTGGGAAACAACAGTCTCACTGGTAATATCCCTGTTGAGATTGGACGATTGAAGTTATTGCATATCCTGGATCTCAGTAATAACAGTTTTTCTGGCACTATTCCTGACCAAATATCTACGCTCACTAACATGGAAAAACTTGACCTCTCTGGGAAAATCCCTGCTTCCCTCAAAAATCTTCATTTCTTGTCTTACTTTAGTGTTGCAAACAACAATCTTCAAGGTCCAATACCAGCCGGAGGACAATTTGATACCTTCTCCAATTCCAGCTACGAAGGAAATCCAGGATTGTGTGGCCCAATTCTGCAGCGCCCTTGCTTCAGTTCATCATCCACTATACAGCCTTTGGGATCTCGACGAAGAAGCCCAAATACGAAACTGATTGTTGAACTTCTCTTTGGGATATTGTTTGTCATTGGTGTTATCTCCACTGTGCTAACACTGTGGATGGTTGACCAGTAATAGGAGGATCATTCCGAGACGTGACCCTGATATATCTGACTTTGAAACAGTATCCGTTAACTCTTCTTCTTGAATATCAACTGAAGTTGGCTAGGATACCATTCTGGTCATATTGTTTCCAAACAACAAAAGAAATGAAGGATCACACAATAGCCAAGATCTTGAAAGCTGCTGACATTTTCAACCAAGCAAATATCATCAGTTGTGGGGGATTTGGTGTTGTTTATAAAGCTACTCTAGAAAATGGGACCACTGTCACTGGCTGTTAAGAAACTGCATCAAGTGGTTTAACATAGAAATTATGATTATAAAAACGCAATTTCCAAAACACAATTGTATGGTTCTACTTCTCCCAACAAATGCCATCTTTCTGTGACAAATGACAAAGTAATATATATATTTAGTTAAGCTATAAAAAAAAATATTTTATCTTCAGCAAAACAAAAGGATATCTATTTAGAGGGTTAAATGGATGAATTTATTTTTGAAATTTTGTAGAGATGATCTATATGTTGAAGAGATCACCTCCACAAAATTTTATTAAAAAAAAATAAATAAATAAAAAAAAAGAACCCTAAGAAAAAACCCTCAACCTAAGAGTGGGTGTATTGAAAAATTGATATATTATGCATATTTTCGACCGTTGAAATTTTTGATGAAAAATTGATATATTATGCGCATTTTCAACCATTGAAATTTTTTATGATCATCTCACTTACTTCTAAGTTGAATTTTTTAATGAAATTTGGAGGAGGTCTACAAAATTCCAAAAAAACAATTCATCAATTTACCTCTCTAAACTCTTTATATATATATATATGAGTGATTGATATATGTAACAACTTAAATGATTAAGTTAGTAGATTAAATAATGTATCAGAAAATGCATTGGTCATTATTCAAGCATACCCCCAAACTAATTAGTGCATTTTTTAACACATCATTTAATCTATTAATTTAATTACTTAAATTAGTACATATATTATTAATATATCTCTTCTTATATGTATGCTTCAATCAGAGGCCATACACATCATTTCATCTATTAAATATTCCCATCTCTCTTTCAACAACTCAAACTAAAAGCCTTCAAGGCTAAAAAAGATGATGGATGCTAGTGAGTCAGCAAATTAGGCAATCCTAGTGTTAGACTTTGAATGAGTCTTCTAGGTTTTTACCTTATTTTTTTCACTTACAAGGACATAAATATTCATTTCATCAACTTGATACATATTTTCATAATTCCTTTCTTCTCCCTGCATTTTATTCCTATACCAAACGGAATCTTAATTCAAAATTTAACACCCACCTAAACACGTAGGAAGCACGGATACTTTGGGTAAAGTACTCGTTTGGACACGCCTTAGACAAGGGTACAAAGTGCAGACGCGGCATAGACACGCCATGTGGTGTGCCGGATATAATAAGTATTTAAAAAACATTGGACGCAGGTAGGTAACAGTTTTTATTTTTTATTTTTAAAATGAGGGATCAATTTGTAATATTTAACAATACTAAGTGTCTTATATTAAATTAAAAATATATTTACATATAAGATATATTCACATCCCAACGAAAATCATCAATTCCACTCAAAAGCAATCGTCTCATCGTCATCGACAATATCATCTTTCTCGACATTCTATGTTCTTCGGTCTTCTCACGATCACAAGTATGTTGTCCTTTCTTCTTCCGCTATATATTTGTGAACTGAAGCAACAATAAATCAGCCAATGTTTTTGCTTTTGAAAGAAATAGACTAGGTTTCTTGGTAGTAGTGTTCTTTGGATGTATAAGTTTCTAATCCATGTTAGAAATTTATCAGTTGTTATTTTTTGAATTTTTGCTTTGAGGACATTTTAATTAATTGAAGGATTGAAAATTGCTTACTTGGATATCTTTAAGGTTAATTCAATTGATGCTTGGTATTAGCACATAACAGCAAGACACCATTACCTTTGTTCATAATTGTTTATTCAAAGTTTGAACATGGCCATTGATCCACTGTGATTAGTTTATATTTATTGTGTTCTGTGCTTCAATTTTATTCCCCAAGATTAAACTATGAATAGTCAAGCGAAAAAACAATATATTAAAGCAATCATGGAGAAAAATTTATTTGGGTTTAGCTGCTTCTTGTTTCTTTTTACAAATAAAAGACTCTCTTCTTCTTGTTTTCTATTGATAATAATCAAACATAATAAAGCTCCAATCTCCTCTGCCAACACTCCTCCATCACCTTCCAACAACCATGCTATTGTGGTTGACCACCCTCAATCACTGCCGCCGCCACCGAACAGCCACCCATAACAACCACAGCTTGTCACTAGTGATAATTGTAATCCTCCTCCTCTCTTGCTATGCCAGTGCAGCCTGTAATGAAAGGGATCAGACCTCTCTCGCGTCACTCTCCCTTAACATCTCCAATCTGAATTGGCCTTCTTCGGGTGACTGCTGCTCCTGGGAGGGTGTCGAGTGCGATAGCAATGACCGGGTCATCCGTTTATGGCTACCCACTAGAGGCCTCCATGGATTCATCTCTCCCTCTTTCTCAAGCCTCACTAAACTCACTCAACTCAATCTCTCCCACAATTGCCTCTCGGGTTCACTACCAGATGGCTTCTTCTCCTCCTTCACCACCCTCCAAATCGTTGACTTGAGCTTTAACTGTCTCTCTGGACCCTTACAAATCTCAGATACCTTGCCGATCACCCTCCAGATATTGGATTTGTCAAGTAATCGCTTCAATGGGTCAATCCAGTCTTCATTTCTATGGCCAGCAATGAACCTGCGGAGTTTCAATGTCAGCAACAACAGCTTCACTGGAAGAATCCCTTCTTCTATCTGCAGCAGCGATTCTCCCTCGGTCGTGATTCTTGATTTCTCCTTCAATGGCTTTCAAGGTCCAATTGGTCAAGGATTCGGGGCATGTGAGAAGCTGACACCACCCTTTTACCAATCAGAATATTTCCACTGGTTTTACGAGCTAAAATAATAATTATGGTTTCAATTTCCTCTCAGGACCTCTCCCGGATGATATTTACAGTGCAGGAGCACTGCAGGAGATCTTCTTGCCGGGTAACAAGCTTAATGGTCCAACCAAAACACAGCTTGGGGAATCCATTATTAACCTGCTATACACGCCGTCTTTTGGCCTGTTCCTCGTAACCTCAGAATCCTTGCACTCTTTGGTAATGAGTTCATCATAATTACCCCTTCCCTAGGTTCGCCTTCTGCCTGGAAACACGACACATTCCTAATGGTATTGGGAAGCTCTCTTTCTCTCTTCTCCCTTTGCTAATCTGGAGCAGTTGCTACTTCAAATCAACAACTTGAATGACACACTGCCCCAGTCTCTTATGAACTGCACCAATCAAAATATTTCTTCTTGCAAATATGATTCTCTAATATCCAATCACTTTGAAGGCATTTGGAGATTGTGAGAGCTGAATTTACGGGTCAACAATTTTGTGGGGGAATTGTCTGCCCTTGATTTCTCCAAACTACAACAATTGATCACAGTTGACTTGGGGAACAATTTCTTCAACGGTAGCCTGCCGACTAGCCTTTTCTCTTGCAAGGCGCTCAATGCAATTCGACTGGCTACTAACCGGCTAGAGGGAGAGATATTGCCCAGCATTGTCGCACTGCAATCTTTGTCCTTTCTATCACTTTCAAATCTTCTCCGGCTTGCCACTAACAGCCTAACCAATATCATAGGGGCATTCCGGATTCTGAGGGGTTGTAAGAATCTCAGCACGATCATCTTATCTAAGAATTTTTATGGAGAGTAAAATAATAATTATGCAATGCCGCCACTAATCCACGATGTTGAAAGCTTTGAATACACTCTTTTACCCTTAACCCAAGTACACCCAATCTTACTCTAAGATTTTATAAAATAAACAAAATCTACAGATTCTAGCTTTTGGTGGCTGCCAATTAACTGTCCACCATCTCAATTCAATGCCAAATTCTTGGAGGTTAAAAGGTCCAACTGGCTCATTCTTCTAACAGGAGCTGACGAAGTTGGAGGTGGTCGACCTTTCATTTAATAAACTCACAGGTTCAATTCCAAGTTGGTTGGGGAGTCTTCCAAACCTATTTTACTTGGACTTGTCTGTAAACTTCCTTTTGGGAGAATTCCCAAAGGAACTTATTGGACTGCCAAAACTGACATCACAGCAAATTGCCGAATCGGCGTACCGTAGTTATTTAGAGTTACCCGTGTTTGTAAAGCCTAATGACGCTTCTAATTTGCAATATAATCGGCTTGCCCACCTGCCACCGGCGATATACTTGGGAAACAACAGCCTCAGTGGTTGTATTCCTGTTGAGATTGGACAATTTAAGTTGATCCATATCCTGGATCTCAGTGGTAACAGTTTTTCTGGTACGATTCCTGACCAAATATCTATGCTGACTAACTTGGAAAAACTGGACCTCTCTGGGAACAATCTTTCTGGGAAAATCCCCGCATCCCTCAAGAATCTGCATTTCTTGTCTTACTTTAGTGTCGCAAACAACAATCTTCTAGGTCCAATACCATCAGGAGGACAATTTGATACCTTCTCCAGTTCCAGCTACGAAGGAAATCCGGGATTGTGTGGCCCAATTCTGCCGCGCCCTTGCCTCGATTCATCATCCATTACACAGCCATTAGGATCTAGACAAAGAAGCCCAAATACAAAACTCATTGTTGGACTTCTCTTTGGGATATTGTTTGTCATTGGTGTCATCTTGACTGTGCTAGCTCTGTGGATGTTGACCAATAGGAGGGTCGTTCCGAGAGGTGACCCTGATATATTTGACTCGGAAACAGTATCCGTTAACTCTACTTCTAGAATACCTGCCGAAGTTGGCTAGGATACCAGTCTAGTTGTATTGTTTACAAACATCACAAAAACTCAAGGATCTCACAATAGCCGAGATCTTGAAAGCTGCTGACAATTTCAACCAAGCAAATATCATCAGTTGTGGAGGATTTGGTGTTGTTTATAAAGCAACTCTAGAAAATGAGACAACTGTAGCTGTTAAGAAACTTTCGGGAGATATAGTTCTGGTGGAGACGGAATTCAAAGCTGCAGTACTCTATCCACAGCTCAATGCAAGAATCTGGTGACCCTGCAAGGTAATTTTGTGCATCACGGCTCGAGAGTGTTGATATATTTCTACATGGAGAATGAGAGCCTCGACTACACGTTGCATGAGATGGCTGACGGGGCACCAAACTTGATTGATCCACTCAACTGAAAATCATATATGGGGCTAGCTATGGGCTGCTTTTATGCACCATATCTGCGAACAACATATTGTAAATCATGGTATAAAGTCTAGCAACATCCTCTTAGATGAAAAGTTCAAAACACATGTGGCAGATTTTGGATTGTCAAGATTGATTCTTCCTTATCAAACTCATGTAACCACAAGTGGCCTGCCTGTGTGCTGCCTGTGTGTTAACAGAAACCCCCTCAAGAGGCCAACCATTAAAGAAGTAGTTGAATGGCTAAAGAATGCAGGGCCCGATACACAGACACGAAAATGAGGGCAACACTATGCATATGTATATAATAGCAAAGATTTGGGTTTGTTGTGATTGCAGATTTTAATGCTATATACCTGTATAACTAATTGGGTGGTGTAGTTAGTCAGTTATTTTCCTTTCTTTTCTTTCGCAAAGAAATTTTTCCTAATGATAATACATGAATGTGTGAAGATAAACTTGCGCATAAGTGACAAATCTAAATGCTTTGCGGTTAGGCATTGTAATTCCAATATTCAAATTTATTTGATTCTTCATTATTGGTGCTGTATGAGTAGCCATTAAAAAATTTAATGGACAGAGACAAATTTGACATACTACACAATCTGTACTAGCACGCATCAGCGTATAAGAGTCACAAATTCAACCTTGTGTATCTCATAATATCACAATTTTAGGATAGGAAGCTGTTCAAAGTAGAAGAGATGATCGATAAACAAAATTTTGTTTTGCCGACCTGTAAGAGATCTCTATGTAGTTTGTCTTATACTGCATGTAATTACCCGTATAGTCACAGAGACTAGTTGCGCGAGCTATATCACATTTCTTTCTTTACTCTTTAATATATGGGGTATCATGTTGAGCTTTGAGGTGTAACCTGTTCTTAGAATGATTCGGTATCTCTCCAAGCACCCTTGAGGGATCTCACTGGGATCAACCGGTCGACCACTCCAAATGTGTTGTAGGTTTGGTATGTCTAGCCTCCCTCTTAAGACAGATGCTGTTAATTTCATATAACCAGATTTAGATCTAGCCAAACGCCGGTCATGACAAAAAGGCCGAAAGCTTGTATCTCGCCTCACTCAGCCTTGTGCACACTCTATGAGCCGACTAAGGAAAAAAACTAGAAAATTCCACCTCAACAGCTTAATTTGGAGCTGTAAGATGCAGGGTTTGTACATGCTGCTAGGAATAAAATCCAGCCCGTCAAGCTAATAAATAGTTCTACATAAGATTGGAAAGGAAAATCAAATAAACTCATAAGTTCATGGATTTATTATGACCACAGAGAACTAGATAAGAGACTACAATTTTTACTAATTTGATTCTTAGATGTGTTAAATAGTCATGGTAGAGAAAGAAGACGGTGAAAGATCTATATTTGGAAGGGAGACGAGCATAAGCTTAAGTACCTTCCAAGATGGCGCAAAGGCAAATCATATGCGGTCTATAACGCATCCACCTCTTGATAAAAACTTTGTATATACCACTTCACTTGAGGTTTCTGCTTAGGATTATAATGGACAAAGCTATACAAAACTATAACACAGAGAGGGGGAAAAGCACGTTCAAAAACAGATGAAAGTTAGAAATTTCTATATGCTCAATCTCATACGAAGATGCTATTAATATTTTTCGGATATTGTCTGAAACTATGTACAAATGTACTCACTTCTACAATTATGCGAATTTTGGCAAAACAGCGAGCAAGGTCTAATCCTGAATGTACATATTTGAACCTCCATGTACGAATCAGAATAGTTTTTCAGTACATTTTGTTATTGCTTTATGCTTGTAGTGTTAGAGAGAAATGAAGAGAAAAGAAAATAAAAAGAGATTGAAGCGAAAGGAGAAAGACTCAGGGGTGTTAACGCCAATCCGAAAACCGACCGAATGGACCGAACCGATCCAGACCGATCCGTAAAACCTCGAACCGAAAAAAACCGAAACCGAAAACGAGAAAACCGAACCAAAACAGAAAAGTTTGGTTCGGGTTTAGGACAAGCTAGTTAAAAACCGAACTAAACCGAACTGAACCGAACTGAACCGAATTATGTATAAGAAAAAAATATATTAATATATACTCTAAGGGTACACGTTAATTATATTATAATACAAAAAAATGGCATTTTATAAAAATATTTTCCTTATTAATTACAGATTGTGATAATCTTAAAAAAAGTCATTAATGCGTGCCCTTATTATTGAATTAACTACACAATGCTAAGATTTTTTTATCACATACATGATGGTAAGCTAATTTATCATTTTATTTAATGTGTTTTATTCTTATAAATGTACAAATAAAAAATTAACTAATTAAAAAACATAGTATCTATATATGTGATCCTTATTTCTAAAAAAGTGTGACTTTAATTTAAATATGAACCACTCTTACATTATTATTATTAGTATTACATTGTTATGTTAAATTGATTTAGAAAAAATGAAAAAAAAAAATTTGTCAAAACCGAATAAAACCTAAACGAAACCAAACCAAAAAGTTTAGTTCGAGTTTGGGTTTCGAAGATTTAAAAACTGAAATCGAACCGAAGCGAAACCGAACTTTTATATTTGGTTTGAGTTTGGGGTACCTTAGTTTCTACCCCGACTGAAATCAAAAACACCCCTAGCGTAAACAACATGATTTAAACACTCGCTAAGAGCGAGGGCAAGAAGGCTCTCTACCACTTCCCAACTTCTCACTTGGGGAAATTACAATAAACTCCCCTGTAGTTATTCAGGTTTATGGGTCACCCCTTGGAGAACTTTATCTGACATTTTACCCCCTTCGACTATTTAAAATGGGAAAATGGGTCACACTGCTATCACAACGTTAAAATTTCCTTTGAAAGACCAAAATAACCTTAATAACTTTGCCTCATTATTCTCTATAGATCATGTTTGTTTATAAAACTAAAACAAAATAAAAAAATCAATAAATATAATCTGCAAATAATTGTTTACGCTAATGACCCATCACCATTTCACTACTAAATTGTGAACGAAAATCTAGTTAATCAAATAAAGGGAATAGCTTGAATGAAATGGAGGGAATTGGACTATTAATTTATCACATTCCGAAAATAAAGTGAACTATTAATTTAAAAAAACTACAGTGTGTAGCTCCGCTGGGCGAAGCTCTGGATATCGTCCCAAATGTCACTAGTTTGAGACCTGAATAGCTGTAGCCCCGGTGGAATTGTAATCAATGGACATTGTCCTCCTTTTTCATTTTTTTTTATTAAATATTAATTTGAGAACAAAAAAAAAAAGCATTAGGCTAAAGAAACTTTTAGCTTCATGATCGAAAAGATAACAACATCAATTTTTTGTTAGCATGAAACTTAATCGAAATGCGCCCTCAGTCAATCAGACAACATTAATTTTCAACTTTAAAATTTATTGATCACGAAAATGTTGACATAAAAAATTTGATTCTTGATGTTATACATTTCCAAAGAAATATGAACTTTTAGGATGCATTTGACTGAAAAAAAAAAAGTTGGAAAAAGATACAAAACACTACCATGTAATTTTTTAGAAGTTGGAAAAAGAAATAAGTGGGCTTGTTTCCGTGTGGTTCGTATGGTAAAATCAAGTGCCTCTACGCTAAGGGATGCGGGTGTATTTGTTCTAGATTTTTTTGGATGTTTCTAAGTTCTTAGATGCAGTTAAGGGAGTCTATTCTCCGAGATTCTCGAACGGTACGGCTCATTTGTAGTCTTGGGGGAGTGAATAGATTCAGGTTACAATGAATAACCGAACGCAAGTAAACAAACAAAAAGGGAATCTTATTTAAACTTCAAAAAAGTAAATAAATAAAAACCTAAGTTAAACCTTTTGTTTTGCCTAAAAATACTTTTAGATTAAGTAACCACGGATGAATTAACAAAATTAAAAATACCACACCTGTCCTCACATCTTTATATATAAATAAATAAAAACATTTTTACATTTTTTATATATAAAGTGATATATTTATGGGTGATTTAAACTTTAAGTGTCATTTGTTCCTACATATTAGATATTGTGTGCTAAAGTTTTACATAATACGGAGTAGGTGTTTGGATGCCATTTTGGACGGAATCTGTTAGTCAACGTGGTCAACCATTAACTCCATTAATTTTTTACCCAATTTACTCAGTTTATCTCTAGAAAAAGACAAAATATATTGTTCTTACTTAAGGGTAAAAAAATTAACGGAACTAATGGTTGACCATGTTGACTAACTGATTACATCTAAAATGGCACACAAATACCTATTATGCAAAACTTTGCGACTCAATGTGATATGTAAGAAAAAATGGTACCCAAAGTCTAAATCACCCTATATTTACTATTAAAATATATTTTTATACAATACGATACTTTTTATATAACTTATAAATTCACAACCACCACCATAACAATAAACTAACAAAAGATTCGATAACTATGTCTATGTGAATTGAACCTGAAACCTCCTTATATTAAATTGTAATTTTTAATACAGTCCTCATCTTCTTCCTCTTCTTTAACTACTATATTGTTCAAACAATATATGTTACTCAGGATTAAATAAATTTTCCGATATTTAACTGTTGAAGTTTGGAGAGGATGTGGTCCAATTGATTGGAACCTTACTGAAAGCGTGTGAGAAAATGAATATTTTCACTAAGGGGGGTGTATTCAATTCAGATTTTAAAAGATTATAATTAACTTTTTAAAATCCGTGGATTCTGTTAAATCTATGAATTGCTTTAAATCCTTATAGAATCTGACAGATTTTAATGCATGGATTCTTTTGGATTTCTGCAGATTTTAATAAGTTCATCAAAAAAATAAAAAATGAAAAGACAAAAGACAAACAATAAAATAAATTAATTACGAGTTTATAGTAACATTATAAAAAATGTAAAGACAATTAACAAAATAAATTATAAAAATTCATACTACTCCCACAAAATTAGACTTCTCACCCTACTAGTATCTTTTAATGAAATTGACATGAATTGTTTTTAAAAATTTGAACGATAATTAGTGGTCTAACAATTTGAAATTATGTTAATGCGTGACAACCACATTAGTAAAAGAGAGAATAAAGACTTTATAGGGACGAACAAAAAATTATAATGCGTTCATCACATAATAAGAAATTTGGATTTTGAGAGAGAGAGAATGTTGGGTAAAGTTCTTAAAGGAATTAGAAATCTATCTGAAATCTCTGGGTAAGTGAGGAGATTTCAAGATGGATTTTTATGTATAAAAAAGGCTTTACAATCCACCACTAATTAAAATCCTACTAAGTCATTAGACTTTTGAATACTAGAAGATTTAGATGGATTTTTTTAAATCTTAATTGAATACATGATCAAGATTTTAAAAGACTTTTTAAAATCTCAATTGAATACCTATGAACTTCAAAAATCTATAAAAATCTTATTGTGGGAGCATAGTTTTGAACATTTTGTTTTTGGGCCGAGTTAGTTCCAATGTCCCCTCACGGGCCGAAATATATAGAACGGGGTCCAAATATCCTGAAGAGAGAAAAAGATAACAAATGAAACCCAATAACAAAAAGGAACCGGATGGGCTCTCGCCGAGCAAAAGTAAGGACTTGCCGATCATAAAGAAGTCTCGCCGAACAAGAGAGATATGTCTATGAGTAACTTCGGGTATATGGATAAGGGAGTGTACGTGCAAGCCAGCTCATCAATAAGAAAAGGACATCTACAGACGATATCGTACGGATGAAGGATTATTGTACTAACGAATAGTTGGTCAACACGTGTAAAGTGAAGGAAAGTTAGTTATAATATTCGTATCTCGGACGGATGAAAGAAGAGAATGGTGCCACGTAAGCCCTAAAAGATACCCCTGATGGTAATTTCACTAGTAACCTAATCCATCTTGGGAAACACGAAATATAATGGTATAAATAGAAAAGGATATTCATACAAAAAGGGGTGGAGAAAAAGAGGAAAAACGAAAAGAAAGAGGAGGTAGGAGAGAAAAAGAATCCGGTGCCTGTCTCTTCTAATCTGGGCCGGAACTACTCTGGAACACTAAAAACATCACCTACACTTATAGATTCTAAATTCAATACACCCCCCTAAATATGAAAAGATGGAGTGGGTGCAAAGATGATGAGTTGGCATAAATATAGGGCCCTTTTAGTAAACATATATTAAAATGACAATAAAATTTAATAGATTTATGTAAAAAATTAAAAAAAAATTATAAGATCTGTTGAGATTTTCTATCTCATGCTCATTTGTATGAGTGGATGTCTTTTACCCTCTTTTATTTCTGTTGAATTTTTTTTTACTACCACGCATAGAAAAAAACTTCATATAAAAGTAGAACATCTCACCGGTCACCATATTTCTCAATTTATTTTTTAATTTTTTACAAAATACATTGTTTTTCTTACTATTTTTTATATTGTTTAACGAACGGAGTTTAGACTTAAATTTTTTTTATTTGAAAAACTATGAAAAAATCAATGAAGAATGTGAGTGTAAAATAGGAGTAAATATTTTTAGTTAAAAAGAAGGGTGAACTTATAAATTTGAATTCATTTGTTTTCATTTGTCTTATT
This sequence comes from Lonicera japonica, assembly GCA_021464415.1. NCBI lineage: Eukaryota > Viridiplantae > Streptophyta > Magnoliopsida > Dipsacales > Caprifoliaceae > Lonicera > Lonicera japonica. The sequence goes on from CM038471.1 coordinate 26,746,585, forward strand.
ATCTGCATATAAGACAGAAAATTATAAATAAATAAATAACATAAAGAATCATAATAATAATAAAGTTTATTAATTCTGTTATTTTAATTTATTTTTTTAAAAGAAGGTCAACTTTCCAAATGTTTAATAATAGTCCTCGCTGGCGCGACGAAAGGTTTGGCTCGAGAACGCGCAAACACCGCCCGCTTTGTGAACTGTGAATGGGCCCCACACTTTCCTCACCAACGGCTCTCCGCACGTTAGATTCGGCGCTAACTCTTCTGCCTAACGCCGTTGGTGCTTCTCACGTCGTTATAATATCTTTCTTTATTTTATTCATTTTGAATATTCTCTCTCTCTCTCTCTCTCTCTCTCCTGAACGAATATTATATACTCCCTCCGTCCCAATTGCTGGTCTCTTTTGGGGAATTCAACTTATTAAAGACCCAATATCATCATTACACTTTTTGGCTTAATTTGTATGAACTTTTTCTTATTACCCTTTACTTTATTCAAAACTTTTACTTTTAAAGTAAAAATACGAAAGGGCAAAATAGGTATGTATTTACCTTTTATGAAAAGTGGACATTTGTTTTGGGACATCTAAAAAATGAAAGAGGGACTAGCAATTTGGGACGGATGGAGTATCTTTTAAATATATAAAGTGTGTTAGATATGTTAAATTAAAGAGTGAATCATTCAAATAGGATAAAACAATCGCACCTTTTAGGTGAAATTTGTTAATCCATCTCTTAGTGAGTTAAAAGGTTAAGTGGAATAAATAATCAGTCCGAATATTCAATCTTAATGAACATTAAATATGGGATAGGATAAAGTTATTCTATCTCGTCTTTTTATCATGTGCGTCAAACGCAAACATATATTTCTTCTTCTAGCCGTTGCTTTATGATTTCCTCATCTAAATTTATTTGGAGAACTTAGTAATTCCTAATCTTCCGTTTGATAACAGCATAAAAAAAGAAAATAAAAACACTTAATTTAATAAGAAGTTTAAAAATTATAAGTTAATGTATGCGACAATAAATAATAAAAGGGCTAAACATTATATTTACTTTCTGGCTGAAAATCTTAAAATTGTAAGCTAAACTATAAATCTAAGTAAAGTTGGAACAAGAGAAGTCGAGGTTTGAGAAATTTTGGCTAAACATTATATTTACTTTTTGGGTTTTCAATGGAATAAAATTATTTTGAGTGGAATCTTAGGAATTTTTTCCGTAAAAAATAAACAAAAAAAAAGGGATAAGATTTCACGAAATCACTCATTTTGTTTCTCCAACTTATCACAAAATTAAATGTGCTTTCTATTATTTTCTAACTTTTCTTATCAAATACAATATTAATGTTCCAAATAATCCGTATCTACAGCACCATGCCTTTACAAATGACACGTTCGCATCACACTCTTCATGCCTACAACAAATTATTTGTATATATTTTATAAAATTTAAATCGGCAATTAAAGAAAAATTACTCAATACAAATTAGACAATGCATGTGCTTGAAAAAAAAATACACACACATGCTTTGTGTGTTCTTTAATTTTTAGTCCTATATAAAAGCGAAGAGCACCCAACACTAAATTTAAGATTTTCAGTTGTGCCGTTATTGCTATTGTTCCCGTAAGAGCATTCACACTGGATACTTTAAAATTTAGGGTAAATTTAGCTATTACTTTCTAAATTTTAAAACATGCACATAGCAGAAATGGTAATTTTTTTACTCTCACATTCGTATGAGTTTAAAAAAAAAAATTAATGCCATACGATTGAAGAACAATTGTATGAATTGTTTTGGCATATTTTTTCAAGGTTTGTCACTAAAAAAAACATAAAAAAAAATTCAAAGAGAATGGTAAATTCCCATACAAATGAGCCAAATTCGTATGGTTTTTTTTTTTTTTAGCTTGATACGAATCTGGCACATTCGTATGCCTTATACGATCGATTCATATTCGTATAGGATAAAATTTAAGAGAATGGTAAATTTAGTCGTTCTCTACCCTACGAGCCAAATTTTGTCTATCCAAATTCTTCCACTGTAGAGAGGGATAGGGTAATTTTATCTATTTACCCTATCCGATAGAGATGCTCTAAGGAAAATAGTGAGCAGTAAGGTTTAAAATTCAAAGAAATACCAAAGACTAAATTTTTTTTTACAAAAAGATGCTCCATAAAACACATTCAATCCTAATTTGGGTAAAGTAAAATAATCAATAGTTGATTCCAAATTAATACGGCAATTTCAAATGTGTTTATAGATCAACTTCTGCAATTTTTAGTCATTAAAGAAAGGGCAACGTTCAAGTTACTCTAGTGTAAAATTAAGTAGTTTTACACATACTCGTAACTTTGTTTTTTTTTTATTTTTTTTTCAGATTCATAATTCATCAATTTAACTGTTGTATGATGTATTTTTATTACATTTATCAAATATGTAAAGTTTCAAATGAATCAGATACTTGTAACTATTTAATCAATATGCTTAATTTTACTTTAATTTTATAAAACTCGTAACTTAATATATAACATGATTATGATGAGAGACTTTTATAACTCCGGTTAATTTAATTTTTTGCATGTATCTTTGATATATGATAATGATCCAATTAACAGATAAATTGATGAATTATGAGATTGAGGAAATTTTTTTGACAAATATAAAACTTATTTATTTTACATCCCACTCTTTCCCTTACAAAAATTTCAAGCAATTTATATATAAAAAATGTAACGGACAATCAATGACGATAACGGAGGGGGAGACAGAGAGAGAGAAAACGTGTTTCGCTGAAGTAATTATTGGACGGAGTTGTCGCTAGATGCCGTCTTTCTAAAGGCAGGTTCATAATAAAAGACCTTCTTTCATTGCTAATTACCATTTTACCCTTCTTACTTTTATTTTAGCATAACTAGAAATGAGAGAACATACTATGTGTGCACGCATTATTTTTATGCATGTATATATATAATTTTTTTTTAAAATGAAACATAATATATTTTTGGCAAAGTTAAGTTATAATTTCTTAATTTCTAATATATTACTATGTGTTGGGATTTATTTAATATTATTTCAAAGTTACTTAAGTAACACATAAAAATATATTTGCTAAAAAACATAAACACATTATATAAAATAAATTTTGCATTAAATTTTTGAATTGCAAAGTTAAGGTTGTACGAAACACAAGTTTACGCAAAGTTAAGTTTGCGCTAAACATAATGTTAGTCAAAACTCTCATTTTAAAATACAATTGATAAATAAGTCATTATTTTAATATATATATATATATATATATTAAACAAAATGGCCCATTATTTTCTGGATTTTTTTTTTGGCAAAAAATACTATCATACAAAACCTTTTACTCAATTTCCAGTTATTCTCATTGCTGTAGATCCTTTTACTTATAATTGTCATTTTTTCCTTGTTGTTAATGTTGTTAGATGCCATAAATATTTTTGTGCCTCATTTATAATTGATATTTGTTACACTAAATATGTTCTAGTCCACTAATACTGATACGGATAAGATTATTTTAAATTAACTACATTTACAATATTAGAGATAATAGTTCTTTTAGACTTTATAGGGTTGGTGTAGTGATTCACTAAATCTCAACGATTTATTTAGCGAGATATTCCGTATTCGAAAATTATTAAAAAAAAAGAAGTAAAGAAGATAATAGTTACTTTCAAAATACTAAAGTGTGATTACATAGTTGCACAATTGTTAAAAAAAAGAAGAAGATAATAGTTACTTTCAAAATACTAAAGTGTGATTACATAGTTGCCAGAGGCTTGACTAAAAATTAATGTAGAATTTTTTTTTTTTATTATTTTGTTAAATTCCTCCAATCAATTAGATTAATTGTGGTGCAGTGGGTCAACTAAACCACTGTACCCAGTCACTTTTAATTCCTTTCATTAAATTATGAGTAATTGCTCAATTATGAGCTAGGATCTAATTGTTGTACGTTTTCCACAATGAATTTTGAAATTAAGTCAAGAAAGAATGTTTCTAAGAAACAGCTGTTTGGGCTTCTTTCAAAATAAATTCTGCACTAATAATTGTGTGTTATTGAGGATACGAAATTATATCAATAATTTTAGACAGATGTAAAACTGAAAAGTGAGGCAAGCTATGAGAAACATAGCACGAATTTAGTGATTGGTGATATGAACTCCGCATGAAATATTATTAATAACTCGTATAAGTGTTGAATGATTCTTAAACTTATAAGATCTAATACGAACACGACATAGAACAATCCATTATTCTATCTTTTTTGTAACACTACTCTTACAAAGCCTTATAAAATCTCTAATAATGCACGAAATTATTAACAAAAAACGATAAAATATGCATCTACGGCGTGCATATTTAGGGGAACCTAACAAGTCGAAAGAACAGAGTTCTGCAATGTATGAATATCAAAATTGTTAATTATAGGAACGTTGTTATTTTATATATAGGTTTTTAATATATACGCTTGCGACACATGTTAACACGATAATTGTCGATTTCTAATACTTCGAAATATATTACATACTTTTTTTTAATCTTTGCCACGAGATACTATTCAGACTAACTTTTTCGCACCTTGAATAATCTCCTCTCAGGGAACAATTGTCAACTGCTTTTTATTAGTTTGTTTTTATAGCTGCCAATATTCAACCTAAAAAATTTTAATTGAACACAAAACTGAATCCAGTATGTTGCATTTAGAATAGTAATATTAATGCCAAAACAATTATTACTATTATCAAAATAATATACAACTTTAAAAATATATAATACAATTTTTAAAAATATTATTTTAATAATACTACCTCCTAAATAATATTTGTCGACTAACTAACTAAGGCCACACAATCTTGGTGTTGAATTATGCAATTAGGTAGAAAGTAGTGGGCATCCATAACAACTCGTGAGAAAGGTTCCTACCTAGTGGCAATTTTGTGAATAAAACCAAGACTAGTGTCAAATCAAAGCCCTTGACACCCCCTACATATAATACCCCAACACCTTCATGTTTGGCCACACTGCCAGCTTTTAAAATTAAAACAATACAAACCAGATTGTACAGAGAGAGAAACAGATTGTAGAGAGAGAAAAACAGATTGCTTCTTCAAAATCACCATTAATGGAGAATCTCAATCTCTCCGCGCTCCTCACATTGCTCTTCATCATCACCGCTCTGCTGTTTTCTTCGTTGCCGGCCACCGGAGCAAGCGACCTCGATTGGATTCCGATGAGGTCCGGCCTCGATTTTGACGGAGAATTCGAGCTCGATTCCGAGTCCAACAGGCGCATTTTAGCAACGACCCGTTACATCAGCTACGGCGCGATGCAGAGGAACACTGTGCCCTGCTCCCGCCGCGGCGCGTCGTACTATAACTGCCGGCCCGGAGCTCAGGCCAACCCTTACTCCCGTGGTTGCAGTAAAATTACTCGATGCAGGAGTTAATTGAAATGGAGTTAATTTCATTTCAATTTGAGTACACGCGCCGTGGACACAGTCAAAAGATACACCGACATGTTACTAATAGAGTTAGCTTGTCAGTATTGCTGTTGACCAATACAGAGGTGACATTGTGTTGGTTAAAGTTTGTCCTAACATTGTGTCTTTTGATAATTATTGTTTCGGTTTTTTTGGGTCAAATATATATTCTGATGAAAAATTTAGGATACAAAATTTCAATTTGGGGATTGTTTGTGGTTATACAGTGAAAATGAGGATTGGTGAAAAGGTATTTTGCTGTTATACTTTTTTTTTTATTTTATTTTAAAATAAGTGATGTTGAAAGGGTATTTTGTTGTTATACTTTATTTTATTTTATTTTAAAATAAGTGATGTTGAGCTATACAATTATGATTGTTCTTTTGGCATAATTCTGATTTGATTTGATTATATATCATGTGTTTTGAAAGTTTGCAAATTGGTGAATAATGTGTAGTTTCCTGTTTTATAATTTTTGTTTTTTGGGTTTTATCTTTTTATTTTGTAGTTTGATGATTTTGTGTTGAAAACAAAGTTAATATTGTGTGATATTTTAAAATAGTTTAAATAGAGAATAAAAGGAGGATAGCGTGCAGAGACAATGTGCATTTGGTCATCGGCCGCTTATTGATTTTCCACCTCTATAATGCATTCCCCATAATTGAGATAAGAAATTTTTTCTAACTTTAATTTAGCATACTACTAAATTACGGAATAATATATGTTTTAGCTTTACCAATTGTAATCGATGTGTGCGTGTTTAGTATATATTTATCATACTTATTTCAATTATTATGAATGCTCTTTCGTATGTTACATGGTGTTGTGGATTATTTGCCTATGCGGGACTCTTGTTAGATTAATCGGACCCAACTTGTGTGTGGATAAATAAGAGACAAACAAACCCCAACATTAGCGAGTAACGTGGTTTGGCCTAAAAAGATACTTAATTCACAACCACGTGTATTTCTCAAGGTAAGAGTTTTCCTAATCTAGGGTTTAGGATATAGGAGGCCGGGTATAAGAGAGACATGGTAAAGAACTCTAATACGGTAGTACAAATGAAATTGGGTAACTATTAACATATTCTTGGAAAATATTTTTTTTTGCCTTACCTTATGTAGTTTCCTTACTTGATAGTGTGAGCATTCGCAAATGCGAACTCCGGTCCCAACTTTAATCATAGAGACTTGAAACGACAGAAGAAGTCCTGGTGGTTCATTTGCTTCTATACGGTGATAATTCATATCGTATGTCCTTCTATTATATTTTAGAAGCAGGAGAGTTCATTCAGAATAGCCAGTACAATTTACGAAAAAAAGGGACAAAAGGGTTGTGTAAAGGAAAAAGACTACATATAAGTCTTTTTCTTACACATTTGTCTACGAAACTATGATTCTATAAGATTCGGGAACTATATTACAGATTATGAAGGTTTTAGGCACGCGTTTCGCCCTTTGAGTTTCTAATGGTCTTATATGTTTATTATATAGTGAAAAACTTGGATACTTTTACTGATATTTTACTGATTTTTTAAAATGTCTCATGAAAACCTGATTTTGAAAAAAACAGGAAAAGTGATGAAAAACCGTGTGTTACGTAATTCGATGTTTGGTTTTGTCAAAATTTGATTACTATAAACAAAAGTTGTATCTTATGTGTTTGAAATCATGAGATTGATAAGGTATTCTTTTCTTAGATAATAATATCAATTATATCATTTGGTTTATTTATAAAATATCAGATCTTATCAGAATTGATTTGTTATGGAATTGAACTTTTGAGGAGAGTGTCATAGATACATTGCAGTCTATATGGAAGACGAAATATATTTGAGTTGAATTCCTAAGTAAGAATATATCAATCTAGGTTTTGAAAACTTTGTTTTGTTTAGATGATAATGGCTTTACTTTTTTTGATTTTACAAATGATTTTATCAGTGTTTTAAAAAAAAGTTTTGTTGAAAACGAAAGGATATCAGTAATTTGACAATAAGTTATCCAACTAGAAAGTGGATAGAACGATAGATAAAATAAGCATACATTGGACATAATAAGAAACACATATGCAAATATAATGTGATTTCTAGGAGGAATTTTGATTACTTTCCCGACGATATATAATAATAACAAGAGAGAAAATAAAATACAATAGAGAAATTCCGGCGAATACCAACTTTTCTTCTTTTAAATATTTTCGGTAATTCGATTCCAAAATATGGCATTCCATGTGCCGAGATTAGATTCGAATATTCTTCAAAACTTAGACAATATAAAACTAACTTTGGGACAACTTTAAAAGTAAAAAATTTAGGGAGATTAATAGAATTTTTTAAGTAAAAATTAATATCGTGGTTAGCAAAGCCGAAGGCAACAAAACCATGGAATGGGTTCCAGTGGACAACATTGTTAAACATAGCCCTTCAAATCCTCACCCACTGAAAACTAACACTTGAGATAGATATGGCGTAGAAACGACTAGAGATCGATCGATTAAGGACCTCCACCAGCCTAGCTAATATATAACTTCTCTCTTCCTGTTATCACCCTTACTTGAGTGAGGAACCCTTACGAATTGAATAAGGGGTCCAAACAGTACCTTATTCTCTTATAAGAACCCTTCTTCCTTCACTTCACTGAAAGCCTAATAAGGGGGTGGATAAGACTGAAAGAAGGGTTACATCCGGGGTGTGCTCTCATGTTCTCAATGATGTTAGGCATCCGGGTGCGATCAGGTAATAGAAGTAGTGAGACTCAAGGGCAACTATCAGGCTTCTGTTCTAGCAGTACCATTAGGGGCGTAGAATACAATAATCAGGAAAAGCTAGAATCAAGCTATTGGCTAACATCAGGGTATAGAGGGCCAAGAGGACTAGCAAAAAAGTGAATTCCTTTTCCTGTGTTGTGGTCGAGCAAGTTCTGTTTTAACATCCTACTTGACTGAACTTGTTATTCATTCAACTGAAAGAGATATGTCCTAGGACTATTCATAGATTATGATTTGTACTTGGATATCTTATGCTTATTGTTATTAATAAAGTTTATTTATTTTACTTTATAATCTCTTGTAAATAATATTTATTAATACTAGTTCATCAAGTACGTGACTAGATTGTGGGATGCTAGTAATGTAATAATAATATTGTTTAGATGCCCCTAATCATGTATCAATAACCTAGGATCACATTGATATAATGATTAGAGTATGGGTCAGCTGATGACTATGTTCCACAAGTCATGGATATGGAGATATCAAGCTGAACATACTGATACTTGTTAGGGAACAAAGTATTGGACTGACCCGCTTTGGGGACACTGCGAGGAGTGTTATATAATGTCATCAGTGATGTTCCCATTTGTGATATCGTATTATCCTCAGACCTGAGATCGCCATGGTTACCAACATAGGGATTAGCATGTCAGGCATTATCAAACGTTGCTCTTGACCGAGTAATTATAAAGATGATGACCGAGCATACTATGAACTATGTAGAGGTATATGGTTGATCAAGATGGGATTTGTCACTCTCATATATTGAGAGAGATATCGTTGGGCCCCTTGATAAATGTAATTAATATTTGCATGGCCATGCACAAATGAGATGTCATTTGTTTTGGATTAATTATACTTAGAGATCAAGAAATAAAGATTGAACTATACAAGAATGACACTTGCCTAGTCTTGTGTTCAATCTAGATATCGATTGACAAAAGGAGTTAATGTGTGAAATATCAATTTAAGGTTGTGTCGTTTTTGACCTTTATACCCTTTGGATAATAGTAATGTTTTACTAGAAACCGCTTACTGTTCGTATAATAAAACGGGTTTTAATTGTACGGCCAAAGAGTGTAAAACCTACAGGGTCGCACACCAAAACGAGTTGGATCAAAACGAATTAAAACGGGCCAAGTTGGACTTGGGCCCAGTTCGTTTGTTGCTTAGGGTTCTCACTAGGGTTCCCTTATAAAAGGGAACCTTTGTTCTTCTTGGCTGTCAACGAAATTGAGAGAGGCAAGAAAATTCGAAATAGCAGAGAGAACCCTAGAGGGCGCTAGTACACCAAGCAAGATCTCATCTCGTTCGTGTGTGCATACCGTAGAGGCGTCGTGTTTTCTACGCTAAGGACGACAACAACAGAAGGATCAGATCCATCCTGTTCGTTTCATTGACATCAAATCTCGATTAAGGTATGTCATCTGTCGATTTTATTGAACTGCATAGATCATAGGATTCAATGATTAGTGCGTAAATTAGTGTATGCGATGCATGATTACTGCCCTAATTTACTAACATCAACATATTCCTATCCCTATGTGGTTGTTAAAGAGAAGGCTTATGGATAGTATAAGGATGGGCTACGCTACGAGACAGCAGAAGGGTTACATCTGGGAGTGATCTACGAGAGTTCGCACATAGCCTTATTAATATTCCTATCCCAGTGCTCAATAAGTTCCAGGGCATAAGCTGCTTCTAGAGCAGAGGTTGCGAAGCTAATAAGCCTACAAGCCAAAGCAGGGGCAGTGTGTTGAGATAAAAGCAATAAAGAGCTGAAGAACGAAGAACCGTGGGTCGAAGCACTAGGAGAAAGCTAAATAGTTTAGCGCGCAATACAATAAGGCTTATGTTACACAGATGGGGATCCCAAGGAGAGGGCTTTACTAATAATAATAAAAATAAAGGACCGAGAATACAACAATCAGGGTTGTCGTAAAGTAGATCAGGCTCTCATTAGACCTAAGATGCTGCTCTTACATTTAGTGGTTCTCAACTAGAAGGAAAATTAATTAATCTGGAGTTGTCGTAGATAAAAGGGCCAGGAATCAATGATTCTTGCTTCTGACTTTCCACGATTGAAGTGGAAAAGGGGCCGCCGATGCACGTCCGAACCAGCGACAAAGACAAATTTGCAGTTCTAAATAGGAAAGAAAGGAATCCGGTCTCCCCTTTGAGGGTAAGAAAGAAGGTCCCGATTGTAGGGTCTCTAAGATGGTATGGTTGCAAGCTAGCGAGACAATAAGAGAGAGTTCCCCCTATCAAGGAAGATGTTTTTTTTCTCTGGTACTTTGCACTCTCCTTAATGTATTTATAGCTCAACGTTGTGTTGTCTTCCCTAAGTAAGGTAAGTAGGACTAAGGAAGCCTATCTCACCCTTCTCATAATAGCGGTGAATCTCAATCATGGAAACAAAATGACCAGGTTCCATTTCTATTTTTATGCCTATTTCTCTGTACAGAAAAGATGAGTTTAGTTACCTTGATAATACCACTTCCAACTCTAAATCAAAATCCAAAACATCTTAATACTGGTACAAGTGGAAAGTTTAGACCCCGGCCAAGTCAAGAAAGTGATTTTATGATATGAGCAAGCCAGAAAGGGGAAGTGTAACCATAACCTCTTTTAAAGGTAAAGCAAGTAAAGCCAGCAAGTTCTGACTTCCCTTTTTTTAGATCCCTTAGATGTGGCTAATCTGTCTAGTCCCATCGAAACAGTTGAATTGAAGTCCTTCTTTATCGATGGGATATTATCTCTTGTATTAGCATATTCCATTCTAGCATATCTTATTTCCAGTAGTACATAAAACCCCTGAGTCTATGGAAGTCAGTGAGGCTAGTGAAGTGGGGTATCCAGTTACAATTACAGTTTTAGTTGCTTCTCTCTTCCCTGCGTTTTAACTAAGGGCCTAAGGAATACGTTTCATACCAAGCGTACCTGAACTTACGGGAGACTACGAGTAATAATACTAATAGATATAAGGTGTCTACCAGTACTAGGCCTAGCATATTTTCTGTAATGTAAAAGTCTTTCATGAATCTTACTAGCAACTATAGTTTTGTTGGGAGCCCTCGTAATCGTCTCTGACTCGCTACCAGTAGCAAAGTCCCATTTTAATATGTCTAGTCTTTCTCCTTGTCCTGTAAGTGCTCTTGTAAGGGTGTAAGAGAATAACCAAATGAGCTCTTTTTTAGACAGTTCCTTCCCCCCTAGATTACCACTTCCTTGACAGGATTCAATCCCACCGAAATCCTCTGAGTCTGTCTGTGGCGAAAGGATATCTAGTTTCAGCAAGGGACAATCCATACAGTGAGTAAGCAGGAAAAGCCAGTTTAATCCTGTCCTTCTGATAAGCTTTTCTATGGCAATCCATTATATAAGGGTTAAAGGGAGGAAGTGCTAAAGATGTGTTAAGCAAGTGAAAAACCCAATTAGAAATCCATTTAGAGTTAAAATCTCGAATCGAAGCCTTTTTGGTAGTTTAGGCAAGGTCCTTTCTACAGTGGAAGCGATAGCTCACTCGACCAAAGGAAAAAGAAGCGAAGAGCGGGCTATAGTTTCTCAGCGGAGGTTCGAAAGCCAGTTGCACTTCCAAATAGAGTTCTATATCTAGTCGTGAAAGAGCAAGTGGTTTCTCCCGTTGATTACGTCCCAGGGAATTGCTCTTATAGTAGGAGGTTTACTATGTCCCCAACTTCTCTTTATTAAGAGACTTGGTTGTGTACTATAAAAGAAATGGATTGTACCACAAGCGCTGATCCCAAATAAAACAGTTGGCTCTTCCTGCATCCATTAGCATGCTTAATGGTAGCATGGTCTTCTCTTAGGTTTCTTTTGGATTCAGAATGGGAGCTGCACGTTAGCACTTTTGACTTGACTTTTTAACTTTTCCGGCATAAGAGGCCTTGTCTCTTTACTGTCCCGGTCCTCTCTCTTTGCAGTTTTAGCGGAATAAGCAATCTTGGTGCTTTGGGCCTTACACTAGTCTGATTGTGCTTTCTTAGCCAAAGGCTATTCTTGATCTTTTCTTTCAATGGCAAGGTATTATTCTCATTTTTTGCTTGTGCTAAGGAAGAGTTATAGTGATGAGAAAAGACCCTTATATATACATTTCCTAAAGGGAATAAGATGAAAGATCAAAGGTAGAATTCGTTTCCTATATAGTAGTGATATCCTCCTTCGGTATGTTTCTCTTTTACAACAATTATTGATATCAAACCTTGTTCTGATTCTTTACTTCCCTTGATTTAAAGCGAGGATTGGGTGAACTTAAATCAGAACACCTTTCGCTTCTTCTGTCAGCTATTGCCCTTGGGCTTGGTTCCGTTTAACCATCAAGAAAGAAGCAAGCATTTTACTAGGTTTCCCTCTTTCTGGTTAAAATCAAATGCCAACGTGCTTAAAACATGAAGAAGTGGGATAGGATCTAGCCTTTGGGCTTAGTTCAGAGTTATGCTTTCTTCCTTAATTAGGAAAAGCCTTTTCGCTTGAAGCCGTGTATGAATCAAATAAATAAAAAAGTGAATCCGGATCCTTCGCCGCCTTCTCTCCTTGGTTCTGAGATTGTAAGGATTTATGCCCTCTTTCTCTTCCAATTTAAATAAGCTTACTGCACTAAGGGGCTTCGATTTTGCTGAAAGAAGGACTTCGTTGACAAATCTATTGGTTACATCTCGCATACTTGCCCATATTACTTATATGGGGTGAACTACTTCTACTTACGCTGATTCAAAAACAGCTCTCATTCCTCAAAGTAAAGCTCAGCAGCGGAGTCAACCCCTCATTCGGTCGGTTCATGAGAAAGTAGAGTAGAATGAACATTCTTACCTTTAGATGGCATGATTAAGCTCTTCTCAAATGGTAGTATAAAATTCGTCAGACTGACGAATTCGATTGATTGATTGCCTTTCTAATTGAAGCTTGAAAGCGGATTTTGTCATAACTAATGATATCTTGAGCTTTTCTTGACTTCCCCTTCTCCTTTAACGGCTAACTAAAAGCTATCCCCTTAAATGGTGGTCCACATGTCCCGCTTTCGCACAACTATGAGACCAACCAGGTGGGGATGTCATATCACAGAGCTTAGGATCTCCCTTCACGAACAAAGCAAACGTGGAATGGCTACCTCCATCAGTCACGAAGTTACTTCAAGCCTGGTGAACTATTGGGCAGACTCTACTTATTATCTTCGATTCCAATGGATCACTGAAGACTGAAGCTTTCAACCCTTGCTCCTATTCAACTACTTTCATTCCTTCTGCTGATCACTCCATTTTCACGCGGTGAGGACTTATGACTTTGATTAGAACTTGACTTGACTAAAGCTCCCCCTTCATCTTGACTTGACTGTCTTTTCCTTCCCTCAGACACAAGAACTACCTCCAGACTACTTTCAACACTTGCTCAAACCTGCTCCAGCTAGACTTTTAAGTTGAGCCCAAAGCAAAAGATGGAATTCCTTTAGCGGATCAATTCTCGAGAGTTTATCGCTATTCTATATATATTACTCTTTAAGGTCTTGATTTGATAGGAGGTTGACTGGGCTACTTACTATTTATGATTCCCTCTGGTAAGAACAATGAACACGGATCTACCAGCATTTGCAAGACAAGAAGTGAAAATCTCAGTTAATGGTCCTCACAACGCCCGGAGAGATTTTTGTAGAAAAGAAAGGTGTATGTCATGGGCCCTATTATCTATTTTCCAGGCTAAGGTAAGTCTCTTTCATCTCTTTCTTTTTTACATTGAATAGGGATTTGACCGATTCGCAAACGGGCAGTGCTCCCGAAGCGAGAAAGGGGATTGGCTCACCAGCAGTGCGCGCTGCGTCAACAAGGCCCTTGGGAGACATTCCAGAATAGACCTTTAAAGTAAGCCTTTCAAGAGTAGCCTTTCCACAACCCAAGCTAGACTAGGGATGGAAAATGAGAGAAAAAAGGTACCAGGGAAACAGTTCTCGGGCTAATATAGGTCCAGCTGATCAGAGGGAGGAAGGGGCAGAGTGGTTTGATGAATGAACTATTCCTTAAGCAGCTTAAGGGAAGGTTGAGTTTTCCTTGTAATCCTATTCGCTCGTAAAAATCGAACAGAAAGGGGCTCGGGTTAAACGAAACCGTTATTAATGCTTGTAGCTTGCGTGTATGATATCCATCTTCTGTTTGCGATTGAAACCCCCGTTGACTTTATTACATTACTTCTTTTTATATCTAGGCATAATTCTCTGATAAAAAAAAGGCAGCTTTTGAGATAGAGTTAAGACGGTTACAATGGCAATTGGAGAACAGATCAATCAGCTTTTAACGGCTAAGAGAAAGAAAGATCTTCTTATGCTGGCACCTTAGATGAAATCCTTATTCTTTCTTTCTTCCAGTTTCTTTGCGGCTTAGCTTAGAGAAAAGGTTACTTCCAGTTCCTTTCGGGTAGCGCGAGTGGAAAGCCATACAAAGTCAGCCCTCAAAGTCTTTACGTTAGGGAAGCCGAATTAAACAGAAGATAAAGTTTCAGTTCCAATGAAAGCCTTTACTCCCAACAAGTTGGAAAGTTAAGTTCAAGTGCCGAAGTCAAAGAGAAGTTTCTTATTTCTGTAACTGCGGTTACAGTTGCAATAAGTACTTTAAAGCTCAACAAGGCTTTAAACGGCTAAAGTAGATCAAGAAAAAGAAAACCTTATTTTGGGTGTGAGCCATAGCACAGGGACTCTCGGTTGGTCGTAGAAACTCCTTGCTTTGTTGCCGGCCCCAGTTGAAGAGGTCGCTTTCTGCTTTTCGCCTTCCACTTTGGTTGGACAGTAGTTCCGGAATCCAATAGTAGTAACAGGTTGAGGGAGAACTAAGGGCTAACCTTCCAGATTTCAGTATGACTATCTATCCCATCCCAGGCAAGCAAGACTAGTTAGCTCGACAAAAGGAGTAAGTGGACTCTCGTAAGCCTTCGGACAATCAATAACTTAGATTGAGTGAACAAAAAAGTTGTGATAGGTAGCGAACTCGTCTCTATCCCACCAAGCCTTTTGGTCATTTTCTCAAATGAAGATGACTTCTTCAAACTTCAAAAGGAAATAAAAGAACAACTCAAATTCCTGGGTAAATTCAATGCTTTAAGGAATTTGAGAGGTTAGGCTAGAAAGAGTCTATCAATAGGTGTCGGCGAGAAGAACTGAGAGGTAAGTGTTTCCTAAGGTAATGACCTAACACTCATTCAATTCAAAAATGAGTGGTCGTAGCTCACGATCCAGTCAAGGAAAGGGCTACATCCTCTTTAATGCATTCCTTATTGCTCTATCAATAGAGAGAAGACAAAGAGGCAATTCAAGGTCTTATGCTTAAAGTGATTAAAGAAAGTCAGACAAGCCAGGGAAGGGGGTTAGCACGGTAACAGTATATTGATCCGGTACGTACAGATCAATTCAATTCTTTTCCACAGAAGCAGACGAAAGAAAGGCTTCGGCATATACATCTGCTTCGGCATCAAGAAAAGAATTATATGATTCTGAAGCGTTGGCATAATCAGAAGAAAGAGAAGGAGCAATCCGAGCATGCAACATCAAATAGGTAAGCCCACTCATATTCATTTGGAAAAAATGGTCACGGCTCTTGTATTTTAATAGAAGGTTAATAAAAGTACATTTCCTTTCCTTTATCCTTTCTGGGAGGCCTAATTGCTTGTTGAAATTAAGTAATTCAACTTATTTGTGGCCCGGGGCCAAAGCCCTGAAACAGATAAATGGGCTACTAAAGGAGTAAAGGCTCTACTTATTGAAGTTCATATTTCACAGTGATGTGTTAGGGAGTGGCTGGTTTGTGTTTAATGGGGTTGTCGTACTACAAACTGGGTTTGTCGTACGACAAACCCAATCAATAGGGTTATTTGTTATGTAACAAACTCCCCTAAAACTTTTTCTAGTGTGTGGGTAAATTCTGGACTTAATATGAACTCTCTGGGAGTTTTTAGGGTTTTGTAAAATTTTGTATTACCCTATAATAATTTAACTTATTTCTTTTTATAAGTAATTGGAAACCCTTGGGTAAATTAAAAGACTGATTTGATAATGTTAACATTTAGGATAGTGATACCATTAATATAGTTAATGTGTGATAAATTGTGGGAGTCCTGTTACTATGGAATTTTGGAATTCCTTGAAAAAAAAATCACTTTGTACATACACTCCTATATCTTGGGTTGTTTTGGATTTAAATTGGGATTTTTGAGCCTTCCTGAATACTTAGTATTTCCATTTAGAGAGAGTTTTGGTTCCTTTGTTTATCATTGGTTTCGTTCTGGGTATTTTAAACTTAAAGAGATGGGGTATTTCCGGGAAATATAATTTCATTGCCATCCTTGATTCGATAAGTGATCTTGTATGTCATATCTTTAACAACTTTAATCCTATGGGTGATCGGAACTCTGTTTTTGAATGCTAGTAAGCATGGCTATTTCCATTTGAACATTGCTTCCTTGAATCTTCACTAACGTGTGTAATATTATACAACGGAAAATTTGTCTAGCATCATAATAAAGATAACTAAAACTAGGTCCTTATGTAAGAATATTTAGGCTTCCATTGATTTAATTTTTAAGGGTTACAAAATTCAGATTAATGATTGACACCACATTATTATAATACTCATAAATCTGATATAAAATGTATGGGTTTATGGTGTAACCTAGCCATATTTGATGTGAGTTTGAAAGATATGGATATATCTAAGTTGATTATCCAGATAAATATGTATAAGATATTTTATTATGGTTAAATTCTAACTTGATAAATACATAAGGTGTTTTATAAGGTATTTGATTATGGTTAAATTCTAACTTGATAAATACACAAAGTGTTTTATTCTAGGTAAACTCTTAATGGATAGGGTTTACATAGCTTATAAATAACTTAGTCCCCAGTCTCACAAAATATAAGTCGAATATAGTTTAACCTAGTCCCATTGAAGGTTTAAGTATAAGGTTTGGAGATAGTAGAAGATCTAAGTAGAAGGCTTTCAATAATCATAGAACGCTTTAGGTATTTCTATTGTGTGTTTTAAGTATGCATGTGATAATACGATCCTTTATTAAATTTCCCTACACTTATAAATTTGGACTTTATAACTTTTGTGTGAGTTCACATTCAGACAAATTAATCAAGAGTTCATCCTTTTTAGAATTTTTTGCTAATAACTTTCGTGTGACTTTATAAATTTTAACTTCAATAATTTTTTGCCTAGTGAACTTAAAAACTTAATGTTTCTCTTTTTTATCTTAGTAAGTTCATCAGCCACTTGGTCTTAAGCTGATTAATGATCTAGCTCTTCAACATTCTCACCATCATAATCTTGTTTGGATTCATGTGAAGAACTCGCATCATTTTACTCAAATCTAGCAATAAAAACAATAAATTGCTCTTTACGAGATCGTGAATCTTCTTCGTCATCACTCAAAGAATCATTACGAGTGACATTCATGGAAGATTATATTGATTTGCCTTTTTAAACTTATTTAGTTTTGTGGCACACTTATAAGCAAATGAGCTTTCTCATGGCACTCATCTAGGGGATTATAGTAATTTTTTGTTATCTTATAGAATTTATTCAAGCTTTTGACAAAGAGGGCCAAGTCTTCCTCATCGAGGTCGAATTCTTTATCAACATCCGTTAATTAAGAATTATGAGCATAAAAGGTAATGGTCTTACCTTTCTTTGGGGATGAATAACAGTTAAGAACATTTGATTAAAAGGTGCAAAGCAAGCCAATGAGATCATTTTCAATTAAGTTGCTCAAATATTTGCTTTCCTCAATAATAGTGATTTTTGGAATAAATTTTCCAGTTCTTCTTCTATATGCATGTTTCAGATTGAGGTTCGCCTAAGTTGTAAGGAGAGTTCACTATATCTTTTAACCTATTATGGAATTTTTCAAAGGACATACTGTCGCTCATCTTAATCTTTTCAAAGTCTGTGGTTAAACATTGGATTTTAGAGTTCTTGACAGCTAATGTACCTTCATGGACTACAACAAGTATGTCTCAAGCTTGTTTTAAGGTAGTACATATGAAATTTTTCCTGAACTCCTCTTCAGTAATATAGCATTGGATAGCGTTAAGACCATGGGAATTCAATCTAGAAAAGTTATAGTCATTATCCTCCCAACTAGCTAACGATTTTAGTTCAGTGTACAACACTCAATTTTTTTTTACTTTATTAATCCTACCGTATAGCCCTAATTTTGTCACAAATCTCACTTTGAAAGGTGATTTTTGGATTTGAATGTTATGGGTTAGACCCTCTAACATGTCCCTATAGTCCTATTGCACTTTGCATGAATAGTGGTTTTAACATTTGGTTGGGCTAAATGTTGAATGAGGCGTAAAACAAACGTTTTGAGTTTATGTTGTTGACCTTGAAGGTCTTAATCTTATTTTGATAATAAAAATAAATCAATCATGTGTATTTTAACATATGTGTTGAAGTAATTATAGCCACATTTTAATGATCATCATACATGGACCAAAACCAATCAATCCAAACCGAGATCATTCCTCTATAAGCATTGGACAAGACAAGAAGATCAATCTCATCACAATGCAAATCCATGGAGCACAAAGATCAAGGATCACATGCAAAAGCATCAAGACAAAAGTTTCAAGTGACGATCAAATTGAAAAAACAAATCGAAACATTCAAAGACTTGTTTATTCGACATTTGAGTGAGTGCTTAGAATTATTTGTAAAGTTTCCTATTTGATGACTATTATAGCTCATATACATTGATACAACATTCTTAGATTAATCAAAATCATTTCAAAACATCATTCTTGCAAAAATCAGTTTTGAAATAAATTCATATTAAATTCAAATGATCATATTTTGAGTTTTCCCAAAAATAGGTGTCTTAGGGATATATATTTGAGGTCCCCAAAGCATTAGAATTGATTTTGGAGCTTATATGCAAAAGTGAAAAAATTGAGATTTTGGCCTGATGGACAGAGCCCATCAGTCGACTAAGAAGGTTGGCTCAGTCGACTGAGGCCCCATCAGTCGACTGATGAGCTTTGCTCAGTCGATTGATGCCTCAGAATATAGCCATTGGATTTTTGATTTTTTACCATTTTTGGTACTAAACTTTTACCAAACCTCAAAAACGGCTATATCACTCTTGGGACTATATATATGACTTCTTAGACACATTTGAAAGGACTTTTGGTCATTCTTATATACATACTTCATATATCTTCAATATCAAAAAATTCAAGAAATTGTTTTCGATCAATCATTCTTATTGAGCTATAAATCTTGATCAAACAAGTAACTCTAATGTGAGCTTCAATTTTATCTCTTAAACACTTTAAAGTTGTTGTTCATTGGTGTGAATTACCAAGCAATCTATATTCAAATTGTGAGAGGTAAATCTCATAGGAAAACAAGAAGGGAAATTCTTGTTTAGTTTTTATGAGAGGTAAATCTCATAGATTAGCAAGAAGGATTCTTGTGAGAGTATTGTGGTATAGCAATACTTGTAAAGTGTAGTGAGACAACAATAGTTATAAAGATTTGATCTTCACCATGAAGAAGATTGAAATTAGTGGAACTTCTCGGGGAACTAACCAAGCGCAGACGTAAGGTTTTAGGAAACCGAATGGTGAGGACAAAAAGCCTTAGACTTCTATTGGTTTAATCTTTCTAACTCAAGCTCTCTATTATTGCTTGTATTTTTGAGATTGCTTATTTGTTTGTGTTGGGATTGATTGCTTGAATTGCTTGCATTCCTTGATATAGTTGTTTAGCTTACTTGTTTTGCTTAAACATTTTTCGAAAAGTTTTTAATTCCGCATTAAGTTTCATAAACCCTATTCACCCCCTCCCCCTCTAGGGTTGTTTTTCGACCAACATATGCGACCCTAGAGAACATGGCCCACTATAGTTTATCATAAATTAAGATGAAATTTAATTTACTCACACCATTTCGCAAGATTATTTATTTATATTGTTTAATAATTATTAATTTAACTACTAATTTTTCAATCCTTTTAAACAACATCATCCAAGATATCCCACTCCTAGAGGTTGATGCCTCTTTATGAGAAAGAAGGGCGTCACAAAATCATATGTAATAATTGTGGGAGAAGTATAACCAACCACCAATAATTGCTAGAACCTAGTATCTTTGGACTGGAGATAGACACTCAAATGGGCTTTTGAAAAAATGTATTTAGAGCCATCTACGATAGGAACCTTAAAACATCTATTGTCTTTAGACATCCTAGCACAACATACCTATGAAGGATCATACTTAAGGGAATATACTCTTATACCAATTGAAAGTTTGTCTAATCAACTAACTTATATGAATTATTCAAAGCGTTTTTGCAAAAAACAAATTTACAAAAACGTTGTATTAAAAGCAAACCTTCGTTCTTGCTCAATTTTTCCATTAGAAATCGTGTTGTGCTTCTCTAGCATACGAAAGTAGTTAGAAGAAAGAAAATAATATCAATCACACAACACCAAGGTCTAAAGAGTTATTTGTACATGTGTACGACTAATTCTCTTGGACCAATATGCAAAACTTCACTATGAACAATAATAGTTTGCAGACTTGATTACATACTTACAAAATACTTGATTCGTGTTAGAAAACCACTTTCCCTGTTTTCCTCCATTTCTTTATCTCCCCTATTTTCCTCCTTATTTCTCTCCCTTGTCCCCTTCCATGTTTTCCTCCTCATCTTTCTCCTTATTTCTCTCCTGTGTCCCCCTTTCTTGTCTTGTACTTTTCATTGTATTTTTCACACACACACACTCCTATATATAGGATTCTTGTATTGGTTTATGGACAGAGAAGATAATATACAAACATTCATTTTTCCTCTCATTCTCTCTAGAATTTATCATGGTATCAGAGGGTGTTTAATCCTTCCTCCTTCATCTTCCACAATTACAAACCCACTCCCCAAAATACTCTGCTATCCTCCATTACTCAAAATTTATAAACACCAAATCTAAATCCTACTCCAATTTTATTTTTTATTTTTTTTTCATCACTTTCGAAAATTATCTAAACCGCTTCCAAAACATCCTTGCTCACCACCACTGTCCTCGTCATAGCAAGACGATTCCAACGCCGTCGAAATCACCCAGAAATCCGGCCTCACGCGCCCTCACGCACCGGCGCGTGAAACAGAGCTCCGGCGTAGTTCTCACGCGCAAGCTGCCACGCGCACTCTCCCACGCGCCACACGCGCCCTCCCATGCGCGCTCTTTCACGCGCCCTCTCACGCGCGCTCTACCACGCGCGCTCTTCCACGCGCCCTCTCACGCGCGCTCTACCGCGCGCGCTCTTCCACGCGCCATCCCACGCGCGCTCTTCCACGCGCCTGACGCCGTTAGTCTAACGGCTGCCTGACGCCGTTGCCGTTAATTTACTGTTCCAAAAAAAAAAAAAAAAAAAAAAAAAACAGAAAACCTTGCCTTCCATTTCTGATTTATTTATTTTTCTTTAACTACCCATAGTGGTTTTCAAAACCTTATTTTTTTTTTATTATTTATTTTTACTACAAACACCACTGCGGATCAATTTTTTTTTATTTTTAACTTATCTTCTACCTCAAGTCACCTGTTCCTCCTTCCATTGTCTTCATTTATTTTCATTTATTTATTTAATTATTTTTTTTTATTATGACTACATCTGAAATTCCTATTACTGTAAAACTTGATGGAAATAATTATAATCACTGGTCCATGCTTTTTCGGAATTTTTTGAAAGGAAAAGGGCTTTGGAAGTATGTCACTGGTAAAGAATCTCGTCCCATGGAAACTGATGCCAAATTTGAGGAATGGGAAATCAACAACAATAAAATCCTGACCTGGCTTGCAAATACCGTCATCCCATCCATCAGTATCCAACTGGGCCGATGCACCACTGCAAAGAAAGCTTGGGATTTCTTGGCACAACGCTATGTTCAAACCAACTTTGCCAAGAAATACAAACTCGAACAGGACATTCGATCTCTTCAACAACAACCCGGCCAGACAGTCTCTGATTTTCATTCCAGCATGTGCCTTATATGGGATCAACTTGAGTTAATGGAACCACCGTGGACTGTTGATATGAAATTGTGGGAAACTTTTCGTGAGGAAACACGACTCGTTCAGTTTCTTATGGCTCTCCGAGACGAATTCGAGCCAATCAGAGCTTCTATGCTTCACCGCAAGCCTCTTCCTTCTGTTGAGGAAGCCCTAACTGAACTAATCACTGAAGAAACCCGCAAAGGCATCACTCCAAACCTATCATCGGTCTTCATTGCGGCCCCTCGCTCACAGCAACACTTTTTTAAACCTCCCACTGCAACGTCATCACCACGTCCTCAACAAGCATCCTCCCGTTCGTCAAAGGAACCGGTACAATGCAATTATTGTAAGGAATTTGGGCACATTGTTAAGTACTGCCCTTCTCCTACATCCCGGTACATGCGTAGTTTACAAAAATCCACCAGGTCATCCGCAGCATTCACCTCCCTCAACGGCTCGTCGTTCAACCATCAGACTGGTAACTCTTTCAACTCACCTACTACCCAGGAAGTTCAGAACATGATCACACTGGATCACCATACAGTTGCATCTGCCTTCTCACCTCCCTCAGGTATTTCTTCTCCGTGGTTTCTTGATTCTGGGGCATCAAACCACATGACTTTTGATCCAACCCACTTCAAGTCATCACATCCTATGGGATCATCTACACTGATTCATACAGCTAATGGCTCAACTATTGCTGCTAGTCACATTGGCTCCATAACTAATAACAGTTTATCCGTTTCTGATGTTTTTCTTGTTCCTCAACTATCTATGCAACTCTTATCTGTTGGACAGTTATGTGACCTTGGACTAATAGTCATCTTTCATGCTGCTGGTTTTGTCATACAGGACCGATCGACGGGGATACAAGTTGGGACCGGCCATAGAGTTGGTCGACTATATGTGGCAGACAAATTACAGACTTCATCCATCCCCAACTCATCTCTCACAAGTCTTACCATCAAACCATCATCCCTTATTTCATGGCATTCTAGATTAGGTCATGTTTCTTTTTCTCGCCTTCAATATATGATCAATAAAGGATTGTTAGGACCAGTTACCTTCGACGAAGATCATTCTTGTATTGCTTGTAAACTGGCTAAACAACCCGCTCTTCCCTTTCATAATAGTACAACTACTTCACGCTCTCCTTTTGATCTTGTGCACTCTGATGTCTGGGGAAAAGCCCCAGTTGTTTCTATGGGAGGGGCTCAATATTATGTGGTATTTATTGATGATTATTCTCGATACACCTGGACTTATTTACTCCATTCTCGGTCTGATTTTTTAAAAATTTACATCGAGTTCGCCACTATGATCAAAACACAATTTTCAAAAAGTATCAAAATTTTCAGATCTGACTCTGGGGGAGAATACTTATCCAATCACTTTCTTGAATTCTTAAAGTCTCAAGGGACCCTTCCCCAACTATCTTGCCCAGATACCCCTCAACAAAATGGAGTTGCAGAACGAAAACACAGACACCTTGTCGAAACAGCTCGTACCCTCCTTCTCTCATCATCTGTCCCTTCCGTCTTCTGGGGAGAAGCCATTCACACCTCTACCTTTCTTATCAATCGTATCCCTTCCATTGTCACAAATAGCGTATCTCCTTTCGAGCGTTTATATGGGACCACACCCAATTATTCTGAACTTCGCACCTTTGGATCCACCTGTTTTGTGTTACTCCCAAAACGAGAAAGAACAAAACTCACTTCTAAAAATGTCATGTGTGTCTTCCTGGGGTATGGGATTCAACAAAAAGGGTATCGTTGTTATGACCCAACTGCCAAACGACTTCGCATTTCCCGCCATGTTACCTTCTGGGAACATAAACCATACTACACATTATCTAAAGATCCCCTCTCAAGTACTGTGACCTCTACTCCCATCGACCCATTTCCAGAGCTTGTCCCAACCATCACCCCTTCACCCGCTTCCCCTGTAGCCACTCCTATGCCACCACCTACCTCTTCCCCTGAAACTGTAACTGAATGTCCACCTGCCAACAACTCTACGTCATGTCCTGAGTCTGTATCCCCGGCCGACGGCCCTCTACCGCGACCAGCCCGTGACCGCCATCCACCAGTCTGGCATTCCGATTATGAATGCTACCTCTCTGCACTTCTATCTCTCCATGAGCCATCCTGTTACCGTGAGGCTTCTGCCGATCCTCAATGGCAGCAGGCTATGTCTGAGGAACTTGATGCTCTTCAGAAAACAAAAACTTGGGTTCTCACGAATCTACCCACTGGCAAATCAGTTGTTGGATGTCGATGGATATACAAAATCAAAACTAAGGCTGATGGGTCTGTTGATAGGTACAAAGCTCGCCTCGTTGCCAAAGGATACACCCAAGAGTATGGGATCGATTATGAAGAAACTTTCGCTCCAGTTGCCCGTATGACCACAGTTCGCACTCTTATCTCTGTCGCCTCTATTCGAAATTGGACCATTCATCAGATGGATGTTAAGAATGCATTTCTTCATGGCGATCTTCAGGAAGAAGTTTACATGCAACCTCCCCCTGGGCTTCCTCATGCCCCTGGCCAAGTTTGTAAACTTAGTCGAGCTCTTTACGGTCTCAAACAAGCACCTAGAGCTTGGTTTGAGAAATTCTCCACAGCTATTTTGCAGCACGGTTTTTCTCAGAGCACTCATGATCCCGCTATGTTTACTTGCTCCTCTTCGCATGGCATTGTTATTCTCCTTATTTATGTTGACGATATGATCATCACTGGCAATGATCAGAATGGTATATGTAGACTCAAAGACTATCTGTGCTCGTGTTTTGAAATGAAAGACATGGGGTTCCTTCGCTACTTTCTTGGTATTGAGGTTGATCACTCCTCAACAGGATATTTCCTCTCTCAAGTAAAGTATGCCTCTGATATTATCGCACGTACCGGCCTTACTGACAACAAGACTGCTGATACTCCTCTTGAGATGAATGTCAAACTCTCATCTTCTGAGGGCACCCTGCTTCCTAATCCTACTCTATATCGACAGCTTGTGGGAAGTCTCAATTATCTCACTATCACTCGACCTGACATCAGCCATGCTGTTCATATCGTGAGTCAGTTCATGACTGCTCCACGCTCAGTTCACTTTGCTGCCGTTCTACGCATCATCCGCTACATCAAAGGGACCCTGCATCAGGGCTTGCATCTTTCATCTACATCACAACCCCTGTTACAAGGATATTCAGACTCAGACTGGGCTGGTGATATTACTGATCGACGTTCCACGACAGGGTACTGCATCTTTCTTGGTGACTCGCTCATTTCATGGAAAAGCAAGAAACAGACTGTTATTGCCCGTTCCAGTGCCGAAGCTGAATACCGAGCTCTCGCTCATACCTCTGCTGAAATTGTTTGGCTTCGCTGGCTGCTTCAAGATATGGGCATTACACTAACAGATCCCACGCCCTTATTTTGTGACAACAAAAGTGCCATTCAAATAACTCACAATGACGTTTTTCATGAGCGAACTAAGCATATTGAAGTTGACTGCCACTTTGTTCGTCATCACTTCCAACAAGGGCATATCTTGCTACCTCACATCTCTTCCGAGCTTCAGATAGCCGACCTGTTCACCAAACCTCATGTAGCTGCCAGATTTCGATTCCTAATATCCAAGCTCCGGATGCTTTTCAAGCCTCCATCAGCTTGAGGGGGGGTGTTAGAAAACCACTTTCCCTGTTTTCCTCCATTTCTTTATCTCCCCTATTTTCCTCCTTATTTCTCTCCCTTGTCCCCTTCCATGTTTTCCTCCTCATCTTTCTCCTTATTTCTCTCCTGTGTCCCCCTTTCTTGTCTTGTACTTTTCATTGTATTTTTCACACACACACACACTCCTATATATAGGATTCTTGTATTGGTTTATGGACAGAGAAGATAATATACAAACATTCATTTTTCCTCTCATTCTCTCTAGAATTTATCAATTCGCACAATATTCTGCTGCACGTCTCCACCTGTATTGTACATAGCTCCTGGATTCAAACTAGAAGATCTAGGTTACACAATGCCTCACAAGCCTCGAACTCATTTCAATATGCTGGTCACTCCAATCTCCATTGATTAACACTTGAAAAAGAGGTAAGGATCTGATTTGATAGCATCTGTGAAGAACATTCAATGGCATGTAGTTTAAAATTCTAGGTGGGATGTTTTCTCTCTAAAAGATATATGTTTAAAATCTGAGAGTTTCAAAAGTGTAAAATGAAAGTTTAAGGGCCCTAGTTCAATTATCCAAGTTTGATTCCTAAGAACAATTTATAGTGGATCTGTGAGAATATTGCAAATAAACCTAAACATTAATCAATTTTAATTCTTAAAAGCAATTGTCCTTATCTAGATTTAGAAGCTATTATATTAAATATAAAGCAATAAAGAACAATCGTACAACACCGGATGCAACGAGGTACTTGCATACGACTGATCCTCGAGACCAACGAACAACAATTCCACTATGAAGAAGACGTTTACAAAAACACATATTCAAAGTTAGAATGTGAGGCATCGCTTACATGTGCCATTTTACTGTCTAAACTCTCTAATAGAACATCTGTTATATCCTACAATAGTTTGGCAGCGACTACCTGTCGTCTCAGATGATGCACCCAAATTTAAGCCTATATTTTCTTGCTCACAGTCCCCATTCATCCCACACGACCAGGTTCAATAGCGAGGAAATCGCTTACTTGTGTCACTATATATCCACTTGATCCTCCTTCAATTAATGCTTGAAGAAGTTGATTGCAGGATCTGAAGTTGTTCTTAGAAAGAAGAACAATCTGTTATAGAAAAATACAAATCCTTAAGTATGTGTACCGGTATTGAAGAATATAACCTTCATATCAATACGCTAGTCCTCAAAGGAACTTTGCAAATCTAACAGCCATCGTACTGGTGTTGCGTTTATGAATTGAGCATTATTACCATTAAGTCTTCGAGCCTTGTCCTTTCAGCATTACTTAATTAATTAGGAAAATGTTAAAACACTTAATATCAAAGGCAAAGAACAAAACTAACATAAAATTTATTTTTAAACAAGTCTAGATCAAAATCTATTTTCTTGATTTTAACTACACCGACACTAGGATTTCGAATATAACTAGCCACTTACTTGACTTAACTTGATCCTATATGATCTAAATTCTAATTCTGATTATGATTCCGGTAAGGGTGGCTATCTTCCGGTTGAACATTGTGTATTCAAATTAGGCCTGACAACGAGTCGTGTAATGGTCAGTTTCTTGTCGGGTTAAAATCGTGTCAGGTGAAAAGTGCCTCCACCCGTACACAATCCGTTTAATAAACGGGTGAAAAATTCAAATTCATACACGACTCCGTTTAATTAACGAATTACATGACCAAATTCGTTTAACCCGTTTAAGATAAACGGTTCGATTCGAGTCGTATACGAATAACATTTAGTGACACCGCTAATAATTCAATTAAGTAATTTATATATATATATATATAAAATTATATTCGGGTTACACGGGTTACAAACGGGTTTACACGACCCGAAACCGATTTGTACATATTCTTACCGGGTTAAATGGGTTTTATTCGGGTCTCGCGAATGTACACAAAATTGACTCGTTTAATAAACGAGTTTGACGGGTCAACCCGATTATGACCCGCACCCAGTAAATTCGTATCGATTTTGTGTCGTGTTATCGTGTTATAAATTGCCGGGCCTAATTCAAATATTCAATGTCATTTAGCAACATTACAAATGGAAAATTTGTTTGCCATCGAAATAAGCCAACTAATTAACACTAAGTCCTTGTAAAATTGGACCTTACATAAAAAAAAATATATATCTCTAATTTGACCAACCTAGTGTATATATACATATAGGTAAGGATCTTAAGAAAACTGATTTTTTTATCTTTAAATCCGAACCAGCTATTTTGAGCGGCCAAACGGATGATTTTTTGATGAAACTTTGTGATGATAACTTCCATGATTATTTTATCATCCCCACCAAAATTTATCAAACAATTCAATCGAGAAGTTATTTAACCAAAAAAATTGATATTAAGGAATAATTCTGGTCATTCAAATTTTAGATGTTTAGATATCTAACTTCACAGATGAATATTTTTTAACAAAATTTAGTACACGAAGTTTCATCAAAAATTTCATTTGTTTACCTCCTCAAAATAGTTAGTCTACATTTAAGGACAAAAAAATTAGTTCTCTTAAGATCCTTACCTTATATATATATATATGTATAATACAACTAAGCATAAAGTGTTTTGTCATAGCATTTTTAAATTTGAAAACACGTGTCACGCTAAAAGTAAAAATATGGTTTTATAAGTGTATCGGTATTTTTTCTTAAGTAGAATACCGGAACGTACGCTGATTGAAAGAGGTTTGAAGGGTGATTGTTCGTATATGTATGGTACATGAAATATGGAATAAGGTTAAGTTCCCATTTAGGAAAGTGAGGAAGAGATGGCTGAGCTCGAGCAATTATGTATCTAAAAATTGAAATAGTTGATGAGCAAAAAGCTGAGTAATAGAGCCAAATTTTGAACCTAAAAACGTTCAGAAATTTCAAAAAGCAAAAACGAGGGAAATGACTACACCCTTTGTGGATGGTTGGTCCTATGTCTACCTCTTATGAGGGTAGTTGTTGATGGTGCATATGGTGTGGATGGTACGGTTCGTGTGGTTGGTGACTCAGAAAGGAATCTGAAGCTGCTCTCTCAGTTGGGAGACTCTTATGAGAGTGACGCGAAGTAAAACTTGCTTATTCTTCTCTTTGGTCTAACGAATTATATAGCTCATAGTATAGTGAGGGCGACAAAATTTTATGTCTAACTCCGTGTAATTGTCCTTTGGTGTAATTTGCCTTTGATATAAATGATTAATAATCCATGTAATTGCCTTTGATATGAATGATTAATAAAAAAAACAATGGTGAGAAAACTAATCATTGCGTGTAAAGTGTTGCCTCCTTGGAAAGACAGTGAAAGGCGCCATCATAGAAGAAAAGCATGACTCTTAGAAAAAGTTAGAGTAGTTGAAAAAATCAAATTTCAAATTAAGTTAGAATTAAAAAACAAAAACAAAAGCATTGGATATACGACGGCTTTAACCCGAATTTCAGTGCTTCATATAGCAAAAAATTGATCATAAGCACCACTTGAGGCCAATCCACTTACACAAAATTCCGAGAAAGTTGGAGTGACGCCCTATTAGTGCACGACATGCTTGAATAAGAACGAACAACAAAGATGCTCAAACATTATCAGAAATTGTTACGCATGACAATGACTTTCCCCATTTTCCTTGAGAAATCTTTAGAAACAACAAATTACCATCAACGAGAAACATGTACGTGCATCACATTTATTGTCATCCACAAAATCAATCATTTCGACAAACCTTCAAAATTGAATCACAATGTAGTAGAAATCATCTTCACAACATCTGATAACACAAAACATCTCATAACATGATCAAAATTGAACAAATCACATTGGCAACACATAGTTGCCACCAAACATTTTCCCAAGGTGGAAAACTCACCTCAAATATTCATAAATCACCATTGCCATATAGCTGCCACCAAACATTCCCCCGAGGTGACAAACCCACCTTAGAGATTCACATAACACATGGGCGACGCACATTTGCAATTGGACCAACGTTCCTGAGATGGAGAACCCGGCCATCTTAAACATTTTATGTTTCTACGTAATCTTACATGGGTTAAGGAATACGTGTGAGAGATCTTTTTGTCCTGGCAACCTTGAGGACTTCAAAATGCAATCTATTTCCATGTGCATTAGTGATCATGGTGAGCCGTACAACGAGGGAACGTCTTTTCATTTTTTGTAATCTAGTAAACCCCAGGGTTAGGGTTACTAAGCACTAGAAGACCACGAAGAGTCGTAATCTCTATCTTACGAGTTCATCTTTTACCAGTGAGTCAATATTTTGTGAATGGTACTCAGATTGATACGTTTCCATTTTATCATCAATTTGTTCATCCACTTTGGTAAACTTCTAAGATAGATTTCTTCCTCGAAGTCACCTCACCGAGGGGTTAGATAGACACCCATTCTGCAACCCCAGTCCACTACACTTGTTTGCATCATACAAAATTATTAAAAGTACCCCTACGATGTGCATTTAGATACAATAAAGAACGGCAACATGTTTAGGTACACACTTTCCGCACAAGCATTCACTTAAGAAGGAACAACCAAAAGAAGGAGATCGACTGAAAGAGGTGGGAGGGGTGCCTAACACAATCCCCTCTCATTACTTAATCTTTGGGTTCATCTCTTTGGTTTCACAGACCATTGATGGACCAATCAACACCACCCTTGTTAATCGAGTCCGTTCTCTCTTTTATCAGTTTTGAGAAAACAGTTTAGCTACTCGACATACATCCATGTTTGACAGTGCACATGCCATGGCGAAACTGGGACAGTATTGATCACGCACCGCTATTATGGTAGACCTCCATTTCTTTAAGTTGCAGCACCCACAATGTTACATATCACTAAAATCATAAATAAATGAGTTTTTGGTATATGAGAATGCCAATGGAAAAATTGTTGAATTTTGGTAAATCAATTAGTAAATCACTTTTACCAATACCAAAATCAAAATAAGAAGCTCAATAACTAATTTACCATTTTAGAGTTACATCTAAGGGTGCCATTTTAATAAGGTCAATTGGTAAATTGTCCTTACCAATTTCAAAATAAGAATAAAGAGTTCAATACCAAATCTACCAATCCATGTTTGAAATAAGAAATAATTACTAAAGCACACGGTTTTTCAGTTTATTTTGGCTTTAATTAGCATTATTATTTTTGGTATTTTTAAGTAAAGCTTACATCTGTATTTTTTATTTTATTTTTGGTGTTTTCGATAAAGGTGAAACCCAACCCAATAAGTAGCTAACATTCATGATCTGCAAATTCAATGAAGTGAATATATAATTTGGCCAGCATAGAAACAATTTAAGGTATGATCGATAAAAATATTTAGTACATAAGCTATTTCTTTATATTTGTTTTCAGTATTTTGATTTTTCACATTTAAGTATTTGATCCCAAAACCAATTTTTCTTGGGATTAATTTTAAAGTCTATATTCATGTCTTCTTGTGTTGGCTTTATTCCGTGAACAAACACTCAATTCCAGTTGTCAACGTATGCTTAAGCTGAAGATCGAAACAAGGATTGCATCGGAAAACATGCCGTTATAGAGGATGTCAAAGCGATACATGCAATGAGATAAGAGGTAATGTGAAAGGTGGACTTGGTTTGAATCTTTAGTGGTGCATTGATTTATCTACACTTATTTCAAATCAAGAAATTGAATTCTTGGCGACCAACAAATTTACTTATGTATATACTATTAAAACTTAAATGTGTATATATATACATAGTAAAAGTTCATTCATGTGTTGGCCAAGTGTACCAATATTAAAGCTTAACTGTGTATGCATGTATGCTGATTAACAAAGAAATTCCTCAAGAATAACAGCCAAGTTTTCCGGTAATGAAGCTTAAATGTGTATACCGGTACATTAATGTATAAATAGCAAGAGGTGGCTCAGAATTAGGAGATGATTTTTATAAAGTTTTAGAGCGTATATTGAAAATAAAGGAGCATAAAAACTCGAGAGATTGAATACTCCACAACTAGGGTATGAATCTAGAGCCACAGAATAAGATCTTCCATCAATAGGAGTATCCAAAGAGATCCTGATCAGCTCTACCTCAAGGAGAAAAGTGTGTGCGGCTATCACCCAAGTGCAAGATGCTTAGAAAACATTGGCCAGGCAAAAAGGGTGTTCTAGGAGCAGGGCTTGCATGTGGCATAATTCGGGGTTTTATTTGAGAGGATATGATCGTTGCCAAACTGTTTGAAGTTCTCGACAGAGGATATCCAAGAATAGTTTGAAGAACAGATCGACACGTGTAAGCGTGACCTCACATTAAGAGAGAAATTGTATGCTTTATTTCTTATCTCTCTTACACTAACCAGTTGATACTCAAAGGTATCCATTTGTATTTTGTATTTCAAGTTAAACATGTACATTGTGATGAGGCCCTGCAATGCAATCACAGCTTGGATTGAAGGGTTATTTGTGTCCTTAATCTAAGTCTGTATGTATAGGTTTTGTTGATCTTTGCCTTTGTAATATCATATGGGATTATGCTGATATAAAGCATTCAGTCATTGAGTCCGTATAGGTTGTAAAGTGTTTTGTCACGGAATAACCAAAGGTGGAGAACTGGAGATTATAAAGTATATGGATCATGGCTTCTTGTGTTGGCTTTATTTCGTTAACAAACACTCAGTTCCAATTGTAATTGTATGCTTAAGCTGAAGATCGATACAAGGATTGCATTGAAATACATGCTGTTATCCGAGACATCAAAGCAGTAAATGCAATGGGACAACATGTAATGTGATAGCTGGACTTAGTACGAGTCCTTAGTGGTGGAATGATTTATCTAAACTAATTTCAAATCAAGTTAAATTGAGTACTTGGCGACAAACAAATTTACTTAAGTATAAACTATTAAAGCATAAATGTGTAGATCTATACTTAATAAATGTTCATTCTTGTCTCGGCCAAGCGTACCGGTATTGAAGCTTAAATTTGTATACATGCACGTTGATTGACAAAGAAATTCCTTAAGAATAACAGCCAAGTGTGCCGGTATTAAAGCTTAAATGTGTATACCATAACACAATCTGCCATAGAAATTTCTTAGTATTTCAAAAACGTGAACCAATATTGAAGCTTAAATGTGTATACCAATACACTGCATGGCAAATAATTTCTTAAGAATGATTAAGCCAAGCATACCAGTATACAATTCTGGTTCAATGTCGATATGCTGGGCCACTGTTTCAAGCATTCTAAAACCCTAATTCTCCCATCTCTCGTCTTTGTACATTAATGTATAATTAGCAAAAGGAGGCTCATAATTAAGAGGTGATTTTTATCAAGTGTGAGAACATATATTGAAAATAAATGAGTGTAAACACTTGACAGATTGAATACTCGACCACATAGGATATCAATTCAGAGCCACAGACCAGGATCTTTCATCAAATGGAATATCCAAAGAGATCTTGATCCGCACTACCTTAAGGAAAGAACCATGTGCAGCTATCACCTAAGCAAAGAAGGCACAACAAACACCAGTCATGCTAGAAGGTTGGGTGTTCTTGGAGCAGGGCATACATATGGCGTAATTCGGGGCATTTGCACGGCAGATAATGCACTAGTGTACAAATATATTATGCCTTTGGAATTTGAGAAAGAATAAAAAAAAGGCGTAAAAAATGTAAGAAAAATTGGAGAAATTAAGGGATCATATCTCAATTGAAAATCAACAAATTATTGTTGCGAAGGTAGAAATCTAATTAGTTAGAATCACCATATAACCGCAATTTCTTAGAATTTCAAAAATAGCGAACTGGTATTGAAGCTTAAATGTGTATAGCAGTACACTCAAGGCAGAGAATTTCCTAAGAATGATTAAGCCAAGCATACTAGTATACAATTCTGGTTCAATATCGGTACGTTGGGACATTGTTTCAAGCAATCAAAAACCCTAATTCTCCCATCTCTTGTTTTTATACATTAGTGTATAATTAGCAAGAGGATGCTCAGAATTAAAAGGTGATTTTTATCAAGTGTGAGAACAAATATTGAAAATAAATGAGTGTAAACATTTAAGAGAATGAATACTTGACCACATAGGATATCAACCAGAATATTAAGAGAATCGTGTGCAACTATCACCCAAGCAAAGAAGGCACAACAAACACCGGCCAAGCAAGAAGGTTGGGAGTTCTTGGAGCAGTATTTGTATACGGCGTAATTCGGGCCATTATCCGAGACGACATGGTGGTTGCCAAACCGGTAGAAGATCTCGATAGAGGACATGCAAGAATGGTTTGAAGAACAGATCAATACGTGTAAGCGTAACCTCAGGTTCTGAGTTCGAGTCTGTTTTTGAATTTTTTTTTGTAACTTGTGTATTGGTGTGTTGATCGCCAAAAGAATTAGTCCCACAATTGTGGGGATACCTCCCGAGATCTTGGTATCGTGTGATTGCTTGTGCTTTGCGCTTTATATGTTATTGCTTGTTGATTGATTAATTGATCATAGAAGTCCTACAATAGGATCTATACAACACACACCATTTTTTAAAGTAAAATTGGATCTACATTAATCTAAGGTTTCACTTTATTTCCACAAGGCAAAATTGGTTTTGACAGCAACTGAAATTAACATAGGTTAAGAACGCATAGCCTTCAAAAAATTTCATTAATTTGGTCACTTTCTATAAAAAAAAAAAAAAAAAAGAAAAGAAAAGGAATCAAGTGACACCATTAGTTATTCATTTATGAAAAAATTTCAAATCCTTTGAAAGATAATGCACTGGTGTACATATATATTATGCCTTTGAAATTTGAGAAAGAATAAAAAAATATGGCGTAAAAAATGCAAGAAAAATTGGAGAAATTAAGGGATCATATCTCAATTGAAAATCAACAAATTATTGGTGCAAAGGTAGAAATCTAAACAGTTAGAATCACCATATAACCGCAATTATGATAATAATTCTTTTGATTATGAACTTTTCTAACAATGATCGGGATAAAGACTCATACAATTTTCTTTTTTAATGTTAACGCTTTAGAGAGAGTCAGGATTCCTAGTGGATGTATAGATATAGATATAAGGCTCCAAAAAAGACATTTCTTTTAACTAAAAAACGTACTTCTCCTTTTAAGGGAGGTAAATAATTAAATTTTTTGATGAAATTTGGTGGGGATGATTTCCATAATAAGTAGATCAACTCCACTAAATTTTATCAAAAAAATTCAACCAGCAAGTGTGTGATCTAAAATTTTAACCGTCGAAATGCGTGCATATATATCAATTTTTTGTTTACCTACTTTCTGGTTGAATTTTTTTATGAAAGTTGGTGTAGTTGATTTATTCATCATGGAGATCATTCCCACCAAATTTAATCGAAAAATTCAATCATTTATCCTCTTAAAAAAAATGTCTTAAAAGAATGATGTCCTTTTTGGAGCCTAACTATATATATATATATAATTTTTTGAAAATCAAAAGATGAAATTAATGCCTACAATGTTCAATAAGTTCACACCCACGCGAGTAAAAATGGGCCTGGGCTTCGGGCTGGCAATTTTTGGACGAGTCGCCTCGGCGAGAGCAGGGAACAAGATCCCTATCTATTGCACCGTAGCTTATAAAGTTTAATGCGCGCCTCTCGGATCCAGAGTCCGCCTTCAACTTATTGTCGCCAATAGCCTCTCCACCGATTTTTCGGTTGACAAACTTTATTTTCTCGCCAGCAGCATGCGCCGGTATGGAAATAATCAAAGTGGAGATGAAACACAAGGTTAATGCCCATGAGAGAGAAAAGAAAATTTTTGCCATTGAGTATTATTTATTTAAAAAAAACAAATTGTTTTTTATTAAAAAAAAAAACCAAGTTGTTTTTTATTAAAATAAATGTTTCTTTCCCTCTCTTCTTTCTCTGTTTCTTTTTTTTTATATTTATATATATTTTATGTTCTCTTTATATGTTGAAAATCTCATATAGGCGATCTTTCAAATGTTGTTGTGGAAGGAGTGGAAGAGAGAAAATTGTGGATACAATAATAGTAATAAAGGAAGCTAGGTGAGGAAATATTAATATGCCAGAAAAAATTACTTATTCGCGGTTTATCTTTCCATCTTTTTTTAGATAAAAATCTAAGATTAGTATAGATTGCTAGTTTTTTATGCACATGTAGTCCATGTGTTATTTGCAGTTAAGTAATTTAAGGACAAAATATAAAATAAAAAAAAAAAAAAATGATACGTGAAAGGGTATCCTACCTTTACCGTTTTCAATGGTTCGAATGATACTGCTTACATCATAAGCTTAAATGTTTTGGGAATAAGAATGTGCAAAAGGTAAAATTAAAGGGATTGCAAAAATATGGCTCAGATTTTTCAATTTTAATTAGGAAAATATTGGATGCACCCACCAAATCATTCTTCACATCACAATTTTGATAAACATGAAACTCCCCCCACCATATTCTCTAGTTCATTTCAAACCACTTTCTTTTCTCAATATAAACTAGGCCTTAAAAAACACTTTTACCCCGTATGTGTGTTGGCAAATTCATTGGCACAATACTTCTATCTTACACATTCCATTGCACCCGCTTAAAAGAAATCAAACTAGCATATGCATTTAAACAAGCCAGTTTAGAAAATTCAACAGCAAAACTCATTTTAATTGAACAACTTTGGTCCATTAACGATATGTCCTCAAACCTGAAGAAAAGTTGTGAAAATCTCATGCATAATAACCATCTCTCCCAAAAGCTTAAACTGTTAGGAGAATGAACCGTAATGAATATCATAGTTAACATTCTCCCTCAGCAGACAAATTTCAAATTTTGGATTAACAAATGGGGAATGGAGGTGCCAAGGCTTGAACCTTGCACCTCCCAGAAAACCAACCTCTGATACCATGTTAATAACCATCTTTCCCAAAAACTTAAGCTGTTAGGAGAAAGAACCGTAATAAATATCATGGTTAACAATACTCTTACAGAGTACAACAGAGCTTTATATTGTTAATGAATTCATGCAACAAAGTCAATCTACAAACAAATCGAATATTACGGAAATAAAACAGGAAGAGCAATTGGTTTATTCAATTAGTTCCGATTAGAACTCTAAGATTTAAATCTTCATTGGATGTGATCACTACCTAAGGAGGGGATTTAGGCAACCTATCATATCCGTCGCCTAAGAGAAGTTTTTACGTCGCCTTATTTAAGGCGACGTAAACTCCATCGCCTTAGATCCGTTGCCTAATTTCTGTCGCCCAAGGTCTTAGGTGACGGATGTTATTACGAAGTCGTCTTAGTGGCCACTCTTAAGAGGTACACCTAGGCCACCTATGTATCATATAGTACGTCTCCTAAGTGTAGGCCTAAGCCACGCACCTACGTCGCTTAAGAGCTGGTCACAATAATAAAAAAAAAAATTCTACATAGGCACTAATCCTGATTACTGGGGCCAATAGTAATCTAGATTAATCCTAGTTTTTGTGTGCAGCCACACCTGCACATATATAACATGCGCGCAATATTCAATAGCAAATACAACCTGCCCAATTTATCATTCATGCATTCATTTTCATTCAATAAATATATGTCAAATAAACTATCAAAATTTATTCAATTCCATTCAACAATAAAAACAGTTCAAATGTTCAAAATACTTTACAATTATCGTTAAAAAAATTCAATACAAGCAAGAGAAATTGTTCTAACACTAAATAAAACCTAGGGAGGAGAGCCATCTGAGAGAGGATTCGGCGGTTGAATCCTGGCCACTCTGAACATATACTCAAATTGAGCTTGCATCTTGCGCTCAAAATCGAGTCTCTCCCTCCCTCGCTCGACCCTCTCCCTCTGAAGTTGCTCTTGTATCACAGCTTGATGTGCCCTAAACTGGGCGACCTCAGCCTCGAGCTCCGTAAATCTGCCGCTATCCGTCTGCAATGATGGGCCTCTCTTTCGCGGTAGCTTCGCGTAGCCGTTCCCTAAGCCCCTAACCTTCGTCCCTCTCGAAAGACCCACTGCTGTCTCAAGAACAGAGACATAGGGTCTCGTAAGAGAGGACCGGGCTAGGGGCGCTTGGCCGGCGACGTACCATCCCACGCTTCATCGATCAGAGGTAGATCAGGCCATCATTTTCTCCACCTCGGCAATTCCTCGCGGACTTGAACGGCCGCTTGCAAATAACAATAAGTGTTATATAAGTTATTAGAATTAAATACTAACTAAATAATAATAATATGAACAAAAATAATTAAAGTGTTGTATAAAAAAGATTTACCACGCGGTCGGGGTCGTACTTCTTGTACGCCTCGACATAAGTAATGAGGTGAGGCGCATGGTCTCCCTTCTGCTTCAGCTCATGAGCCCGGAGGACAAAGGCCTTGGCCCCCCCGCTGTGAGCCTTTTTATTCTCAGAGGCCCGGATTTAGGCCATTTGCGTGCTCAATTCCTGCAAGATACAAACAGTTGTATTTATTTAAGCATTTATAAACATATAAATTAAATGAAACAAAATAAAAAAAATAAGTAAAACAAATGAAAAATTACCTGAAAATCCTCGACCTTGAAGTGGATGCATAACCACTCCCATTGGTCCGGGCGATGTATGAACTCCACTGGAATGGGAGCATCGCCTTGCGTCTGCCAGTTCTTGTGGATTTTGTACTTCCAAACTTTGAAGTGATTTGCAGCCTTCTTCTATATTCACGTGACGAGCGCCTTATCAGCGGGAATTGATGTCATAACTCTCCTACAAATCCAAACAAGAAGTAACATTAGTACAAATAAAAATAAAATTTAGTAAGGCAAAAAAAAGAAGTTAACTAGAATAAGAAACAAGTACTTATCGACAGGTAGTCGAAGAGCATCGTCCTCTCCGATAGAGGCATTTTTCTCAAATGTCGGGTACAACATCGGCGCTCGGTCTTTTAAGAATGCCGACATGTCACTGACGAGTCTGGAACTAACCTCCTTTTGGCTGCCCAGAAACCGCAAGATCGTATGTCACACGGGACTTCCTAGACGTACGGACGATCGCCGCCGTCTTCTTCTCGGTGATGACTACATCTCTTCTTATTACTAGAGGAGGCCTGCGTACCTACAAATAAAAGTTTATAAATTAATCAGTCAATAACAAAGAATAAATAAAAATTTTAATTTATAATTAAAGAGATCTTAAGGGTATTACCTGATATGGTGGCCTCCGCTACAACATGCCTGGAGCGAATGCTGCGTACTGGGGAGGCCGGCACTGGTGGTGGTGGTCGCGGTGCTGCCAGTGGTCGAATGTGTAGACGGGCTACGGAGCACCAGCGGCAACGCCGGTGACTGAGATGGCTAGGTGGAGGGCTGCTCGACAGAGGCTAGGAGGCCACGCGCGAATAAGGCCTGCTGCAACTCATCGTACTGCACCTCTGGGCACGACTTCTTCCTGGTCCTTCTTATTTTTACCTTTGAGCTCGTCCCTTAGTAGTTGCTTGTCAGACTCCAGCTTCTTCAGGCCCTCATCTTAGGCCCTAGTGAGGGTCACCCTCCTATCATCTAGGACCATAAACTTCTAGGCAGCCTACCAAGAGAAAAAAAATCAGTTAAAACGAAAAAAAAGGAAGAAGAGGAAAAGAGACAAGTTTAAGGATATTGGCAACTTACTTTTAGAAAGTCCTAGAGAGCTTCGTTCCTTAGTTGAAGAGAGAGGGCTTGGGCGTGCTCTTCCATGTCGGTATCCTTGGTGATGCCATGCATGATGCTAACTGCGATAGGACTCTGATAGAATGGAGTATGACCCCCTCAAAATCCTATCCTGGTAGCTAAAAATCGAATACCATTCTACTTCAAACTATTCATCGTGCTGTCCAACCTTAGGGACGTCAACCTTTTCAACCATGGGCTCAGGAATGTCCCCTCCATGGCTGCACTACAATGCCAACAACCTTGTTAGTTGGGGGCAAGAGACGATGGATTTTTGCTCAACTCCAACCTAAAGCCATAGCGGGTGGTTTCCCACTTTTGTCTTTTCTGTCTCCCAGTAAGGGGAGACCTAGCGTGGGAGCTTCTGAGAGTCCTAGCATGTCATTCCTGAAAGGCTTGTCACCAAGTTTCTTCTTCTTGGAGGAATGCTTGCACTATCTTGAATATCCCCAAATAATTAGTGTATCTTGAGGTCGTAGAGGTGGAAGAACTACTTTGAGGGGAAGGTCCGACGTCGACCTCCTTATTCTTAGCACCAACAACAAAAGTATCTGGTGGCTCTTAAATCAGCAAGGAATTGGCCAGTTAAAGTATCACTAGCTTCTGTTCAAATAGGCCTTATATGATCATAATCCCCGTGGGGATAGTAGCACGAAGTGCAGGTCGAGGCTTTACTCTTTTGTATGTTCTCAAGACTGCTGGGCCTTTTTAAGGGCTTACCTAGTTTGGTTGGTTGGGTCTCTCAGTAATCTTAATCTATGTCGATTGGAGTGTAAACGAGTAGGTTGTGAGCAGCTCGGGGGTGTTCGTCTATTGAAGAACTTGCCTCTCCCGTTATATAATTGATTATAGGGTTGATTGAATCAAAATCGACCACTGACTTCCTTGGCCATTTGGGACAAACTGTACAAAATAAATAAATGTTAAATAAAAAATGGAAAATGTTAATTGTTAAAGGACAAGTAGCTAGGATCCCTACTGACATGACTGCTCATGTCACACCCCGATTTTTGGACCTCGAGTACTCATTAATCCACACGTACTCGACCATCCAACTACCGGGTGTGAAAATTTTAAAACTATATTTACTTTTAATCTAATGCTCGAAAATCAAAATATAAACTTAATAAACAAAAACTTTTATTTTTAAATAAATATTTTACAGAATAAATAAAATTAAAATGTCCAACCTTATATATACAAAAGTCTAATTACATTTGCTTTACAAAAACTATTTGGCCAAAGCACATCTAAATCGCCCTCACTTCCCAAGTACATCAAACAAAAAGAAATGTACAAAATAAGCATACTTCAAGTACATGTCTAGCACGGTCAAGAAGCACGTAAATTCCTGCAAACCTCTTAGCTACGCTCATAAAGAGAACGTACCCAAGAAGCACAAAGACAACTTGGGTCAGTATAAAATACTGGTATAAGTTGATTCATTCACCCAACTATGTCTATGATGAAATTATTATAAATACAAATTTTCAACTGAAATAACCATGAGACAAGACATGTAGTTCCACATAATTATCGACACAAAATCGTAGTTTCCCGATAAAGAGGTGGCGGTTAGTTTCTTGTCACATTCATTCACAAAGCTTTAAATTAATACTTATAAGAACGCTAAGGTAGGCCAACCCTGCACAAATATTAGAAAGGCCTACCTTCCTGCACATCAGAAGTTAGTGACGATGATATTATCTACACCACAAAATAAACCGCTGCAGTAAAAATATTCGTTTCTGCCCAAACCGTGTGAAATTTGGGAAAACTTAAAACACAAAAAATTTCCAGAATGACGATTTCTACAAATACACGCGAAAGATCGCAAAAATTGACCATTTAATACTCCAAAGCGGTGATTCAATGCAGACACTTTTCACAAGCGAGATTCAACCAAAACTTTTAAACGATAAGGAATCAAAGGAAATTCAAAACCTAAAAATGAGCATCATAAAATTTCCTTCCAGGTTCATGTGCTAGAATTTTCATTTAGAGATCTAATAAATTTATACAAATTAAACAAAAAGAACAATCATACATTCCTAATTCACTAGATATTTTGGTTAGCGTGTGCACCTTAATTACATACCACCTCGCCATACTCTCCCATGGCCTACACAGATCATCTTGCCCTGTGTCTCCCCGTATAACTAGCGGCCACTCCGAACCGAAACCCACACGGGCATATTGTCTAAAGTTCCGACCTTCTTCGGAAGGCTAGTTATACGTTTGGGCGCCAAAACACTCGCCCTTCCGCGAGCAAAATCACATATAATCCACTCGTCTATTCAACAATAGAACGAGTACAACAACAATCACAAGCCCCCATCTGGCTTACGGTCAAAATCATAAAATTCCATTGGCTTTCACCAAAGTTTTCTTTTCACAAAAATCATGGGAAATCCACACAAGTGTTGAATCAAATCCAAGATCAAATCATAACAAGGGAGCAGTGGCGTAATTAAGGAATTTTCCTATCACTCTAGTCAATTTTTTAAGAATCCTATTCAAACTATACCAAAATCATAAGTGAAATTGCACACAAACAAAATAAGAACACAAACAAACAAAACAAGAACACAAACAGAACTTATAATCGACACAGCCACCAACTTCACATAAATTCTGGGAATTATTCAACAATCAAAAAATTCCATAAAAATTATACAATATATCCTAATGTGTCTGGAGTCATATACAATTGGATTCAACTAAAAATGATTTATACTTTAGGAGTTATAAACGTTTTGGTGACAGATATACAATCTGTCTAGCATCAGATTCTGCAGTGCACTGTTTTTGTAAATTCAATATCTCTCAACATAAAATTCATATTCAATCAATTCCAAGGCCCAGATACTCCTAACACATGATATTAACTTCTCTAATATTTCCATATTTTTACACGAAAGATGAGTGTCCCAAACGAATTCCTATATACACATGTAAGGCAGCAATCTGGTTAACACTAGGTATCTTAATACACTTGTTTTGTAAAATTTATATCTCTCAAATTAAAAACCCTAGTAATTCAATTCCAAAGCCAAAATTCTTAATACTCATAATATTAATCTATGTATGTTTCTCAGATTTTTAATAAGAGCATATAACTGAAATTCTTTATCAAGAAACTTACAACCAATTGAGCAAAAACACAATAACCCTTCTTCACAAAAATTAGGTCAAGAGAAAATCAAAACATGTATGAATAGAAACCACTAGAAAAGGGTGAGAATCACTCACCTTAAATTATCGATAAATGGAGAAAGATATCTTGAAACTAAGGAAGAAAATAATCATTCGCAATGGTGTCTCCTTCTACGCCCTAAGTAGCCTCTTCCATTCTTCTTCTACGCACGTGGTTTTTCTTTCTCTTTCTCTCAATATAACTAAATATATTATTATTAAATAGGTAATGGGCTTAAGGCTTAAGGCTTTAACTTAAATCTTATAAGATTAGGGCTTATAAATACTAATTATATAATAGACCTGGCCCACTTCCTAATACATGTTGGATTAAGAAAACCAATTAAACTAAAATATAAGGCTCACTAATTTATTATAGTAGACTACCAAAATAATATTTTATAGAACCCATCTAACTCATGAATGTAGAAAATAAATAAATAAATCATAATTATAATTATATAGACACTTAATATAACATTACCATAATACCCATGTATTATATATAAAAGTAAAAACTAGAAATTTACAGGTCTTACAACTCATGCGTCTCTTGATCTTATGGATATCCCCATCGTCCCATGAACCCCCAATTATCACCATACTTTGATGATAACCCTTCTTAGACTTTGTCAAACACTTAATCAAATTCGGAGCCCCAATCCGAGCCCAAAAATTGTACCGAGATCTATCCTGAGGGTGCTGACAGAGGGAATAGCACCAAAAGATCTCTCTGTGAGTAAAGTTCACGCCCAAGAGCTTGGTTAAAGCGGAACAACCTAAAACTACGCACCCTCACCCCATTGAACCACAAGGCCATGTTACACCACCTCAACACCACATAAAGTGAGCGATCTATGAGAAACTATGCCCCAGCTTACTCAAACAAGATGGTGTAAATACCAACTTCACCATCCCTAAGGTCAATGGTAGGCTATTCACCCACTTCCGGAAGTCTTAATGTACATCCATTTTGAATGAATCTCTGGGAGAAGGCTATAAGCTCTTAGTCCCCAAAGACCACATACCTAGCCATTTCTAGGGTTTTTTCTTATTTACACCCCAACCTTTAAATAAGAAAAGCAAAATCAAAATCAAGTGATGGTTGGGAAGAGTTACAGTTGTGGTATATAAATCTTTTGGGCACGAATCATGAATTTGAGGATCTAATTGCGGTTTTTCACTTTCACAGGAGAAGAATGAGGAAAAATTTTCTTACTTGAGAAATTTAGGAATAAAAGATAAGTATGGATGAAATGAGGGTGAAATGAACGTTTTTGTTTCAAATGGTGTTTGTTTCATTGCAAAACACACCCTTATAATGAGAATGCATTAAATGCGTGTAATTTATGTCCTCTCGCCAGCTTTTTTGAGTTTCAGCCAGTCACAGACCGTCACATAGAACGTTCTTAGCCAAGTAAATTAGGTACAAGTGTCCGACCTCTAGGTGTAACGCAAGCTCAAGCACTTAGGGGCAGTTAAAGGGGATAAAAATATCTGGTTCGAAGTACGACCTGCATATGACTCGAGTTCTTGGCCTACAACCGAGTTCAGCACAGAAGCCTA
Source organism: Lonicera japonica (assembly GCA_021464415.1). Lineage (NCBI taxonomy): Eukaryota > Viridiplantae > Streptophyta > Magnoliopsida > Dipsacales > Caprifoliaceae > Lonicera > Lonicera japonica. The sequence goes on from CM038471.1 coordinate 26,791,043, forward strand.
TTGAAGCCATTTAATGTCTATCACGTGGCAGCAATAACATGGGGCATGGCCAGCACGCCTCATGACTAATAACAACTCTATCACCATAACAAGAAACTCCCTCCATTTTCTCCATTTCCCCCTAATCATGGAGAATGTAGTCAATCACATTGTAACGGCTAGTTCCTTACATATTTAAAAAGAATTAGCCCTTAGCATTTCAGATCACCACAAAATTAATCAAAAGCAACGATAACGACTTTCTCTGTAATCATATTTATCATCATCAATAAAATATTCAAGTCAATACCCAAGGGTGGACGTAAACCATAGCTTCCATTTATAGGTTGGGAAAATCGCCCATACCAAAAATCTGTTTGTTCTTCCTGCTTAATTTCATGCACTTGCGTATAATCTTTTGTGTAAGCAATAATGTTAACCTTATAGTCTCTAATCTTGTTTTGATAATAACAATAACATTAATCTTGTGTATTTAACTAAGTTGATGTTTTAAGTAATAGCCATAAACATTGTTTTAACACATGGACAAAAACCGACAAGCCGGAACCAAGATCACTCTTCCACAAAGCTTACAAATCTAGTTTATCTCACACCACACTTCAACTTGATCAAATCTCATTCACCATTATAAATCAATGATGATCAAAGGCCAAAACAAGTGAAGAATTGAAGAAACTTCATAAGGCTTTCAAAGACTCGTTTATATAATATTTGAATAAGCTCTTTAGAATTCATGTAAAGTTTCTAATTTGATCATCATAATAGATCATACATTGTTTTAACATTATTATTTTGATCAAATCAAAGTTTGAATCAAGATTCCTTCAAAAACCTCTTCGTGGCGAAAAACCGTTTTTGAAATAAATTCATTTTAAATTCTAATGACCTTATTTTTGAGCTCTTCACTTTATAGAAGTCTTCGGAACTTATATTTTATATTCCCCAAGCTTCAAAATTAATTTTTGAGCTAATTTGCGAAAGTGTGAAAAATTAAATTTTTGAAATTTTTAGCAGCAAAGCAGTGGGGACCATCAGTCGATTGATGGCCACTGAGTCGACTGATGAGCTATGCTCAATCGACTGATGGCCCAAAAATTAGCCGTTGAATTTCTGATTTTTTACCATTTTTTGTACCAAACTTCCACCAACTCCCTCCAAACGGCCATATGTTGTCCTAGACTATATATACACTATCTAAGACATATTTAAACACTCTTGGATCATTCTTACACTATTCTCTTCATCTATATTCAATTCTCAAATATTCAAGAACATTGCTTTTGATCAATCTTCATTATTTTGAGCTATAAATTGTTGATCAAATTTGATATCTCCTAGTGTGAGCTTAAATTGTAATCTTCATATACTTGAGAGCTATTGTACATTGGTGTTAGTCACCAAACTCTTTTTCTTCAAATATTAAGAGAGGTTCATCTCTTAAAATAGCAAGAGGTTGTTCTTGTGGTGAGTGTTGTGAGATAGCAACATTTGTAGAGTGTAATCACTTATAAAATGTTTGATCTTCACCCGGAAGAAGATCGGTATTAGTGGAAATTCTCGGGGAACTAACCGAGTGTGGAAGTAGGGGCTAACTAGCCGAACCGTGTGGACAAAAAGTCTTCGACTTCTATTGGTTCAATCTTTCTATCTCTAGCTCTATTATTTATTGCTATATTTTCTTTGAGATTGAAATTACTTTGAGGTTTTGCGTGGTTGCTTGATATAGACTTTAATTATTTTTAAAACGTTTTTAAAAATCTGATTTAGTTTTAAAAACCCTATTCACCCCCCCTCTAGGGTATTTTTCGACCTACAAATACTTCTTGCCCTAAGATTTGTTAACCTTATAGACATTTTCTATTTTGGGTTGTCCTAAATTAGACTCTATGAACACCTCATTTTGCGACCCTTGCAAGAAATCCCGAACTCTACGAAGATGAACAGACATACATACACAAGCATTCATAGATGCACATACACTATGTACATGTGATACAGGTCAAAGAACGATGCGAAAAGGACACCCGGACAAGATTTTGTTAGAATTACCAGAGACTGCCGAAACCAAAAGTCGTCAAAACTCCTTGGAAAAGTAAAAATGATATCTCTTGACTTCTGATCATCCTCATTTTTTTAGGATTATTAAGGGGTACCATAAGGAGTAACATATTAAAAAATTACCTCGATCCGAATGAGCACAAATTTGGTCATTATATATATTTTATAATGGTAAACAACATACTAAAAAAATCAAATCAATCCAATACACCGTTTAGTCAAAACAGCGAAAATCGTCGAGGATGAATAGTATATATCGTGTGACCAAATAGTGGGACCATTTGGCCACATGACAAATCCCCTTTCCCGGGCATTTGTGGTGTGGCCAAATGGTCATTTGGCCACATGACAAATCCTTTTTCCCCTACAATTTTTGTTAAACCCCCCCCCCCAATTCCCCCTCTTTTAAGCATGAACCAAGGCTGAAAATTAGGGAAAGGTGCTCCAAAATTCTCTAATTTCATTTTTGAAGCTCTCGGGTAATTTTCGTCGCGATCTGAATTTAATTTTTATCTGTGTTATTTTCAATTAATCGCTCGTAGACACTGCGGTTTATCTCCAAATCAGTCCAAATTTTATATTTAAGCTTTATTTTCAAAACTAAAGGTGTGGAATGAGCTAAAATCATTTTTTTGACATAAATGTTTATCAGTTAATTACTGATTTATCAGTCTCAATCCGTTGAGGAATTACTTAGCGTTTGTATATGGTTTATCTCCAAATCAGTCCAAATTTTATATTTAAGCTTTATTTTCAAAACTAAACGTGTGAAATGAGCTAAAATCATTTTTTGACAAAAAACTTTTATCAGTTAATTACTGATTTATCAGTCTCAATTCGCTGAGGAATTACTTAGCGTTTGTATCCGATTTATCTCCAAATTAGTCCAAATTTTATATTTAAGCTTTATTTTCAAAACTAAAGGTGTGGAATGGGCTAAAATCATTTTTTTGACATAATTTTTTATCAGTTAATTACTTATTTATCAGTCTCAATCCGCTGAGGAATTACTTAGCGTTTGTATCTGATTTATCTCCAAATCAGTCCAAATTTTATATTTAAGCTTTATTTTCAAAACTAAAGGTGTGGAATGAGGTAAAATCATTTTTTGAACATATTTTTTATCAGTTAATTACTGATTTATAAGTCTCAATCCACTGAGGAATTAATTTGTAGTTGTATCTGGTTTAATCTATAAATTGCGGTACTTAACTAAATATCCAATATGAGAGTTTTGGATTCGTCAAATGCCAATTTACCAAATTAAATTGTGATATACTATTTGACAAGCAAATCTCGAGGATTACTGGATATTCAATTCCAAATCGAATTAACTTCTGAAAAGTCCTGAATTTTGTTAAAAAATACCTGTTTTGTCATCTATCATTATCAAAGATCATTTTTTAAACCACACACACTGATTTCTAAAATCGTCAGGGCGAAATACGAAGCATACGTTTTCAATCCCCACCCCAAACTCCCGGTTTTCCCAAAATTATGGGTTGATGTGCGATAATATAAGTAAACATGCAAATATTTGATTATAACTACACGCATATTCGATCTACTTAAGAGACCAAAAGGGCGAATCGGGTGCCTAACACCTTCCCGATTCATAACTTAATCCCCGAACCTTTAAATTATCTGGTTTCGCAGTAATTGTGTTTAAGAGAGTGTTTAATTCATAAATGCTTTTCTTTTACACAGAATTTTTTTTGTTTAGTAAAACAAACTGGCAACTCTGAATTTTCCTTTAAATTAACATATTTTTTAAAAATAATAAAAATAAACTTTTTTTTTCCAAATTAACCAGAAAACCGGAGGAATCGCTGCCATGGAATCCGGCGTCGAAAACGCGGGTTCTCATAGTGGTGACTCTGCTGGGGAGTATTTTTTTAAGAGGATTAGATTCTAAACAAAAGTAGAATATGCGTGGATATTTGTTTGTGTTTCCATATTTTTCTTCTCGGCTTTAGTTTTAGGATAACATAGATGCGATTTAGGTGGATACCCCATCTCCCTTTCTTGTAATTATTGTTTGAGGAAAATATTTTCATAAATAAAATTTGGAAGCACTCGAACAAACCCTAAAGCATGCTTCATAATATACTTCCATAATTGATATTTTGCAGACGCGCACAATTATCATGCATTATCGCGAGTGTGGAATTATCCCCTTTTAATCCAGAAATTTTGCTTAGTGAGTAGGGAGTTGACTCGTTTGGGTCAACATAAACCAAAAGCTCTTATTTCCACTTTCATTGGCCAAGTACCAACCGAGGTATATCGAGTGACGAGAACACTCACATACCCGAGACGTATATCAAAAGGTCCAATTTTAAAAGTTTCTCACTTGACTTGCCCTTATTATAATGGGGTTTGTTCCCAAGAGATAAACATGCACGTGAGCTTTTCCCTCATCTCAAAATAAGAGTCAAATTTTAGTTTTTGAATATTTTAAATAAAAGTTAGATTTCTTTTTTGGAGTGTAATCAAAAATTTAATCTTAGACCATAGACATTAACATTATTATTTTACTTCTTTTTTGGAAACCAAACAAATGCTTCGCGAAAGATCATTAATAATCAAAAAATGAAGCCAATTCGAGAACAAGTAATTCCTGTTTATCGAAAACGACATAAATAAAACATAATGGTGTGGGCACATCTAGTTTTTAATTAGGGCACATTATTTTAAGGTAAAAATTATTTTTTTACCACTTTAGTAAGGGCAAATCTATTATTTAAAACCCCCTAATGTTGTATCCATCTTTTCCTTATCATTTTATTCGACCATCCCCATTCTCTTCACTTGGTGATCTGGCCCCATTTTTAATTGCTATTCAAATTCATGGACAATCTAATTTTTTCATCATTGCAATGCCAAGTATGTTCAACAAAATTAATTTTGTTTTTTTACAAATTTCATGTATATTTTATTTATAGAAAATAATAATAAAGGACATTACATAAATGGTGGTTATAATAAAGGACATTTGTTTAAAATCATTAGTTTAAAGGACAACTTTTTAATCAAGGAAAAAATATTAATTATTTTATTATTTCAATTAATTATGTTGAATTTCAATACTGCCCTTCTTAAAGATAAATACAAGAAAATAAATATATAATTAAATTTAGAATTAAATCAATAAAAATAATTTTAAACAAATCCAAACATATATCATAAGAAAATCAAAAAAGAAGATAAATGGAAGAATTATTAAAAAAAAAAAAAAGTCAAATGATAAAATATCTCAAATTAAATAGACATACTATAAGAGTGAAGTTGCAAATATGTCTGAAGCACAATTCTCCCATATGATATTGTAGTTGTGTTTTCCGCACCTTTTGCTCAGTTATATTAGCTCATTAGACATGCATTTTACAGTCAAGCATGTACTCAGACATTTTATTTATTGGTCACTCCATGTGTAGTTTGCACTTTTGTATTTTACACCTTTTGTACTAAGTCATATTAGCCTATTAGATATTGATCATGATGAAAGAGATATTACACTTGACCATCCTTCATGGTCAGACATATTGGTCCAAAATGTAGGCAACATGCTCTTAGACATATTATTTGCTACTTGCACCTTATGTGGCTTGTACTTTTATGTTTTACATTATTTATGTAAGATAAATTGTATTATAAGGTGAGTCACTTAACACTGAAGTTCAACTAAAATTTTAAATTTTATTCACACTCAATCAAGTTTAAATCTGATAAAAAAATTTAGATGTTGGAGTGAAATTTCTTTTGTTAAGCTTGATATTGTGTTGAAATCATCATAATTTTTGCTAATTGAACTTTAGTTGCATTCAAATTGTACAATCTCCTCTAGAAAAATAAAGAAAATTAGGTAACACATTTATTAGAGTATAAACTACACTCAAACTCTTCATTTTGATAAATATTAGAGTTATCTTCAACTTTTAAATCTTCTTTCAAAGTAACAACTAGATTATTAAAGTATCACGATTCTATTGGCATCAAAATATACATGGACAAATTTATCAAATCTAAGATTCTATTTTAAAAGATGTATATCTTTAACTATATTTTAAGATGAACCACACCAAGATTTATAAATTTTAACTACTTAATATAGGTTATCAAAACACATAAATAATATCATATTAATTAATTTTAAACTTTAATAAAAAAAAACTACATTGTTGTTCCAATATATACATCATATTCTTGCAACAAAAAAAAATACTACTGCACCAAAACATTTAGACACATCTAAAGAAAAAGGTTAATATTGTTTAATTTTCTTATCAACAAAATACAACTTTTTAATCTTTTGACATGGTTTCTCTATAATTATGTTGCATCATTTTTACCATCGTCAGTACTTTGTCAACGCGTACTAATAAATAACAGTGTCATGGCCGTTTTTACCATTATTTGGTATGTATGTATATCGTTTCACTTGTGTGTGGTTGGAGGAAAAACCCTTATTTTTTTAAAAAAAAAATATTCCAAGTCTTCTTGCCTAACACTTGGGTAAGATCGGGTTTAATTAGATCATATATATCATTATTTGATTCATGTATTATAACATTTTTTCCTGTGGTATTGGGTTTCCTCTATTTAAAAAAAAATTTGTTTATTCCAAATTTTCGTGTCTAACACTTGGGTAGAGTCAAGTTTAATTAGATCATATCCCTTATTATTTGATCCATGCATTATAATGTGGGGGTTTTTTTTTTTTTTCTGGGCTTCCTCTATTTTAATTTTACAATTGTATCTCAAGGCCCATTTTAATTTAATTCAACAAGATTTTAGTAGCTTTTCGCTTGCTGTTGCATATAAAAAGGTTTCAACACTCTTGTTCAAAGCTTATTCCTAATCGTCAATCATGGCGGAACAAGTAATCATTTTCTCATTCTTTAAAACAAATGATTTTAGTAGGCCCAGGTTTATAAAAATAGACTGATTTCTTCATATCTCTTTCATACTACTCAAATATCTTCATATTCCCTGTGTGTTCTTTGGCATCATTGCCAGCATCATTTTTTTTTTTTCAATTGTTGAACATTTTTTTATTTCATTGATAACGATTCTTACCCTCCCATCTTACATTTACGTGTTCAATTGGAAGGATATTATTTCTTCATTACTTTGTATCAACATGTCTCTCCATCCAGATTATTTTCAAATCTCCATGATTGTCCCTTTACTCAATATTGTATCGTCAGGTATAGTACTTACCAGTTGGATTGTCCCTTTACTATTGTCGTTCTCCATGTTCTTCAATTTTATTTTATTTTAATTCATATTTTGTTGTTGTAGAGTGTTTGATTATTGTGTTCATTCTTATTTGCTTGTTCGAAATATGTCTGTGTATTTTGTATACTCATAACAAACATATTGGAATTATATTCGTTGTTGACTATTTTGCTTGAATGAGATCACAATAGTTGATAAGTTTCAATTTTTTTTTTCTTATCCTATTTGTTGACTCTAAACTTAGCGAACTTTCAAATTTGAAAATTGCTTTATTGAGATTTATTTTTGAATATATGTTTTTGTTAAATTTTTTTTCTTTTTTTTATTTTAAAGGTTGTTTTTATATTTAATAAGGGTACTATTGAAAATTTCTTTTTTGTTATTTTTAATTAATTTAAATTCATTTTGTCCTTTATTAAAAAGTTGTCCCCTTAAAACTAATTCTAGAAATAGAATGTCCTTTATTCAAAAGAGAGTAAGAGATTTATCTTCTAAAAAAAAGCCCCTTTTATTTATCTTTACAAGCGTGTATTATAGTAAACATAGTTAACTCAATTTCAATGCAACTTCCCATTGACCTTATTAGACCTCGAGCCCAAGAATACATATATGGACGTATAGTAGATCTTTACCGACACATATTTTCAATTGCCATGTATGTTTTTAAATTTTAATTTTCAATTTTCGCTTAATCATTTTTGCGATTTGCAACTTGTAACTTTGTATCTTTAAGTAGACATGTAATGTTGCAACTATAATGAAAGGATATGCACACAGCTAGTATGATATATAGTCTTAAGTTGTCCCTATTGATCTACCACTTGCAAGAATTTTGTAAACCATGCATATATGAATGATAGTGAACCTAAAATGTGCATTGACAACATGGATAATTAGGATAATTTATTCTTCTAGTAAGTTTTTAATTTCTTTCTTCTTGTTTTGCTATATTTTTTCATATGAGATTGTTCAGTCAATTGACTAAAATATGTCTTGTATCTAGAAAAAGGGGGAAATGGTCATGCAATATCTTATCAATGGTGTTCCTACATATTTAGAAACCTCATTCTTGTTTTATATACTTGAGAAAACTTATTGATTTTATACATATTATCATTGTAGACGACCCTAATTGTTTAGAAACTATTTTGTTTTTAGTGTAATGCTCAAAAAAAAATTGCTTACTAATAGAGTGTGCCCATACTAATAGTAAATTAACAAGGTAAAAGACAAATTTTACTTTAATGGGATATGATGTGCCCTAATTAAAAACTAGTTGTGCCCATACCATTAACCTAAAACATAATATATGTATGAATTAAAAATGTGAATTTTCAATTGGTACAAATGGAATATTATTTGGTCATGATCTTTCTTACCTTTATAATTAAGCTTGCAATACATAAGGAACTTGTGAAAAGGGTGAAGTTCACATATTCAACAGTTTTCTCCAATATAAAGCTTAATTTCATTTTTACTGTAACCTATTCCACTTGAAAGTAATTATGTTTATTTTAAGGGTACAAAAAGTTATTATTTTCATTTTTTTGTGCAATTTTCCTGCTTTTGAAATATCAGAAGAAACTAAAGTAAAATTAGCTTGAATTTATGTTAGACTTTAAAATTAAAGTGAGTGTATCTAGCAAACGACCATTTCTACACAGGATCGTTTTTGTACACACCCACACACGAATACGTAGTCCCTAAATCAATGCCAATAATTTTACTGTTTGAGGGAGATTCCTCACTGGCCGCTATTCTATTTAAGTAACAGTTTAATGAAAAAACATAACAATATTTAGATACACAGTTGGAGCACTAGCTAGAGTCTCTTAAATGTATGTACACCCATATGCACCCATATGAATATTCAGGTAATACTGTTTTTGAGCAAAACAGTAAAGAAAAGAATAACATAGCGACAAAAATTTAGTTATTCAACCACTTTAATTTTGCTATATCTGTTTTTGATTTTTTTTTCTTTTGAATTATGTCAGAGATGAGCAAAAATTAACTATAAAAATGATTAAGAATTTTCTACAGCAAAATCCTCCAACTACTCGACTTGGTAATCGACCTTTATAACTTTTAACTGAAATGGTGAACGATAAATTAAGGGTAGTGCTATTGTTAGTAATTTATAATTTTAAAAAAGATATGATACAACTTTTGAAGAAATTACTATGCTCTGGTAAGGTAACATGATAACCTAAATTAATATTTGAAGACTTATGACAAAAAACATTCAAATTTCATATTATAAAGAATCACATGAAATTATTTTTTCTCTAAAACAAAACCAGCCGAGTAATAATGTAATAAATAATTAAGACTGAGTACCTGAAATAAGGACAAGAAGAAAAAAATATTGGTTTGTACTTGATCAAACTCAATGATATATATGTGGAACTTAACATGTGTATATAAGTAGGGTAGAAACACTTACAACGGGGCATTTTGGAGAAATACCCCACACCTGTGCTACAAAGTGTTCGATCATATTGGGATATTGTGAATGGAACCGGACGGATCCTTGCGCCGGCCAAGGTAGAGGTGGGCCCAACATCACATTCATACTATTATAATTGAATCTTAGAAACTTCATTTTTTCAACTTTTCAGATCAAACATTATAGATACGTTTAGTAAAAAAGTTTGAAAATTATTGAAAATATTGAAAATATTCTAACTTTATGAGATCGAAGATGGAAAAAGAGATTAGAATTTGTGATATGTTCACCACAATTTTCTTATTTTTCATGGAATTTTTTACTTAATTACCAACACTCCTGGTAATTTTATTCAATTTAAAACGTGAAAAATATAAGAATATTTCACCAAATTAAGCATGTATTTTTTAACTCAAAAAAATCAGTAGTATTTTCAAATCATTCCCACTTTTTTATGGAACACCCTATAAGTCATAAAAACAGTATCGAAAACCAAGGAACTCAAAGAAGGATAAATAAATGGGAATGTGTTTGAAATGATCAAATTCAAACATTTATGTAACTCCCTATAAGCATGATATTCATTCTTGATCACTTTTAAACATCTTGACAAACCGAACTTGACAACAACCCCATCCAACCCCCCCCCCCCCCCCACACCCCACACCCCCTCCAAACCCCCCAACCCAATCCCCACCACCCCCACTCTTCGCTCTTTGTATATAGATTAGGTTGTAACTCGTAATAAAGTCACTATCAACTTTAAAAAAAATATTTTAAATCTTAAATACAGAACTCTATATCCCTTATACAGTTTTTAAATTTTATAATTCATTACCCCTTATTTTATATATAGATACATATATACATAAACAAACATATATAATTATTTATCACCCAGCAATTCAGTCGGTATAAAGTTCCACTTTTGTTGTGTACTTATAAACTCATTTATCAAGCTTTATTAAAAGCCTCTATTTACATTACCTATATTTATGCATGGATCCCTTAAGCATTTTTTTGCTTGTTTTTGTGCTTTTCATAATGTGTTACTATGCATCATCTTTAGAAGCAAGAAAGATATTGAGAATGGAGAACAATTTGGTACTGCTAAGTGCCCTTCCAAAGGGCAATACTCCTGAGAATAAGGGAGAATAATTTAATTAATTAATCTTAATACAAGAAGACCCCTATTTATATATAGGATACAAACGAGAAACCTAATAGAATAAGGAAACCTACCAGCCCAAGGAAACTAAATAATATATTCTAACAATCCCCCTCAAGTTGGTGCATAGATATCAAGCATGCCCAACTTGCTGATCAATCTGGAAAATATCTTGTTGGAAACAGCCTTAGTGAGTATATCGGCCAATTGATCTTTCGAGCGTATATGAGGCACTGCAATTATGTTCTCCTCCAATTTCTCTTTATTGAAGAATTTATCAACTTCCACATGCTTTGTTCTATCATGTTGAACTGGATTTTGAGCAATATCGCACGCTGCCTTGTTATCACAATATAAAATCATAGGTTCTTTCAGCGGGTAACCTATATCAGTCAATAACAACTTCAACCATAGTAATTCTTGGACTCCTACTGCCATTCCTCAATATTTCGCTTCGGCGCTCGAACGAGAAACGACATTTTGTTTCTTGCTTCGCCAAGTGATGAGATTCCCACCAACGAATGTGAAATGTCCTGATGTAGACCGTCTATCACCAATAGTTCCAGCCCAATCAGCATCAGTGTACCCTTCAATTTTCAAGAAATCACTGTTCTTTGTAAACAAAATCCCTCTTCTAGGAGCTGCCTTCAGATAACTAAGAATCTTCATCACATCCTGCATATGCTTCTCTCCAGGATTATACTCAATGCATAAGAAATATCGGGCCTAGTTTGTGTTAAGTGCATTAGACTTCATACTAATCTCTGATAACGCCGTTTATCAATAGGCACCTGATTAGCTTCAATTTCCAATTTCAATCATTCTTCCATAGGAGTATTTGACGGTTGACAGGCAGACATTCCAGTTTCACTTAGTAGATCCAATGCATATTTTCTCTGAGAGAGAAATATACCCTTTGAAGATCTGGACGCCTCAATCCTTAAAAAATACTTTAAGTCGCTGAGATCTTTCATCTCGAACTCTCGAGATAGATATTCTTTCAGTGCTTTTTGTTCTTGTAAGTCATCCTCGATGACAACCATGTCATCAACATAGACAATAAGTGCTGTGATTTTCCCATGGCACTTCTTCAAGAATAATGTATGATCAGAATTGCTCTGTTTGTAACCGAATTTCCTCATTAATCTGGAGAATCTCCCGAACCAATCTCTCGGAGACTGTTTTAAACCATACAAAGACTTTCTCAATTTATATACTTTGTTTATATACTCTGCAGGAACATTATAACCTGGTGGGAACTCCATGTATACTTCCTCTTCTAAATCCCCGTGTAAAAATGCATTCTTCAAATCGAAATGTTGCAATGACCAACTTAGATTTGCCACTAAAGAGAGCAAGACACGAACAGTGTTAATTTTTGCCATTGGTGCAAATGTTTCCAAATAATCGATCCCATGTGTTTGGGTGTAGCCTTTCGCTACAAGTCTTGCTTTGAACCTTTTGATGATTCCGTCTGTCTTATATTTCACTGTATACACCCATTTGCAACCTACACGTTTTTTCCCTACTGGCAATTCAACTATCTCCAATGTACCATTATTCTTTAGGGATTTTATTTTCTCGTACATTGCTACTTTCCATTTTGGATCACCTAAGGCTTCCTGCACATTGTTAGGAATATATACAGAAAATAATTGATTTACAAATGACTTATTCGATTCAGACAACCTATCGTAACACACATAGTTGCTCATGAGATATTTGACCTTACTAGCAAGATCATGTTCATATGTTGGTTTAGGCACGCATCTATTGATTCGATTAAGGAGTTATTTTTAAGGAGGTTCAGGAGAAGATACTTGAGGAACAGGAGGAGGAGCTTGATATTCAAATTTAGATGTGTCTGAAGGAGACAATTGGTTATTTGTACCAGGCGATGGCAAGCTTGAGGACTGTGGTGAATTCAGCAGTGAACTTGGTGAGCATGATTGTGGCAAATTCGGAGGTGAACTTGGTGGGTTCGGTAGTTGTGAGGTCTGTTGACCTTGTAGGTCTTAATCTTATTTTGATAATAACAATAATTTAATCATGTGTAATTTAACATGTTTCTTTATATAAGTTTATAGTACATTTACTTGGAAAATCAAGAAAGCATACCACATGACAAGGATCATTCATTTCATATCCGATCAAGTCAACAAAGCATTGGACTAGCAAAGAAGATCAAATCTCATCAATGCAATTCATGGAAAACAAGGATTAAAAGCTTCAAGGAAAAAGCTTTGAGTGAAGATCAATTGAAGAAACAAATCGAAGCGTTCAAAAACTGTTAATTCGATAATTGAGTGAGTGCTTAAGATTTATGTAAAATTTCTTGTTTGATTATTTATATAGCTCATACATATTGATATAGCATTCATAAATTAATTAAAATCAAGTTTGAATCCAAAGTCCTTTGAAAACATCATTCTTGTAGAAACCGGTTTTGAAATAAATTCATATTAATTTCAATCGATCATATTTTGAGTTTTTCCAAAAACAGGTGTCTTAGCTAGGAACATATTTTTAAGGTCCCCAAAGCATTAGAATTGATTTTGGAGCTTATATGCAAAAGTGCAAAAATTGAAATTTTGGCCTAATGAACAGAGCCCATCAATCGACTAAGCAGCTTTGCTCTGTCGACTGATGCTTCAGAATATAGTCGTTGAATTTTTTATTTTTTACCATTTTTGGTACCAAACTTCTACCAAACCTCATAAACGGCTATATCACTTTGGGGACTATATATACACTATCTAAAACACATTTTGACAAGCTTTAATCATTATACAAACACATTTTTCATCTATCTTCATCATTTTAAGATTCAAGAATTGTATTGATCAATCATTCTTTATTTGAGGTATAAATCTTGATCAAATAAGATAACTCTAGTGTGAGCTTCAAATTGTATCTATCAAACACTTGAGAGAGTTATTGTTCATTGGTGTGAATCACCAAACAATTTGTATTATCCTTTTGTGATAGGTAAATCTCACTAGTTAACAAGAATGTCAATTCATGTAAGAGTGTAGTGAAAAGAATTACACTTGAGTGTTGTGAGAGGTAAATCTCACAAGAAAGCAAGAGAGAATATCTTGTAAGAGTGTGTGAGAAGAATACACTTGTAGATGTTTGTTTTTCACCAGGAAGAAAAACGGTTTTAGTAAAAATTCTCAGGGGACTAACCGAGCGCAGACGTATGGTCTAACAAACCAAACTGTGTGAACAAAACGTCTTGGTCTTCAATTGGTTTAATCTTTCTAATTCAAGCTATTTATTTTATTGATATATTATTGCTTGTGATTGCAATTGCTTAGTTGAATTGATATTTCCTTGATACACTTGCTTAGTTAAATTGTTTTACTTAAACATTTTAGAAAATTTTCAAATTTTGTATTAAGTTTTAAAAACCCTATTCACCCCCCTCTAGGATTGATTTCCGACCAACAAGGTCGACTGTGGGGATACCTCGAGTTGAATTATCTTATCCTCATCCCCACCAACAAAATCAAAAGCTTGAATTTTACTATGATTCTCCCGCTAAAGTTCAACTTGATGAAAACACATATCTTCTTCATGAAAGATAATATCCATTATCACGTATAATTTTCAAGTGTGAGGATGATAACACCTATACCCTTTCTGAAATGATGAATACCCCATAAAAACGCATTTGAGAGCTCGAGACTCTAATTTGTTTCGTTGTTCTTTCGGCAAATGAACAAATGAAATGCATCCAAATACACGAGGAGGCAAATTCGGTCTAGGAGGAGCCAATACAACTTCGTGAAAGACGTCAAATGGCATTTGAAAATCAAGCACTGTTGATGGAACACGGTTAATTAGATAAACGGCAGAGGCAAGTGCTTCGCCCCAATAAGATGTTGGAGCACTGGCCCCAATTAGTAACGCACGTACTACTTCTAGTAAATGTATGTTCTTCCTTTCTGCAACACCATTTTGCTGAGGTGTATACGGCCATGTTGTTTGATGAACAATCCCATGATGTTTGAAATACTCATGTAAATCTGTACTCATGTATTCACCTCCATTATCACTTCGAAACACCTGAATAGTGGCGTTGTACTATGTACCGACCTGTTTATAGAATCTCTAAAACAAAGAACTTACTTCATTTTTAGACTTCATAGGACATACCCATGTCATTCTTATGCAATCATCAATGAAAGTGACAAACCAACAAGCACCACTTAAAGACGGAGTAAGGGAAGGCCCCCATACATCAGAGTGAATTATCATAAACGGAACTGAACATTTATTAAGTAATGATGGGAAAGACGTACGATGGCTTTTTACAAGTTTACAAGTTTCGCAGCGAGAAACAGATACCTCAATATTCCTAAAAGTTTTAGGAAATAACCGTTTTAAATAGCTAAAGGATGCATGACCTAATCGGCGATGCCACAGCCAAATCTCATCTTCAGCCTTTTTTTTTATTATCACGTCAATTTGCAAGGTCTGATGTAACTGATTCGTACTTGTCAATGCCAAATTCAAATAGTACAAATTTCTTCGCCTAACACCATAACCTTGTCTTCCTCATCTTAATATCCTTAAAGACACAGTGAGAAGGCCAGAAAACAACGATACAATTTAAAACACTGGTAATCTGAGCAACAGACAATAAGTTATTTTTTAGTGAAGGGACTACGAGTACATAATTTAAATTTAGAGAATCAGATAAATGAACTGACCCTTCCCCAATAATAGGGATTGGATCACCATTAGCTGTGCAAATAAACCTTTTTGATAAGGGGGTAAGAGATGTGACTTGTCTAGAATCGAATGTCATATGATCGGTAACACCAGAATCAATTATCCATGTATTATTCAAAACAGTTGCAGAATTTAACGCCTTACCCGGTGTCCTAATGGTTGTAAGCAATCCCGAATCCTTGTTATCATTACCGCGATTAAAACGATGACTCCAAGAATGATCCTACCAGTCTGGATAACCAATTACTTCATAACATCGCTTCTTTGAATGCCCGATTTGTCCGCATATGAAACAAGGTGGATATTTTGAACTGCTCTAATAATTTTGAAATTGTGAGACACCTATTTGGTTGATGTGATTGTGCCAATTTGAGACTCTTCGTGATTGATCTTGATCGTCTGAGATAGACTGATTTTGTAAGATTCGGTTGCAGGTCATTGTGAACTGTAAAATTGAAAAATCGAGGTGAATTCCAGAAAAAAGTGATGTTGTAGATGTGTTCAGAATGCAGAAAAACCCCAGGAACCGGTCTGATCTTTTTGAAAACCGATCTAAAAAAGTGTGAATCGGTTGGTAAAAGGTATTCTGAACCGGTTTAAGGTTAGTTCTGAAATTATGTGGCGGTCAACTGTGATGACGTGCTGGTCAACTTGATGACATGGAGGGTGGCATGGCAGTCAACTGTGATGACGAGGCAATCAACTTGATGACATGGCAAGTGACATGGAGGTTAACTATGATGACATGTCAATCACCAGTAATGACGTGGCGGTACTCTTTGATGACGTGTAGAATGATGTGGCAGTCAACCTTGGTGAGGTGGTGGGTGATGTGGCAGGTTAATGTTGATGTTGGGCTTAAAAAAAAAAATTGTTGTTGATGGGATTTGAACTATGCACCGCGCTGCTGATGATCAATGCCGCTGCCAGATGAGCCAGGCCCCTTGTTGGTATTTCTTCTCACGCTATTTTATTTGACAATTTGCTGTGTATTGAAAACTAGTGCTAGTGGCGCATGGCTGAATGGTACCGGTGCACCTGGTCTATTAGAGGCGCATGAGGGCGCGTTAATAATTATTTTCAAGGTCTTCAAACAGGATCGTGATCGTATTGATTTGACGATCAAGTTTATATGTGTCTTGGTGGCGTTTGATCTTAGAATTGGATGAGCGATCTTAGGATTTGCGTGAGGTCGTGTTAAGATTTGGTGATGGATTGTGGTGGTTGCGTAGTGAAGGCCGGCTGTAATAACCCATATTTTAATATTGATAAAAATAATATATATATATATATATATATAATTATGGGTAAGTATACGTGTAGTAGAAAAAAAAAATTGCCATTTGTATGTTTTGTAGATTGTAGACATGTGTATAGGTGCCATGTTTATAAAAAAAAGATTGAAATAGATGAGTCACCATTTTTTTGTTGGCAACGTGGCCATTAAATTGATGGCCTTATTTCATAGGGCCCACCTATTACTCCATATAAATAGTTTGTGATTTAAAGGCCAGAAATGGCATGGAGATAAGAGGTATAGTGGGTTGGCCGCGGGATTCTTGGAGAATGGCAATGAAATTGTGTTTATCTATAGAAATATTTTATGGTGACAATTTTCAATGCTATTTTGAGGTAAGGTGCTGTACCTAACATGCATCTAAATCTCCAGAGTATTCATTTGTTATCCTGCACGTTGTATTCCTCTTGAATTCATTACGTTGATTGAACTCGGTGTATTTATTTGGCCTCGTTATTTAGTGTTATTTATTGATATATGCTACATTGCCGTAAACTGATTGGTACATGGTTGAGTTTACTCGCCAACAGACCTAATAAGCCAATCGTGTAAGGCTAAGAGAGAAGCTTCGATGTGGTAAGGTGGGTGAGGCGAGTAGTTTTTAACATGTTACCAAGAGAGACCCGTGTATAGGGTCGGTTGTTGAATTACCGAGGTTGTTGTTGTGAATATTTTATTCTTGATAAAATATTCTATTGAGATATTTTCACTCATGTGTGTTATGTACTACCCCTTTCTTTTTTTTATGCCGCGAGTGTCTAGAGACGGAGTCGGGTTTTGACTAGCGAGTCGGGCGCAGTGTAATTTATTATTTTTGTTGATTAGAGGAGAGAGATGTGTATTTATTGTAAAGATTGTATTTTTTTACAAATTAATTTGATTTATAAAATGGAGTTGGATTTTATTTTAATTTTATCGCATTTCGGACCAAGATAGGTCAAGTCATTACACCGGCTAAGTGGTGGTGGATCGCGTTACCTCTGATACCATCTTGAGAATAAGGGAGAATAATTTCATTAATTAATCTTAATACAAGAAGACCCCTATTTTATAGGATACAAACGAGAAACCTAATAAAATAAATAAACCTACCAGCCCAAGGAAGAAATAGAATAAGGAAACCTACCAGGCCAAGGAAAGTCAAATAGAATGAACAATTTAGAGAGAAAATTGAGAGAATGAATTGCACTATATTCATCTAACCTTTAGAGGAATTTAATTTAACGATGTTTACTTCCTAATATAGAGTCACGCTAACAAAGTCGTGAGGGCCTTGAAAGGGTCGCTAATCAAACGCTCTTTACTCTCTGCCTAGCAACAATTGACTGGATTTTGCAGTCAGTTCCCAGTCCTGGAGCAGGCCATTAATCTCTCGCTCTCTGTCTCTCTCCGGAAAATTTTGTTACTTTATGTAGTATAATTGTAATTATGGACCAAGTGATTACACACTTACTAACTTGGATGACCAAGTTAACAGTGGAGTGATGTATCAGAAAGTGTACTGATGGACTTCACACAATAACATATGAACTTTTTGATGCAATGTTTGACGTTAAGTTGGTACATTTCTTGTTACTCTTATAGATTTCTGGGATATTTTTCATTGGCTGGATTCACATGAGATCCATGTATGCATTTTATACACACAGTCCTTCATTTACTTGGTTGAGGAAAAGGGCAATTTTTTTGTTTCACACCTTGGCCAACATTATATGCTTGTCTTATATATTCAAGAACTTTTTTGATTTTATCAACCAGTACTATTACTAGAATAGAGAAATGATAAGAACAAAAAATAAATATTCTTTCGGGCTGTTTCATTTTCAAGATGTTCTTAACTAAGATGTTAGTGTTTTTTGCACGTAATCAATGTATTAGATCCCTGTTCACAAAACAACAAAGAATTGAGTCCGGAACCTCCATGTTAAGAACAAGAGGTGTATTCCTTAAATACTCTCAGAAAAATAAACCCACAATCTGTAATGTATTCCAAATATAAGTTCTACATACGGTACAATAAAATAAGCGCACAAAAGTAGAACACTAGATTGAGTTGCAAAACAAGCCATCATAAGTTGCAATTAGTGGTACTACATTAGTGTGTACACGATGCAAGCACAAATTAGATATACGCGATTTAAAATTAAAAGAAAAGCTCAATAATAGTAAGTGGCCCAGGAGTTATAGATCATTCCAGAATTATGCGAAAGAAAATGAAATATAATTCCCACATCTAGAAGATGGAAGCATACTGAAGTACAAAGTACAAACTATAAGAGTTAATTTGTTACACAGTTTAAGCTAAGAATCGCTGCCAAAATTTTGTAGTTGTCATATACTGATCCTTCAAGTTCATTGGCATGCATTTCGTCACATAAATTCAGTAACAATGATGATTGAACTGATTACATGCATATTTATTCAGTAGTGCGCGCCACCTAGAAAACTGGAAAACCCCACAGTAACAGAAAAGCAAGGTTAACGAATCATTAGGCAAAGGAATGTAACATAAGTACGACAAAAACCATATCATAAAAGGTACGAGGAATGACTTAAGAAACCAGTTTCCCAAACATTTGGAACTTACACAGCTCCATGAGCAAAGGGACCTTATTTTAAAATTTGCTGCTTAATATAAAGATGGATAGGTAGATGCTCGCAGAAACTTGTGACTGTATATTTATAGTGCTAGTATGAACCTAAGAAGTGTTAATAATAATAATACTAATAAGAACAAGAACAAGAACAAAAGAAGAATTGATTACATGCTTCATCTAGGACCTGATAGGATTGATGAAGCTGGTGGAGTTGATAATTGTGCTGAATTGGCTTGTAGATGGGATTCAGTAGGTAGCGTAGTTGCGAAGCAAAATTCAGAAGCATGGCCCAAATCCATTGAACCTTCTAAAACCTTCAATATTGTTAATATGGACGGCCTCGTGTTGTGAGCCTGCAAACACCATATCCCAATCTTTATCATCTTCACCTCTTCTTCTTTCTGGGACTGGATATCCTCAAGGTATCCATCAACTAAATCATGCAACTGATCATTTTCTGCCTTTTCCTTCACTATATTAATCAACGGGCACGACTGAGTTGAATCCAAATTCTTCCGCCCAAACACAATTTCGAGTATTACGATGCCAAAGCTGAAGACATCAGCCTTCACCGAGATGTTGGTGCCACTAAACAATTCAGGGGCCACATATCCTGGAGTTCCCTTCAATGCAGTTAACACTTGGCTTTGATCCCTATCGATCAACTTTGCTAACCCAAAATCAGAAATTTTTGTTGTGTTTGGCTTGTAATCAATGCCAAGCAAGCAGGTATGGTGCAAAACATTTTTTGCACCAAAACAATGCATGCGGATTGGGTGCAAATTAGTTTTTGCACCAAAACAGTGCATGCGGATTGGGTGCAAATCAGTTTTTGCACCAAAACAGAATACTCGGCGGAGGTGCAAAAAGTGTTTTGCACCAAGTCAGTGTACTCGAGAATGGGTGCAAAATGTGTTTTGCACCTGGGCGGCGGAGGTGCAAAAAGTGTTTTGCACCAAGTCAGTGTACTCGAGAATGGGTGCAAAACGTGTTTTGCACCTGGGCGGGTAAAAGGAAATTGTCTTGTTTTTTCACTTGGTATAAATAGAAAGGCTTATTTCTATTTTAGATAGACTTGCAAGAGAGTTGCTTTGTGAGAGTGAAAGAGAGAAAGACTTGTGCTTAGCTAGGGTTTAGCTAAGGTGAGAGGTGATCTTTGGAGGTTTGTTCCATTGATCTAGAGTAAGGATTATTGTGAGAGAATTCTTGTAAGTTCTTGGTTATCAATAAAAGTTGCTCCCTCTTGGTGGAAGACCCAAAGGGTTCCACAAAAACACGGTGTGTTCTTTCTTGCTTTATTTTGCTCTTGATTGTCATTGCTATTTATCTTCCACCTATATTTGCTTGAGTTTGTGTTGGTGATTCTTGGTTTGATCAAAGATCCTATTGCTTGACGGTTTCCGCCCGCCAAGTGTTCGTAGAAATTACCGAAAGGAATTTCTCGGGTTTATTGGTGAATTTGGGACTTGGTTATTGTTCCCACGTTCACAACAAGTGGTATCAGAGCATTTGGTTGGTGCCTAGTGTTTGGTATCAAGGTTTGGCTATTGGGTGCAAGGTTTGTGCGCCAAGTGTTCGATAAATGGCCGAAGGGACTCAAACCGGAGTTGTTGCAACACAAGCTAGTTCTTCTACCATTGTAGGTGTTGGGAGCACTATGGAGGTTAAGATAAAGCCTTATGACGAGGTTATCAATTTCGGTATTTGGCAAAGGCGGATGCGGGGGTACTCGTCCAATCAAATTTGCAAGTTGCATTGCTTGGACTTGAGAAAAAGCCGCAAGATATGTCCGAAGACCAATGGAATGAGATTGATAAGAAAGCTATGTCCGCTATAGAGATGCATGTGACCGACGAAGTGTTGAGAAACTTGATGTCGGAGAAGAATGCAAAGGATATGTGGACTAGAATGGAGGAGATGTACATAGGGAAGTCTATGTCCAACAAGTTGAACCTCAAGAAGCAACTTTTCAAGTTGGAAATGAAGGAGGGGCAAGATTTGAACAAGCACATCAATGTCTTCAAGGCAATAGTGCATGACCTTGAGAGAATTGATGTTGTATTTGATGAGGAGGACCGCGCCTTATTGTTGCTTGCTTCATTGCCGGACTCCTATGATCACTTTGTTACCACATTGATATTTGGCAAGACAACGCTCAAGTTTAATGAGGTTGTCAAGGACCTCCAATCGCACGTGGCCATGAAAAAGGGAGGTAACGGGGCAAGCTCTTCATCAAGTGAAGGCTTGGTTGCCAAGAGTGGTGGTGGTGAACGAAGTGGGCGGTCAAGGTCACGGGGTGCCAAGAATAGAGGCACGGGTCGGTCTCAATCACGAGATCGAAGTAATTGGGAGTGCTTTAAGTGTCACAAGGTAGGCCACATCAAGAAGAATTGCCCGGAGCTAAAAGGTAAGAAGGCGGACGCGCCAAGGGAGGTTGCGGGAGTTGCGACCCAAGAGGTGGACCAAGAGGTTAACACCGATGTTCTTACTTGTTTTTTAGCGGATCAAAGTAGTGGGTGGATTCTTGATTCCGGATGCTCCTATCACATGTGCCCGAATCGTAATTGGTTCGTTGACTATACGGAATGCAATGGAGGGGAAATCTTCATGGGCAACGATGCTACATGCAAAGTTGTCGGTATTGGCACGGTGAAAATAAAGATGTGGGATGGCGTGACCCGCACGCTAAGTGATGTTAGACACGTACCCGCTCTCAAGAAGAATTTGATCTCCTTAGGCACGCTCGACTCAAAAGGGTGTGTGATTCATGCCGAAGACGGGGCTATGAAGGTGAAGAAGGGATCAATGGTGATTTTGCGCGGCACAAAGTCATCGAACAACCTTTATAGGTTGAAAGGAACCACGGTGGTTGGTGGAGCGGCGGTTTCCACGGAAGCAGAAAGGGATGAGCTTTTGTTATGGCATATGAGGCTTGGCCACATGAGCCAACGGGGCATGGAGGAGCTTCATCGACGAAAATTGTTGAAGGGGGTCCATGGGTGCAAGCTCGATTTCTGCAAGTATTGTGTGATGGGCAAGCAAACTAGAGTTCGATTTGATACCGCGAAACACAAAAGCCGAGGTATGCTTGATTATATTCACTCCGATGTGTGTGGCCCTTTAGAGGTAGTTTCTTTGGGCGGTTTCAAATATTTTATGACTTTTGTTGATGATTTTTCACGTCGAGTTTGGGTCTACTACTTGAGGGAAAAATCCGAGGTTTTCGGAAAATTCAAGGAGTGGAAGGCTATGATGGAAAATCAAACGGGTCGGAAAGTAAAGTATTTGAGAAGTGACAACGGAGGGGAGTATAAGGATGGAGAATTCGTGAAGTTTTGCAAGAATGCCGGCATCAAAAGGCACTTTACCGTAAAGAAAACTCCACAACAAAATGGAGTTGCGGAGAGAATGAACCGTACCATTATGGATAGGGCGAGAAGTATGAGGATTCATGCCGGCTTGCCGAAAACATTTTGGGCGGCTTGTGTTGATCATGCCGTATACTTGGTCAATAGGTCACCGAATGTGAATCTTGGTTTAAAATATCCGGAAGAAGTATGGTCGGGGCGAGAAGTGGACTACTCTAAGTTAAGAGTGTTCGGGTGCCCGGTATATGCTCATATTCCTAGCGACGAGAGATCAAAGAATGACCCGAAGGCTCACCGGTGTATCTTTCTCGGTTTTGGGGGAGAGGTGAAAGGGTTCAAGCTTTGGGATCCGGTAGCGAGAAAGCTTTTGTTTAGCCGGGATGTGACATTTGATGAGGGGGCTATGCTTAAGGAACGGGAATACCAAGAGATCAATGATAACGGTGGGGTTAATACAGTCAAGATTCCAATTCTAGTTCCAAGTCCGTCGGTTACCGGAAGTAGTGGAGCATCTTCAAGCGGTAGTAGAGATGATTCTCATGAAATTCAACCGAATGACGACGCGGTTGAAGTGGAGCTAGAGGAAGAGGAATCCGAGGAAAGACCGGGTGAGGTGGAGCCGGAACCATCGATAGCACGAGATAGACCACGACGGGAAATCAAACCACCCTCAAGGTTTGGTTGGGAAGACAAGGTCAACTATGCCCTTATTACAAGTGAGGGTGATCCAACTAGTTATAAAGAAGCCATTAGTGTCGAAGACAAGGATAGTTGGATGGGTGCTATGGTAGAGGAGATGGAGGCTTTACGAGTGAATTCCGTTTGGGATTTGATTCCTAGGCCTAAGGACCGGAGTATTATCGGTTCCAAATGGGTATTTAGGAAGAAAGAAGCAATCAACAAAGATGAAGCACCGAAATTCAAGGCACGGTTAGTAGCGAAGGGGTTTGCTCAAAAGGAAGGGGTTGATTATGATGAGATTTTTTCCCCGGTTGTGAGACACACTTCGATACGGGTTTTGCTTGCTATGGTAGCTCAATTTGATTTGGAGCTTGAGCAAATGGATGTAAAAACGGCTTTTCTTCATGGTGATTTGAAGGAGACGATTTACATGGCGCAACCGGAAGGGTTCAAGGAAGTAGGTAAGGAAAAATTTGTTTGTCGGCTCAAGAAGTCATTGTATGGACTAAAGCAGTCGCCAAGGCAATGGTACCTACGGTTTGATTCATTTATGTTGCGGATTGGTTATCGTCGGTGTGATGGTGATCATTGTGCCTATGTTCGGAACTTTGATGATGGCTCATTTATCTTGTTGATGCTTTATGTGGATGATATGCTTATAGCGTGTCGAGATATGTCAAAGGTGAAGGAGCTCAAGGTGCAATTGGGCCGGGAATTTGACATGAAGGATCTTGGGGCCGCACAAAAGATCCTTGGTATGGAGATTCGGAGAGATAGAAAGGTTGGCAAGTTGTGGCTTTCGCAAAAGAAATATATTTCTCATGTCATTGAGAAATTCAATATGTCGAGTGCGAAACCGGTTTCTACTCCGTTAGCTCCTCATTTTGCTTTGTCCGCAAAGCAATGTCCTTCCTCTCTAGATGAGTGTGCCGAGATGTCGACAACACCGTATGCTTGCGCGGTTGGTTGTCTTATGTATGCCATGGTGTGTACAAGGCCGGATCTAGCTCACGCGGTTGGAATGGTTAGTAGGTATATGTCGAATCCGGGTAAAGAGCATTGGAATGCGGTTAAATGGGTTCTTCGATATCTACAGGGTACCAAGTCCTTGGGTATAGTGTTTGAGCGAAAAGATGGGGCTAATAGTGTTGCGGGATTCGTAGACTCCGATTATGCGGGGGACCTTGATAAAAGAAGGTCAACCACGGGTTATGTGTTCACTTTGGCAAGTGGGCCGGTTTCGTGGAGATCTATGTTACAAGCAACAAGTGCTTTGTCTACGACAGAGGCAGAGTACATGGCACTCACGGAGGCGTCGAAGGAGGCGGTATGGTTGAAAGGCTTAGTGAGCGAGTTGTGCTTGAAGCATGAGAGTATTTTGCTACGGTGTGATAGTCAAAGTGCACTTTTCTTAGCTAAGAATCAAGTGTATCATGCTCGTACGAAGCACATTGATGTACGGTATCACCGAGTTCGGGATTGGGTTAATTCCGGGGAAGTCGTCCTAGAAAAGGTGAATACGGATGAGAATGCGGCCGATATGCTCACAAAACCGGTAACCGCGGAGAAGTTTAGGCATTGCCTAAAGCTTCTTAATCTCACTTCATGTTGAAGGAGGAGGGTGTGACCTTGGAGGTGTCGGGATAATCTCTAAGGGGATGCACGGTTCTTATCCCGAGGTGAAGCAATCGAGGTTGGCTTGGGATTACTCGCCAAGGTGGAGATTGTTGTGTTTGGCTTGTAATCAATGCCAAGCAAGCAGGTATGGTGCAAAACATTTTTTGCACCAAAACAATGCATGCGGATTGGGTGCAAATTAGTTTTTGCACCAAAACTGTGCATGCGGATTGGGTGCAAATCAGTTTTTGCACCAAAACAGAATACTCGGCGGAGGTGCAAAAAGTGTTTTGCACCAAGTCAGTGTACTCGAGAATGGGTGCAAAATGTGTTTTGCACCTGGGCGGCGGAGGTGCAAAAAGTGTTTTGCACCAAGTCAGTGTACTCGAGAATGGGTGCAAAACGTGTTTTGCACCTGGGCGGGTAAAAGGAAATTGTCTTGTTTTTTCACTTGGTATAAATAGAAAGGCTTATTTCTATTTTAGATAGACTTGCAAGAGAGTTGCTTTGTGAGAGTGAAAGAGAGAAAGACTTGTGCTTAGCTAGGGTTTAGCTAAGGTGAGAGGTGATCTTTGGAGGTTTGTTCCATTGATCTAGAGTAAGGATTATTGTGAGAGAATTCTTGTAAGTTCTTGGTTATCAATAAAAGTTGCTCCCTCTTGGTGGAAGACCCAAAGGGTTCCACAAAAACACGGTGTGTTCTTTCTTGCTTTATTTTGCTCTTGATTGTCATTGCTATTTATCTTCCACCTATATTTGCTTGAGTTTGTGTTGGTGATTCTTGGTTTGATCAAAGATCCTATTGCTTGACGGTTTCCGCCCGCCAAGTGTTCGTAGAAATTACCGAAAGGAATTTCTCGGGTTTATTGGTGAATTTGGGACTTGGTTATTGTTCCCACGTTCACAACAATTTTGACATTGAAATCCCCATCTAGAAGTATGTTTTGGGGTTTTATGTCAAAATGAATGATGCTTGGATTGCAGAGGATGTGAAGATACTCCAGCCCCTTAGCTAACCCCATGATTATCTTCCTCCGAAGTTCCCATCCAAGAACTTGTGTTCTCTCTGGATTGAAGATCCATTTATCCAAAGATCCATTACACATGTGCTCGTAAACGAGGAGTCTGTTTGATTTCTCAGCACAATAGCCAATCAGCCTCACCAAATTGAAATGATTACTGCTCCCTATGGTATTGACCTCAGCAAGAAATTATTTTCTGCCTTCACCAATGGAGTCCAAGCATTTCACTGCAACTTTGGTGCCATCGGCCAAATCTCCCTCATAAACAGACCCAAATCCTCCTCTGCCAAGCTTTACTTGAAAGTCCCGTGTTGCAGATTTCAACTCTAGAAATGGGAATCGTTTTAGTGATCCAATCACTTGATTGTCTCCCTCTTCCTCCTCCTTGTAGTTCCAGTTTATTCGCACTTTGTAGTAATAACAAGAAACAACAAGCATGATCACAAGACCAACTGAAAGAGTGGATACTACTATGGCAACCAAATATAACTTTCTTTTATCTTTCAACGCCTGTTTCTGAACCTTAATAAATGCAACAGAGTTATTATTTTCATTGGACTTTAAAGAGTAGAGCTGTGATTGTAAAGAACAATATCTAGGAGAGAAAAAGGCGGCTTTGCAAGTGCAGTTGTCGAAACATGCCTTTTTACAGTTATCTTCATCGGTCGATGAGTAATGATGGGGCTCCAAATTGAAGTAAGTGACCCCACGGAGCTCCAAAAAGGTGTGGAGATGTGCATCTTTGCAGGACAAAGGGATAAATGGTCTACATCCCAGATTAGGTTCTGAAACTTGTAATTGAGTGAAGTAACTATAATTACCATCAGCAGCAGGACAACTACAGACCCCATTTTTCCAGCAAACCCCATAATTGCCACACACCGTAGGGTAATCACAATTATCTTTACTCCGATCGAAGATACTAAGTGGAGCTATTGTCTGTGATTCATTATAATAAGGTAATTGATAAAGATTTAGATGGCCATTAAGTTCCAGCCTCATATATTGGAAATGCTGCGCTGTTCTATTGACTTTAAACAATGCATTGTTTGAGAATCCTTCAATGCGACTGTAATTTGTCAAAGAATTACGAAAACTGAGTACAGGGAGAGAAATATATTTTTGTGGGGGATCAGAATTAATAAAAGCGACGAGACTATTGTAAGGATCCTTCTCCTCCACGGTAAGAGAGTACAAACCTGAACCCAAGTTGGACGAGGAATTGGAAGAGGTAAGACCTTTGTTAGGAGAAATGCTTTTGTTGGGGAGCCAAGTGTCAGTCGGGTAGTCAAAAGACTGCCATATCACATTGTCTTTACTGTCGAGAAGCATCAAATTGGCTCCATCACTAATATTCAATCGAGCAACCGGGAGGGCAGAAGTGTTGGTGGACCAGACGAGAGTACCATCAACATCCTTCAATTCCAAGCCGCTGTCGGCTGTGAAATGTAGTGTAGCGTTCTCTCTTACTGGGTTGTCTCTGTTTGCACACCATAAGACAACTGGCTCATTGAATGACTCCAGTGGTAACCAAGCTATAACAAGAAAGGAATCATCTTTTATAGCATTAGTACCTCTGTTCTTGAAAAATCCAAAAACGAACGTACTATTTGCGTTCTCGTATGTGCTAATTGAAAGGATAGGCGTAATATAACATTTATAGTCACCACAAAACCCATTATATGTAGGATAGAGCAAATTATTAATTAAAATGTCTCCATAACCATGATCGAAGGAGCATATATTTGTTCTGTGGTGAGCTGTGATTTGGCGAATGTTGAACCACAATTTTTAATCCAAAAATATATTTATAAAATGGAAAATGGGACTTGTCTGAAATCGTCTTTATAGAACTATATTTTTTAGATATTAGAAAATAATACTTGTATGAAAAAGTTTTGTGCAAAAGAAATAGCTGATAATATTTTTACAAATTAAGGAATTGTTTGGTGGATGTTTTGAGTTGAATTTTTAAGTTAAGTTTTTAAAATATGGTGTTTGGTAGAATTTAGAAGTATGTTAAAAAGTAAATTTGATTTTTGTTTGAGTTTTTTTTAACCAACAAAAATTCTCATAACAAAAATTCAAAAAATAGTCACAATGAATCTTATTTTATAGATCTCGACGAGTATGTTTTAAATATATTTTTTTATTTAATTTTGATTTTTGAATTTAAAGTTATGGTGTTTTAAAAGTTTTTTTAGAGAAAGAAAGTAAAGTGAAATAAATTTTGAAAAATGTGAAAGTATAAATGATTTTTAGTTGAGTTTTTAAAATTTGAGGAAAAAAAAAAGAAGAAGATAAATACCAAACAAGCACTAAGAGCTTATCTTTTATCAAACTCTAAAAGGAGTGCTACGTAATTTTGAATTTTCGGATTATAATTCTTAAAGGTATGATGCAAAATTAAATTTGTATTATATATTTTTTATCAGATTACTATGTTTAATTATTTAATTAAGAGGCAATTGGGCTTAAGGGGCTGCTCCAATAACAACATAAATACAAAGGCTCATTATGAATTAGCATTGTAAATTAAGGACATCACAAAAAAGAGACACTATTGCCCTTTCCTTATTTGACTAATAACACACTAATCCTAAAATACAACCTTTCTGTCTCCGTCTCAAATCAAAAAAATTTAAAGTCCACAACGGTAAATCATCAATTTTCCTTGAACTGCTCGTAGTCATCATACCTTCTACACAATTAATATAAACCTTCATTATCAGAAGGTGCTAAACCACAACCGAATGTGCTAAATGCATTTAGCACCAACCAGAAGGTGCTAAATGCATTTAGCACCAACCAGAAGAAAGTGCTAAATCACAACCAGAAGGTGCTAAATGCGTTTAGCACCAACCAGAAGGTGCTAAACCTCAACCAGAAGGTGCTAAACCATAACTAGAAGGTGTTAAATGCATTTAGCACCAACCAGAAGGTGTTAAACCACAACCAGAAGGTGCTAAATGCGTTTAGCACCAACCAGAAGGTGCTAAATGCGTTTAGCACCAACCAGAATGTACTAAACCACAACCAGAAGGTGCTAAACCTCAACCATAAGGTATTAAACATCAACCATAAGGTGTTAAATGCATTTAGCACTAACCAGAAGGTGCTAAATGTGTTTAGCACCAACCAGAAAGTGCTAAACCACAACCAGAAGGTGCTAAATGCGTTTAGCACCAACCAGAAGGTGCTAAACCATAACTAGAAGGTGCTAAATGCCTTTAGCACCAACCAGAAGGTGTTAAATCTCAACCAAAAAGTGCTAAATACATTTAGCACCAACCAGAAGGTGCTAAATGCATTTAGCACCAACTAGAAGAAAGTGCTAAATTATAACCAAAATGTGCTAAATGCATTTAGCACCAACCAGAGAAAGTATGTCAGATAAGATAGCATTTTAAAAATAAAAATGACATGAGCCCAACATTGTACAGAGGATCTAATTCTTTCAAGAAATAACATCCTTAACATGCAAACTAAGGGACAAGTTAAAATTTCCCATAAACAAGAAATACATGAAAATAAGGGTTTTATCAGTCGCTGTAGTTGAAGTCGGGCTTGGACTCGGAGGCATCATAGCCACCTTCTCCTTCTCCTTCTCCATCGCCGATGCTGTCTACTCGCGTCCAGATCGTGCATCCATCATCGATGCTCTCGACCGACTGCCACAGCCTTTTGTTGTATCTAGCCTTTTCGAGCCAGGGCAGAACTCCAAGCTGAAAGGTAAGCCAAGCAAAAGCTAGGGATCCGACTACAACAGTCGCATATTTGAGCGATTTCGACTTTTGAATGGCGGATCGAGCCTTCTCGAGCAACGGCTTGAAAGCAAGCTCGACAGCAAGCCAACCAAAAGATAGAGCTCCGAATACAACAGCAGCAGATTTGAGCGACTCCGATTTCTCCACTGAATCCGACTGTTTTTTCCCCATCTTCAGTTCTTCTTTTTATTCCTTGGTCTTATCCATTCTATCATGGGTCATCATTTAATTAGGGGTATATTTGTCTATCAACATTTAGCATTTTCCTTAAAATAAATTAATATTATGAAAAGTGTCCTTATCGTAAAACCAAATTATGAAATTAGTACTCCTTCTCTTTATTAAACATGAATCCGTCCTTAGAGTTATAAAACATTACGAAGTGAGGCCTTTGAACCAATTATCTCTTTAATTAACAGTATTTTAAAATTATTTTAATAAATTACATATTCCGATTTAAGTATAGTCTCCCTCTTTTGTTAAGGTAAATAATGCATAGATAATGAACACTTATTTGTTCCTTCCTATTAGTATAAGTCAGTCAACTCCTTCCAAGTTTGTATCCTTAATTATGAGTCTCTTTACAAAGACTAGAGTGAATGGCGGGCAATCCTTGTTTCTTAACCACAAATCTTTATAGAATTGTTTTTTCTGTCAAGTTGCACAATTAATAATAAACTCTACATAATGGACAAGGGTTCCTTCCGCGTAATTAACTATTACTCTCTCTTTTTTAAATTAATAGTTATTGAAGAGGATAAAAATATATAGTTTGAATTCCACCCCATATATGGCTAGAGCTCTTGGCCTGCTGCCAAGCTCGGCACAGAAACCTATTCAAGCTATTTAAAACTCAGCATGTGGCAACAACAGCACAAAGCGTGGCCAGCGTACCTCATGACCAATAATATATTTTAGATATTAGAAAATAATGTTTGTATGAAAAAGTTTTGTGCAAAAGTAATAGCTGATAATATTTTTATAAATTAAGAGCTTATCTTTTATCAAACTTTAAAAAGAGTGCTACGTAACTTTAAATTTTTGAATTATAATTCTTAAAGGTATGATGCAAAATTAATTTGATACTATATATTTTTTATCATATTACTACGTTTAATTATTTAATTAACAATATTTTAAAATTATTTTAATAAATTACATATTCTATTTTAAGTGTAGTCTCCCTCTTCTGTTAAGGTAAATAATGCGTAGATAATGAACACTTATTTGTTCCTTCCTATTAGTATAAGTCAGTCAACTCCTTCCAAGTTTGTATCCTTAATTACGAGTCTCTTTATAAAGACTAGAGTGAATGGCGGGCAATCCTTGTTTCTTAACCACAAATCTTTATAGAATTGTTTTTTCTGTCAAGTTGCACAATTAATAATAAACTCTATATAATGGACAAGGGTTCATTCCGCGTAATTAACTATTACTCTCTCTTTTTCAAATTAATAGTTATTGAAGAGGATAAAAATATCTAGTTTGAAATCCACCCCATATATGGCTAGAGCTCTTGGCCTGCTGCCAAGCTCGGCACAGAAACCTATTAAAGCTATTTAAAACTTGGCATGTGGCAGCAACAGCACGAAGCGTGGCTAGCGTACCTCATGACCAATAATATATTTAAGATATTAGAAAATAATGTTTGTATGAAAAAGTTTTGTGCAAAAGTAATAGCTGATAATATTTTTATAAATTAAGAACTTATCTTTTATCAAACTTTAAAAAAGAGTGCTATGTAACTTTAAATTTTTGAATTTTAATTCTTAAAGGTATGATGCAAAATTAACTTTATACTATATATTTTTTATCAGATTACTACGTTTAATTATTTATTAACAATATTTTAAAATTATTTTAATAAATCAAATATTCTGTTTTAAGTATAGTCTCCCTCTTCTGTTAAGGTAAATAATGCATAGATAATGAACACTTATTTGTTCCTTCCTATTAGCATAAGTCGGTCAACTGCTTCAAAGTTTCGCAAGTCTTTACAAAGACTAGAGTGAGTGGCGGGCCATCCTTTTTTCTTAAGCAAACCTTTATAAAATTGTTTTCTGTCAAATTGCACAATTTAGACCAAAAAAATAAATAAAAATTGCACAATTAATAATATGATGGATATAATGGACAAGGGTCCCTTTCACCTAATTACCTATTGCTCACTCCTTCGTCAAATTAATAGTCATTGAAGAGGATAAAAAATATTTAGTCTGAGATCTGTGTATACCTCATTTTATGATTATCTTAAGAATTTCGATCTCTACAAAAATAAATACGCATACATGCACGAGCATTCATACATGTATATATATTATATATACATGTGACACAGGTCAAAGAATGAGGCAAAAAGGACACCCGGTCAAGAAGTTACAAGAATTATCGGAAGCTGTCGGAACCGAAAACCGTCAAATCTTGTAAGTATTTGTGCAAAGTGAGTTCTTAATTTTGGTCACCCTCAATTTTTGAAGGCTGTTAAACAGTACTATAAGAAGTAGCATGCTTGAAAATCAACTCAATCCGACAGCCGAATCTCCGAGAATTCAGAAAACTGGGAGTTCATCTCGAGTAATCAAACAAAGACCTTCTCGAATTCCAAATGATTTCAAATTTGGTTAGTGGGAAGGTTATATTATGGAGAGGAACATACTAAAATCGTCTCAGGGAATAAAGGTTTCTATGCCAGACATTTGCCTAAACGACAAACCTCTTACTTTTGTTTGCCAGACAAAAGTTCATAACAAACAATCGTTGAATCGTATACAATAAGAATTATTGTCGTCTGATCATCCTCAAATTGGGAGGGTTATTAGATAGTATTATAAAGAGTAACATATTCAAAAATCAGCTCGATCCGACATCCAAATCTCCGAAAATTCAGAAAACCAAGATTTCATCTCGAGAAGTCAGACAGAGGTCTTCCCGACGCCCAAATGAGCTCAAATTTTCTCAATAGATATATTTTGTCATGGATAACAACATAATAAAAAATCAGATTAATCCGATGACCCTTTTCTCCATAAAAGCAAAAATCGTCACGGGTGAAAAAGATCTGTTTGCCAAACAATCATCCATACTTTTGTCTACTAGAAAAAAGTATGGACTTGTGTCCACATGACACACAATGTTTGTGTTATGTGGACAAAAGTCCCAAGACATTTTTTTGCCAGACAAACATTTTCTGGTCTAGCCCGTTTCGCCCTACATATATAAATACACCTACGCTGACCCCATTTGAGGCATCAATCAACTCTGGGATTTTAAGAACAGTGCCCTAAAATAGTATTCTACTATTTTCAAGGCTCTCGGGTATTTTCATCTCACTTTGGCTTTAATTTTTTATCTGTCTTTATTTTATCAGTTATAACTGATCAATTGCTTGTGAAAATTGCTGTTTATCTCAAAATTAGTCCAGATTTCATATATAAACTCCGTTTTCAAAACCAAAGGTGTGGAACGAGCTGAAAGAATTTTTTCGATATATTTTTATCAATTAAAATTATAAAATCTGAGGTTTATCAGTTTCGGTTCACAAAAGAATCATTTAGCGTTTGTACCCGGTTTAATCTATAAATTGTGGTGCTTACCTAAATATCCAATATAAGAGTACCGGATTTGTCAATGCTGGTTTAAGTAATTAAATTATGATATACTATTAATGAATGAATCTCGAAGATTGCTAGATATTCGATTTCAAATCGAATTAACTTTCGAAAAGCCCAAATATTTACCGAAAGCACCTGTTTTGCTATATATCATTACAAAACTCATTGTCTCAAATCACGCACACACTGATTTATAAAATAAAAAGGCGAAGTGCATATTTTCCATTCCTACCCTAAAATCCCGATTTTCTAAAATTATGGGCCGATACGCAATAATATCAATAAATATGCAAATCTTCGATTATAATTACATGCATATCCTACTCAGAGTCCGAAAGGGCGAATTGGGTGCCTAACACCTTCATGATTCATAACTTAATTTTCGAACCTTCGAATCAACTGGTTTCGCGTTAATTGTGTTTAAGAGGTTGTTTAATCCATAAATGATCATCTTTTACACAGACTTTTTTTTTGTTTAATAAAATAAATTGGCGACTCTAATTTCCTTTACAAATTATCATTCTTTTCTCATAATAAAACGAATTTTTTTCTAAATAACCGAAAAACTGGAGGAATCGCTGCCAAGAGGACTGGCATCGAAAACGCGGGTTCTCATAAGATCCACCCCATATATGGCTTGAGCTCTTGGCCAACAGTTAAGCTCGGCACATAAGCCTATTAAAGCCATATAAAGCCAGACACCAATAACAACCCTTTCCCCACACCAACAAACACCCTCCATTTTCTCCACTTTCCCCCTAATCATGGAGAATCGAGTCTATCATATTGTAACAGCTAGTTCACTACATCTATAAAAAGGATTAACCCTTAGCATTTTAGATCACCACAAAATTAACTAAGTGCAACCATAACTACTCTTTATGTAATCATCTTTATCATCATCAATAAAATATTTATGTCATTATTCAAAAGTGGACGTAAACCACACCTACAATTTATTGCCTGGGAGAACTACCCCTTACCAAAAATTCTTATGTTCTTCCTGCTTTCTTGCACTTACTGTGAAAAAGCTGGGGGGTTAGTGTGTGCGGAAACAAATAAACAAATTAACCATAGATTTTTTATTTGATGGTTGAATTTTCAAAAACTAATTTTAATCGAATTAAAAAGTAAACTTAGAATTATATGCATTTTAATTTTGGAAAACATGTTTAATCGTTTCTAACATGCAGCAATTAATAAAGAAATTAAACATTTAAGAAAATACAAGAATTAACGAGGTATCCCTGCAGTGCATGACTAATCCTTAACAATTCATTATATGCACAAAAGTTTACAGACTCAATTAATCTCAAATTGTACAGACTTGCACAATTACAATCACAAAAGCCTTGTGCAAAAGTTTTCACATTCTGTATGTATAGTCCTCCTATCCGAATCCCACGAGCAGGTTTACAGCGAGTCACTTGCCACAGTATCATACCGCTCTTCAACTCATTTTGTGAATCACACGCACTTTGAGATCTAATTTATTCTTTAAAGAAAGAACGATTATTTTGGCATGAATTAAAAACCCTAAGGTGGATTTTATATTTAAGGTATTGATCTCTCTCTAAGATGTGAAAAACTCTCTCAAAACATGTGCAAAAGTCTCTTAATATATGGGTCTTTTTATATAAAAACTAGAGTATACCCGTATCGTCCCGTATGATAAAAAGAATAAAAAATAATAATTAGATAAAATATAATTACGTGAAAAATGTGAGGATCGAATATCTATATGATTATATATTACCTAGGGATGAAAACAGATAAGGTATCGCAAAAACGAAGCCGGTCCAACTAAAAATATAGCCGTCCTCACTCGAGGCATGTCTTACTTATCCAATTAGACCTGAAATTGTCTCGACCCTTTTATAATGTAATGATATTATGAGTTTATTTACAAGAAAAATATATATATTATATTCGAGACATATCGAACTGTAATATAAAAAATTCTTACCCTGAAATCGCCTCGACTCTTTTATATTGTAATGGTGTTATGAATGTATTTAAAAGAAAAAATTTATATTTGAGGCAAGTTGGACACTAATATAAAAAAATTCTACCCCATTTGGCTTTCTTCGAATTGAAACAAATTCGATTGAGATATTTTATTACTTTTAATTTTATTTCAGTATCTTTTATTCATTGTGTAATATTTTTAATAACTAATGAATTAAAAATACGTTAAGTATGCCATTATATTTGTAGTGTTTTATAACTTTTTCTTGAATTTTTTTTATACATAATTTAATAATCACAATGGATCTTGTTTTGTAGATCTTGATGAATATTTTTCAAATATATAAATTTTATTAAAGTTGAATTTGTAAATTTAAAGTTATGGCATTTGGAAGTTTTTTAAAAATTTGATGAAAGAGAAATGTTGTAAAAAATTAGAGAGATGTAAGAGTTATATTTGTGAATGTTTAGTGTGTGAGTAAATATTGAGTTGATTTAACATCTTATTGTCAGTATAAAAGTGATCTAATGGTTTAAATGTGTTAACACCATTACAAATTAATATGAGACATTTGATTGATTTATTATGGTATTGCAAAATATCCCTATTTTATAATATAGATAGAGACCAAAGGAAAATGTTAAAACTACTTAAAATAAAATAAAAAATGCAATAAAAAATGGGTAATTTTATTTATATCCGCGGATATTTGCAGTTTGTCCACCCTTGATTTATGTTAACCTTGAAATAAACCTCTCAAAACTTTCATATAAAAATTGAGAAGTATATCCACCAATTAATAATCCTTTAAATATATTTACTTTTAAAATTACTTTCCCAATTAGAATATACTTCCTTACTTTTAAAATTAGTTTCCTAATTAGAATATACTTCTTTAATAATATATTTTCTTAATTTGTTAAAAGGTATATTGATATAAATACTATAGATTAATTATTCATCAAAATATACAATACTACAAAATTGGGTGGAATTAATTTATATTATTACATCATAACACTAACGAATAATTTTTTTTCAACGAATGAGTTTATTATTTTCTTTTTTTTTTCTATACAATGAGGGCTCTAAAAAAATAAAAATAAAGCAGTATTGGAACTTAAAAAACTAATTAAGAATTAGTGGAGGCAACAAATATCGTTTCCTTCAATCTCAATCATTTCAAGTCAAAGGAAGAATATTCAATTATAGTATATGTTTATTTTCTTGTTTGCCATCATGAATATGTAATTAAAGTTATAATTTTAATTTGCTTCTAGGTCGGAACTAAATTTTGTAAATGCATTACAAATGTTTCAAACTATACTTACTGTTTAATTACTATTCCAAGACTAATGTGAATTATTGTATAATAATCTCAATTCTATAAATAAATGTAAATTATAGACTATAATCTAATCTTATAGTCTAATCTCGAGTCCGGAACGTAGATATAATTAACAGTAAATTATATATATTAGAAATATCATTTTATTATAAAATTTATGTTTACTTTTTGATATATTATGTGACGGTGGATAAAAGTAAAACATTGGTGGATAATTTACAATTGAATTAAAAAGAATATTTATTTTATAAAAATTATACCAATATTGATTTTTGTAAGTTTATCCAACAACGTGGTTAAACTTAGTAGGTAATAGAAATTATCTTAATAAAACCCAAAAAAAGAGGGATAGGCTAACAAATTTCACGGATAGAAATAAAATCACCCTTGTTAATTACTAATCAAATTGATTAGGTGGTTTAATTTTTTTTGATTTTTGAAATTTAAATTTTGAATTATTTGATTTTTTATATTTTAGTAATTGATTAAGTTGTTAGACGTTATTTGATTGTTTAAATTTAAATTTCGAATTTGATTTTATAAATATTAGTTTATAGCAAGATTTTAGAAGTTTAGATTAGTTTAATAATCAATTAGATGATAATGACATTAATTATAGGAATAACAATAATATAAATTAGTTTTTTAGTTATATTAATTTAATTTTAATTCTTTATTCGTAAAAGTTTGTACTTTAAACAAAACTTTAGACCTTAAATTATTGGTATAAAACTTGTATCCTTAAATAGATAGAGAAATGAATATTTGTCCTTAAAACTAATTGCCCCTATTTTTATTTATTTAATTAATGTGGATGTATTTATTAGTCTAGTGGATTTTTAATATTAAATCATTAATAAAATAATCTTTGTAAAATTAAATCAATAATATTTTTTGTCAGTCTATCCACATTCGTGGATTAATTTAGTAGGCAATGCGGATTCACTTATTAACGCGGATTAACTGCAAGATATCGTGAATAGAAATAAAATCACCCGATACTAATTAAACTTTGTTTTTATTTGACTTTCACGCATTCTTAGTAAAAGATTATGTCGAGAATGAAACTAATTTACTATCCTGATCAGACTTGATACACTAATTGTTGTGCCCTAAAAAGAGAAATAAACTCTTAATTGGAACATTCCAAAAACAAAACGAAAGTTGACTTTGTATTAATTTAAGGAGGGGGCGTATATATTATCTATTAATATATAAAAGTAAATACGAGACTAATGGTTAGACACCAAAATTTGAACAATAATTTTGAGCAAACATAAGTATATGTTAAAAGAATCTGACATGTTAAATGTCGTAATTATGTATTATATTGGTTATAAAAACTTTATGACAATTTATTATATCTAGTAAGTACTTAACATATTGATATGTTAATTTTTTATATCAAATATTTATATTTATATAGAAATACTTGATTTGATTGATGACAAGTAATCGTCTAGGTTGAGTAACACTTTTCAAAAACTTAAAAAATAAAATTAGTTAAACCATCTTCAAATTTGATGAACTGACCTTAGAATCTGAACGTACCATAAATTGGAAATATATATCCCACAAAGAAAAGGTGAACACTAATTTTGGATATATCTCTATACGCATTTTGGAGTTTCATCATATTTATGTACATTATCTTTTAAATTTACTAACGTTCTGAAATATATATATATATAATTTAAAAAAATGGTTATATTAACGTGTGCCCTAAAAGTACATGTTAAGTACCCATTTTTGAAAATAATTAACTCCTAACATGCATTAAATATGCTACAAATTATCATACAAGATTTTATTATTTTCATTTATAGTAACTTTAACATGTGCTCTAAAGGTACATATTATCATTTTCCTTTAAAAAATTAGTAAGTTTCATTTGACATTATTATTAAAAAAAAAATTCCAGCTTTGAAACTGTATGATACTATTGGTTCTGGTACAATGAGTTTTTAAACTAGTTGTGGAATGATATTTTCATTTCAAGAACGGATTAAGAACGAAATATGCGCTCTTAATATTTTCTCTTATTAATAGGTATAAACGTTTATTAACTTTTTTTATTAAATTATATAACAAAATAAAACAAATTAAACTATATATATTATACATATACAAACGATTTTAAATTGACCACACATCATTAAAAAATAAATTTTGTTAGACCCTTATGCATTCCAATTTTGCTAGACATCTATGCATCGCACGGATTATTAACTAGTTGAAAATGACCATTGATCCATAGTAATTTATATTTTTGTCTCAGCTCTCAATACGAGTTTAACCAATTTTTTCAAAGGAATCCTCGTTGTGTCAAAATATATTGAGGGATTCTTTCATTGATAGAATTCTTCATTGTTTTTGTTGTTCTTCATTACTTTTGTTGTGATTATGAAAATTTCAAGGAAATATTTCATAATATATTTTTATTTATTTTTTTAGTTCGAGAGTTAATAGTTCTTAAAATATTTAGTTTTTTTAGAGTATTTACTTATTAGTTCAAAAAATTGGAAACTCTAGACAAATAAGAAAGTAATTTTAAGAATCAAAATTTTAATATGCATACATATATGGTTAAATATTAATTGGGTGAATATACCTCTTTTAATTTCTATAAAGATTATTTTGAGCTAGATGTTTGGGTTAAAAATACCATAAATTATGGAAGGGTAAACTGACAAAAGGTTAGATGTATCCAAAATACCCTTTAGTTTATGAAGAAATAAAATATTCATCTTACTTACGATTCTTATCACCTATTTTTACCGAGTGTATTACGTGGATTGTACTTTTATTATATTTTATAAAAGTACAACTCATGTAATGCATGTCGATAAAAATAAGTGATAAAAATACCCATTAAGAATACCATTGCTCTATAAAAAATGATTAGGGAATGCTCATTTATGTAGAATAAGTATTCCTTCGTTTCAAATGGGAGGATAACTTTCATATATTTTAAAGACATAATAATTCAACTTAATCCAAGGTAAAAAGTATAATATTTAAAGAAAAAAGTGAAAAATACAACTTATTTTTAATTAAAATATTGGGTTAATTACACTTTCCCCTTCTCAACTATTGAGGTATTAGCACATTGCCGTATGAACTACTATCACCAACTATTTAATTTGTTGCACTTAACCCGTTTTAACTAACAGGGTTAAAAATTTTAAACAGTTTTTGGCCCAAATATAATTTTAAATAAATTAGGACAATAAATGTAATTTTTTATTTTTGTCACCATTCTTGGACATCCTCTCCATCCACCTCTTTTTCAAACCTAAACCCTTGTCCGGGGGCAAAACCAGGGGGGACAGAGCGGGCTATAGCACAGGGCAAAATTTTGAAAAACCTACTAGCACTACTAAAAAAAATAAAAAAATTAATATAAGCCCACCTCTTTGGTAAATTTTAGCCTACCCCTTTGTTAAATTTTAGCCCATCTCGTAACCTAGCTCAAATATTATAAGCCTACTAATTTATATAACACTCTTAAATTTATATAACTCACTATATGGTTATACTTTTAATTTATTTATTTTTATAATTTTTTTATCTATTACTATTAGCCCACCCTCGAAAGAATCCTGGGTCCGCCTCTTGCCCTCAGTGGCGTAGCCACACTGTGGCGAGGGGGTGCGGGTGCACTCCCGACGATTTCGATAAATTTTTTTAAAAGAAATAAAATAAAAATAATATAATTTTTTTTAAAATAATATAAGGATTTATATGTATAAATTTATAGTTGAGAGTATATAATTTGAAAAAATAAAAGTGGAGGAATATTTGGAGAATTGAAATACACTTAAGTGAAGAGGGAGATCCGAGTCTCTCCCTCATTTCTTTTTCCATTCTCTTTTCAGTTGTTCTCTTATTTTTGCAAGTGCTCAAAGTATCAAACCTTTTCCATTTCACTCCACGTCTCCACTGCACTGAGCCAACGATCTCCTCTCCGGCTTTCCTTGACTGGTGACCCCGTCCGGCTGTCCAAAGCACCGTGGGCCACGCACACAAAACGGAAAAGGTTTCAATTTAGGATTATTTTTATTCTTATGTTGACAAGAAATTTAGAATTTGTGTTTGTTCGTATATGTATAAAAAAAATATTTGCGCACCCCCGACTGAAAATTTCTGGCTACGCCACTGCTTGCCCTTGTCAACATTTTCGGTTACTCTTTTCAGTCATCATCTCCAACCACCACCATCTCCGGCCACCTCCGACACCACCATTTATTAAACCTCCGTTCTCTTTTCATTAAAAGGTCTTTACTGAAGTATCATGACAGGGGAAACAACAAATTAAAACTTCATTCGGGCATAAACA
Organism: Lonicera japonica; assembly: GCA_021464415.1. Lineage (NCBI taxonomy): Eukaryota > Viridiplantae > Streptophyta > Magnoliopsida > Dipsacales > Caprifoliaceae > Lonicera > Lonicera japonica. The sequence continues at coordinate 26,832,315 of CM038471.1, forward strand.
CTAGTATTCCCCAGGTCTAACTGAACACTGAAGATATATAGTTTATGACATAAATATTCTTCTTCCATTGTTCACACCGGAAAAAATTTCTTCAAGATAAATGGAACCTTAGAGAATATTAGTAACATGTCTGGGACCAGGTGGCAGCAGAGTATAGCTACGTAATTCGGACTCGGGGTTATTAATTTTGATACTTTGGCATTTTAATGGTAAATTATCTTCGCAAAAATACAAAATTGAAAAGTATATGTATATGGTGGTGTCAAAGGTGGCCGGAGATGGTGGTGGTCAGAGATGGTGTCCGGAGAGAGTAACCGGAAATGGTGATAAGGGTTTAAGATTGAAGAATAATTGGATGGAGATGATGCCCAAAAATGGTGACAAAAATTAAAATTACATTTACTGTCCTTATTTATCTAAAATTATATTTGGGGCCCAAACTATTTAAAATTCTTAACTCCGTTAGCCATAACGGGTCAAGTGCAATAAATTGAATAGTTGGTAACTTTAATTGATAACTTTGATAGTTCATATGGCAAAGTGCTAACACCTCAATAATTGAGAGGGGCAAAATGCAATTAATTCTAAAATATTTGGTAGATTGTTTATGTCCTAAAGAAATATGGGACTACAATAATTTTGAGATATCTCTCAGAAAAAAAAAGTGGGACTATTAATTGAAAACACGGTCTTTTTTATGAATATAGCTTATAGTGGCTCTCAAACGTAAGCTGGGATTAGGTGCCAACTTTACCCTAATGGTCAAGAATGTTAAGAGTGTGATAATTCACACGGAACGCTATGGTTCAATTCTTTTCTTCAATGGCGGAGCCAAAATTTTTGTTTAGGTGGGGTCAAACGCTGGAATTATAACAAGATTTTTTTACATATACTATAATAAGGCCAAAATCAATATTTACCTTCAATAATCAAATTTAATATCAATATTTAACAATTTAAGAAGCAAATCAACATTAAAACACCTAATTCTTAATATTCAAAATTTTAAAACAAAATGCATAAGATTATAAAAAAGAAATCTAACCTAAGATACCGAAACAAATGAAGAATGAAGATGGAAAGAAGGGCGGAGGCACTACTAGTTGCTGCTGCACTGTGCTTGAAAAAGAAATATGGATACTTTTAAAAAAAAAAACACGTACGACAATCAGCTTGAAGAAGAAAGAGGCGGAAGCTCTGCCATACCACCGATTTCCTTTTTATATAATTTAATTTTCTATATTAAAATACTACATCTTGAACTTGTGCCCTTATTTACGCACACCACCCGCGCCCAAAATGCCAGACCACTGCCTTCCTTTTACATAACCTAATCTTCTATATTGCAATATTGCGCCCCAAACGTACACACTTATATACGCACGGCACCCCCGCCCAAACTTACGTCACTTACACAAATAGCCCCTAATCTTTCCCTTCTCACTCAACAACTCCTATATTCTCTAAAAAATTTCAAACACTCCAGGTGGGTCCACCCTCACATACCTCCACCCCTTCTTCTCCCCTTCCTTATGAACTATTCGGATCTATCATTACTTGTACTATCAAAGAAAGAAAGAACGTTGGGCTGGATTATAGGGAAGAATCTTGGTCCCCCGTAAGCTTACAAATTTTGGAAGGCTCAACTGCTTTATGCATCGATAGGTGGGCCAAGTGGCTGAAGAGAATTTGGATCCTAGATGATAATAGCTAAATGGACCATTACAGCACTCACCAGACTTTTAATTTACACTAATGTACTTCATAAGTATGGGAAAATAAAAGTTAGAACAATCTAATATTTGTTTATATAAAAATATTGTTAATACATTTTTTTCGCTTAAATTAATCTAAACATATACATCACTTTAATTATATTATACAATATGCAATCTTTTTTTATATCGAGAGTCTAGACAACTGTTTAAATGGCCTTATGGTAAGATCACATCTTTATGTATAAATATTTTGAGGTTCCACCACTCGGACAATTCAATGATTTGTAACGTAAGTTGGCCCGAACATCTTCGTAGTGGTACAGTTTGTATGAAATAATAATATATATTGCTTCTTTTGATGATAAGAAAAGAAAGAGTTGGGGTCCCCATAAATTAAGGCCAGTATCCAGCCTTCTATCAACTTGCATGGAACATCCCTATCTAAGGCCAATTCTGGAATTCTCTTCAACTTTCAAGGAATATGTTTGACAAATCTAACTATCTAAGCATTCTTTTTATATATTCTTCAAATATTTGCAAATCTAAGCATTTTGTTATGTTCACTTTAAGCGCTCATTTTATTCGAGTATATATACGTTCGTTTTTTAAATTTTAAAATAATATATAAATTCACACTAGAAGATTTTTATAATTCATATAAAGATATTGAATATTTAGAACATTTCCACCGGAATGGGAAATGCTATATTTAGCATAAGTGGCTCTGTAAAATGGTAAGTGAATGATATGTTTGGCAGCAGACAACCATTTACCATAGCCGATGGATTGTGCATCGGCTGTGCAGGGCAGATGCACAAAATATCGGCCTTTTATTTATTTATTTTTTAAAAATGTCACAGCCGATACACAGAATATCGGCTGTGAGTTTTGTGCTATAATCGATATTCAGTACATCGTCTGTGTCCATTTTACCTTCCCTTTTAGCCTTTTCGATGTAAATAAAACTGAAATGGTAGGCTAAATATATACTTTTAGCCTACCATTTTAATATACTGCAGCAGATGGTCTTATAAGGATCAAACTTCCTATGTAAAATTATTATATTGGGCTCTATGAGCGAACAAAAACTCAAAACAAACGAGTACTAAACGCTATTTTCTTAGAAGCAATAAGTTTGCCTTAGGGGCACTTTACGAGTTCAAATTTATTAACTCTCTTCAAATTTGCATTAACCCTCAACAAATCTCTGTATTAGCTAGTCATTGTACCTAGTTTATGCTTAAAAGGTATATTTAGAGTGGTTAAGAAAGCAAAAATGGAAATATTTGGGCAATGTATAATTATTTTAATATAGTATATAATTTGATAAAATTAAAATTAATTTGGCTATAATATTTTGTAATGCTTTATAGAATATATACAAGTTTTTTTTTTTGGCCTTATATTAGTGGAACCAAGTTATTTAATGTTATTATAACGATAATTATTTGATTTTGTTCATATATGCTAAGTATCTTAAAAAAGGGATGAAATAAGGCAATTCAAATAATTACATAAAGATACTAAATTAGATCATCAATAGATATGTAAATATTTGGTATGTCACTAACGCATATTGTAACGTCTGAATTTAAATTATTATTTTTTAAATAGGAAACGAATCTGTTAGTTTCTTTATTAACAAACTAAATATGGTATATAATAATTCAATTTGTTTACAATCCGATCTCGCATATATATACATTTACACATGTATGTGTGTGTATATATATATCTTTGCACATTTTTAAATATATTTATTAGTCTAACAATCAAATTTGATTAAAATTATATTATGAAAAAATAATTCTTTGTTGAAGGAAAATACATTATGTGCCATCGTTAAAATAAGATAAATTAGTTATGATTTATTGTTGTAATTACCCATTATAGGCCGTATTACGTTTTGATTTAAATTCTATGTAAATTGTTATTTTTACCCTATTTAAAGAGTATTATCTAATGAAAATTTGAACTTGGGCACAACATCTCAAAACACCTAACCTCGGAGCATTTTCCATAGTGAATTTTGTGGTATCGATAGCTTCAAAAAGTTGTATATGATACAAAATTTAGTTAAATATATTGTTATTATTTTTTTTATTACAAAATAATATTTTACCAGAAAAAAAAAATACTTCCCAAACTCATCCACAGCTTGGAGCTGTGGCTGTTTGGCATTTATGGTGTAGTGATAAGTTTTGTGGCTTTTTATTTGTGTTTTTTTTTTGGGGTTGTTCAACTGCATTTTACATAATTTTCTATTGTGTATTATTAAATAATCCTTTTGTCCATATTTAGTCTTTGACTTGACGATGTAATCAAAATACATGTAATCATATTAGAGAAGACAGTGTAAAAGCTAGGGATTATTTATTTAGTAGCCTATCTTTTGTTTGTGATATTGTGGTTTGTTGGATTGTGGACTTCTTTTTTTATTATAAAAAAAATAAATATTTATGTTTTATTTCAACTTAATTTTGAATTTTTCAAACAAATCAATTATTTCACATATCATTTTCTACGTTAATGTTACTATCAAACATATTCTTAATGGTGAAAACATTTATGAACTACAAATGTTAATTTTAGGCTAGTTATATTCTCCAAATAATTATCTCTTTATCAAAATATAGTACTATTTTAATAAATTCTACTATATATTTTTAAATAATTATACATGATTCTCCACTTTATTTGTTATATCATGCTTTGCGCCGAAAATATTTAACATTATTCCATTACATAATTATAATATTACTAATTTTCTTTTAGTGTTTTATGACTCCTGTTGTTAAGTTCTGTAACTTTGCTTTAGATATGAGATGTTTTGCATGTTTTACTAACAAGTTTTTAGTGATTTGCATATTATTGAAAAGTAACTAAAATTTAGTAAAGATAATATCTGTAATGAGAAGATCTTCTTTATCAAATTTCATCAAAAAATTTAATCGAAAAGTAGGTTAACTAAACAATTAATATATATGACATTTCTGGACGTTGAAATTTGAAATGTTTGGTTAACCAATTTTCTATTTGAATTTTATAATAAAATTTAATAAAAATAATTTATTTACTACAAAAATTATTTTTATTAAATTTTATTAAAATATTCTTTAATTTATTAATAATATTTTAAAAAAAATTTATATTTTAAATTTAAATATAATATGATCCGATCTAAATTGGATTCGTAACTAAGATTCCAAGGAGAGCCGGTTGATGTCATCGAATCTTTGATGGATCGGGCCTTCTAATTGGTTCTAGAAACAACTTAACCCCGAAGCTAAAAACGCAACCCAACGTCAACGTTGTTTCGCCCCACCTCTCCTTTATACTCACACGCTTTCGCCCCACCGTTTTCTCATCGGTATTTGTGCCGCAACGAATTCTTCTCTTCTCCCTTTTCCCCCTATAAATATACTTGCAATTTATACATATTCTATATCTTCATTAACAAAATTCACACAAGAAAGAAAATCAAAGTTTCCATTCATTACGTAATCTTCCAAAAAATTCTGTGATTATGGCCGAAGCAAATCCTCCTCAAGATCAATCACAAACCGCAAATCCTCCTCAAGATCAATCACAAACTGTATGTTCCTCTCTCCTCTATGTTTCAACTTTTTCAATCCTTCGATTTCGATTTAGTTTTTCAATCAAAAATTAGGGCTAAAAATAATTATTATGTGGTTGAAGACTGGTTTCATTTTGTTGAAATTGGATTTAATTGAGTGCTTATTTGGTTGAGGACTTGATCCTTTTTGCTTTTTAATCAATTTTCATTTTTCAATAGTGAAGACTTTTCGAAAATTAGGGCTATGTTATATTTATGTTGAAAAGTGGATTTTTGTTTTTCAATCGATTCATTCATGGAGAAATAGGACTATAGTTGTATTTACGTGTAGGTTGAAATTGGATTTAATTGAGTACTTATTTGGTTGAAGACTTGATCCATTTTGCTTTTTAATAAAATTTCCTTTCAATATTGAACTTTTTTCAAAAATTAGTGCTTAATTTGTATTTAAATGCCGTTATGTTGAAGGTAGATTTAATTGAATAGTTATTTGTACATGTAGGTTGAAAGTGGATTTAGTACTTTGGTTGAAGACATGATTAATTTTGCTTTTCAATCAAGTTTTCCTTTCAATAGTAGAAGTTTTTCGAAAATTAGTGGTAATTTGTATTTAAATGCATGTATGTTGAAGGAAGATTTAATTGAGTAGTTATTTGGTTAATGATTTGATTCATTTTGCTCTTCAATAGTTTTCCTTTCAGTAGTGAATTTTTTTCGAAAATTAGGGCTTAATTTGTACTTTGCTTGTATGTTGATGGAGGATTTAATTGAGTGGTTATTTGGTTTACTATTTGATTCATTTTGCTTTTCAATAATTTTCCTTTCAGTCGTGTTTCAAAAATAGGGTTCAATTTGCTTTTAAATGCGTGTATGTTAATGGCAGAATTTCATTGAGTAGTTATTTGGTTGAAGACTTGTTTGGTGAATGTTGATTATATATTTGATTTGTGATTTTATTGGTTTGATTGATGTTTTTTAGATTGAAATTGAAGAAGAGAGGCTGAAGTACTTGGAGTTTGTGCAAGTAGCAGCGTTGCACGCATTGGTTTATGCTTCAAAGTTGTACGGATATGCTAAGGACAATTCTGGTCCTTTGAAGCCCGGTGTTGAGACCGTTGAGGGCACTGTTAAGACTGTCGTTGGCCCCGTTTACGACAAGTACCATGAGGTTCCTGTTGGACTCCTCAAGTTTGTCGATAGCAAGGTCAGATTTCATATCCATTTTAATGATAGTTTTGTCAATCGGTTTGATTCTCCTAAAATTTATAGATTACATTGCTTTTAGAGACCTAATTTAATCATGATTTTGAAAATTTTACATGAAAATAAGCTTCTTTTTTTTATGCTGTTGGGGATTGGACTTCTTAGTTTGCTGTATTGGTTGGCGTCAAAGTATGTCCCCAACTTTTTAATGTGTTTGTTAGTGTGTGTTTGTTTTCTTCCTTGTTTAAAGTTGAAAATGTTGTTGATTAGGGAGGGGAAATATTCTTGATGGCATGGGTAATAAAACAGAGTCTGGAAATGATTAGCAGGATATACGCCTTCCTATTTTAATTTTTTTGGAGTTCTAATTCCAATTTTATGTCAATTCAAGATTATTGAAAATTAATAGTTCTGTAAGAATGCAAATTTGTACATTGGTCAATGCGTATGAACCAAAATTCTATTAGCTTGCTCAAATCTGTTGACTGCCTGTCTCGGATTCTCAGTGGTTGAGTTTGATCGAACAAAGTTTTCAACAAATTTGGGACCCACTAGTTGATAATAATCTCCCTTCATTTCCTAAAAAATTCTAGCAAATGAGAGAGGGGCACATACATACTCTAGAATGGTGAAGTTTGTGAATTAAAAGTCTGAAAGTGATACGAAAAAACATTTAGTTTTATGAGAAGTTGGAGAAGAGATGACTGATAGTGATTTGGTTATATATTTTCCATTTTTTTCTCTATTTTGGTTGAAATTTTTTCTTAACAATTCCCCAAAGAATTTAGTAGTTTTCTCGATCATTTTTCAAGTTTTTTTTATCAGCACACCCCAATGCTGAGGACAAGGTATATCGTGGTGAATCATGTTGATGTGGTTCTTACTAAATGCGTTTAGTCTAGGTAGATTAAAATTGTCATGGAGGGTTCAATCTATTAAAAGTCTTCAAAAATCTATTAGATTTACATCATTTTTGGAGATAAAGAGAATTTGGCCCTATGATTGCAGGTTGATGAGTCGGTGAACAAGTTGGACAGTCAAGTGCCCCTAATCGTGAAAAAAGTATCAACCAGAGCCCTATCGGCTGCCAAGACGGCTCCTGCAGCTGCCCGAGCTGTGGCTTCTGAGGTCAAGAGTGGCAATGTGGTTGAAACTGCCTCAGGGCTAGCGAAAACGGCTTACACCAAGTACGAGCCAGTAGCCGAGCAGTATGCAGTTTCAGCTTGGCGGTCCCTCAACCAGCTCCCCTTCTTCCCTCGGGTGGCTCAGGTGGTTGTACCTACTGCGGCTTACTGTTCCGAAAAGTACAACCAGACTGTTAAGGATACGGCCAAGAAAGGGTACAAGGTTTCGTCCTATCTTCCGCTAGTCCCCACCGAGAAGATTTCTAGGGTTTTTAGTGCTGAAGAGGCTGCTGCTCACTAAGATTTGTGAAGATTTATAGTTCTGGAGATTTAAGGATATGTGGAGAAAAGATTGATGTAGTTAGTGGTTTTTGAAACATTGTTGGTGCTGCTGTTTTGTTTACTTCGTTATTTCTTTTGAGTTCTGTCCTGTGGAAACTTTGTGTTTGTTTTGTCATAAAAGAAAAAGTAAAATGGATAAATTTGGGGTTTGTTTTAATTTGTTCTGTTACAAATAATCGTAGTCATAAAATTTTCTGTTGTTTGTGTTGTGCAAATGTTTTGAAATATTTGTAGAGCTGGCCTGGCAAACTGTCGAGTCTGCTAAAATCTTTATTTTATTCGTAGATTGGTGCTATCAGATGTCAGTTTTCCTGAAGAGGGAATTAGGCACAAAGGTTCCTTCTAAGCTGAGCCTGGGAAGGAGAATTTCAGACCATAATTTATAATTTGTAGTCGGTAAGGATTTGAAAATTTCACTTATAAAATTCTTCTTAGTGGGTGATTGATCCGTAAGAATTATTGCAAGTGTTTATTGAGCTTGAAGGTATTCTTTGATCTTGGACTGGGGAAGTCTCTTCTCACTTAAATTTTTTGTAAGCAACACAAGAACAAAGAAAAAAAAAAGTAATCGCTCCTCTATTCGTGGTAATAGCAATGTAGTTGAACTACGAAGTGTGGCTCAGTGGTCGAGACATTGGAATTAGCCGTGGATTTGACTGGGAGCTCACCTTTAATGGCCAACTGCAACGTAGTTGTCTATTGTCTAGTGAAAAAGTGCTAAATTTGTGTCTAATGTTATGTACCGGAGTCTCCTTAATTTTTGTTACTACCGATTCAATCGTTTATTTTTAGTTTTATTTGGTTAGATGAAATGGACTTTTCAAAAAAGTAAAAATAAATATACTTTGATCTTCATATTTGAACTTAAAAAGGACAAGACAAAAAAGGAGACACATAGGTTATAGATATTGCCACATAAACTATCATTAAGGTTCGAAAAAAGCTCGAGTTTTTGTTACCTTCACTACAATCGGATGTTTTTGGTTTTATTTAATTAGAAGCAATGGTCTTCTCAAAACAAATAAAATCTATTTTGATCTTCTTACTTGAATGTAAATATCAGGTCCTGTCACCGACAAAAAAAAAAGATGCGACAAAAAGGGGACAATTTAGAGGATATAGATATTGCCACTTAAGCTATCATTAAGGACGAAGTTGATTGGGCGGGTGAGGTGGGGTGGGGTGGGGGTGGGTTACCGGGTCCCCAACGCATTTTTTATCTCACTTTTATATATAGTACATTTATGATTTATTATTATTTAATTAGGTTTTTTTTTGAACTATTATTTAATTAGGTTTTATATAATGATTCTCTTCAAAATTTATTTTAAACCTCTTATTTAACTAAATAAAATAATTTAATGCTTAACCGACTCCTATGTTACTTAAAATAATTTATTACATATATGTAAAATGGAGGAACACATCATCACATACATCACCACATCTAGATGTGGAGATATTGTCAAAGAGCATATCTCACCCTTTCAAACCATATCTTCTCCATGTTTCAACATATCTAGATTTGTATATATTTTGTTGGTTTGACAATGTATGTATTTCATCCCTATATAAAGGGACATTCATGGCTCATAAGAAATCATCAATAACAAAACCATTCAATTCTATCATCTCTCTCTCTCTATCATCTCTCTCTATATTTGTCAACATGGTATAAGAGGTTTTGTTGACACAATAAACACAACCACACGGCCTCCACCACCTCCACAGAACCCACACCATACCCACAGAACCTCCACTATTAAAACAGAACACATACCTTCTCAAAACAATTACACACAAAGCTTCAAAAGCTTCGTTCATCCCGTACAAATCTGTAAACCACCAAAATCATATACCATCATAATCTACTCAACATTACGATCCTAACCGCGTTCAAAAATCCAGATTTGCATACACCACGCGCTCTCACGCGCCACCCAAAGAATCCAACCACCAGTCCGTCATTCTCACGCGCCAACCAAGGTAGAAGACGAACACGTGGCAAGCCACGTCAGCCCTAACTGCCACGTGTCCGTCTTCTGTCTGCCACGTCACTGCCACGTGTCTGCCACGTGTTGCCACATCACTTCCACGTGTCGCCACCTGTCTGCCATGTCACTGCCACGTGTCACTGTGACGCTGTTGGGTTATCGTTAGTATTTAACGGAATATTCTTGACGCCGTTAGTATTATTTACAAATTGACCCCTGAAATTTCTGGTATTTCTATTCTGGCCCCTGTATTTCTGAGGGTTGCATTTTTTTCCCAAAAAAGGTTGTTCCTGACATTCTACAACCTTCTGAACACAACCACGACCCCAGAAACTTCAAATTCGATCTAGATTATTGAGTATCACATTTTTTCAATGGCTAACGATTCCATAACCCTGACCGAATCATCCGCAAAAGATTTTCCTCTCATTATTCAAACTGAAGGCTCCTCATTCAATATCGGCCTCCTACTAGATGAGACCAATTATGATATATGGTCTCAACTCATGGAAATGTACATCGCGGAGAAACAGAAATTCTCCTTTATTCAAAGTTCATCCTCAATTCCGAAAGAAGGAACACCGGAGTTCGATAAATGGTACCCCGATAATCAACGAGTCAAACGCTGGCTCTTAATGTCCATGAAACCAGAAATCATGAAACGCTACATTCGCATTCCTACAGCACGTGAGATCTGGAAATCACTGTCTACAGCATTTCATGACGGGGCAGATGAATTACAAGTGTTCTCTTTGAACCAACGAGCCTTCTCTGCCAAACAGGGTGGGCGACTAATATCTAAGTTTTATGGGGAGCTGACAGAAATATTCAGCGAGTTAGACCACCGTGATAAGGTCGTTATGGAAAACCCTAATGATGTGGAGTCTTATAAGAAATCAATTCAACGCTTGCGAGTCCACATTTTTCTTGTCGGGTTGGATAATGAGCTTGAACAGATTCGATGGGAGATTTTGAAAAAGGATCCGGTTCCAGAACTAGAATCGGTATATGCCCTGGTTCGTCGAGAGGCTCTTCGACGACAAACAATGAACATCACGACAGAAACTGCAGCTATGGTAGTCCGTAATCAAGCCCCCTCCGATTCAAATTGGCGTAATTCAGATAAACGATCAAGCTCTGGTAACCGGCAAAATGATCCTCAGGGTTCGACTTCTAAGTACTCTCCATGCTCTGTTTGTGGGCTTACAGGACACTCAAAAAAGGGTTACTATAAAATCATTGGCTACCCGGATTGGTGGAAGGATTCTCGAAGTCGTCGAACAAGTCAAACCACAGAAGGAGGTAACAAACAAGCCTCAGGCTTACTTACCACCACAGGTACATCAGGTACGGCTTTACATTATGTCTCTGTTTTGAATAATACATGGGTAATTGATTCGGGCGCCACTGATCATATGACATCTAATTCCAAAATGGTTACTCCACTAAACCCATCACCTCAAACCTTTGTTTCCACAGCTAATGGTGCCCCATTTCCTGTGGTAGGAAAAGGGTCAGTCAATCTATCAGACACCTTAAACCTAAGTTATGTCTTAGTAGTACCATCCTTAGACTATAATTTATTATATGTTGCTCAAATAACTAATGCCTTACATTGTGTTGTCACCTTTTGGCCTTCCCATTGTATTTTTAAGGATATTCAGACGAAGAAGACGATTGGTTATGTCGTTAGGAGGGAAAAATTGTACTACTTGGACCTGGAGGTGAAAAACACAGATTGCTTGTACAAGGCCTTGCACACTAGTATCTTTGGAAAGAAGATTGCAAATGAACTTTGGTTGTGGCACCGCCGGTTATGACACGTATCGTTTTGTTACTTAAAGAAACTATTTCCCCATTTAGTCAATAAAACCGATTATTCTGTTTTTCATTGTGAGACTTGTGAATTAGCTAAAAGCCATCATACTTCATTTAAACCTTCATTGAGTATAAGTTCAATTCTATTTATGATTGTTCATTCTGATATATGGGGCCCATCTCACATTTCTTCTTTAAGTGGTACACGGTGGTTTGTCACATTTATTGATGATTGTACTCGGATGACGTGGGTTTGTCCCATGAAATCCAAAAGTGAGGTTAGTAGTTTGTTTAAGGGATTCCATAAACAGATCAGTACACAGTATAATGCTACTATTCAAGTTCTCCGAAGTGATAATGGTGGTGAATATATGAGTACCGAGTTACAAGCATACTTCAAACTCCATGGAATTCTTCATCAGACAACATGTGCTTATATTCCTCAACAGAATGGGGTTGCCGAACGAAAAAATCGTCATTTATTGGAAATAGTTCGGGTATCCCTAATAAGCGCAAATACACCAACCTCGTATTGGGGTGAAGCACTCTCCTCGGCTGTCTATATAGTAAACCGCATCCCCTCAGCTGTACTTGATTTTCGAACACCCTTCGAAGTCTTATCTAAGTTTGTCTCGGCCCCTACCGTGTCAAATCTTCCTCCCCGGGTGTTTGGATGTGTCACATTTGTCCACTTACTGAAGGAACAGCGGAACAAGCTTGAACCTCGAGCTCTCAAATGCGTCTTTGTAGGATATGCATCTTCTCAAAAAGGGTACCGATATTATCATCCTCCTACACAAAAAGTGTATGTCACCATAGATGTGACATTTCATGAAGAAAATATGTACTTTCACCAAACTGAACTTCAGGGGGAGCATTATAAAGAAGTTCAGTTATTTAAAAATATCACTGAAGAAGAGATAAGCTCAATAGAGGTAGTTCCAACATTGAATTCCGAATCCCCACCAGCAGCAGAGACAACTGAAATTCCGTCATCCCCTGATGAGAAAATTTCAGAAACCTGTCAAAATGAAGTTGTGCCGTCTCCATGTCCACCTCCACCTCCTTCTAACATAAACAACCAATCGTCCACTTCAAATATCCCTGGAACTGAGGCATCTCAGGTATCATCTTCTTCTATTCCTATAAGACAGCTTCCTAACCGAACAAATAGAGGTGTGCCTAAACCCAAATATGACCCAGACTTTACCAGTAAAGCTAAGTATCCAATGAGTAATTATGTGTCTTATGACCAGTTAACTGCATCTAACAAATCCTTTGTGAATCAATTATCTTCTGTATTTTTTCTTAACAGTGTGCAGGAAGCCTTATGTAATCCTAAGTGGAAATCAGCAATGGATGAGGAGATGAAGTCCTTATTGAAAAATGACACATGGGAGTTAACTGAATTACCATCTGGAAAAAAGAAGGTGGGTTGCAAGTGGGTGTACACTGTGAAATATAAAGCAGATGGTACAATCGAAAGATTCAAGGCAAGACTAGTTGCAAAAGGTTACACACAAACTCATGGGATTGATTATCTGGAGACATTTGCGCCAGTAGCAAAAATCAATACGGTGCGAATGTTACTCTCATTAGCTGCGAACTTGGGCTGGTCTCTACAACAGTTCGATGTAAAAAATGCCTTCCTACATGGGGAGTTAGAAGAGGAGGTATATATAGAGTTCCCACCTGGATATAAGATCCCGGTAAAGCATACGAATAAAGTCTGCAAGTTGAAAAAGTCTTTGTATGGACTAAAACAATCCCCCAGAACCTGGTTTGGGAGATTCGCAAGATCGATGCGAAAATTTGGGTACAGTCAGAGTAATTCTGATCATACCTTATTTTTGAAGAAAAGTCATGAGAAGATTACGGCACTTATCGTCTATGTAGACGACATGGTACTCACAGAAAACGACCCTCAAGAACAACAGGCTTTAAAAAAGCTCTTATCTCAGGAGTTTGAAATGAAAGATCTTGGGAACTTGAAATATTTTCTGGGAATCGAGGTGTCTAGATCATCAAAGGGCATTTTCCTTTCTCAGAGAAAATACGCCCTAGATTTACTAAGTGAAACCGGAATGTCCGCTTGTCAACCGTCATAGACTCCAATGGAGGAAGGATTGAAGTTAGAAGTCGAACCAGATCAAGTGCCTGTCGATAAAGGACGCTATCAGCGATTGGTGGGAAGATTGATGTATCTAGCACATACAAGGCCTGATATATCATATGCATTGAGCATTGTCAGTCAATTCCTGCATAATCCAGGGGAAAAATATATGCAGGCAGTTATGAGAATTATTAGTTATCTCAAAACAGCTCCTGGAAAGGGAATCCTGTTCCAAAAAAATGAGGATTTTCTGAAGGTTGAAGGATACACTGATGCTGATTGTACAGGTAATATATATGATAGAAGGTCTACATCAGGGTATTTTACATTTGTAGGAGGAAACTTGGTCACTTGGAGGAGTAAGAAGCAAAATGTAGTATCCCGATCAAGTGCAGAAGCAGAATATCGAGGAATGGCAGCCGGTATTCAAGAATTATTGTGGTTGAAACTGCTACTGACAGATCTCGGTTTTTCTCCGAAAGAACCTATGGTGCTATATTGTGACAACAATGCAACATGTGATATAGCACACAATTCAGTTCAACATGATAGAACAAAGCATGTTGAAGTGGATAGGTTCTTCATTAAAGAGAAGTTAGAAGATAAAGTTATTACTATCCCTCACGTACGCTCTAAAGATCAGTTAGCTGACATACTCACAAAAGCCGTCACACGGAAAGTATTCGCCATGCTGATTAGCAAGTTGGGCATGTTTGATATATGTGTGCCAACTTGAGGGGGAGTATTAACACATCATCACATACATCACCACATCTAGATGTGGAGATATTGTCAAATGTGGAGATATTGTCAAAGAGCATATCTCACCCTTTCAAACCATATCTTCTCCATGTTTCAACATATCTAGATTTGTATAGATTTGTATATATTTTGTTGGTTTGACAATGTATGTATTTCATCCCTATATAAAGGGACATTCATGGCTCATAAGAAATCATCAATAACAAAACCATTCAATTCTATCATCTCTCTCTCTATCATCTCTCTCTATATTTGTCAACAACATTTACTTTATCTTTAATAAGATTTATTTATCTCTTATTAATTGTACGACTCTCCCTTTTTAATGAGATCTATTCCTCTCTTATCTACTAAAACTAATAAAAATAGAGTCCTCTATTACCACATAAGTGCCACGTGTCGGCTTCATAGCAACTGAGCATTTATATCCCATTTATTTAGACTAAGTATTTAAATCTCACTAGCATCATATTATATATCATATACTATAATAGTGTTACGAGTAATTCGTAATAATGTTTCTCTCTCCTAATTAATATTCAATTTAATACTATGAGTATTACAAAGGAATGATGACTCCTTTAATTCCGTATTTAATTTATTACTTTACTAATTTGTATATGTTCTCTATATTTCCATGAGCATCCATTTATCTTTCTTATCTCTCTTCATTAATTCTTCAATTATCTCACATAGTGTCTCTTAAAATTTCTTGCCATGACTTTTTCACCTTTCCTTTTTTTTTTTTTAACAATTTTCTCTCTTAACATTAATTATTTTCTCTCCATTAAGAACCAATTACAACTCTTTATATTATGTTATCTAATTATTTTCTCTCCTTATCTTTCTTCATTAATTCCTTAATTGTCTCTATACATAATTTTCTTTGTATTTCCACAATTTCATTAATGTCTCTTCCTCTTCTTCGTGCATTTTATTTATAAGGTATATAATTATGTATTGTGTAATTAATCTCCGCTATAAATGTTCATTCTTTATTATAACCCACTATAAAAATTAATGCATGGAACCTAGAAGATTAATTTGAGTATTTTTATTGTTTTTCATTGTAAAATATTTGATATTTAGTTACACGTGATAAAGAATGAAAAAGACAAGCTAGGCAATGTATAAAGATATAATAACTTTTGTGCTTGATTTGTTTTATTATGCTATTTAATGGATTTTTCCTTTAATTTTGTCTTTCTTCTCATATCGTTCTTCCAAATAATTAAAGCTTTTTGGTATGGTTTAATGATTTAGTCATTACTTCTATTTGCAGGATGCCTTCCCAAGTTGGTTTAATTACAAACCAAAGGTATGTATTATAACTTACATTTTATCAAATTGTTAACTAATAGAAGTATAAGTATTTGAGCAATATTATTCTTTTTTTTCTTCAGTTATCAAATAGATTATCAAGAATGGAATAAATCATAATTCTATATATTTCTTAATCTTAATTTCTTTGGATTGTCTTTTTTTAATCATAATTGAAATGTAGAAAAGAAGTCTAACTGAGAGAACGCATTAACTTGGTCATAGCTGGCATTAATTTGGAAATTTTGAGTTTCATAGGGAGCATTTTTCCATGTACTCGCTTTATGAATGAGGATTGTTGCATCAAATGATTCATGCATTTATAAGAACTTTTTAGCAATCATTTGTTTAAAAAGATTTTATATTCTTTGTTTGTTGTTGATATTATATGTTGTTATGTTATGTATAATAATATGGGAGTATCTTACCGATAAAGTATTTTTGGCAGATACAATGTAATTATATTTGTCACAAAATTTACGTGAATAGTTGATTTATTATTTTTGAAAAAGTTTTATAAGTAAGAACCTAAGTACGCAGTACGTCGTTTTGCAATTTAAATTAAGAAACACTTCCAAGTTTTCTTTAATATGATGTTGGATCTTGAAATTTTTTTTGTCTATTTTTCTATATACTAATGAGAACATTTTTCTTACATATACATGGATCATTCATTATTGTTGCATCTTTCATGGCATGATTAATGTTGTAATCTTTCATGGTATGAATCATCAATATTGTGTATGTGCAGCTTTATATATATATATATATATATTAGCGAGGAAAACATGTATTCAGGATTGATTTTGTTGTAACATAGCGATTTGAAGTCAAACCTTTTAAGTTTTTTATACTTAATTTGTAATCGATCATTTTATTGTAAATCACCCACGCATCGCGTGGTTACACACTTGTTAATTGTATGGCTCTACCTCTTTAATGAGATTTATTCATCTATTATTAATTATGTGACTCTTCACATGGCTTTTATATGTAGCGGCTACCTTTTCAGTTTTTTTCACCTATTTGTATATCCAATTATAAAAGATGCACATATAAATCTAAGAAGAGGCAATAGAAAATTGTTAGTGGAAAAGTATTTGAAGGAATTGCTTTCCCAAATATATTTCCTTCTTAATTATTTGTGTTTATGCTCTTTTACTTTATGAATTTAGGGTGTGTTTGATTGGCAACATTTTCCACTTGATTTGACAACTTAAGGTGTTTGATTGATTTTTTTTTTCAGGCAATTCAATTCCCACTTTTGCCTCACACATGTGCATTTTTAAGGAAATTGAGGAAAATGTTTTCTTCTCCAGGGGGGGGGGTTTGTTTTTCATGCTTGGGCACATTTCATGAGATAAGATTTTTATCATTTTCTACATTAAAAATGCCAAACTTAAAATATAAAATTCAAAATAATATAAAAATTTAATAATTAAAATCTACTAATCAAGATCAATTAAACAAGATCCATCATGACTATATAATTATGTAAAAAAATTACCAATAATTTTTTCTACATTAAAAATGCCATAATACAACCAATATTTTTCGGGTAGAAAATTAAGGCAATCAAATACACTACACTACATTTTTCATGCAACTCAATTTTAGGCAATTTAATTGCATGTAACTTATTTTCTTTCCATGCAAATTCCATGCTTGCAATTAAACGTACTCTTAGTTCTTTTTAAGTTATTGATGGAGTTTCTCTACAATTTTATCATATATTTTGAAATTATATATATAGGAGAGTTTTTTTTGTAATTAAACTTAGGTTTGTAACGTATAATGTGTATATGTATTTCGTGTTTAATATGTATTTGATATACTGTACTAGAACAATTTCTGTTCACCTCAATGTATACTACATAATTTGAGTACTTTTCACATGTTTGTAAAAGTAAACTCCATAAAAGTTTTGCCGAGTCACACCGATTTTTCGCCTTCATTTTCGTCAATATCTTATTATAATATCTTCTTATATAATTTTATTTATTCAAAGTTAATTAAATTTTATTATAGTCTATAAGGCAATCATAAAGGAAAAATAAGAGAAAAAAGTCATATCCATTTATTCATCCGTTTTTGTATAAGTTAAAATGATACATTAGATCGAAAAGTTTAAACAAAGATACAAAAGTCATAAAATTATTGAAAGTAAAGTTTTCTAAATAAAGATTGTATTATGTAATATCATGCACGTACAATGTGATTTCTAAAGTCATGGAAAACCAAAAGGCCCATAATAATTTTCTCCCATGCAAAATTCTATTAGTATATTATGATGTAAAATAGGAAAAAGTTAATTTGAGACAGTTTTTACTTCTTTAATTAACTATTACATCATATTGTAAAAAATAATTTAAATACTAAAATACACAGCTACTTATATATGTTCCAAAAAAAAAAATCTCCCTTTCTTTACTTTTTGTCCATATTTTGATTTCCTTATTATTTTAAGTAAAGGTAACAATTGGACTTAATTTTCAGTATTGCAAATGAAAATTTTAAATACAAAGTATTTTGTATATGTCTTACATATTTAGAAAAAATTTCTTAAAGAGTTTTTTCATACTATTTTTCTCAAAGTTATATATTTAAATTTTAATGGACTTTGATGTTACATAAAAAAAATACAAACGACTAAACCTATTGCAATTAATGTGTATATGTAAAAATACCCGCACATCGAACTAGTTCTAATAAAATATCAACAAAAATTAAGATATTCTACTCAAATAAATTTAACATGTACAAATTTTATAATTTTGTACATTTATCGCACGTTATAAGGTATATAAAGTAAAAACACTAATAATTAGTAAACAAAAATTATCTTATATGTTATCATGTTTGGTAAAAAAAATTCAAATAAATTTACGACTTCTTAGCAAGATTAAATCCTGGTTTTCGTTCTTGGTGACAGCTAAAGGTAAAGCTCAAAATGGGTACTTCCCTATTGAGAATAATGAAAAACAAAGAGACCCTCAAATTTATAGAACCCTTCAACCATCGGTCCAAATAATTATTTAATTCGAACCAAAAACATGTTGAAACATTAAAACTCTAACTAGTCTAGTGTGGGTTTGACTAAATTTAAACTGTGATCACAAATTTGCTGACTAAAATGAGACATTTGTTTTTGTGAATGACAAGAAATATCAAACAAAATTACGATTAAAGATTTTGGGAGAAATATCAGGTTAGAGAGGCGCCCACTTTAATTTAGAACAATATGAGAATAGGGATGGCAATTGTTTAAATTTGGGTCAGATTTATAATTTACATTCCTGCATCCGCTACCAAAAACCATCTCCATCTCTGCCTCCATCCCCGATTCGGGGTATCGGGTAATCTCCATCCTTGTCCTCATCGGGTAACGGGTCTCCGCGAGTACACCCAATAAATTTATTTTTTAAAAAAATATATAAAAAAAAGAAAAGAAAAAAGAAGAAGAATGAAGTTAGAAATAATATATTGTTATATAATATATAAATAAAATTATATATTTACACAATAAACTAATTTTATAAACATATATATATATATATTTTATACATATATATACACACACACATATATAAGAAAAAAAATTACAACATTAAATATATCGAGGCGGGTACGGGGTGGAGATACCTATACCCAAACCCGACTAAATTTAAAAATCTCCGCCCCAAACCCGAACCGGTCCTTGATTGTTTGTACCCATACTGGCCCCCATCAGGCTGGGGACTTACAGATACCCGAACCCACATATATTAATTTTTGCCATCCTTAAACTGAGAGAGATCTCAAGTTTTAAGGTGACATTTTCTTTATTTACAGGCCTCGTTTTTATTTTAAAAAATAGTCAAACCTAAAGGCAAGAAAATAATACCACAAGCTATCAAAGCCCCCTATATTCTAACATAAAATCATAACATATATAGTACCCCAGCTCAGAACTATAATCAGGATCTCAAGCAAAAGTAGACGAACGACACTCTGAAAGTTCATCTTTTTTAACAAATACATAAAAGAACCCGACTTTGAGGGAGAGTTATTAAGAAATGGTTACCTCGAATCTTAATAAAATTTACATACTAACGGGCGTGGTTACATGTATTTATATGGAGTCGATTGACCCCACTTAATATTTCTAATATATAGTTAAATATGTTAGATTTTGAATAACTTTAGAATGATGTAGATAATTGACACCATTTAAATTTAGAAAAAATAGTTAGCAGTTGGGTTGAATAAAAAAAAATGTGGTGGCTCAAACATGTTTCTTATAAGAATTATTATTAGACCAACAAACGTCAAATATTGTGTCTCAAATGTCTTTTACCACACATGTACGCAGTACGCTTGAATATGAGAAAAAAGTTATAAGTCACTACATTTGGTGTGAATTCGGCAATATGAATGACCCACTAAACATAATTTCTGGATACGCAATTGCACGGTAGTTTTTAACTAGAGTTTTGAAAAGAAAATAAAAGAACTAAAACAATCTAAAATAGATAATATTAATCAACTTAGGTGGTTTTTATTTTTATTTCTTAAAATTGAATGAAAGTTTATTTATCATTAAGAAGTGAAAATGGTGTTTATTTTCTTGAGTCTTAATATTGAATGGTGATCAGCACTAGCATTTAGTGTTGAAATTAAGGAACGACTTATATTGAATGCTTAATTTAAGTTTAAGAAAATTTTATTTCAATAGTGCCTTTGTTCCCATGCATGCTATTCTTTGACTAGAGTTTTTCAATAGTACCAACATTAAATTAATGTTGAAAGGCACATCTTTACCCCTTGAGTTGTACGCCAAGGCCTCGTTTGATTCGGGTATTAAAAAGTGGGATGAGATTATTAATACCACTTTTTTTATAATACCTTGTTTGATTTGCACAAATGTGCTGGGATTACTAATACCGGTACTAACTTAATACCACTCTTTGTGCTATAATTTAATACCAGGGGGAGGTGATATTGTTTATCTAGGATTAATAAAAATGAACCATATATTTTCAAAAATGCCACTACTACTACTATATTATTATTATTTTAAAAAAAATTTAATTTTTTTTTCAATTTTTTTTTTTAAAAAAAAATGTTAGTCCAAAATATAATTCCGTATACAAGTTACAGAACCAAACATGGTATTAATATTAGCATGAGATATCCCAGTATTAATACTACATGAATCAAACAGGGTATTGGTATTAAATTAATATCATGATTAATAGTCCAGTACTATTAATACTGGTATTATTAATCCCACTGATCCTAATACCTGAATCAAACGAGGCCCAAATGTATAAAAATTGATGTTTGATAGCACATTTTGTGATTATTTGTTGATCATTGACGCTGTAAGTATTTAGTTGTCTTTGAATTGATTCTGATATGCTATGAATGGATTGTAACAATGTAACGAACTATTGGTAACACTACAATAAATTAATTGGTTATTTTTTTTGTTATTTATCTTTAAAATTACGGTAATTGTACATTTGTAATAACATCCTGAAAGAACAAATTTAAATAATGGGGTAAATTTACCCTACATGCTCAGCACAACAACAATGATGTTAGTATTTTCTCTTGTATGATAACTATATAACATATTTAAACTCGGTTAAATTCATTATCATATATATTAGGCTCCGTTTGATTGCAAGGTGGAAAAGGAAAATAAATTGAGTTAGTTTTGGTGAAAAAATGGAAAATAAGTTGAGTGATAGAGGTGATACCCTATTTATTTTTAAGTTTTTCCATGAAAAAATTTTCTTTGCTTGGTGGTGAGTAAAAAATTTTCATCAAAAATATTGAAGAATGGGGGATATACTCATAAAATGAATAACATCTCTCACCTTATTTTCTATCTTTTCACACAAATTAACTAAATTTATTTTCTTTTTCCATTTTTACAATCAAACGGAACCTTAGTGTAATGTGTCTGCGCATCTCACATATTTGTGAAGTGCGTGAGAAAAATATCTCGTGAGTGGAGTGGGGTGTTGGGGTGGGGGTACCGCAACCCTAACTTTGCAGTTGTGAATATAGGTAGACTACTTGTGTAACTTTTAAATTGTAATTAGTTAATTGATTATCAATAACTTTGTTTTCTCATAGACATCTTTCTAATTCTTAGAGCATCACAGTATAATGGTTAAAAATTAGAACAAATTTAGCATTTACATAGTTATTTTTTAAAGCAGTACATAGGGTAAAAATTTAATCATACGATTAAAGGTTATTCGTATAGTTGGTGTGAAAAAAAAAACAATTAATCCAAAAATGCCATACGAAAGTGGCTCAATTGTATGAGCTCATACAATCTTGCCACAATCGTATGACCATATATTGATTTTTTTTTTTCACACCATTTGGCTTCATACGAAGGTGGCTCATTCGTATGAGTCATACGAAATTGGCACACTCGTATGACTAAAATTTAGTGAGAGGGTAAATTTACTCGCCTTTACTTTACTTGACAAAATTTTAGTCTACATTTCTCTTCGCTGTGAAAGGGGTATACCCTACCCAATAGATGTACTCTTATAACAAAGAAGTTAAAAAGTCATGAATTCGACACGTGATGTTAAATATTTTATAGTATTTGTGTGTCCATTATTACTATACTTATAATCATGACTTATAATTAGATACAAAAAATTATATCATAAAATTATCGCATGTATAAAAGAAAACTAATTGACTCCATCAACATTTAGTAAAACTACCATCAATGCATGATTCTTCATTTGTACAGCTCAACCACTACACACTTTTCAACAAACTTATAAACAGTTCTTTAAATTTGGCTCTCCTTTATTATTTTTTGGTTCAATTTAATTTAATAGAATCAAGTTTAAACATATAAAAAAAAATTATTACATTTTATAGAATAATCTAATATTCTAATCATTGCAAAATTTATTTTTACTAAATTTTATGAATTTTTTTTTATTAACACTAGCACTAAAATTGATTAAACGAAATTGGACTAAAAATAAAAATGTAATGGAGTCATAGAGAGGAGCTAAATCCCCTTCTTCAACCAAATGCCACCCAATCTCTCTCACAAGGAGGAGGAGGGAGAAAGCAGCAATGAGTAATCCATCTCCATCTCTCTCCCTCAAATTCGCCTTCCTCCTCTCCCTCTCTCTCTACACCACCACCACCTCCTCCTCCTCTCGCCTCTCCTTCAAATCCCACTCCTCCCATTCCCCTTCTCTCTCTAAACCAAGACCCAAAGCCTCCGCCGCCGATTTGCTCTCTCTCCTCGGCACAAAGCAGCAGGCCTCCTCCGTCAACCCCAAAGTTGCAGAGGAGCTCAAGTCCTGCTTCAAATTCATCGTCCCTTTTTCCCCTCCCACTCAATTACTCTGTGCTTCCCGGTCTAATACTCGGTCCCTTCGGCGTGTGCTTAATTCGAGGCCGGAATGTAAACCTGGTCGGAGAGAGGACGAGGAGGAGGAGGTGGATAATAACCTAGTGTGGTTCCCGCCGGCGCCGGTGATGGAGCTCGCTCGAATTGCAGTTGATTCCGGCGGAGATGCTGGGGCTATTCACCGTGCCCTTGATCCAACCATTATCCCGGTGAGTTCCATTCCTTTTATTCCCTTTTTTTAAAAGCTTTGAATGAACTCTGAATGCTTAATTAGACCTGAAATTTGAATTGTGAATCTGAAATCTAAACTTTGAACCCGGAAATTTTGTTTGTTTGTTTTTTTTTGTTTTTTTTTTTTTTTTTTGTGTGTGAATGCCAATTGCCAAATATAAAAACACATTTGGAATTACACCATGCATTAGGGGGTGTTTGTTTTTGAATGGTTAATGGAAGAGTTTTAATCATTCAAAGGAGCAATAAGTTTGTTTTGTCAAATCATTAAGAGGTTAACGGCTGTTATTTTTAACAATTAAGCATTCAGCATTAAGAGGCATCAGCCTGCTGAATGCTTAATGCTGAATTTAAACATTTGTTTATACAAACGCTTAATATTCAGAGCCTTATTCAGAATTAAAAAATGAACAACATCTTCAGAGCTTGGATTCAACATTCAGTAATCAGCATTTAGCAATCAAAGGCCAAAAAAAAAGGCACCCTGAAGACTTTGCATATTCAGAGCCCTCAGAGGCATTGGTGCTTCTTAATCAATTTAGAGAAATTTAAGTATTTACCTCTTCTCAGATACTCTCCAGCTAATTGGAATATGCAAATACAAAAGAAAATACTTAGATTGAATCTATAATATCGGTGCTACTTTGCAATCATGTAACCCAATAGCACAACCAAAATTGAATTTTACTGCATGTGATAAAGCACATAGCCAATGAATAACATACTAACTGCGGAAGTGTGTTGGCAACCCGTCTTTTTATCTTTCGCAATGCCCTTACATCAAAAAAGAACGAAAATCATGAAAAGCACCTATAATTTTTAAGTTGGCAGCTCTTTTTGAACATGCCTTTATTGCAAGCTCCGTGCCTTTGAATGATCAATATGATAATGATAGGCAAACACCAATGGATATGTTTCCTCTGATTTTGAGGATTGTAAATTAGTTTAATTTAAGTTGTGATGCTTTTGGCTTGAATGCACATAAGTTACACAACATTAACTAAGTTTGAAGCATCATTTATATGAGCAATTTAAGTTTTTACTATATACATCAAATGATCAAATAATTTAAAGAGAGTGACGGGAAAAAACTGTTTTATTGCTATGTCATTTCCGTAATGAATTAATTATCATTTTCTGTGTTTGGCTAAAATCTGTTTAATTTCTTACGTGCATAGATTGATACTATTCATTTAATCCAATAATATTGGAAAAGGCCTCGAAGGATTTATCATAGTGACCCTAAAATTTGTGGCTAAAGTTAAATTCACATTCAAAGCTAGGATTTAAACATAATCAACAGGTTAGAACTAAACTTGCTTGTGATTGTTAGATTTGGTACATGGATTATGCCCGAAACGCAACTGGGTTTTAATTTGGGACGTCCTAAAAGGAATAGCCATTCCGGGTTAAGAGGATGTGAAAGCTCCTTTCTCTCTATAAGAATGGTTTGTTCCGAGGTGTAAAGCACGAGAGAAATGATGTCATAATCAGGTTAAAATAACCTTTTTCTTTTTCATTTTCTATTTATCCTAATGAAAAAGAGGAATGAAATGCACCTTCAGGTTTGGCTTTGATGGATTTGTGATGAGCAAATATTGTTAAAAGGACCAAAACTCATCCAAATCATTAAACATTTGTCACTATCTTTGTCTTAGAAATTCTAGAATACGTTCCACATGTCTATCACCAGAGTTTTTTTGATAAATTCCTATAAAACAAATTAAAGAAAATACTTTTTCCGGCATTAAATTATATTTCAACTACAATCTTATTGTCCGATATATGGTGTTCATACTACAACTCTGTACACAAAGAAATGAAATGAACGCTTTATAGTTCAACATGTTTCTTAATTCCAACAATGAGTTTCACAAGAAAATTACAGGGACATAAATAAGGTGTCTAACCCTGGGAAAAATAATTAATTCAAAGAAAGCCTCCGTCATGGAAATGTGCTCTTTGAATAATAATTGAGAAAGTTTCCGTCCTTGTAGGTGGAGTCCATATATTATTTACTAGACCTGAATTATTCAATGGCAGAACAGCAATAAAGGAAGAGAAAAATAACTCTAAATCTATTCAAAGCAATGCATTACTCAAACAACACTAAACAGCCCTTAAAAGGACCGTCCCCACATTCTCCAAATTAAAGCAAATTAGCATCCATGAATGCACGCACACATGCAGGTTTCGTCTGAAGATATGCAAGAACTGCATTGCCTATGATCACTGTGTCTATTAGTGATAGGTAGTACTGAACTACTGATGACACATGCATGTCTAGTTACAAACTAATAATAGTGGATCCAAGCTGCTGCATAAACTGGAGTTCGTCACTTTTCAGGATTGCTAGTATTATTATATGGTCTGTTTGATGATACTGATAACAAGAATGGGTTCCTATATTGTAAACAGGTACCTGATATTGAAGGATCAAAGGAAGACCGTTGTGAGCTCACAAGAACTCCCTATGGGAGACGTTTTATGAATGAGGTTAGCATCTTATAAAACCTATATGTATATGTATATATATATTGTTTTAAAGATTCTCTTGGTTGATATTTGAATTTCTTCGTCATCTTGTAGGAGTTGAATTCTTACCTAGAATTTTTATTTAAGATTATTGCCACTCGATGTCCCAATATTGGCTTGAATTTATCTTTAAATCGCTATGACTTCTTTCACGGTCACATTTTTCTTGCCACGGATTCTGGAAGACTTGGTATATTGTAAGTTCATAAATTCCTTTTACACCTGCTCTTTTTTATTGGATTAATTTAAATTAAATAAAAGTTTTGCATTTCTTATCATTTGTATTGCAAATCTTTTGATACATATTGGAAATTATTTATTGCTAACCTATATCCCGATTATGCCTTTGCCAAACAACCTTCTAAGAAGCCTTCAGAAAAGATAAAAATATAAAGGTTAGAGAGAACAAGTGTGTGTGTGTGTGTGTGTGTGAGAGAGAGAGAGAGAGAGAGAGAGAGAACAAGTGGAGTGGAGAATGTGGATTAGCCTTGTCGGAGAGGGGAGACCCTGGGTTGTCGGCAGTGATAGCAGATCTTCATCCATTAAAGAGTGAGAGAGGAGTGAGCGGTGGCTAGGGCAAGGAGAGGTTAGTGATGTTTGACTATGAAACCCCAACTGATATTGATAAGTTTTTAACTTTTCTAATTACTCAGCTATGTTATTGATATGCTACATATCCTTTCTATATTGCAAATCTTTTGCTTCATATGCTAAATGAACAAAACAAAATGCATTACACAAGTGATATGGGTTCTATAAAGAGGGACTTCGAAATATAGCAATGCTAATGTTGTTCTTTTCTTTTATCTTACCTTTCTTGCACATGGGGGTGGTTGAGGTTTCCTTTTCTGCCTTAGGTTTTTGCTTTTCGGATGAGTTCTTTTACACACGAAAATACGATTTCTTACTTTGGCCAATGGTTTAGTCCTTCACTACATGCTATTGCGGTTAAGGTACCAAATTTGACAGGTTCCATGCTAAAGAATACCCAGCATATGATAAAGAAGTGTTTCCATACAACATGGGCTACTGTCAAATAGGTATATCACTATATCTGGCTTACTAACAAGTTGATCCATTTTATTGGAATTAATTCTCACATTCTTTAATCACGTCTCAAATCTCCTAATACATCAAATCAATTTGGAATGGTTGGATTGCTTTATAATTGGATTCTATTCATCAGCTGTTCTTCAAAAAGTGTCTATGAAAACGGGATACTGAAAATGGAACCTTCACCGCTGATCTTTTTTATTACATACTGAATTGTTTGGATACATCATTAGAAGTCTCAATTTATAAAATGGTTGCTCAAATGCGAGATTAAAAGTAGCTATGAAGGATTTCAGTAATTTTTGCTGTGTTTTTTTCCCCTTATACTATCATTATCTAAAATTTTCGTTTTTCAGGTTCGAATGTGACATATGATGATTCAATGAATTTGAGGAACATTCTGTGGCTGGCCCCATTACCTAGTAATTCCACTAAAGATTGGTTGGCACCAGGTATATCTCTACTTAACCTGTATCTCAGGGTCTGTTTTGATAAAAAGTTGGAAAATTATTGAAAACACTAAGAAATTTTTATGAAAAGTTGGAAAAAAGAAGAAGAGTGCTTTGGGGAGATCTTCTCCATCTTTTTTTATTATCCATGGAATTTTTTTCTTACCCAAACCCCAAAGAATTTTGTTCCATGGAAAACCCAAAAAGTAAGAAGATTTTACAATTATAGGTGTTTTCAATTGTTTTCCAACTTTTTTATCAAACGCATCCTCAGTGGTTAATTATTGCCGTGGTTATGTTGAAAGTGAGAGTTTCATATGTCATTCTGATACTATTTTAAATTGTATTCTTAAAATATTACGTTTTGACTTTTGAGGAGAGGAAAATAAATAGAACAGTATGAAAAAGAAAATGCTTAACTGATGCTGCTTTGAGTTGTAATTGCATAGAATGAACACGATTTTTGTTGGGAGTTTATGCAGAGCTTTATATTTCATCTTTAGTGCTCGTTTGATTCGATTTTTTTGCATTTTCCCAGAATTTGCAATTTGTATTTGACGCACTCCCTCCATCCGAAATTAAGAGTCCAGTAATCCATTTTTGAACGTCAAAATTAAGAAGTTTCCTTTGGGACACAATCCATGTAGTGAGTCTAATGAAAGTAAACACCTTTCACTCGGCCTTTGACTATGGTGAAATAAATATATCCAATGTGTGAAAATAAAATAACGGACACTTAATTTGGCACGGAGGGACTGTAAAGTTTGAGCTGTTATCGAAGGACTTTTTGTCTAGTTACTCCAACAATTGCCATATTATGAGAATTCATGTATATTTACTGAATTCGGATTATTGGAATCACAACGACAACAACCAAAAAAAAGAAGGAAAAAGAACAAAAAAATTGTTTGAAGACGTGGCACTGCATATCTTGAAAGTACATAACATATGAAGTTTAAACTTGGTCTCTCTTGCAAGAATTATTCGACTTATAATTTGATGTTGTTGACAGGAGTCTTGGTGGTCTTGGACGCACGGCCAGGAGGAATTATATTCAGAGATCTGATACCCGATTATGTGCAAGTTGCAAGGACATTATATGAAGGTTTTTAACCCTCTTCCCAAATTATGTATATAAGCGCTCACAAAGTCTCTCACTTTGAGGTTGACAATTTTCAATTTCGTGACTTGAACTTATAACGTGCCATGAACCCCCAAGTCCCACATTGAAATGTGCACCCTTCCCTTCCTTTTTTGTTTTTAATACAAGCAATGAATCTGTCCTATTCCTACTGGGAAGAAGGGGGGCCTGGCTTTGAGTTCACACCATTCACCTCATCTATGAGGGCCAAACCTATGATCTCCTCGTTACGGGGATAAGAAGTACGCCATCTGGCTACAAGGCCGTTTGTGACACCCTTCACCTGTTGACTGTTTGTTTTTGACCGGCTTGCAAGGTTAAATTCTACGCATAGGCATGAGTGCATGACAAAAGGTATAAGAGGGTTCACAATGCTGGGTATGGGGCCAGATGTGATTTGGCTAACTATGGTGCCTCAGTAATGGGACCAGACACAATTGGGTAGCTACAGCTCGGACCCCCTATGTGGAAGGGGTGAGCTATGGAACAGGGAGAGCCCCACGTAGAGTGAGCCAT
This sequence comes from Lonicera japonica, assembly GCA_021464415.1. Taxonomy (NCBI): domain Eukaryota; kingdom Viridiplantae; phylum Streptophyta; class Magnoliopsida; order Dipsacales; family Caprifoliaceae; genus Lonicera; species Lonicera japonica. The sequence continues at coordinate 26,861,598 of CM038471.1, forward strand.
CATGAGCGACGGTTCTGGAGCATGGGGGGCAGTCATGAACCCAAGTCCCACCTGGAAAAAATAGAACTACTTAAAGAGTGGTATATATTTAAATGGGCACCCATCCCTTGTTAACTGGTTTTCTTTTAAATTGGCTTTCAAGTGTAAGTTCTACCCATAGTTGTGACATATTGACATAACACCAAGTCATAAATGGGACGATTTGCCAAGGTGTGCACTTTATTTTGGTGGAGAAAATAGTTCAGAAGGTCTCCTTCCGCAATTAAATCCAAAGAAAGGCTGTATTACTTCTCAACGTATGGAGAACTTCCTCCACAACTCATTTTAGCCACGAGGAAACTTTCCAATATTTGTTCATTACATCACACCCCTCCTTTTTAATGGTCAATTATAGCCTTACCAAACCTTTTTATTTTCTTATCACTAATGGTGGTCGCTAGGCCTAACCAGCCACAGTGCCCACTGCCAGAACTCTAGCGACCACTATGGCTCATGATGATGTCACCGGTGACCACTGGTGCAGCGGGCCAGCCAGTGGTGATTAAATATATTTCTGTAGAAAAACTAAAGAAAATGAAGGACGGGTATTAGGGGTAAAGAAAAAGGAGTGTCGTAATCTTGAAATGGAAAAGCGAGGTGTCTTTCCCTTGCATATAATTGTGAAAGGAGACCTTCAAACCCATTGCCTCATTTTGATCATCATTTTAGATATATTTTAATGGACTTCTATTGTTGTTGGGCAGATGATTTTGGAGATATTGTAGGTGATGTGAACTACCTGGATGTGGGAGGTGCTGCGCCTAATCATCAGATATTCATTTGCTAACACCTTTACTAAGGCGTGAACTACTTTTTCCTCCCTAATCCATTTCATTTCAAAATTGACGGCATACTTAAAATACCACCCTCAGTATGAAATGAAGATTCCCTGATTGACTTTCGCACTTTTTAAGCGAAAAACTATTCCAATGTAATCAACAGTAAATAATAATACTTATTTATCATTGTGGGGTTTGGTACGTTGATTATGCCCGAAGAAGGACATGTCACTCTTAATTTGGACATCCTAAACAAGAAAGCGGGACTCTAATTTGAGACCAAGGGAGTATCTTTTAGGGGTCCAAGACAAAATAAACAATACCATGACTAATATAAGTACCATATATAAAATATACTCCCACAAATAATTTAATATTGCTTTCCAACATTCATAATCAAGATTAACAATTGGGGCTTGGAGGTAACAAGTCTTGAAATTTGAACATCCCAAGTAACCAGTCATTAATCCAGGTTAGAAACCATCTCTTTAAAGAGCTTAAGTTGTTGGGAAGAGACACCACAATGAACATCATGCTAACACCTTCCCTCACTTGCAACTCCATACTTGCACATTGAGGGCAAAGAAAAACAAGATCAGGCATAGAACAATTAATGAGGGTTGAAGGTAACAAGGCTTGAAACTTGAACCTCCTAAATAACCAACCTCTGATAGCATGTTAGAAACTATTTCTCCAAAAGTTTCAGGTGTCGGGAAGAGACACCACAACGGACATGATGCTACAACATACAGACACATGCACACATCCACTTTCTCAACATTGTATAGTTTACTTGTTCTCCTTTCACACTTATGCCAGGTGATGTTGCACCAACAAGGTGTCATTTTGGGAGGGGGAAGAACCCAAGTATGGGAATTGTGGCATTTATTTTTCACTGTCTTGTTCTCCTCCTTCAAATAGTAAATTTAGCTTTTAAAATGTCACAGTTAATAAACCAATGCATATTAATGGAGCATATAGTGTATACATTATTTCAATGCATAATTTGTTTTGTCAGATGCATTTATGCTTTGGCGATAGCTGTTCTCTAAAGCTTTTTTACGCATGATTTATACTCACAAGCCATGATTTCTATGATACTGTTGGACCTTACGGCGCTAATCAATTTCATAGACAATTACTTCTCTATGTGAATATCCACATCCAAAGTGATCATTGGGAAAATAGCAAAATTGATGTATATAGAAAATTGTTGGTGTCTACCGTTCTGCATGTGTGTAGGTTGATTACTTGATTGTTTGTCCCTGTTCGCAAAAATGAATTAATTTACTGCAGCTAGGTCCTTATATATGCGAAACTATGCTATACGTGCGAGATAAATGTGGCATGTTAATATTTCTCATAGTCAAGAATAAGAGTTTCTTTACCCAATGGCAAACAAGGCACAATCTCTTACGCTCTTGAAAAAAAAGGGTCGAGCCCTTGCGACAGCAGCAAACAATGCACAAACTCTTGCAAATGGGCACAATCTCTTAATTACTTTGCAAAAGCCAACTGAGATCATGTTCGTCAATGACAAGAACTGTGACCAACTTCGTTTATTCGTGTGATTTATGTCTCCATTGATATGCTTGAACCATTCTCATTCCCACCATCGGCTCGAGCTCTAAACTACAGAGATTGAGAGACGAATGCTTGAGAGATTATTCCTCTTTGTTTTGTGCATATGTAGTCGTTTATTGGGAGGGAATTGGCTGCTTGAGATCGGGGTGAAGACGGAGTAGCCGGATGATTGGAGGGTGGTGAAGACGGAGTAGCCAGAGGATTGGAGGGTGGTGGTGGCAGCAGACGGTGGCGATGAAAGATTGTTTTATTTGTTTTATTTAATACTATTATATTTAGTAAAGGAAAATACTTTTCTTACTGATAAATCTTATCACATATTTTTACTGGTCGTATTAAATGAGTTTTACCCTTATTGTATCTTGTGAAGGTACAACTCGTGTAATGCACCTGATAAGAATAAATTGTAAGATTTATAAGTGAGAAATTTACCGCTTAAAACTTTAGATGAAAATTTTTAGTTTTATGTGGAGAAAATTAAGTTAGCATTTATTTAATTTTTATTTTTTTTAACAAACAACTTTAAAACTACTTAAATTTGAAAACTCTAAGTTTTTTTTTATTTAAATGGTATTATTAAATAACACCCAACTGTAGCGTTGCGTTTTACTAAATGAGTATGGAAATGCTAGTAAATGTAAAGTTGACTTGGTGATGTGGAACAAGTTGGTGCCAACCGACCCATGGACAAGCCTATCTCTTGTTTTTTGGAAAATTTTATTTACATTATAAAATAACTTGAAAACCAATATATACTTAAAACCACCAAAACACACTAAAAATCTTAGAGCACCATCAGCTAAATCGCATCACTTTCTTTCTTTTTTTGGTTGACAAAATAGATAAGTAGGGATGGCAATCTATAGATTTGTCAGGGAGCATTGGATTCTTATTCGATATAATGGGTTATTTTTCTTACTGAACTTATTGAAAGAGCAAACTCTATGGGTCCAACAAGAGATAATCTCTACCACAAGTGTGAAAGTGATGCCTAGGTTTATCATCACCAAGTGCTTTCCCATAATTGTGCAAGTGGTGCCTAGATTTAGTATCACTAATTCTCTTAGAGGGGGCTCCACCTCAAGCATTGACCGAGAAGAATACATACCTTACCACTATGCGACAATACTTTACGGCTTATATTAACAAATTCAAACTTTTTATCACTCTCTCTCCAACGAAAGGAAAGTATCCCTAAATCAAACATTTAACTACACTACGTCAAGCTTCAAGGTTATTTATGAGCAAAATATTAATATGTTTGTACATAAATTTGATTACTTTATTGTAAGTTAGTTGAAAGATTAAAAGTAGAAAAAAGGCTTCCATATGCAAAATCGCCTTACAATGCCAAATTTGGTAGAATAATTCAAGGACGAGTTGTCGTATATATTATGATATTTAGGCAATAAGTTGCCAAATTTAAGATACATAAATTGGTGAAGATTGACTAGTGTCGAAATATCATATTTAGTTCAACAACTCATTGATAAATTATTGTATCAAATTTGGCACTATGTGACTAAGTGAAAAAAAAAAAAAAAAGTAATTACACGGTGCATATGTTTTGTACTTTTCAATTTACTTGTGATTAGTGCCACAAAACTTTCCTTATTTCTATTATAAATTAAATATTATTTATTTTATTACTTGATGCACTATATACCATTTTTGAATTTACAGAAAATGAAGTGTGAAGTGTAATGTGTACGGTTACTTTTTGCACCTTTTCTTTATGGGCAATTTAAAGTTATTTTTAGGTTACCTTAATTTGGCTTTGTCGGAGCAAATTACGTTTTTTTGAAAGTTGTACATGTATTAAAAATTGTACACAGTTACGCGACAAAGTAATTTTTTTTTATGATATACATGATAGTGGATTTGGGTGGTTCTTAGGGAAGGGAAAGGAAGTGGAGAATATATTACTCATAGTAAAAAAAAGAAGAAGAAGAAGAAGAAGAAGAAGAAGAAGAAAGAAAGGATTTATGTGGTGATAGTTTACCGCAATAACAATGTAGCAGTGGAATCATATATCGTTACTAAAGATTTATTTTTCAAAATGATGCACAGTGAAAAATATCAATATTTATTATTTTATAACATAATTGCCTGCACGTATTTGTTTACTTCTAAAGATTTTGTTATTGAATTTGATTTATGGTGGAAGATGTCATTATTTTTCTAATTGTAATTAATATTAATATCATATATGTCAGGTCATAGATAAGGTGATTCTCATTTTTATATTTGGGAGACGATTCTAATTTTTTGCGCTCCTTATAAAATACCACACACTCAACCACTTGGACTACCAAACCTCGAATGGCCATTAAGTATAATTACTTTGGAGACAACACTACTCTATTTTGTATTTTTATGATAGTTTTAATAGAATTTATCCTTCTCTTAATTGGTAGATGACATAAAAATGTATCCAAAGTAGGGTTTCTAGCCATACTTGGGGATCAATTTAAAAGTTTATAATACAACTAGGGTTCTAATAGAATTAAAACCAATTGATAAAAGACATTTAGGTTCTGTTTGATAATAATATGGAAAAAATATATATATTTGATTTGGATAAAATGTTGGAAAATAAGTTTAGGTATGTGGTGATATGATCTTTATCACATGCTCATTTTTTTGAGTAGATGTCTTTCATCATTCATTATATTTTGCGAAAAAAATTTCTTTATCTACCATCAAAGAAAATTTTTGTATGAAAAAATTCTCAACTATTTTTATTTGTCTTTTTCATGTTATCAAACGGACCCTTAGAGTATCTCCAATACAAAAATAGGTAAAAGTGCTTTAAACTATGAACATACAAGCATATCTTCCTTATGTGCCATAAAAAAAATTTATTGATGGACAAGTTTAAAAAAAAATCTATAATGTAATTGTCCTAAAGATTGTCAATTACAAAATTCCTGAAAATAAAATTAATAATTTCATATGCAATATGTATCTTATTTGGTAGATCTTGATTCATACTTTTTTAAAATATAATTTTTATAAAAAATAATTTATAAAATAAAAGTTAAAGTATTTAAAACCGTAAAAAATAAAAGTAGGTGGATATAAAAGATCATATGGCATTAACACATTATCTAGGAGACCCTCTAAAAGTATGCTCTTATTATTGTACTAGGGTACCCGTTATTGAATCAAGAAGAATACAGTAGAGATTGAGAGATGAATGCTTGAGAGCTGATTCTTTTTCTTTTTATTTTTGTACGCAAATATAGTCGTTCATTGGGAGGGAATTGAATGCTTGAGATCGGGGTGAAGAGGGAGTAGCCATAGTATTGGAAGGTGGTGGTGGCAGCAGAGGAGGATGGTGGTAAAGATTGACTTTTAGTGATGTGGAATAAGTTGTGGGGTGTGTAAAATTGAATTGGGCTAAGTTGAATGGGATAGACTCGGCAGGCCATCCGAACATGGACAAGCCTATCTCTTATTTTAGGGAAATTTTATTTACGTTACAAAATAACTTAATAACTGATACATCCTTAAAACCACCACAAAACACACTAAAAATCGCATCCAATAGATCCGTGAAAGAGTACTAGGCCCTTACCCAACAATGGGTTATTCTCCTTATTGAACCCACTGAAAGAGCAAACTTCATGGGTCCAACAAGAGATAACCTGTTATGTAGGTGTGCAAGTGGTGTCTAGATTTAGTATCACCAGGTGCTCTCGCAGTAGTGCCTAGGTTTAGTATCACTATTTTTCTTGGAGAGGGCTTGACCTCAAGTATTGACCGAGAAGAACAACCTATCTTAGCACTATGCCACAACACTTAATAGTGCACGTAACTTTTTAAGAAATTAAAGCTTTTCATCATTCTTTCCCCAAGAAAAGAAAAGTATAACCCTAAGTCGAACATTTACCTACACCACGTCATGTTTTTTAAGTTGTTCATGAGCAAAATATTAATGTGTTTGTATATAAATTTGGTTATTTTGTTGTACCGTTGTTCAAATATTAAATGTAGAAGAAGGCCTCCGTGTGCAAAATCATTGGACATTGCCAAATATGGTATAATTTAAGGACGACTTATCGAATATAGTATAATATTTCGGTAATAATTTGCTGAATTTAAGATACATAATTCATTGAAAATTTATTATTGTCGAAATATCATATTCAGTTTAGGAACTTGTCGATGAATTGCCATATAAAAATTCGGCACTTTGTGACTAAGTGAAGAAAAAATGACTATACGGCGAATACACTTTTTACTTTTCAATTTACTTGTGATTAGTGCCACAAAACTTTCCTTATTTCTATTATAAATTAAATATTATTTAATTTATTACTTGAAGTACTGTATACCTTTTTTTGAATTTACAAACAAAACAAAATGCAATGTTCATGGTTGCTTTTTGTAAGTTTTCTTTATGCCCCAATTTAAAGTTTTTTAGGTTGCTCTTATTGTCAAAGTAATTTTGATTTTGTCAAAGCAAAGTACGTCTTTTGAAAGTTATACCACATGCATCAAAAATTGTATATTACTATGCCATTAAGTAATTTTTTTTTCCTAATACAAATAATTATAGAATCGGGTGGTTCTTGGGTGAGGGAAAGGGACGGAGCTAGCTAGAATTGAGGGGGGATATATTACTCAAGTACAAAAAATAAATTAAAAAATAAATAGATTTTTGTGGTGATAGTTTACACCACTAACATCGTAGCGGCGGATTTTTTTTAGATCTTATATCTTCACTAAAGAGTGTAAAATGATACATTATGGTGAAAAATATCAATTTTTATTATTTTATAATATACTTGGCTCATGTATTTGTTTGCTTTTAAAGATTTTGCTATTGAATTTAATTTATAGTGGTAGATATCAAATTGTAATTCATATTAATATCATGGGTAATTAGCAAAAATGATCCCGGCCTAAAGTTTGACCCAAATCTCTCGCTCGTCCCTAAAGTTCAATTTTCGGTTAAAGTATCCTTAAAGTTTTTAATTTCGATTGAAGCATCCTTCAAGTTTTTAATTTCAGTATAAGCGTCTTTAAAGTTTCTAATTTCAGTTGAAACATCTTTAGAGTTTTTAATTTTGGTGTAAACATCCTTAAAGTTTCTAATTTCGATTAAACTTCCTTCAATTTTCTAATTTCGGTGAAGTATCTTTAAAATTTCTAATTTCGGTGAAGTATCCTTAAAGTTTTTAATTTTGGGTGAAGTATCCTTAAAGTTCTAATTTCGATTGAAATATCCTTCAATTTTTTAATTTCAGTTAAAGTATTCTTAAAATTTCTAATTTCGGTAAAACATCTTTTAATTTTCTAATTTTAGTATATGCATTCTTTTTTTTTTTTTTTTTTTTTTGACACATAGTATATGCATTCTTAAAGTTTATAATTTTAATTAAACTATTCTCAAAATTTATAATTGCGATTAAAGCATCTAAAAATACTTCCAGTAAAAAAGTGATTTATGACAATCACACGCGTATAAAATAACACACACTTAACTACTTAAACCAAAACCGAAAACAACACTACCTTATTTTGTATTTTTATCATGGTTTTAATAGATTGTCTCCTCTTAATAGGCTGATGAAATATTGAAATAAGTTTAAAAGATGCATCATAACTTTTTTTTTTTTTTTTTTTTCTGTTCTCCTTTATAAAGTCGCGATATTTCACTCAGCATAACAGCTTTCACCTTCTCTCTTCACTTCTCTCTCTCTCTCTCTCTCTCTCTCTCTCTCTCTCTCTCTCTTCAACTTTTCTTCTTCATCAAGTCGCATTCGCATCCGCATCGAGCAGATATGGCGTCGGCCATGGTTGTCGAAGATAGCAGCAGTTTCGAAGACGATCAGCTCGCTTCAATGTCCACCGACGATGTCGTTAGGGCTTCTCGTCTTCTCGATAACGAGATTCGTATCCTCAAGGTCCGACAAATATCTCTTTCTCTATTTCCCTATGTTGTTGTTTAATCGAATCAATTTGTGTTTTCATCTCACTTAGAATCCGTAATAATCTGTGTTGTAATCGATAGGAAGAGTTGCAAAGGACGAATCTTGAATTGGATTCGATTAAGGAAAAGATAAAGGAGAATCAGGAGAAAATTAAACTCAACAAGCAACTTCCCTACTTGGTCGGCAACATTGTTGAGGTAATATATTTAATTTGATTTGATTTTGATTTTTTGATTGCAGATAAAATTTACTGATTGAAAAGTTAGGGTTTTTTTTTCCTCCCTTCTGGAGTTATTATTTTTTGTTGATGCTCATTTTTTCGTTTTCAGGGTTTATGGTAGGTGCTTTAATTTGGACTTATGCTATTCAGATCCTTCTCTGACAATGTATTTTGTGACTAAATTTTCTTTAACCGAACTCGTGAAAAATAATTTTAACAAAAACTTCAAGGACTTAGGTCAGGGCTAAAGTATACTATAGCGTAGTTATGATCTCAAATTTTCATCTTCCTTTAAAAGAAAGAAAATATGGTTTTTGTAATTTTTTCCTCTTATGCTCGAATTTCCTTTAAATGTTACGATTTTTTTATTATGTTTTTCCCTTTCATTCTTAGGACTTATAGGAGGTGCCTTTAATTTCGACTTATGCTATTCAGATCTTCCCTGTTTATAGGTTTGTGGCACTAGATATTTATGTGTTGAGCTACTATAGGCGGCAACTATAACTCTTTGGGGGCAATTTCACGTGACATGCTTTTCTTTTTCTGAAATTCAGAGAAATTTTTTACCAAAATGAACAAAGAATCCTTGTCACATGGAACATTCCTTTACGAAATTGTTTGAAACCATGTCTCTCAAAGTTAAAGCTACTACATAGTGGGTCATCAGTGTATATTATGCTCTCCAGCACTCGCCCTTACGTGTGCTCACACGTGGAGAGATAAGCCAACATACAAAGGCACCTAGTGCACAATCATGCAAATTGCACTAATGCAGAGGGTGAACCAAATGAACAAAGAAAGACTTGAACTCAAGGCCTTCCAGAGCAAAAGCTCAAACAGCTTCCCCAAAAGCTTAAGCTGGGAGGTAGTGGGCCAACAATGTGTCATGTTTTCCAACAGAACTGAGTAGGTGAAGATAGAGAAAATAGGAGGAAAACAGAAAACTAACAAGACTAGATGTCCTCTTTAGTCTGAAAGACGGATATAATTGATAACAATAACTTGGACAAGTCCCTATAGTCAATTGCCATCTTTGACACTATTCTTCGGATAATCAATAGGTAGAGCATCTCTTCTTGTTTAATTTCTCCAATTATTATATTCCAAAATATGATTTTCTTAAACAATGGCAAAAGCATGTTGCTGTGGGATCTTGGGTGTTTTCAATTGCATAGCTCGTGTGTATTTAAAAAACAAATTATCATTTTTACCTCTAGAACATTCCGACGCCGTGAAACAAGGGATTTGACAGTTTGTTTCATTTTATTTGGGCTAACTGGCCATATATGAGGGGTGTTGAACATTCACCTTCTCTGTACTACTGAGCAAAAGGGTCAACCTTGCAATTCCAATTATTACATATATGTGTTTCCATAACTATTCTCTGTAGTACCGTATGTTAATAAGAGAAGGCTATGGTAACTATTAATGCTTGTTTTCTAATTTTAGGAACAGATTGATAAGCTATAAACTTAAGTGATCTTGATTTCAATTAGGTTGTACTTCTATTAATTTCAGCTTTGTTTGGCTCTTCATTCATCTGTGGTGTAGATATTGGAAATGAACCCAGAGGATGAGGCAGAGGAGGATGGTGCGAATATAGACCTTGACTCACAAAGGAAGGGTAAATGCGTTGTACTAAAAACATCTACACGCCAGGTAAGCGAATATTTTGATGCATATATGCATTTCAACAAGCAGGGTAGAGTTTTGATGAATGATGAAAAATTTAAACATTATTTTTCACATGATAAGTACTAATAATTTCTGTAATTTTTATTAAAAAATATTTTTGTATATTAATAGTAGTGGTTCATCTGGTTTTGGCTAAGGGGAAAAACCGAAATCTGATGGCAATACTTTCAGTTGATTTCTATTTCTTTCATGGTCGTGGAACCAAATCTGGATAGCTTTAGTTTCACTTGGGCTTGTAGTTACGCTTCTTTTTCCCACCTGTAAAACCATATATTTATGAGGACATTCTGGCTTGACTGCAGACAATCTTCCTGCCCGTGGTTGGTCTTGTTGATCCTGATAAGCTAAAGCCTGGTGATTTGGTTGGTGTGAACAAAGATAGTTACTTGATCTTAGATACCCTTCCATCCGAGTATGATTCTCGAGTCAAGGCAATGGAGGTTGATGAAAAACCAACTGAAGACTATAATGACATTGGGGGTCTTGAGAAGCAGGTAATTTGTTATTACCTTAAAATGTCATATTTTAGCTCTCCTAGTCTAATCTTCCATCCTGTTGTATGACTTTCTCTTGGGCTTTGTTTCTATTGCGACAGATCCAAGAATTAGTTGAGGCTATTGTTTTGCCCATGACACACCAAGAGAGGTTTCAGAAATTAGGAGTTCGTCCACCCAAAGGAGTACTATTGTATGGACCTCCTGGGACTGGTAAAACTTTAATGGCCCGTGCGTGTGCTGCCCAGACAAACGCTACTTTTCTAAAGCTTGCAGGTCCCCAGCTTGTCCAGGTATATTCCTTATTGATACTTGTTAGTTTTGATTTGGTGATTTTCTAATTGAGTTTGCACCCCTTTTCTAGTGGGTCATCTACTGATCTGATCTGTGATTTAGTATAATACTCTGATTACAACTCTATGTACAATGAATGAAATCATGAAAAATGGGGTTTAAACAATCTCCACTCCCTGTTCCCGCCCAGAATTTATTTTCCCATATCTCTAGCATATACATTAACAAATGAATAAATGATATATTATTATAGAGTTTAATATTTCTGGGAAGGAAAAAAAAATTGGTGGCAGCAATATTGAATCCTAACTAAGTAAACAAATTATCTAAATAATGTCCAATTCCAACATGCATATTAAGGAAGAGAAACATCTGAGCAACTTGCTTCTTCAGTGTAAGTGACTCAAATGCAATCGAAATGGACCACCAAGATAATGTTCAGGGGTACGTAATTACCTATTTTCGGCCTTCGAGTATTGGGAACCCTTGCAGTTTGAAATTCATCTGGAAATAAATCCTCAACAATTGTTAAAGCTATAACACAGATAGTATAGAGCAGATTAGAGAGAGGAATTCAAACTTATCAAACAAGTACATGTCCCCTTCGGTGTACTATTTCACAGCAACCTTAGATGGAGGCATTTTCTTCAACTCCTCTACAAAAGAAACAGCAAGACATCATATTATTGACTTCCCGAAGACTTGTAGGAAAGTATAAGTTGGATACAGAATTTATGGAGGACTCATCTTCATGTACATCAACAAATGAGCATTTGTTTCCCGCCCTTTGTGTTGTTCCCAACCACCTCAGAGAAGTAGGTTTTGTTCTTTGGTATGTCCTTTTGGTGGGGTCAAAATTGTGAAATTTATTATGTTTTAGATAAACATGCTGTTAGTTCACATGCGTGTTGACAAGTGGACTGTTGGAGGAATATGCCATTTTGAAGAAACTATAAAGTAATTGAGGGTATTTAAGTTCAGGGACAATTGGACTGTATACTTGTTGTATCGGCACTTCTTGTTAGTTTTTGCTTGGTTAGTGGTTTTTTTAGCTTTCTTGGGTTCAGGTTTGGTGGGTGGATATTTGATAGGTGAGTTAAATTAGCATTCTTAGTGATTTGATTTCCCTAATTGATGTTCATTTAATAATAATATGTATTTTCCTTTATATTCTCATATATAGAATACATTTTCTGAATGCATATTTTTAGGTGTACTTTTGAATGCAATCCCAAATTTTCTTGTCAGTGGTCAATATTGCTAGGGGAAGGAGATTGGATAAGGCCTCCTGCAAGAAAATTACCCACTGGTTCACTGTTTACCACGTGTAAATTAGCTGAATTAAGCAGTGTAATCCATAAAATACATGTTTTACTAAATCTAATTGCTGCCAAGACTTTCAAAAGAAAAGGAACAAAAGCAAATAAAACAGCAAGGAGATTTTAATTTGTGCCAACAGAACGTACTTGATTAAAACCAAATTTATTCACTGAGTTGTTGTTCATCTATAGGCAAACTGCGCTAATATGGGATCATTTTTTCCTATAGTGTACATATTCTCCTTACATTTGCGCTTTCCTTTTATATATACTTCTTGATGTAGTGATTGCATTAAGTACAGCTGATATAAGAATTAAATTTCTTGTGAATTTAATAGATGTTCATTGGAGATGGAGCAAAACTTGTTCGTGATGCTTTTCAGCTTGCAAAAGAAAAATCTCCTTGTATTATCTTTATTGATGAAATTGATGCCATTGGGACAAAGCGATTTGATAGGTATGTCTTGTCTCAATTTTATGCCTATATTTCCAGTTTTGGATCAAGGCAGGAATATTTCATAGGTTTATTTAAGAAGACCCTCACTGATTATAAATTTTTTCTTCTTCAATTGCAGTGAAGTTAGTGGGGATCGGGAGGTCCAAAGGACTATGTTAGAGTTACTCAATCAGTTGGATGGCTTCAGTAGTGATGATCGCATTAAGGTATTTTCCATGGTACAACTTGGTTTTGCCTAATTTTCCATGTTATTCAAAAATATCCCCCGAAGGGTTTGCTTGATTAAAAGTAGGAAAATAAATGAAACGAATACTTATTTTATGAGAAGTTGGAAAAAATTTTGAGTGATTTGATTAGATAACGAACATCTAACCAAATCACTCATCTTAAGTTTCTTTTGTTTTCCATGGGAAATCTTCCCATTCTCCAAGGAATTGAATTTTTTTTCCATGTAAAATCAATCAAAGTTATCCTTAACCTTTGTTGGATGATTGGAATCACCTTTTGCCTATAAGCAAGATCATCAATTCCCGCTTCCGCTTGAACTTGAGAAATAAGTTTGCTTTGCGATTGAATGATACAAGGGGTCAACTTTTGCATTTTCATGTAAACTGTAGGTGATAGCTGCTACAAATCGAGCTGATATTTTGGACCCTGCACTCATGCGATCTGGTCGACTTGATCGTAAAATTGAGTTTCCCCATCCTACTGAAGAAGCTAGAGCTCGGATCTTGCAGGTGCCTTTTTAGTTTTTCCTTCTTTTAACTTTATATCTTACTTTATTTTGGTGTTGTAGTCTTATTATTATCTTTTAACTTGCATTGTAGATCCATTCCCGCAAGATGAATGTTCACCCAGACGTGAACTTCGAAGAGTTGGCTCGATCAACTGATGACTTCAATGGAGCACAACTTAAGGCAGTTTGCGTAGAGGCAGGCATGCTAGCTCTGCGGCGTGATGCCACTGAGGTCTCTCTCTCTCTCTCTCTCTCTCACACACACACACACACACACACCCCCCCTCCCCCTTCTCATCTTGTGCACATGGTGTTTTGTTTTGTTTTTTTATTTTTGAGTGTAGCAGTACTCTAAAACCATTAGAGTCGGATAAGAAGACTGGTTAGGATTATTTAATCCAATCTGCACGATAAATTATTCCAACCTCTTCTAGGTCGGATGTTTAATCCTTTCCTTGGTGGGATAATAGGCCTTTGTAAGAAAAGTAATCCACTCCAATATTCGAACCCGACCAAGTGACCAACATTAAACATGGGATAGGATAACTTTATTAGTTATCCTATCCCATCCTCTTACCCCGCGAATCAAACACAAAAAGTACTACTAGTTTCAGTGTTCATTGCAAACCCCTTCGTCCCCAATGTGAGTTAAGGACATAATTGAGACAGCAGTGGACTAAAATACCTTGATAATACATAAGATTACGTAGACCATTGATTACGTTGAAATTTAATGGTTTGATGTACTCCCAGTCCCAGATGTAACTTACGAAATATATTTATGTACTCCCTCCTCAAATTGATAGTCCTATCTCCTCATTCAATGATACAACTTATTCTCTATTGTGAGATTTAGTACATCAATAATGTCCCAAAATAAGTGGCACCATCTTTTTGAGACGGATGGAGTAAAATTTCAACCTGCCGAAGTTAGAAAGATTGAAATTGAGGCAACTATTGAAAACCTGAGCCCATGTATGCACACTCATCGTATTTCTTCCTGTAGAAGCACTAATAAATATAAATCCGTTTGGGGTTTTACAGGTGAACCATGAAGACTTTAATGAAGGTATCATTCAAGTACAAGCAAAGAAGAAAGCAAGCTTGAACTACTACGCATAGGCCGAGGTCCACATGTCGATTATTCGACAAGTTTTAGTTTTATCAGATTTTTTACTTTCTTTTCGAGTGTACCAAGAAAATTAATGTTCAATTTGTATGGGATTGGTGTTTATGTTTCATGTTTCATCGTCAAAGATAGTCTCTATTTTATGTTCCCGTGTTTAATAACTAGTTATAACCTTATCTTCCATACCATATTATTGAGGTTTATAGAGAATTGCTGGTGATTATGGCCAATGCTTTAAAAAGCGCAACGCGGGTTTGAGGCATTTTATCCGAGAGAGGTGGGGTGAGGTAAGGTGTAGGCTTTGAAGCGCATTGAGGCATGAGTCTTATTTTTAATTTATTTTCCTAATAAAATATATGTATATATATATATATATATATTAATTCATAAATCGTTTAATCATTGTCACAAATAATATGCTTACAATTGCATCTCATAAATGATAAAATGTGTAATTATGAAAAATAGTAATTTTACAAAATGTGTAATTATAAATGTAGAGGGTTAAATAGTAATTTCATAAAGTGTAAGGTAATTGTAATTATGAAAAAAAATTTCATGTATTTTACATCACCGCCTAAAGATATTTTTATTAAACCTTTATCTTTTACCTTTCTTATTTTTGCCAAGTTAAACTGCATTAAAATGGAATTAAGTACCCTTAATTCAGCATGACCTATTTTTTTAGGTTTAAGCCATGGATGCCTATATGTTTTCCAATCGAATGGCTATGGATGCCGCTAAGCTTCAAGAATTGAAGAAATTCGTCACTCTCCGCGTCCAATCCTTCAACTCTCACCAGTATCTCTCTTTCTTCAAAGACACACACAAACATAGCAGAAGAAAAGCCATACACGTCTGCTTCATGAGCGCCTCAAACTAGTGAGGCGTAGGCCTCAATTTTGTCCCAAAGAAACACGCCTCATAGCGTTTTGCTGCCACTTCAACTCAAGGCGTACGCCTCGAGCTCTTTTTGAACATTGACTATGGCATTACTCACTTTAACATCTTAATATTCGAGTTATAACTCTAAATGTTTTTTCAAAAAAATAAAAATAAAATTAACTCTAAATTTTTTACAGTGAAAATTGTATTTGACTTGAATCTGAATTCTGAAAAGTTCTCTTACTATTGTGAACAATAGGGCCATTGGGATAAAATTTTATTTACGTTTGTATACAAGTCTTCTTCTTCAATGCTGAATGTTGAATCCTATGCAGCATTATATTTCTACCCCTTACTCCTCTTCCTTCTCAAATATTACTCAATTCCTCCTATTGGTATGAGAGCAAAATTTGGATTGTTATGTTTCATAGCTTTGATTTCTTATGCTTCATTCCTTTGATTTGATTCAATATATCGCCTTGTCTTTCATGACTATTTTATTTTGTTGAAACCACTTGAAAAATAATTCGTATGGCAAGCAGATAGTCTTTCAGAAATCGGTGTGAGCGAGAGAGTTTGAGATATAAATAGATTATTTGCAGGGGCGTCTGAACATGGCACTCGAGAAAGGAAAACATATTTAGTTTTAAAAACAAAACAGAAAAAAAAGGAAAAATAAGTACTCCGTAAATAAATAAAATGGTCACGGTTTTTGTCCCTAATAAATAATGTCACGGTGTAAGATTGTAATTAACACGTCTATAGACCACAATGTGGAATATCTTCATTTTGTTATGGATGAAAACCATAACAAAGTAAACATTTAATTATGTAGCTTTTACCTGTGACAAAGTTCAAATATTAATTTTGAGTTATTATTGTAATAAAGTGAAGAGATTTATACTTTTCTTTCATATATAGTCCGTTCACACGCCTTTAATTGAGAAAAGCTTTAGCACTCATTGGGAGAAATGTATAGGTACGCCACTTATTAGTTAGATTGCATTTTCCAATCAACTTGAGTTCCTTATCCTTTATCCAAGATTAATAAATAAATCATAACATAATTATGAAGATATTAATATAGATTTAAGGGATGGTAGCATTGACAATGATAGACAAAATAACTAATTTATGTGACAAGTTGAAAATTAAGTTGCGCATATTAATTTTTACCTTTTATCTTTTTTTTTTTGAAAAGAAATTATCATTCATTACGTTATATTAGGAGACGAAAAACTTATAAGCCATTTAGGTGGGTCCTCTAACTAGGCCACAAAGTCGATCACTTTTCTAACATATTTGGCTAAAGAGTGAGTCACACAATTGCCCTCTCTTTTAACAAAATAAAACCTCACTCTATTACACATATGACCCATTTGAAACACTTCAACTATTATGGCGCCATTAGAAGAGAGGCCGACCTTATTAGAGCAAATTGCATGCATAACATAAATATTATCACCCTCTAAGATCATGTCTCTAAATCCCGCTTCCCATGAATTTTTTTCTTTTGAGGACACAAGGCATAGTTTTCAACAAAAAAAAATAAAGAATCTTGAAGGATACATACTCACACAAAAGAGTATGAGATAAGAGTCTGAACTAAATCTAGTATACAAAAGATATTATTACATACTAAGAATATTATGTGGTGCTACGCTTATCTTAATAATCGATTTTATTATTTTATTGTAAAATATTTTGGTTCACACATTTACCACTACATAGAAACGAGGGTGGTGATAAATACACCCCTTTTATCACTAACACCCTCTCTACCTTACCCCCCCCCCCCCTTACCCCCTTTTATAATGTTGATCACATACGCTCCACTTTACCACCCCTTAAGTTAAGACACATAATTATGTTAATACTCTCCTATCATTGGGAGAGTATCTTTATTAGTAATCGCTCGATATTAAGGTTGTGTTTGGTTGCAATTTCTAGACAAGTTTTCTAGATGAGTTTTTAAAAAATTAGTGTTTGGTTGAATGTTTTGAGTTAGAGTTTTTATGTTGAAAAGTGAATTTAGTTTTGTTTGACTTTTTTTCAACCAATGAAAAAAACGCATAAAAAATTTCAAAAAATAGTCACAATGGATCTTATTTTATAGATCTCGATGAGTAGGTTTCAAATATATATTTTTTATTATTTTTTGATTTTTGGATTTAAAGTTATGGCGTTTTAAAAAAAAATTTAGAGAGAGAAAGTATAGTGAAATAAATTTTGGGAAGTGTGAAAGTGAGTTGATTTTAAATTGTGTTTTGAGAAAAATTTTTAAAATCTTGTTTAGAAATGCCAACCAAACACAACCTTAAAGTATCTAAAACTTCATCAATAATTTAAGCTACGGCTCATTTTTTGAGATATACTACTCGTCCAATTTATGGTGAATAAATTTAGTAATACTCTCTCGTCATTGGGAGAGTATCTTCATTGGCACTCGCTCAACATTGAGCATCTGATACTTGAATAATAACTAAGGCCCCTATCTATTTTTTGAGATATTCTTGTCCAATTTATGGTGAGTGAGTGTGGTAATACTTGGTCGTCATTAGGCGAGTATTTTCATTGGTGCTTGCTCCATATTGAGCATCTGGTACTTGAATAGATCTGTGTATGAATTTTTTTTCGTTTTTTAAAAGATTTATATATAAATATTCATTTTTTTAGAATATATATATATATATATATATATATATATATATTTATGGTGCATTTCAAGTAAGCACCTTAGTTTAAGGACTTTATTTATGGACCAAGCCATTTGGCACGCTTCTTGATGGAATTTTTTGATGAAATCTGGTAGGGATGTTCTTCATCATGTGTAAAACATTTTTACCAAATTTCATCAAAAAATTCAACCCGGAAGTGAGTTAACTACATGATTGAAAAATATTAGTCTCAAAATAGATGGTCCATTAGTGGGCTAACATCTTCACCAATATTTTTCAATCCTATAGTTAACCCACTTCCTGATTGAATTTTTTTATGAAATTTGATAGAGATGTTCTACACATGATGAACCCCACCAAATTTCACCAAAAAATTCCATCGGAAAATATGTCAAATAGCCTGGTTCGTAAATAAGATCATTAAGTTAAAGTCCTTACTTGAAATTTTCTATATATATGTCTATGTATATATATGCGTAGGTATATATGTATGTTTAAAATATATATGTGTAAATGTATGCTTTGAGGAAAAAGAAGAGGAAGACAAAGAAAGAAACGGGTGGTGAAACTGTGAAAGATTGTAGAATTGTTTTGTTGTGATTAAAGATTAATTAATTAAGTTAATTAATAAGTTAGTAAAAGGGTGAAAATAAGGGTTATAGAGATAAATTTAATTTGTTTGAGTCAAAAATTTTCAAGGGGTGCTATCCCTCCCCCCCCATATTGTTGGCTCCGATTATTAACCCGGGTCAAATTTGGGGGTTAAATTCGAGTTTACGGGTCAACCCAACTCCAATATATTGCATTTTTCTTTAAATACTCTTAAAACACCATACAATTATAGCGGTGTTTTCGGTTTCGGTCGGGGTAGAAATTGGACTACCCAAACCCTCCCCAAATTTTATAGTTCGGTTTCAGTTCGATTCGGTTTCGGTTTTCAAAAGTATGGAACCCAAACCCTCCCCAAATTATTCGGTTTCGGTCCGATTCGGTCTCATTCTGTTTGTTTTTTACATTACTAAAACTTTTGCTAAAAACTATACAAAAAAAAGCACTAATTAACTTTAAAACTGTTGAAAAACAGCAAACAAAACAACTCAAAATCTGGAAAAAAAAAACAGTTCATAACATCACAAAATCTGGAAAATAAAACAGTTCATAACATCACAAAATATGAAAAATAAAACAGTTCACAAATTTTCAAAACAATCCACAACAAAATAATTTACAAACAATCTAAAAATCAATAATGATACGGCATCATCTTTAGTCTTTAACTTCTACCATTTGCATCTCCTTAACTTCTACCTTTTGCCGGTAACATGACATTCTTTGACATTTCTACATTAAAAAAAGTATATAATAATTAGTGAATTATAATTTCGGATTATAACGGATCGGATCGGATCGGTTCGTTCGTTCGTTCGGTTTTTTAATCTTATAATTCACTAATTATTATATACTTTTTTTAATGTAGAAATGTCAAAGAATGTCATGTTACCGGCAAAATGTAGAAGTTAAGGAGATGCAAATGGTAGAAGTTAAACACTAAAGATGATGCCATATCATTATTGATTTTTAGATTGTTTGTAAATTATTTTGTTGTGGATTGTTTTGAAAATTTGTGAACTGTTTTATTTTTCATATTTTGTGATGTTATGAACTGTTTTATTTTCCAGATTTTGTGATGTTATGAACTGGTTTTTTTTTCCAGATTTTGAGTTGTTTTGTTTGCTGTTTTTCAACAGTTTTAAAGTTAATTAGTGCTTTTTTTTTTGTGTAGTTTTTAACAAAAGTTTTAGTAATGTAAAAAACAAACCGAATGAGACCGAATCGGACCGAAACCGAATAATTTGGGGAGGGTTTGGGTTCCATACTTTTGAAAACCGAAACCGAACCGAAATCGAACTATAAAATTTGGGGAGGGTTTGGGTAGTCCAATTTCTACCCCGACCGAAACCGAAAACACCCCTATTATATAGCATATCATAGGCAGGGTGGGATGGGTTTGCGCTAATGCATATAATAAACATGACGGATTCGAATTTCCCCAAATTATCACTCTAAGCTGCGTTTGCGCCTACACGGAACCAAAAACTTAGTTTCCCCAATAACATAAAAGGTAAAAACAAGAAACTTAGGTCAGTTCTTACCCAAAAAAACTGACTCCAGCAAAAATTTACGCAGCTAAGCACCTACTAATGACGAACAAATGCAAGATTCGGACAATTTTCGATGGCAAATAAGTGCAATCAACCACCCCTCAACCATCATAGCAAAATCATTAGGCATTCGTTTATTACTTGACGTAATCTAACTGTATATATCCACGTCTGAAATGTAAATATAACCCAATTATTGAAACAAAGACGCTATCAAAAATATTAAATATGTAAAATAAAAAGTAAACAAAAGCTAAAAACTGAAAACTACACAGCATAAAAACTGAAAACTACACAGCACGTCTCTCCATGTTGGAGGTCTTACTGAATCTGTAAAAACTGCGCGCATTCCTCAACATTTCACCTCCTTAAGTCCATAGGCAAAGTATAAAAAGGTTGGATCAGTTGCGCCTTCCTTGTAATATGCAAATACCATAGTGCTATCATCATGCATGCCCTCGCCAACAAAACTGCAAAATTAGCCCCAAAAGAAAACATAAATTTATGGAACCTAGCATCAAGATCCTTATAATTATCCCTCCGTCTCAAATTAAGAATCCTGCTTACTACTGTACCAATTACGATAAACAATGCTTTCAAGTTGATCAACGGTTGAGAATAAAACTTATTTACTATGGTGATATATGAAGCATTGATTATGTCTGGAAATGGTGATGAGAGTCCTATTTTGAGACGTCCCCGAAATGAAAGTGAGACTCTTAATTTGAGACAAATGGAGTACTAATTTTTTGAGAAAACGTATGCACATACAATTGAAGGTCCTTAAGCTTCGAAAGGAGAAATTTTGTTGCTCCTTCAATGTGCTTCTTGAAGAGTTCTTGCTTCTCCGGTTCCAACTTAGCCGAAAGCAACTTGATGTACTTCTTCATAAACGCAACAAATTGCTTCTTGTCAAATGGAGGTTGCTCCTGCAAATACACACAGAATACCTCGTTTTAAGCCCCGCCCAGATAGAAGAGAAGTTGTGATTCAAAGTCAAATGCTAAAAATGATCCAAAATGGCAAAGTGTTGACTTGATTTTGTTACAATGCATTCAAAATGGTTACCAAATAACAAATTTTTTTTGGGGGGGAGGCATAGCTGATTAACTGTAATTTTGGCCAAAGACCTCGGCAATTTGCCGTGCCTATCAGCTAAACCCCCTTATTGATCAAGTTCATCTAGTCCGGTTTGTTGGAAATTTTGATGTTTATTTTTAAACATTTTAATGTTATCAGGTGTTAAATCGAATTAGTTATGGGATTTAAGTTCTCGTTCTGCATAGGGAATTTCATCGTTATGTAGCTCTTATTTTGCATGTATAAAATATAATTATAGACTCTGGCTATCAGTTTGAGTAAGCTAATCCCACTTATGTCAGGCCATTACAAAATTCTTCAATATTAATTTGTCAATTTATTCATTGGCCAAAAAGTGTTTAAGAATTCAACCATCAATAACCGAAGAATATCATTATTATGTAGCTCTTATTTTACAAATATAAAATATAATTACAGACGCTGGCCCTTGGTTTGAGTAAGCCATTATAAAATTCTTTTATAGTAATTTGTCAATTTATTTTATTTTTTGGTTTTTTAAAATGACATATCATTTTCTTTTTCTCTATTGAGTCTTTGGCCAAAACAGCATCAATAACAGAAGATTTTACGCACCTGAAGCCTGAAAGTATCAACAATATCAACAACCTTTACTGCTTGGTCGTCCACACCTTCGTCGTCTTCTCCACCCTCAGCAGAAGGGTTAGCTCCAATATCTACGCTAACGGCCCCTTGAACAACCCACTGTAACATGCCAAAACGTGCTAATTTTGTCTTAGTCTTTTTAAATTTTGAAATATAAGACACTCAAAAGACCAAAATTAAAGATAATAGCAGATAATATTCTAGTGGTACACAGAATCAGGAGTCTTGCCTTCCCTTCAACTTCCCACAGCATTCCATTCTCGATTTCTTTGTAAGGAAATGAATCCGAAAGAAGCTCATCACCTGAATCAATTAACGAGATCAATTTATCAACACAACACCCAATATAGGAGCACAGGTCAGGCAAAAGACATGCACTTATAGAATTTTGCTTGAAATCCAAACCATAAACAACCACAGAGAAAACAATTAGACAACCAGTGTTCTAGAAATTGCTGTTCTAGGGCCTATTAGGCCCCACCTAATCACTATGAGGTGGTGTACCACTTAGCCTAGCTACGCGCCTACCTAGTGTGGCAAGTGAACATTCACCAGGACTAATGGAGCTTTTCACTCTTTCGTTTTAGAAACTATTCTTTTCATGTTTGAATTATGAGCAATATTCATTGAATTCATGCTTTTTTAAGTGAAGTTAGATTTTTGTAATATTATATTTGAAAATGTAAATAAACAAAAAAATCGACAGTCTGACCTAGACGCCCCAGCCTAAGTGATCTAAGTGCTTGGCCCCCTCCTACCGCTAGACTAACACGTAGCTCTTTTTAGAACATTCTAGACAACCGTACAACAATTTTCAAGCAAGGTCTAGCATGCAGCTGATACCGTCCTAGGCTAGAACTCAAATATAGCTGACTCAGACATACCCTACATCTATTTTTGGCTCCTGCAATATATATATACACTGATAAGTTGATAACCCTTATGTAGGCAAGTGGAATATTTCAGAATGGTGGATAAATTTAGTTTTAACTTTTAACTAGTTACTGACGCATATGAGGAGGAGGCTCTATTGCTAGGGCAAACACATAAAACTCTTCATGGTCTGAGTTCTACAGCTCTCTGGTCTATATACATCATCATACACCTATGCGTTTATTAAATGAAAGTAACATCAATTAGTCTAAAATCACTACTACTAAAGAGATGACTAACCCACACATTGGTTACTGGTGCTCATGAAAAAAATTCCAACAAGTAAACAAATAATTAAAAAGCACAGCTTTCGTAAGGGGAGAAAATAAAAGAAAGGGTAATGTCTGTTGTGCAAATTTGATTGGGCTTTAACTTTTGTTCATGATGAAACACCAAGGCATGCGTAATTCTCGAGAGATATAGCGGAAGGCTAATGTTTTCTTTTATGCTATCCTAGATCCAAATAATGCCAAATATGGGACGGGGCAATTATATAGCCTTTGAAGATCTCATAAAACTGGATGGGATGAGGCGATATAGCTGTTGAAAAGCCTGATAAAGAAAAACAGAACTCATCCCTTCTTAAGAAAAAATACGTGTACGTTGGCATGAAGTAAAACTCAAACGAAATCAGTTCCTTTCTCTTCCTTTCCGTATTTTTTAAGGTTGTAATCGAATAGATAAATTATCCAATTGCAGCACATAATCAAAAGCTATATATATTATATAACATGGATATAGCTATTGCCTATTAGCAATCCACTTCAAACTTTTGCATTCCACACATCTGTAATTGTCTCGCAAATGTAGTGAAAACCAAGATGGAGCAAGGTTCTTTCAAGCCCCAGAAATTCAATGCAACTTTTTTGGTATTTGGTATATTATAATATTATATACAGTTTCCAGCCAGGGTGACTCAAACTCAATTATATACAACAAAACCATGTATAACAAACATATATGTAGACATTATTTTACACAATACGCTTGTTTTATAAGCACCTAGAACATAGAATAGCAGGGGCTAGACAAAAATAATTGTTGTACAGACAATAATGCCGGACAGCCTAAGAAAAGAGACAAAATAAAATATGATATAGGAGATGAGACGAGACGAGGGAGTACAGAGAGAACAATAGAGGGAAAAATTACGCAATTGAAGGTGAGTTTAATAAAATTACACAAAAGATTGAATTCTGTGGAGTTATTTATCAAAGAAAATTGCCACGAAAAACAAAAACCCAGGTTGGACATTGTTTTTATCATATGGGAAATGAGTTAGGCAAACTAAACCAATTTTTACAGTGAAAATTAGTTGGTTGGAAAAATTATGCAATCAAATACCGCAAAAGATAAATAGGGGTGAAATTTTGAACATTTTCCATGAAAAAATGGTGTCACCAAACACACCCTCAATATTCAAATTTCATTTTATTTATTTTTTTGACAGAAAATGAAAGATTTTATTAATCAACTGAAAAGAAACAAAAGCAATTACAACGACAAAATAGCTAGAGAGCAGAGGATAAGGCATCCACTGAAAGCCCTAGCATTCTGGAAACGAGCCATAGAAACAAGAACTAGCAATCAGGAATCTAACCACTCAACCCCCTACAACATTGACACAATTCAAACAAAAAACAATCAGAAGCACCAAAAATCCTCAAACCTTTCGCCCAAAGCCCAACCAAAAAACAAGAAAACTCCCAAATATAAATTGGATTGCTGCTTCTATCTTCAAACACCCTCTGGTTACATTCAGACCAAATCAGCCATGCTATTGCCATCATTAAAAAAAAAAAACCCGACATAGCTGCTTGACCTTCTTACTATTTTGCCTGAAGGGCCATTTAATAATCGAAAACTCACTCCATCTCTTAGGAAAGACTCCCGCCAAACCAAACATCTCTAGTGCCTTAGAACACACATCGTTAACAAACTCACAATGAAGAAGAATATGGTAAATATTCTCATTATCCCTCTTACAAAATACACAACCCGATGGAGGTAGAGACATTAAGCCTCCTCATTTGGACCATGTCACACGTGCTCACCTTCCCCAAAGAAGCCAGCCATACAAACACTTTTATTTTGGTAGGGATTGCACCTTTCCAAATAATGCTGAATTGAGGACGAAGGGAACTCAAAGATGGGCATGTGAGGATTTCAAAGAAATATTTACAGGAAAATTCACCCGAAGAATGCCCCACCCAAACTCTTTTATCCGAGGATTCATGACTATGGTGGACACTATCAATAATGTTTAATAGAGAAATGAAATCTCTACACTCCTAGAAAAATTCAACCCCCACAAATAATTGGAATGAGTTTGAAGGTTGATAAAGTCATTGGATAACAAGCCTTTAAATACGCAAGTTAAAACTAAAATAGGAATCGAAGCCCTCTATTCCATGGGGTAACCCGAGTCATAATCTAGACAACCTAACTTATGAATATCTGTGGGTAGCCTAACCTGTCTCAAAGGCACTGTATGTGCAATTTACTTGTTATCAGGGCGAGCAAGGCGGCTCTCTGGACAATTTTTAAAAGCCCCAAATCTGTATGTGTATATAGTGTACTTGGTCTAAAAGGCCACGTTTTACAAATTTCCCTTAGGCCCCTAAATTTTTGGGGACTTTCCGGCTGCCAATGCTCGTTATAGGTCTTTCAATTGAAAAATGCATTTTTCATCTCATTCACAACCCTCCCATATTTATCCAGTTACATTTTTAGGATTCAAAATAAATGATGTTTCCATACATATTAGAGTATTTGAGTATATAATTTCATAAAGTATATACATGTATAATTGTTTTATGTAGCGATAAACAAACAGGGGTATCAATCTAGTGTATTTAGATGGGTTATGTAACCTCGCTATATTCTTAAAAAATCTGGACTCTGTTCCTAAATATCTGAAACCTATTCTCTTCTTAACTTCCAATACGTCACAGAATTCACGAATTATTTAATTTTAGTGTTTGGTTGCAAAAATGAACTATCATATAAAGTCAAAAACTTAAGTTAATTCCTAAGACATTAAATAAGGAAACATAAAAACATATTGAAATTACATAACTTATAACTATACGCAAATTCAGGTGGAAAAATCACATCACAATTTTTTTTTGTTAAAATTAAAAAATTTACAATTTATCAATTTACAACAAAATAACTATAAATTAGACAATTTATACAACCAAAAAATCCCTAACTAAATAAATAAAAATCACACAATAAACATGTAATGAACCCTCCCTCTCTTCCTAAAAATCCTATTAAATCCAACCGCAGACACAAAATTAAAAGCATGATCAGACGTCGAATCACAGAAACACGTATAATTTTAAAAAATAAATAACCCTAGATTTATTCGAAATTTCGTGCCACGATATATAATTGAGAAAACCAAATAAAAAATCCTAAAATTCATACAAATACATCATATAATCAAAGAAAAAATAGGATTTTTTTTTATTACCAGTGAGGAGATCCTGGTAAACCAACATGATTGCGATTAAAGAATTTTCTCTCTTTCTCTCTCTAAAATTTGGGAGTTGAAGAGTGAGAAAAGACAGCACCAGAGAGAAACTACAGGAGAAAGAGAGAAGCTTTTGGAAAAACATGCAGCAGTGAGTATTTATAGAGATGCGGTTGGCAAGAATTAAGACCCACCTGGTTGGTTCAATTTACAAAATTACCCCTGTCCTCTTTGTACACGACGCACTTGATTTTGTTTGGTTCGAGTTTTTACTTGATTTTTGAAATTAAAATGCTAAATTTAAATGAAAAGTTCTAACTTTTCTACATGAATTATAAAAAATTTAAATGTAAATTAATTTAAGTTTTTAAGAACAAACTAAATAAATGCGTATACGGTTTTCTTTTCCTTTTTCAGATTGGACTTGGTGAACTAACCCAAATGGGGAAAGAAGTAAATGCTCGAGTTCATGTGGGATTATACTTAACAATGGGTATTGTTGGATTTTATAGGGTTCGGGTGAGAAATTACTCAACACATACATGATTTGTCAATAAAAGAAAAATCATACACAAATACGACTTTTTTACTTTATCAAGTAACACTACTCGACATGATTAAATAGACATGTCAATGGGTCGATTCCAGTAAACTTTTATCATTGTTTTGGGTGATATTGGTTCGGGTTTAAATGAGTAGCTTTTTTATTGAGTGAAAAAATCATATTCAAACTTGATTTGTTATTCTAACGAAGTACTCGACATAACCTATTATTTAAAAATTAACCTAGTAATGGGTCCATTTAAGTTGTGTTCGTGTTGGTTTTTACCGTATTTCATGTATTATCATTTTAGATCTAAATGATTGGCATTTTTATCGGGTGTTATCGTGTTTTTGAAATATAGTTTCAAGTCTTAACAAATTATCCGATATGATCTGTTATTACTCGTTAAGTACATATATAATAAAAAATATGTTTGTATGTATACTATTATATATATATATATATATTGTAAGCTTACCTTGAATTAACAAATACATGTGTAATACTTATATATGCAAATTATATCTATTTATACTAAAAATTTACATATATACATGTTCATATATATATATATAAGATTTTACAACTGTGTATATAATTAACAGGTTCTAACGGTTATTATCGTGTTTAACAAATATTAACTAACCCGACCTGTTAACTTATCGTGTTTTATCGGGTCAGCACCAGTAGGACTCAAAATTGTTAAGATTTCACCTATTAACTTATAATTTCACGTCAATTCGTATTGTGCTATCAAGTCTGGTGTTGTTTTACCAAGTCTACTTAAAAATATAATAAATATATCTTTATATATTATATTATATTATATATGTATATCTTTTAAGCTCACCCTAAGTTAACAAATACATATGTGCAATACTATACAAATTATATTCAGTAGACTCTGGAGCACACCCTAAGTGTGTGAAATAGGTTGAATAAAACATATGAATAAATAATTCTTATGCAATACTTGTATTTTTATTGAAACACAAATTTAATTTGAACCCATTTTTAGTTATTAGCAGATATGGCAATAGGTAAGGTTGCAAGCATGTTGGGAAGATCTGAACCCGACCCTCCTAAAAGCATGTCAAACCTAAACCCTTCCTCTTCCTGGCCCAACCCAAGGCGAGTGTTATGTCTGAAAGTTTGAACCCTCCCCATTAAGTATGCTTGGACTTAGAGGTGGCAATTTTAGAAATGACATGAAACGATATAAAATTGATTTAATATTCCATGGTTGTGTATGGAATTTTCAACGCGGCGTGTTGTGTCGTATTTATGTCCAAATTTTGAAATAAAATTGATACAAAATTTGAGATATGTTGTGTTAATCGTGTCTTGTCATATTAATTGGGTCTTGTCTTGTATAAATTAGAGAAAATCCTAGTTTTTACTCTTATTATAACGTTGTTATAACGTATTTATTAAGACCCACAAACTGCAATCATATTTGCGTCTCGTGCATGTTTGAGCACTATGATTTCAAATCCGAGCATTATCATTTTTCTTGCTTTTATCTTGTAGTACTTGATCACATAAGTTCAAATCTTAGCATTAGCATGTTTCTAAAAATAATTGTTACAAAATAACCCTCACGAACAAAGAGAAAGAGTTTTGCGTGAAAGGTATTTATGTAATTAAATTGAGACATCAAAAAGAATAGGACACATTTAATTAATAGTATAGATGATTCAAAACATGTTATAACCATAGGTTTAGTGGTATAACACTTATTTATTCCTGAGTGTAACACCCCGTTGCTCCATTTCTTGTTAAGTAATACTCCTTGTCGCTAACAAAGTAGAATAAAAACCTCGATAACAAAAATTTTGTAAATTTAGCGAGCCAGAGCAGTTTTAACACTTCCTATATCAGATAATATTGCTATATGACTCCTTAATGTGACCATAAAGTGGTTCAGGCAATCCTAGCAAAAATCAAACCTTAAATCATTAGTTTTCGAATTACGCGATTTCATAATTTTGGCCAACTTTGAGGAAGCGTAACATCTTCGTTCCGCACTTGATTGAGTTTCCGTGTGTGATGGTGTCTAGATTTTCATGAAATCTACAACTTTTGTGTTTCGGTCAAAGGCAAATTCAGACTACTACTAGGTCGAAATTGAGCGCGAAGTAGACCAATCGCTAACAGTTGTTCATTTTGTAACTTTGTGCGTAGTGCTGACTTTGACGCGTTACTGCGGTTAATCCGTCGAGAATTTGGAAAAACATTCTCTTAGGAACTCGTAGAGCTTTGAATAAGCTTTCTGTGGACATAAAGATCAACTTGATTTGAGTCCCGAGCGAAAAGTTATAACTGTTCGAAGTTCCGCGCTGCAGGTCCCAAAATGCTAAGCGCGAACAGTGAACAGTACCCGCGTGAGGAGAACATGGTTTATTTATACACTTTTAGTTTCTTTTCTACTCATTCACACACAAAACCTCTGATAGTTAGAGAGAGAGTGACCTAAGAGATGAATTAGGGGGAGGCTTCATGAGTTATACAAAACCACACTTCAAGCTCCATTTATACACAAATCCATACCTACTATTCATCTCCACCTTCATCTCTCACTCCTCCATTGATAGAGCTTGAAGCACGGGATTGGAGATTTTTGTGATTCAGCTCCGTTCGGCTAAATTGTTGCTTTTAACTCAGAAATATCGATCAAATAAGGTGGGAATCTACAACTTAAACCTCTTGTATTACTTATTAATTCTCCTATGATGATTTTGCTTAAAAGTGTATAAAACCTAACTTTCTCTTTTATACGTGAGTTTTGGGATTTTGAGTAAGGTGAATTTTATGATGAAATTAATGATTTCTATTGATTAAATTACACTATAAAAATACATGTGGAACAAATATGACTATTGTTAAGCGGGTTTACAACGAAACTCACTCGGTCCTATTTTATACTCATGCCGTGTGATGTTAAGAGTGTTGAACCATTAACAGGAGACTAAGTAGTAGATTTGTAAATTGAAATGCAAGTTGAGTAACTAACTATCTATTTCGAACTACCTATATAAGGCTTGCCCTTTTACGCGTTATTTAATGGCGACCTATACATATATATATATATATATATATTATTTATATATAGAGTCCCTATCCTATACGGATTACTATTCACAGACCATCCGTACGGATTGGTCCGTTTGGCAAGCTTCCCGATGGAATTTTTTGATGAAATTTTTTGGGGATGTTCTTCATCGTGTGTAGAACATCTCCACCAAATTTCATCAAAAAATTCAATTGGGAAGTAGGTTAACTACATGATTGAAAAAAACTGGTCCAGAAATAGATATATAAAATCCAATATTTTTCAATCATGTAGTTAACCTACTTTCCGGTTGAATTTTTTGATGAAATTTGGTGGAGATGTTCTACACACGATGAAGAACATCCCCACAAAATTTCATCAAAAAATTCCATCGAAAAGCGTGCCAAACGGACCAATCCGTACGGATGGTCCGTGAACAGTAATCCGCACCTGAAAATTCCCCTTTATATATATATGTGGGTATGTTTATATAAGAAAGATTATTAAATTAAGATCTTGATATGTGCCTTCACCATATGAGCCAATTGAGATACATTCATGAGAACACGTATGCGCTAGACCATGGAAGGTTCCATGTGGGTCTCATAGACGGGGCCGGAAGCTGGGATAATGTCTCCTGGGTGCAAGATCCGAAACCGTGCATGGGAACGATTGGGAGGCCCTGCTGCTGCATGGGTGAAAGGCCAAGAAATGTAGACCAGGTAGAGCGCTTGGCTAGACGCGAAGAGCTTGGAAGGGATGACTCGAGGATGATGAGTAGGATAATACGATACCAAATTGTTTTATATAAATAAAAGGGTTTACTTTACGTATTCGTTATTGTATAATAAATACTGATGTAGACACCCCGATTCGCGACCCCCGCAAGAACCCTAACGACCTTCGAGAACTACTATTTTTTGGTCCGGGACCCACCCGAGTACCCGAAACTACCCCGAAAGGGTTTGTTGGCCAACAAACCTATTTTTAAGAGAGATTATTGCACGACATATCACATTGTCGCGAGACAATCCCTCTATGTTGCGCGACAATCCCTCCTGACACTAGACCATCCACTCTCTGACACATCAGTCTGTCAGAAACATAACTTCAGCCGTTTGTCGCGCGACATTGGACACATTGTTGCACGACATATACCCCATTTGGAGAAGTGTCGGGCGACAATCTTCCCCGAGCAGTATAAATAGGCCAACACCCCCAAGGGTTCAAGGACAGCAAGTTGGGATTGAAGGATTCTAAGCTTTAAATCTGATTTTCTAGTCTTTTATCAAGCATTCTCTATTATAGTCTTATTTCCGAAGAATTATCGAATCTATTCTCGACACTCGACGTGTCCTGTCTCTGGAATCAAATTCCCGAAAATATCTAAAGAAGGAAAATATCATTATCGCCGGAGATCTCTCTACCGTATTATATTTTTTTTCTTATTATTATTCTCGTCGGGGAGGTAAAGAAAGTCTCTTCTAGTATTTAACATTAGATATCTGTGTACTCGTTTTATTTCTGTTATTTTGTCCACGTTTTATTTGAATAAACTTATTGCCAAGTTACAAATAGTCTACCGTTTTCAAAACAAAAGACCCTGATAAAACTATTTACAAAACCAGAAGAGTAAGTATATTACCATCCGGATAAAATCCTATTTTCAAAACCCGGACCGGTAAAACTTACTTAGGAATAAAAAACCCGGTGTATCCTACTTGTTTCATAGATTGTGATACATCTGGTAGAACTCCCCCCAAGAGTTCTAATTCCATATTGAATTAGTTCCGATACAAGATCCAACACTTTTTCCCAAATGAATTCAAAATCGAGAAAAATCGTCATTATATGAGAAATAACACGATAAAACTCCCTCTAAAGTAAGAACATCTCTTGACACTTGTATTTGCATTTCTCAAAACTAAACATTGGATCCCGAAAAACAAAGGTTTTCATCCCCTTTTCCCGTTTTTCCCAGAAATTAGGGTTTTCACTTAGAAAGTAGTAGATTGCCAGTAAAAGCATCTAAGTTTTTCAACATAGAACAAACATATAAAAGACCACTAGAGACCGAAAGGGCGGAATGGGTGCTTAACACCTTCCCAAATCGTACTATAGTTTCCGAACCCTATAGAATCCTGGTTTCGTAGACAAACGTGTAAAGAAAGGCTTATCTATAGTCTTTCATCTTACACGACCCTTTTTGTCCGTTTTCTAGTAAAACGTACTGGCGACTCTGAAAGAACCCCTTTGCATCTAGAAATAGAACATAGGGACATGTGATATGAATTACCAAAAATACTCTAGCAAATAGGAATGACGAAATCCGTTCCGACGTTTCAGACGCCCAAACAAACGGGGACGAGACCCGGGGGTCACATTTGCGGATTCTCACAACTGACTTCTTATGTATATATATATATATTTAATTCCCACTAGGTCCTTTTGACTCATCCCATTATTTTTCCTACACAGGTACTTTAGCTGGGTCATCGGAAAAAAGGAAAGGAAAAGAAGCGTCTTCTTAGGTTGCTTCTGTACCTAAATGTTGTCAGGGGTTCCTCATGGCTGAAGAACCATAGTCCATCAAGTTTTGCTCTTGTGATATATACTTATACACTCCACGAATATTATAATATGTTTGTTGTTTTCGTGTTGTTAGCTTATCATGTTGGGACCTCGTTGGAGGCTTGTTGTTGTACTTTAGTTTGGTTGTTAAGGACTAGGTTTGTATGATAACCATGCTTGGTGTAGCTTTTAATATTTAGATTTGAGTATTTTATTCTCGCATACATGTCCAGGTTTTGGTTTTGCTTTATAAACAAACTCCACATGCCGAAATTTTCTAAAAATGTGGTCTTACATGAAATTTTCTATCGCAACAATTTTACGTTTTGCATTTCAAACCCGCCGTCGCGTACGGCACCGTGTTTAACTGGGTCCCAGGGGATATTTCCTCTAAACGGGATTCGAAACGTCACACTGAGCACATAAGTTCAAATCCTAGTACTAAAAATTTTCTTTTGAAAACAATTATTAATTTACAAGATAAAATAACATTTAGAAACAAAGTGATTTTTTTCTATGAAGGTTATTTATTATGTAATTGAATTGAGACACTAAAAGAACGGGGTGTGTTTAATCTCCTTATAACCCATCAGTTCTTAATGTTATGTTCATTTTAGCCCTAAGCAACTCATGGTTTGTGCTTTAGAGAATATAGGCTCTTTGTTGATTCTCATAGAAACGACCCCTCTTCACACTCACATATGTGGCTTATATTAAGAGTCTTGTTATAGAAGTCATTAAAAGCACAACTTATTCTAAGAGATTGCAAGTAGTACTGAATCACCATAAGAATGGGTGGATATGTTATCCTCTTATGCTACCGACAAAAAACACACGAGATTTGTTTTTCCATTTGAAGCTAGATTTTGGGATTTCTAGTCACTAAGTAAGGTTGACATTAATGTAATCTTTCTTTGATAGACTTATTATCACAGTCCCATCGATGAATGCTTTGCTCTTTAATCGGCGGATCAATTTTTTTTGGCAGGCCTGACGTTATCAACATAAAAGAGAAAAATTATCTATAGTATTATGTCTACAATGTATATGTTGTGACTTACTATTTAATTTTGGAATCTTCTTGCTTCTACTTTAATGACATTATTTAATTAATTTCCCCCCATTACTTTACTCAAAGCAATCATTTTAGATTTCACAAATGATCTAATAATCAATTATTGTTTTGAGGAATTGAATATCTTGTCTCCCATGATATCTTTTACCATTTTCTTTAATAAGATATCACAACGACATAATTATATATTCTTTTGATCCTTAAACATTTTGATCTTCCTCTTCGAAGATTCAATACTTAATTTCCAATTGCTTATGCCATAAGCTAGGATAAAATGATCATTATCAGCTTTCTTCGTACATACATTTAGAACTTGTGTGATATTACATTTTAAAGTAAAATATTTTCATACTTATATAATTAATGATACTATAAACAACAGTTTGATTATAATTAAGAAAATGAATCGCCTACTTAGCTATTCATCCACATTTCAAATAACTTAAATCAAGTTTGAAATTGCTCGAGCGTAGCGTTCTATGTAGCCACATTTAAAAGAATTTAAATCAATTTTTCAAATTAATTGGAGGTAACGTGTTAAGAATAAAAAGCAATGCTTCCCCTACAAGTTCTAGGGTAATGATGAATTTATAACTTACCATATTTGTATCAAGGCAAACGTCAGTTAATGAAACCGATTTAGTAAAATTGAAATGAATGTCAATTCAATTTTGAGATTAAAGAAAACCATAATTACTCAATTAATTTTCGATATACATGCAATACTTTATCGAAAATGAAAGGTATAAACTGTTTTAAGATTGTTGGAAAATATGTGGAAATTGATTTTGATGAAAATAAATGATTAAAATTGAAAAATAAGTATGATACAAGATGAAAGAGATAGGAAAACTTATTGGGTTTTGCAATCGGTGTTAGACACTATATTCTTTAAGATAATTTTGCTCCCATTACGGTACTCACAGATTCATGGTCGTTGTCTCTCAGGATACTTAATTAAGTAGCACTCAATCTAGTAAGTACAAAATAACAAATTGATAATTATTACACTATTATACTGAACTAGAAGAAAAAAGTCGAATGGACTTAGGAAAATGGTAAGAAAATGGGATAAGAAACTTTGGTGCCAATCAAATAGGAAAGAGGGGTTTATGGCAACCCTAAACTACTCAAGTTCCTAGGCGAGATTTATGAAGTGGACTTTTCCTACTTTTCCTAAATGTGAAAACGCAGCGGTGTATAATTAAATGTGTCGTGCCAATTTAATTTGTGTATAGAGAGAGAGTATAAACATGTGAAAGAAACAGAAGAAAAACTATAATTCTATTTAATAAACAAGTGGGTTCAAGTGAGAGAGTAGAGAGAGTATTGAAGAATCTTGCTTTTCTTTTATTTCTGCTTGAGAGTGTTTTTAAGTTATTCTAATCTTAAATCAAATTTTCTAGTAGGCATGATATTAAGTTCCAAAAGAATCTTAACAAGTCACATTTTAAAAAAATACTTTTTTTAAGTTATTCTAATCTTAAATCAAATTTTCTTGAAAGTTCCAAAAGTAGATAATAGTGTAGATAATAGTGCACACTGAAAGAAAACTTTACATATTTTCAAGGAAAAAAAAAGAATTTTAATAAATTGTGGGCCAAAATCTTAGGCTATTTTATTAATTGCTTGCTTACCAAAAGCGTTTAAACCAACAAGTGATTCCATGAATACACAATGCATAAAAGTCAAAAAGTGAGGTTCAAGGCAACAATATAGTTTGTCTTCATTGTTGGGCCAACTTTGGTTATATGTGTCTTTCAGAAAGTGGGGTGTTTCTTCCTAATATATATATATATATATATAAAGTCATACCGTCACTTAATAAATATAAACATACAGACATGTTAATTTCCAAAGGATGTGTCAATTCATGGCAAGTATCTGTTAAAACAAAATTATTTTTCATTCATAAACTTAAATTATTAATATTGATTAATAATTACAACAAAAAATTACGAGAAACTTGTGCAGCTTTACATATGAACTAGTTTAATACCCACACGATGTGTGGGCATTTTAACATAAAATTTCTTATATAATTTTGTTTTACAAATTTTTTACTAACATATTACTTTGCACATCAACTATTTTATATAATGCCTACTAAATTTGATAAATCATATGCATTTCAGTCAACTAATATTTAGTTAGTAATTAATATATAAATTATAAGAAAAATCTTTTTTGAATCTTGAAATTGGAATGAAGCAACAAATTTTTCTGCCGCATGCTCGCGGATTTATAGGTGTATGAATGAATTATTGTACCAAATTAATCAAGTGATATGAAGGGTTATACAAAGGTGCATAAATGGATGAATGTATATACATATTATGATAATGAAGAGAGGAAAAGATGAGATAAAGAAGTAGAAAGAGGAATGCATAATTAATTGGATAACATTAATTAAGAAAGAGAGAAGACTTACTCCATAATACTATTATAGTATATGATATAATTAAATTATGGGTCTTTTTGAATTACCCCCAGGATAATGGCCATAAATAGAGTTACTCCCAATTTGATAATCCTTTGAGTTACATTGTGTTGTTTAATGGGGTTAGCATTCCGTTAAATTTTTGGGACAAAATGACCGATTTGCCCTTGGGAATACCTCAAATTATGCCTATTATCCGAGGGATAACTCAAATTATAATCTTAACCTCAACGAAAAAATTTCTCATATTTTTTATTGTAGCTGTGACTCTAACCCTAATTTTATTTATTTTCTTTAAATACAAAATTTAACAATTTTCTCTCTCTAAACACAAAATATGCAATTGATACCCAAATTTTATTTTTCTCTCTATCTCCCTATCTCTCTCTCTCTCTATATATATATAGGTATGCATATATACATGTATGTAATTATGTGTATACACACACGTAATTTTCGTTTGCATATTCCTAGATTTAATTTTTCTCTCTCTATATACGCATACCCAAATTTTAATTGAATAATATAATACACTAAAAAATTAAGAGATCTCGATTTATATATATATGTATGCAAACACATACTTCAAGGATAATTCACTGAAGTTTACATGGCTAGTGAGGACATCGGCGGCTCTCGGATTTGGGTAAAAAAATGTCCAACAAGAAAGAGAAATAAAATTACGGTTCGGGTTAGGGTTCTTGAAAATGAAAATGAAAGTTGAAGATAAGGGCAAAAGTGTTTGATTAAATAAAATTTTGGACGGGTATATGTAGAGAGAGAGAGAGAGAGAAAATGAAGTTTGTATATGTGTGTGTATATATAATCTAGGTATATGGATATATAAATGTAGGTATGTGTATATATAGAGAGAAAACAATAGAAAAATGATTGTGTATATCTATAAATCTTTAAATCTTGGATGTTTATGTATAAAGAGATAAAATAAAAACATTGTTGACATTATACACCATTGCCTAATAGTTTGAACTATCTATACAATATATTAAATACATGAATGAGTATATTTTGTGTTTTGTGTTTGGTATTTTATCCCACATTATTTTGTATTTGATTTGTGAGTTATTTTATTTTATTTTTTTGATTTGAGAGTGGAGATGAAACAATTGAATATTTTGTATTTAAAAAGAGAAAATTGTTGAATTTCGTGTTTAAAGAGAATAAATGAAATTAGGGTTAGGGTTATTTTTATAATAAAAAAGTAAAAAAAAAAAAAACTTTTCTTTTGAGATTAGCTTTATAATTTGAGTTAACCCCTTGAATAATTGGCATAATTTGAATTACCCCCAAGTGTAAATTGATCATTTTGAACCAAAAACTTAATGGAAGGCTAACCTTGTTAAACGATAGAAGGTAACTCAAAAGATTATCAAACTGGATGGTAATCCTAATTATGGGTCATTATCCAGGTGGTAACTAAAAAAAACCCTTAAATTAATTCTAAGAGAACAAAATGATTTAATATTAAATTAAAATAAATGTTCTTTTTCAAAATTATCTATTACTAAAACATATTCAAACATTAGTTGAAGGATTTAAACATCATTTGGTTGTCTTCAAATTGTGTTTGGGTTGTGAAAATTGAACGATGGTAAATAATTAAATATGATAATTTTAGTTAATTCATTGGAACCCCAATTAAGTTATTTTAAATAAAACTTGAAATTGCCCAATTCGAACTAATGACTTCACTCCAACTCTATAAACATAATTTTATTGTAACATTCTAAATTTTTAATTTAAATCTTTCAAACACTTTATAAATTAGAATTGATTTATTATTTATAAAGGCTCATGTTTACGATCCATTGATTGAAAGTGAAGTAATTTTAGAATTAAGTAGTTTAAACAATTAAATGAGCCCTTAAAGAATTCAAAAGAATAGTTAAAAATAATGATTAATAATCACATGCATCACACATGCTTCAAGTTAATATTATATTTGTAATAATTTATTTATATATTTTATCTTGTTAGAAATTAGTTATAGTAAATGCATTAGTCATTTATAATTCTTATTAGAACATACGCATATAAAAAAACAAAATTTTCTTGTTTTACTTTAGTTCACTTTATTTTTATTGAAAATTACTTTCTCACATAACCTCACAACTAAATAGAGCTAGTGCAGACTCTCCATTATAGCTATTATTAATTTTTAATCACGAAACTCCCCCTCCACGGTGTATCATGTATAAAATTAGTTAGGCAGCCTTTTAAATTGTTGATTAAATCATAGCAAAGATAATCACCTAAGTATTGTTAAAAAATTGTGTTTTTTAACAATTTTATATTATGGAAAGTTAACCAAAACCGTAATGAACCGGAGCCGAGTTTTATGTATCACACAATCTCCTTAAAATAATTATGCCGCCTCGCTGGAATGCGTGGAGGTTGGTTAGGGCGTTTGTTTCCCAGGATAAATCGACTTTGGAGTGTCTACCTTAAGCACAAATGTGTCATTGTCAACGAATTGAAAATTGTGTCTGAGCAATATCACCGGAATTAACAAAATGAAGACGAAGTGTATGGGAGAAAAGAGTGTGATTTCGTATGTATGATGTGTGGAATTAAGAACCAATTTTATAATGTGGAGAGAAATGAAGAACATTAATCTTGAATTAAACCAAAACGTTTTCTTGGTTTAATATCAGTTAAATTGCCAATTTAATTAAGACATTTCTAAATTAATTGGACAGGACAGTTTCATGTGTTCAAAATTTTGAATTTAAAATGGAGGAAAAGGAAATTTTTTAAATTCAAGTTCAAAACTAGGTTCCGCATGAGTGGCCTATTTTGATTCGACATTCGTGTCCGCAAGATTCAGTATTATCTTTTGACTTTACAAAGTCAAGTGAAATAATCCCAGTTGAGAGTAGTTTTCTAATGGTATTATGTCTTCGATAAATATGTCTAGACTTACTATTATACATAAAGTAGTATATAATTACGAGTAAACCATAAGTACTTTAGTACTCTAACTATCGCTCGCCAATGCTGGACTCCAAGAGTTACTCGTATATCTACTCAGTTTCTTAACTGCATAGGTTATGTTCGGTCTTGTACAACTCATTAAATACATTAGACTGCCTATCACTCTCGAGTATTCTACTTGAAAAACACTCTCTCCTTTATTCTTGAATAAAAGTAAAGTTAAGTTTATGGGTGTTCTCGTCACTAAAGAATTATCTTTATTAGATTTTTCAAGAATATTGTCTACATAATGAGGCTGACTCAATATAAGCTCTTCTGAGGTTATTGTGATTTTGATTTCCAAGATAACATCTGATGAATCCAACTAATTAGGGGGATCGTATTGCCTATGTTGATTTTAAGGGTTTTTATCAAAAATAATTGAATTAAAACCCTAGGTCTAATCAATTTTACTGTTAAAACCTGTGTTGTTTTGTCTAGCAAATAAATCAATCAAGTAATCACAAAATCAATCACACAACACCAGAAATTTACGAGGTATCCCTACTTGCGTAGGACTAATCATCGGGACTAACCGACAGTACTTCATTATGATCA
Organism: Lonicera japonica; assembly: GCA_021464415.1. Taxonomy (NCBI): domain Eukaryota; kingdom Viridiplantae; phylum Streptophyta; class Magnoliopsida; order Dipsacales; family Caprifoliaceae; genus Lonicera; species Lonicera japonica. Next base: position 26,901,363 of record CM038471.1, read on the forward strand.
AAACGGAATTACAGACTCAATGACTTACAAAAATTTCTTCCCTATAATTTACGCAACAGTCCCGTCAATCCCTTGAGTATAGAATCCAACCGTAGCTGGCTTGACGTAGCGCTTCCCGCTTTTTCGGCTTACCCATCGCCTCCTTCCACGCACTTGATCACAATCCTTCACCATCGTCTGCGATCTCCCTTATCGCGTTAGCCACTTCGCTCAACCCGTCTTCAATCGCAACCAAAGACACTCCCGCAAGACTCGTGAACGTTTGGAATCCTAGTTCTTAAAATTGAAGAACAATAGGATCTTTTATGGCATGTAAACAAAACTTAGATGGTGTTTCAAAACCCTCAAAAATTGATTCTAGCATTTGGATATTTTCTCTCTCAAAAAACTCTCAAGAATCGTGTTTTTTTGACCCAAACCAATGGTTATATTTATAAGAAAAGTATAAAGTCAAAATCTTTTTTAAAATAAGTTAAAAATATTAAAAAAATTGCGATAAAAATCGTGATCCAAAAATTATAGTCGAACCAATACACATTAGAAAAGTTGGACCGGTACACAATCTTGGAAATCAATTCCTTGGCTCATTTACCACCGGACCGGTACACATTAGCAATAGGTGTACGGTGTACCGGTCCACCCACAAATCTGCTGCCTTCATTTATTTAAAGAACACACGTGGCTTGCTTTGAATGGAGGACAAAAAGCAAGGCCAATTACAATAAACACTGAGATTACTATGGAAGAAAATGATCATTTAATATGAAGCAACAAGAAAGTAAAAAGCTATCACGATAAGAATGGTGAGCTGCATGAAACGATAATGCTGATGGATGAGGGGGAGAACGGAGTATCAACCGGTACACACTCCTTTCCATCGGAATTGAATGCCGAGAAGGAAAATCAAATCAATGAAGCAGAGATACACTGCAGTAACGCCACCGATGAAGAAATAGGAAATACCAAGGGTAATGAGAATACCACGATGTCTTACAAAGATGCTGTAGCTAACTCCACACCTAAAGAAATTTTCTTTAGTGAGGATGCTGCGGTATGGGATAGAGGAGTAGATATCTCGATGGCTGATAGCCAAAACATCAACCTCAATGCTGAGATGAGAACCCAATGACTTTTCTTTAGTGAGGAAACAGTGGAAAGACTGTTTAATCATCAAACTATTGGGAAAGTCGATCAGCTTTAAAGCACTTGAAACACGGGTGAAAAGGCTATGGGGTCTCCAAGGGGATATAGAGATGGTTGACTTGGATGAGGGTTTCTTCCTCTTCAAGTTCAACATGAAAGATGACTACCGAAAAGTCATGACGGAAGGACCTTGGACCATCCAAAATCACTATCTTACAATTCGTAAATGGGAACCAAATTTTAAGCCCTCGGAAGCTAAGGAGATCACGACCATGGTCTGGCTCTGACTACCAGAGCTTCCTATAGAATACTATGGGGAAAAAGCATTGTTCCAAATTGCTAAGCGACTGGGAAGGCCGATAAAAACTGATTATAATACGGTGACTTCCACTTAGAGGCAAATTCGCGAGGGTATGTGTGGAACTGGATTTAACTAGGCCATTAATTCCGGCATATATACTCGCCGAAAAAAAATACTGGGTGGAGTATGAATATTTACACTACCTATGTTTCTCCTGTGGAAAGGTAGGCCACCGGAGTGAGCTGTGTCGGGAAGTTAAAATTTTCGGTGGAGCTCCGGTGGGAAACCGGCAACCATGAGAGGGAAGGAATATGGCCGTTAACAACGGCTATATCCCTGGAAATGTGGGCCAAGTTGGACCTGGCAGACAAGTGGATGATCCACAATCTAGTGGAGGCAATGGGAAAGAGGGCGATCCTATGACCCAAATTGAGTCAAATATGGGCCAATTTGGGCCTTGGATGCTGGCACAGCGAAGAAAAATGATTTCTTAAAACAAACAACGAGTAACAACAGATTTAATGTTTTGACATCTATTAATAACATTAATGAACTGGAAAAAGGAAAAAGGAAACAAAAGGAAACGGAACTGAATGAAGGAAACGCTAGTTACTCTGTAACTAATAATACTTGTGATGGTTCGAATATGAACATTAGTACAAATCTGACTAACACCATTGCCTTGAAACAGGTTAAAAGCAGGAGTCTTAGGGAAGAGGAGCTGACAGCTTTACAGGCTCAAATAATACCAACTGTGAATACCGAGATACCTACTAAACAGACCATGCTCGGCAGAAGGGCATCAGACCTTGAAAAGAATAATAATAGAACCCAGATAGGTAATCAGTTCACCATCTCAGATAGAGAACCCTTCACCTATCAACCTCGACCACTCTAAATCGATTACCATCACCACACTTACCAACACTAACCCTACACTTACCCCCCACCACCTGAACCCCATCTCCTCACCACGAGTGTTTCCGAAAGCACCGACGAAACCACCAGATCCGAGTAATGGAGGCTGTATTGACACACACATTAGGGAAGAATGCCGTATGGGTCTCACTGGAAGCGGTGGAGGAAGAGAAATAAATCATAGAAATGAGCTGGATGGTAAGCCAAGTCAGACTCAACGTAGAACTAGAACAATTCAAGGGGAAAGGACCAAGGGAACATGCGGTTCAGATGGCGGCGACAACGTCCACATTGGAGACTCAGCAAAGGGTAAAGCTGATTACGGCTTGGCCAAGTAACGAGAAACTTCCCATTCTTCCCAAAGTTTCATCCATGAAAATACTTTTTTGGAATTGCCGCGGAGCCGGCAACGAAAATTTTAGAAACTCGTTAAAAGACATTCATAAGGATCACTGCTTGGATATGGTGGTTCTCATGGAAACGAAGATCAATTTTGCCCAGGTGGAAACATTTTCAGGCAATACGACTTTGCAGATTCCATCACAGTTGACCCCGTGGGGAGGGTTGGGGGTATTTGGGTTGTTTGGAACCCGTCTAACATCACTCTCAAGCCTTACCACACATCGAGTCAGTGTATCCATGCCATGATCACCAAAAATAATTATGAGGAGTGGTTATTATCAGCTGTCTATGCCAGCCCAAACCATTCTTTGAGGGACAAGCTGTGGAGTAATCTAGCTGTTGTGGCAGACTTCTATAACGTCCCGTGGCTTGTAGCGGGAGATTTTAACGATCACGCAGATAATAGTGAAAAAATGAGTTTTGGAGAGACCTCGAACAACAGACGAATGCACAAGTTTGTGACCAACATAAATCGATGCAACTTGATTGATCTTGGGATGCAATGGGCTTAGACTGACCTGGACCAACAACAGGGGAGGTACTGCCAACACTCTTGTTCGCCTGGACAGAGTTCTTAGCTAATGAGGAATGGCGTATCAAATTTCCAGAAGCATCAGTATCCAACCTCCCGCGCACATCATTCCGATCACTGCCCTATGCTTATGAACACAGCATGTATAAATCCTATTCCCACCTCTAGTCGTAATAGACCGTTTAGATATCTTAATAGTTGGTTTGAGCACCCTAATTTCAACTCTGTTATTGAGGGTTGCTGGAATAATCATTTGGATATTCGGTATAATATTGACAAGTATAAGAGATGCGTACTTGATTGGAATAAGAATGTGTTTGGTAATATTTTCCAAAACAAAAAACGTATTAAAGCCAGGCTGTTGGGCATTCAAAAGGCTCAGGAGGTACAATTTTCTCATAATCTTGATAGACTTGAAAGGGACCTCAAACAGGAGCTGCAAAATGTTCTTAAACAGGAGGAACTACTGTGGCACCAAAAATCTAGGGCGAACTGGATCATGCAAGGAGATAAAAATACTAGATATTTTCACCTATCTACTATTATAAGACGCAAAAGAACTCATATTGAAAGATTGCGTGTTGATGGTGATTGGTGCCTCAGTGAGAATCATATAAAAGAGCATGTTCAAAATTATTATAATTCTCTTTTTAATGCAAATTCGATGAATGAGAAACAGAATATCACCTTTCCTCCTTCTCTTATTATTTGTAATAGGGACGGATTACTTATGAATTCCTGTGTGAATGGTTTTGAAGTGAAAAAAGCTGTGTTTGATATGCAACCTTTTAAGGCCCCGGGGCCCGATGGGCTGCAACCAAAATTTTATCAAGTTTACTGGGATAAAATTGGGGAGTCCGTCATATCTTTCGTTAAAATGTGTTTTCAATAACTGGAATTTTCCCAAAGACATCAATAGATGCTTCATCACCCTAATTCCAAAAATTGACAATCCTGAGAGTATCAATCAATTTCGACCCATTACGCTCTGCAATGTGCTTTACAAAATTGTTACTAAAGTTATTGTCAATAGGTTGAGACCCATTTTAAATAAAATAGTGGGCCCAGCTCAAGCTAGTTTTCTTCCTGGTCGTCAAACTACTGACAACATCATTGTAACACAGGAAATTATTCATACTCTCGAAAGGAAAAATAAAAAAAAAGGGTGGGCTTGTGTTCAAAATTGATTTGGAGAAGGCGTATAATAAACTTTCTTGGAATTTTATTGCCGAAGGTGTTAAAAAATTTCCAATTCAATAATGATTGGATCAATTTGATTATGAGTTGTATCACTGAGGGCAAAACCTCAATTCTTTGGAATGGTGAACCCTTGGAGCCCCTTGATCCTATAAGAGGACTTAGACAAGGAGACCCTATGTCTCCGTACATTTTCGTTCTGTGCTGGAATACCTCTCAAACCTTATTAATAAAGCTGTCGAGGATAAAAAATGGAGAAGAGTGAAGGCCTCGGCTAATGGTCATTGTATTTTTCACCTCTTCTTTGCTGATGACCTTATGCTCTTTTGTGAAGCCAAGGAGAAAAACTGTAAGGTTGTCATAGATACTCTGAATGAGTTCTGTGAGGTTTTGGGGTTAAAAGTAAACTTTAGTAAATCTAAACTTTACGTTTCCCTAGCATATCTGGTTGTGATATTAACAAATTCAAGGCTATATGTGGCATACCTATCAGCAGAGACCTACGCGTGTACCTGGGAGCTCTTATAATTCATGGGAGGGCCAAAAGGAATGATTTTAGATTTGTGGTGGAGAAAGTCCAAAAAAAGTTGGCGGGCTGGAAGTCCAAAGCTCTAACCTTTGCGAGTAGAGCTACTCTTGTTCAAATTGTTAGTGCTACAATTCCTTATTATAACATGACTTCCGTAATATTACCACAAAAAGTGTGTAGTGATATTGATAAACTGAATCGTGATTTCCTGTGGGGAAGCATTGGAAGAAAAAAGAAAAATACATCTTGTTGAATGGGAGAAGGTCTGTAGGCCGAAAAAGTATGGTGGGCTAGGCTTGTGCACGTGCTATAACAATAATGTGGCTACGATTATGAAAGTTGGTTGGAACTTGATTTCCAATAAAGAGAGTTTGTGGAAAAGGGTGTTGAAAAACAAGTACAATGCTTCTGCGAACCCAAATAATTGGAAATCAAGGACCAGCTCGTCCCATGTTTGGAAGGGTATCATGAAAACTAAAAAAATTTTGAACAATGGTATCAGATGGACTATTGGCAATGGGAAAACTATTTCTATTGCTAAGAATTGGTGGTGTGGTGCTGCTAGTTTCCATAGCAAAGGTATTAACCTGAATAATATCACTGATAATACCACGGTCGGGGAGCTAATTGATGACAGAGGTAATTGGGACATGGAAAGAATGCAAAATATGCTTCCTAATAATCTCATCCAGGATGTTCTTAATATTCCTCTGTCTACCAGCAATGACGAAAGGGACATGCCCAGTTGGCAAGGTAAAGGGTCTGGGAGGTTCTCTATTGGGTCATGCTACAATCAAATTTTGCTAGAAAAAAATTTAATTGACCTAGGAGACAAAGATTGGAAATGGTTATGGAAAATTAAACTCCCCTATAAAATTATCCACTTCCTCTGGACCCTTAGACAAAATAAAATTCTCTCGGGAGAGAGTTGTGTGAAAAGGGGTATCTCCACTGACCCCAGATGCAAATTTTGTGGTTATAGTGAGAATAGTATCCATATCTTCAAAGATTGCAGGAAAGCTAGGGATGTGTGGGGCTTGATGGGTGGCAACAATCATGACCATGGGAATGAAACTACTATCAAAAGCTGGATGGATGAGAACCTTAAAAAAGAATACAAGAATTAGGGAGTTTCTATTCCTTGGAATATTCTTTTTGCTACTACTGTGTGGTGCATTTGGCTCAATAGGAATGATATGCTTTTTAGAAATAAAGATTTGAATCATTCCCAGATTGCTATTAAAAGCAGAAAAATGGCTGCTGGCTATTATGAAGCTTTTAATAGCAATGTGGGATGGAATCTCAATAAATATAGTAATCTCATAAAATGGACCTATCCCACTACAGGTCTGATCAAGATTAACACTGATGGCAGTGTCCTAGATGGTGGTTATGCTAGTTATGGAGGCCTGGCTAGGAACGATGAAGGCCGCTGGATAGAAGGATTTTGCGGACGAATAGGAGCTACGGTGCTCGGAGCAGAATTATGGGGGATGAGACAAGGTCTGAAGCTAGCCAAAGAAAGAGCTTGGGAAGGCATTGAGCTAGAAAGCGACTCGTTAAATGCAGTAGAAATCGTCAACAACAAGGACGAAGTGGATAACCATTCGGAACGGAACCTTATTGAAGACTGCCGGAAGCTGAAAACAGAAGTTAAAGCAAGAATATGGCACACTCCTAGAGAGGCAAACCGCTGCGCTGATAAAATGGCGAAGCTAGGAGGGACACAGAGGGAACAATTGGTGCGGGTACGGGTGCTGTTTCCGCCGGATGAGGTGGTAGAGGACCTAATGGCTGACATTATTGGGGTGGCTTACCCCAGAGGCTACTAGCTTGTTGTTGCTGCTTGTCCTGTTGTTGTTTTTTTTTTTGTGTTGTTTTCTGTTCTTTCCTTCAGTCACCAAAAAAAAAATTAAAACAACAGAAAGGTACATTGCTTTTGCAAACAATGGAGCATTGACTTTTTTAAAGTTGACTTTTTCTTTCAAATCAAACGTAGCCCTTTATTAAATCTTTAATTTAATTAAATCAAAAAATCTTTTTATTATTTATTTTCTTTTTACTTTATTTTATCGTATTAAATTCATTTAGGGCACTAATTTGACTTAAATTTCAGAGGCAATTTTATGTAACATGCTAGACATAAAAAAATAAGTTTCCTCAATAATTTGTGTCGATTGAGCTTTTTCAAATTACAATTAAACACAATAAAAATACTTAAAAATATATTTGACTCAAAAGCTTTTTGATTACAAATTTTAAGCTCAAACACCACTTATATTTTGAATCAAACCATAAACTCAACTTACCTTAAGTCCTGAATTGTGTGCGGTATATCCGGTAAGTTTGGCGAGCTTCCGTTAATTGTCGCGTCTTCAAATCTTCAATTTGACTCAAACAATTACAATGGAAAGTGTTCTTGGCATCGGAATCAAGTCAACTAAAAATATAAACCTAACAACATCAGATAGTCCTATATCTTTCATGTTAAACCTTGAATTCAACATGTTCTTTATAAATTTGATCATCTTATCATCACTTTCAACAATAAGCATGCCATCTACATACAAACACACAATGACATATCCATTATCAACATTTTTGACATGAAAGGTCTTAATTTTAGTTTGATAATAACAATAACTTAATCATGCGTAAGTTTAACATGTTTATTGAAATAAGTTTGTAGTTCATTATCTTAGAAATTCAAGAAAAGTATGGATTTTATAAAGAAAGCATGCCATATTACACGAATCATTGAAACTCTATCTGATCAAGTCAACAAAGCATTGGACAAGACAAAAAAAATTGATAACTCAATTGCATCAATTTTATACATTTCAAGGGCATCACATGTGCTAACATTGCAATTCAAAAACAAAGGTAAAAAAAATATATGAAAGTTTTAAGGCAAATGATTCAAGTAAAGATCAAATTGAAGAAACAAATTAAAGCATTCAAAGACTCGTCAATTCGATAATTGAGTGAGTGCTCATGGAATTTCTTTGAAACATAACTTCTTCATAAACCGGTTTTCTAATAAATTCATAATTTAATCATATGAATGATATATTTTTTAACCGAAAACAAAATTGGGTGTCTTAGAATCACGTTGAAAACATTCTCCAAGTATTAAAATAGAATTTCAGATCAAAATTGAAAAAGTCAAAAAATTGGAGATTTAGCCTAATTGACAAAACCCATCAGTTGACTGATGAGTTTTGTTCAGTCGACTAAGGGCTATCAGTTGACCGATGGCTTTGCTTAGTCGACTGATACCTCAGAATATAGCTGTTGAACTTTTAATTTTTGTCTTGTTTTAAGGTAACAACTCTACTTAACCTCTAAAACGGTTTTATACTCTTTATGACTATATATTGGAGATCTAAGACACATTTAAACAAGCTTGAATCATCATATAAATTTTTTATTCATTTATTTAAAATATTCAAGAATTCAAGCATTTGAATTGATCATATCATTCATCTTGGAGCTAAAATTATTGATCAATCTTGATAATTATAGTGTGAGCTTCATTAGTATCTTGTAAACATTTAAGAATTATTGTTCATAGGTGTGTATCACCAAACAACTTATATTATTCATTTGTGAGACGATTTATCATATTTTAACAAAAAGGTTTTTTTTGTGTTGAGTGTGATGAAGAACACATTTGTTTGAGTGTTATGAGAAAGATTACACTTGTATTGAGGTTTGATTTTCACCCATAAAAAAATCATTTAGTGGAACTTCTCGAGAGAACTACTCGGGCTCGGACGTATGGTCTAAACAACCGAACCGCGTGAACAAAACGTCATTATTTCTTATGGTTCTATCTGTTGACCTAAGGTCTTAATATTATTTTGATAATAACAATAAATCAATCATGTATAATTTAACATGTTTCTTGATATAAGTATAAAGTTCATTTACTTGAAAAATTCAAGAAAAACATGACAAGGATCACTTCTTTCACTATTCGATCATTGGACAAGACAAGGAAGATCAAATCTCTCAATGCAAATCATGAAGCACAAAGGATCAAAAGATTATATGAAAAGCTTCAAGAAAAAGCTTCGAATGAAGATCAATCCGAAGAAACAAATCAAAGCATTTGAAACTCGTTAATTTAGTAATTAAGTGAGTGCTTAAGATTTATATAAAGTTACTTTTTTGATCAAATCCTTATAGCTCAAACATATTCATGCATCTTTTAAAAGTTGATTCAAGCAGCTTGAAATTGAATTTATTTGAAAAGTATCATTTTACAAAGACCGAGTTTCAAAATAAATTCATACTAATTTTAAATGATCATATTTTAAGCTCTAATACAAATAGGTATCTTAGAAACATATCTTTGAGGTTCAAAAATCATTATAATTGTATTTGGAATTAAATTGCTAAATTGCAAAAATATTTTTATTTTACATTTAAAATTCGCTCAATTTTCGCACAGTTTTGATCTAACAGTATGATGGAGGCATTCCCGGACTTCGATCATTTTAAAATTTTTACAGTAGTTAGACAACATCTCTTAGCACTTTTGACTAAAATTTGAGCATGATCCAATGGTCAAATTGGGAGAAATTATCAAAACAAATTTAAATTTTTTGGTCAAAACTAACTGTTGGAAAGTTTGAAAATGTATGCCTTTGATCCAAAACCTTTCTTAATCATCCCCAATGGCCCTATGAGTTTGCAAGCTATATATATGAGGTCCTAGACATATTTTAACACACATTGAATTATTCTAATACTCTATTATTCATATATTCAAATATACAAAGATTCAAGAACACATTTTGATCAATTTTTTATCTTTTGAGCTATATATTTTAATCAATCTTGATAACTTTAGTGTGAGCTTCATTTGTAATCTTTAAACACACTTGAGAGTTATTGTATTGGTGTGTATCACCACAAATAATTTATTCTTCATTTCAAAAGAGAGTTTGTCTCTTTGTAGAGCAAGATATCATATCTTGTGAGAAGTGTAGTGGGTATAGCTACATTGTGAGTATTGTGTGCATAGCAACATTTGTATTGAGGTTTGATCTTCACCCGAAGAAGATTGAATAGTGAAAATTCTCGGGGAACTAACCGAGCACGGACGTATGGTTTAGGAAACCGAAACCTTGAGGACAAAAAGTCTTGAGTTTCAAATTGGTTTAGTCTTTCGAAACTCAACCTCTCTTTTTATTGCTATATTATTGCTTGTATTTTGAGATTGCTTATTTGTTTGTCTTGGGATTGATTACTTGAGATTGATTATTTTCTTGATATTATTGCTTAGCTAAGTTACTTTGCTTAAACATTTTAAAAACGTTTTAATTCCGCATTAGATTTTTAAAACCTTATTCACCCCCCTTTAGAGTTGTTTTTTGACCAACACTATCTTTGTAACTCAAACTCTTTTCTCTTCATTATTACTTTATATTGAGTTTATTATTCTTGACTATTTCCTTAATATATAATTAATTATTCATTGTTTAAACATTTTTCTAAATATTTTTAAATTCCGCATTTATTTCACTAAACTCTATACACCCCCTTTAGGGTTATTTTTCAATTAACAATTGGTATCAGAGGTTGAACTCTTATTTAAATTTAACAATCCAAGAGTATAAAATCTTGTATAGTTATCAAGGAACCGGCCTTTTCAAATATGCTTCTATCACTAGACCACCATTGTTTGATGGTAAAATCTATGGCTATTAGAAACATAGAATGAGTACATTTTTATAAGCTAATGACTTTGAACAATGGAAGGTTACTCTTATTAGACCCTATGAGATAGTTAAAATCGATGAGAAATGAGTTGCATCTCCTAAATCAATCTCCAAGTATAATGAGAATGATATCAAGAAAATTCAATTCAATGCTAAAGCCTTAAACTCATTACATTGTGTATTAAGTATGGATGAATGTAACAAAATCTCTAGTTGCAAAACCGCCAACAAGATTTGGGACAAACTTGAGGTTGCCCATGAAGGAACTGCTCAAGTTAAGGATAATAATATTAATATGCTTGTTCATGATTATAAATTGTTTAAAATGGAGCCAAATGAATCTCTTACTTGTATGTATAGTAAATTTTCTATTATCACTAATGTTTTAGATCTTCTTGGCAAGGTATATCTTAATGAAGACAAGATTCAAAAAATTCTTAGCTATGATTCTTCTAAAGAAGTAGAGGCCTAAAGTAACGGCTATACAAGAAGCTAAGAACCTTAAAACTCTTAGCATAGATGAGCTCTTAAAATCTTTAGAAACCCATGAGAATGAGTTGCAGAAGAAGAAGAAGAAGAAGAAGAAGAAGAAGAAGAAGAAAACCTTTGCCCTAAAGCAAAATGATGGAAATGACTCAATAAAAATAGATGAGGACATAGCTCTCATCTCTAGGAAATTCAAAAAATTCCTAGCAAAGAAGAAACACTATCAAAGGAAGCTTAATAACAATTCCTTATTCTCAAAGAAGAAGAAGAAGAAAAAGAAAACATTTTCCCTAAAGCAAAATGAAGGAAATGACTCAATAAAAATAGATGAGGACATAGCTCCCATCTTTAGGAAATTTAAGAAATTCCTAACACAGAAGAAGCACTCTCAAGGGAAGCTCAATAACAATTCCTCATCCTCAAAGAACATCAATGATATATTAATTCAACTAAAACTTGACAATGAGGGAAAAAAGTGTTTTCATTATCATGAACCAGGACATTACAAATTAAATTGTTTAGTTAGAAGAAATGATAAAAGATAAAAGAAGAAAAAGTTGTTTAAGAAATTGAAACATGCATTCAAAAGGCCTTTAAGTGAATAAAAAAGGCGAATTTGATACTGACTTAAGTGATGAAGAAACGGCCGACCTTTGCCTTATGGTAGAAGATAAAGAAGCATACAAATTTTTGCCTCATAAATAAAGCACATGTGGAGACCACATTTTTCTCTTCGTGTCCTCGATCCATTTTTTATGTTTGCCATAGGGGGAAATGTGTGAATGGTGATTAATGTTGGTAAGACTTTTAAATGTTTTATGTCTTTAACATTCATACTTGTTTTCTTTTGCAAACTATATTTAAGATCTAAAATGATTTATTGGTTTCGAAGCTATCTCAAATAATAACAATGCTTCACCATTGTCATTTGTTTTATTTATGCATAAATTAAGGGGGAGCATATTCTATATTTACTTTTAAATGTTATTTATGCTCGTTATTGATAACACATATTAATTTATTGTCATCATAAAAAAGGGGAAGAATGTTGACCTAAAAGGTTTTAATCTTATTTTGATCATGTGTAAGTTTAACATGTTTCTTGAAATGAGTATGTAGTTCATTATCTTAAAAATTCAAGAAAAGTATGGATTTTACAAATAAAGCATATCATATTACAAGAATCATTAAAACTCCATTCGATCAAGTCAATAAAGCATTGGATAAGATAAAAAAGTTTGATAATTCGATTGCTCTGTCAATTTCATACACTTCAAGAGCATCACATGTGCTAACAATGCAATTCATAAAGAACAAAGGTCAAAGAAATATATGAAAAGTTTCAAGGCAAATGATTCAAGTGAAGATCAAATTGAAGAAACAAATCAAACCATTCGAAAACTCGTCAATTCGATAATTGAGTGAGTGCTTAGGATTTATGTAAAGTTTTTTTATTGATCAATACCTTCAACTCAAACTTGTTCATGCATCATTCATAGATTAAATTCTACAAAAAGTTTGAAATTGAATTTCTTTGAAAAATAACTTCTTTATAAACCAGTTTTCTAATAAATTCATAATTAAAGCATACGAATGATTTTTTAACTAAAAACAAAATTGGGTGTCTTAGAATCATGTTAAGAACATTTTCCAAGCATTAAAAAGAATTTTGGATTAAAATTGAAGAAGTTAAAAAATTGGAGATTTGACTTAATGGACAGAACCCATCAGTGGACTGATGAGCTTTGATCAGTCGACTGATAACTTTACTTAGTCGATTGATGACTTAGAATATTGATTTTTGCCTTGTTTGAAAGTAATAACTCCACCTAACCTCTAAAACGGCTATATACTCTTTAGGACTATATATTGGAAGTCTAAGACACATTTAAACAAGCTTGAATCATCATACAAACTCTTTATTAATTTATTTACAATATTCAAGCATTCAATCATTCAAGCATTTGCATCGATCTTATCATTCATTTTTGAGCTAAAATTATTTATCATTCTTGATAATTCTAGTGTGAGCTTACTATCTTGTAAACATTTGAGAGTTATTGTTCATAGGTGTGTATCACCAAACAAGTTTTATTATTCATTTGTGAAAGGATTTATCATAGTTTAGTAAGAAGGTTTTCTTATGTTGAGTGTGGTGAGAATACGCTAGTTTAAGTATTATGAGAAAAATAACACTTATTGAGTGTAGTGAGAAAAATTACACTTGTATTGAGATTTGATTTTTACCTGTAGGAAAATCATTTAATGGAACTTCTCGAGGGAACTACTCGGGCGCGGACGTATTGCCTAAACAATCGAATCACGTTAACAAAACATCGTTGTTTCTTACGATTCTATCTTTCTAAACATAAGATATTTTCTCTTCATTATTGCTTTAAATTGAGTTTATTATTCTTGACTATTTCTTTGTTATATAATTAATTATTCATTGTTTAAACATTTTTTAAAATATTTCTAAATTCCGCGTTTATTTCATAAAACCCTATTCAACCCATATAGGGTTGTTTTTCGACCAATAAATATCTTTGACATAAACGCATTTGTCACATTCAATGATATTAAATCCACTTGCAATTATAGCATTGTCATATTAAAGATTTTACCTATTTACATACTTTCTTTTCTTGGCCGGGGGTGGAAAAACTCTCAAGTCGTTTCATGCAGATTTTTTTATTCTAAATCTATGTTAAGAAAGGTTGTTTTCATATCCATTTGATGCACTTCAAGATTTCGCAACTCGGCAATCACAAGTATCATTCTAATGGAATTTATTCTCGTCATAGGAGAATATGTATCAAAGTAATCAAGACCTTTCTTTTGTCTATACTCTTTGATCACAAATTTTGCTTTATATTTATTTATTGATCCATTTGCTTTCATTTTCTTTTTAAAAATCCACTTGGAACCTAGAGGTTTGCTACCAGGTGGAAGATCCACTAGTTTCCAACTATGATTTTGCAAAATATAATCAATGTCACTCTTAATGGCCTCTTTCCGTAAATGACTATCATTCGAATTCATAGCTTCTTCATAAGTTTGAGGATCACCTTCTAGAATATACGTCATAAAATTTGGACCAAAATATTTTTTTGTCCTTACCTTTTTGCTACATCTAGGCTCTACCTCAGTTTCCTCATCTTTGTCAAGAGTATTATTTAGACTTGGCAACGGGTTGTGTTGGTTCTATTTCATGTTGGGTGGAATCGGGTGATAAACCACTAAAACTAAACACGACCCATTAAGTTAATGGATGGAATTTCAAAGAATTTCAAAACACGAACACGGTTCGTTAAATTAACGGGTGACCCGACACGACTCGTTTCACCCGTTTCAAACATAATTAGTAATGCGATGCATTTATATTTACTTGTTAAATTGTCTATAATACCCTTCAACCTTTAAGTTATTTGCAATGAATATAATAGTATTATATATATGTATACATATATATATCCTATTAATAGGTCATTGGGTTATCGGGTGGACCTGACCCGACCTGACCCAAAACATTAACGGGTCAACCGGGTCAGTGCCAACTCATTCATTAATTTTTCGTGTCTTATCGGGTCCATCTGATAACTACCTGAACCCGATACTGATAATTTCATGTTGGATCATTTCGTGTTATCATGTCATATCCAATTTTGCCAAGTCTAATATTGTTGATATCCTCATTTGTTGTCTCATGTGCTCGTTAGAAAAACTCGTTTCTTCTTTCTTACATGAGAAGAAATTTTCAAAGAATGATGCCTTACCTCACTCCATGATTGTGTTCTTATGTATATCAAGTATATTAAATTCATATATAAGAAACCGATAAACATTATTATTTTGTGCATATTCAATGAAAATACAATTGACCATTTTTTGTCATATTTTCACCACTTTAGGTGGAGGTGCTACCACTTTAGCAAGACATCCCCACACGCGTAGATAATTGTAAGATGACTTTATTCCTTTCAATAACTTATATGGGGTTTTATCATCTTTCTTTTTGGGCACCATATTTGAAAGGTAATTAGCCAAAGGAATGGTTTCTCCCTACATGTTATATAGTAAACATGAACTAATCAATATTAAATTCATCATTTCTTTTAATGTACAATTCTTTTGTTCAGCTACTCCATTAGATTGAGGTGAATAAGGTGCAATCATTTCATGAATAATTCTATGTTAAGAACAAACTTCTGCAAATGGAAATTCATATTTACCTTCTCGATCACTTCTAAGTACTTTGATTTTCTTATTAAGTTGATTTTCAACTTTTTATAGAGAACAAATTTCGCTATTGCTTCATTTTTGGCGACAAATAAAATGGTATTGGCTCAACTTTTTTTTCGACCCTTTGTTATCTTATTTGATACGAAATCTAACTATAAGGTCATCCACTTTCATTTCCTTTCATTTGTGATTTAAGTAATTCTTAAAGTCTTTCCATGCCGGTGGTAACTTTTCGATAATACATGCCACTTGGAAGCTTTCACTTAAGGACATCCCCTTGGCATGTAGCTCATGCAAGATCAGTTGGAGCTTTTGGACTTGGCTCATTATTGTTTTAGAGTCAATTTTATATTCAAGGAACCGACTAAAAATAAACTCTTTGGCACCAACATTCTTAATTTTATATTTGTGGTCCAACGCCTCCCACAATTCCTTAACCATTTTCTTTTTAATGTAAACATTGTACAAAGAATTGGCCAAGCAATTCATAGTTATGTTTCAGGCCAAATAGTCCGAATGATTCCAAGTGTCAATGGCATTAACAGCTAGGACATTTTGCGTATTCTCCTCAAGCTTAGGTCATTCCTCGGTCAAAAATTGAGCAAGGTTTAAAGTGGTCAAGTAGAACATCATTTTCTGTTGCCATTATTTAAAATTTTGGCCATTAATTTTTTTAAGCTTTTCGCCTTTCACAACAGCAATAGGAGCAGTAGCAAGAGGGTTAACCAGCTCCGATCAACCCTCATGCTAGTTGTTTTAAGATTATTTAACACACAAGACTCGGCTCCAATTCATTACGGTTTTGGTTAATTTTTCAGAATATAAAATTGTTGAAAAACATAATTTTCTAACAAGTAATACATAAAATATCAAACAACTTGTAAATAATAGTTATTATATCAATCCTAATCAAATTTGTTATTTTCTAAGACCTTTTCCAGTATGAATGCTCTTTTATATGTCCAGCTATTTTAGATATTTATATATCTAGTCGGCATCTATTTTGTATCCACAAACGCCATTTAAATAATTATCTTCGATGATTCTTGTCTATTTTCACATATGCATACAAATTAATATATGTAGTAAAAAGAGAGAGTAAATATCACATTTAAGTAGTATCACATCTCGTAGCCAATGTGTAAATAACCTCATAGCCAATGTAAAAATAATTACTTTGTCATGCCACATTCACATCGGACTTGGCTCCCATTCATTACCCCTTATATCGAATTTCGTCCAATGAAGTCTAGCTTGAGGCCTGAACGAATGTTTTTTTAATCCACAAAATTTGGTGGAGATAATCTCCTTAGTGAGTATATCAATTTCACAAAATTTCGCTAAAAAAATCAAATTGCAAACTAAATTTTCAGTAAACAAAATTAGATGGAAGTATAATAAAGGGGAGCCAAATCCTTCAACACTATTAGAGAACTCTCAGTTATCCATATGCAAGCAAGCTATTAAAGAAGTTTAAATTATTCCAATCTTAGAGCATCTCGAATGGAATAACTAAAATTGAATAATCAAAATGACTATATTTAGTAAATTGTGAAAATTAACAATTTAGGCCTCTCCAATGATTATTTTTTTCGAACAACCAAATTTGTATGGTCCATTATATTGAGTGGCTACAAATTAATCAATTTGAATTTATTTATTTTAAAAAAAGAGGAAAAGATTATAAAAATTTGAAAAGATTCTATTTTAGCCAATAGAATTAATAGGTCCCTTATTTTGATTATAAGGTTGTTAACTTTGATTATAAAGGGGATATATTTAGTTATTGATTAAATTGTTGTTAAAATTTAATGGAAAATGATAACATGTGCCATAGTGACATATGTTAAAACTACTATGAATGAAAATAATTTTACTCTTATATGAGAATGTGTGCCTTATTTAATGTATATAGGTAAATCATTCTTTTCAAATATGAGTTTTTGACAGGTGTCCTTATGGAACACGTTAATATGACCCAAATTTAATTATGCCATTGAGATAGTATTTTTAGCCAACATTCTTAAAATTAATTATAATTACTATTTTAAGGGCAGTACTACTTACACCCCTTATATTTGTCACAAACACCCTCCAAAGGTCAATTTATCATCACTAACACTCTCCATGTTAAAATAAGGTTCGCTTAATAAGAGGTGAATATAATCACATACACTCGGTTTACTTGGTATGAGTTTTTGGGTAAGAACTAGTCTAACATCAAATAATGGAGTGCTGAGTGTACTGAAATATTTTTTAAATAAAGATTACCTAATAAAATGTTAGTGCAGTAACACAAACTCGGCTCAAATATAGAAATTGTATTGCTAAGCAAACGTCTACCATGGGACAATGAAAATGGCATTTATGATAAATAAAGGAATATTGAGATATATTTTTAGTTAAATTGTAGAAACTTTGGTGCCAATCAAATAAGGAAGAGGGGTTTTATATAGAGTTATATGTAGAGGCGGCCCTAAGCTACTCAGGACCCAATGCGAGAATTATGAAGTAGATTTTTCTAACATCTTGATAATTAAATGAATTTAATATATATATATGTATATACATGTTATAATATTTAATATACAAGTACAAGAGTATTTTTAAGTTATTCTAATCTTAAATCATATTTTCTAGTAGGCATGGAATTAAGTTTCAAAAGAAATCTTAATAAGTCGCATTTTAAAAAATACTTTAGGAAAGTGTAGATAATAGTGCATACTGAAAGAAAAATTTTATATATTTTCATGGAAAAAAAAACAATTTTAATAAATTGTGGGCCAAAATCTTAAGATATTTTATTAATTGCTTCCTTACCAAAAGCGACTAAACCAACAAGTGAGGCGCTGTATACACATTGCATAAAAGAAAAAAAGTGAGACCTCTAATCAAGTGATGCTCAAGGCAACAACCTAATTTGTCTTCATTGCTAGGCCAACTGCCCAACTTTGGTTATATGTATGTGTCTTTTAGAAAGTGATGTGTTTCTTCCTAACATATACATATATAAAGTCATGCCATCATTAAATATATATACATAAGGGCATGTTAATTGCAAAAGGTCTTTGTCCTTTCATGACAAGTATCCGTTGAAATAAAATTATTTTTCATTCATAAACTTAAATTATTAATATTGATTAATAATTACAACAAAAAGTTATGAGAAACTTGTGCACCTATACATATGAATATAATTAAATTAAGGGTCTTTTTGAATTACCCCAGAATAATGGTCATAAATAAAGTTACCTCTCAATTTGATAATCCTTTGAGTTGCCTCATGTCATTTAACAAGATTAGCCTTTCGTTAACTTTTTGGTACAAAATAATTGATTTGGCCCTTGGGGATAACTTAAATTATACTTATTATCCAGGGGTAAGTCAAATTATAATCCTAACCTCAATGAAAAAATTTCTTAGCTTTTTTATTGTAGCAATGACTCTAAACCTAATTTTATTTCTTCTCTTTACATACAAAATTTAATAATTATCTCTCTCTAAACACAAAATATCCAATTGCTTCATTTTTATTGACATATCCAAATTTTATTTTTCTCTCCATCTCCTCTCTCCCTCTGTATATATATAGGTATGTAATTATGTATATACATACCTAATTTTCGTTTGCATATACCTAGATTTAATTTTTCTCTCTTTATATACACATACCTATATTTTAATTGAAGAATACACTAAAAAATTTAGAGATCTCAATTATATATATGCATACAACATACTTCAAGGATAGTTCACTAGAGTCGACATTGCTGGTGAGAATATCGTTGGCTCTCGAATTTGGGTAAAAAAAATTGTTTAGAAAAGGGAGAAATATAATTAAGGTTAGAGTTCTTGAAAAAGAAAATAAAAGTTAAAGATAAGGGCAAAAGTGTCAGAATTACATAAAATTTTGAACGGTATATATATATATATAGAGAGAGAGAAAATGAAGTTTGTATATGTGTATATATATAAAATCTAGGTATATGTATATATAAATGTCGGTCTGTGTATATATAGAGAAAGAACAATAAAAAAAATGATTGTGTATATCTATAGATCTTTAAACATGGGTATGTTTATGTATAAAGAGATAAAATGAAAACGTTGTTGACTTTATACACTATTGCCTAATGGTTTGAACTATCTATTCAACATATTAAATACATGATTGAGTATTTAGTGTTTTGTGTTTAGTACTTTATCCTACCCTATTTTGTATTTGGTTTGTGAGTTTTTTTGGATTTGTGAGTGGAGATGAAACAATTGAATATTTTGTGTTTGAAAAGAGGAAATTGTTGAATTTTGTGTTTAAAGAGAAGAAATGAAATTAGGGTTAGGGTTATTTTTAGAATAAAAAAGTAAAAAAAAAAACTTTTCTTTTGAGATTAATTAGTATTATAATTTGAGTTAACCCCTGAATAATAGGCATGATTTGAATTACTCCCAAGTGCAAATTGATCATTTTGCGCCAAAAACTTAAGG
Organism: Lonicera japonica; assembly: GCA_021464415.1. Taxonomy (NCBI): domain Eukaryota; kingdom Viridiplantae; phylum Streptophyta; class Magnoliopsida; order Dipsacales; family Caprifoliaceae; genus Lonicera; species Lonicera japonica. The sequence goes on from CM038471.1 coordinate 26,921,327, forward strand.
GAAGGCTAACTCTATTAAACGATATGGGATAATTTAAAAGATTATCGAACTGGAGGGTAACTATAATTATGGTCATTATCGAGAGGTAACTCAAAAAGACCCTTACATTAATTTTAAGAGAACAAAATGATTTAGTATTAAAATAAAATAAATGTTCTTTTTCAAAATTATCTATTACTAAAACATATTCAAACATTGATTGAAGGATTTAGATATCATTTGGTTGTCTTCAAATTGTGTTTGGGTTGTGAAAATTTAACGATGGTAAATAATTAAATATGATAATGTAAGTTAATTCATTGCAACCGTAATTAAGTTATTTCAAATAAAACTTGAAACTGGCCAATTTGAATTAATTACTTCACTCCAACTCTATAAACATAATTTTATTGCAACATTCTAAAATTTTAAATTTAAGTCTTTCAAACACTTTATAAATTAGAATTGATTTATTTATTGTAGGTGGCTTAAAAGTTTTAGGCCCAACCCACAAAGATGATTAATTATGAGGAGTGTGGTTGTGATAGACCAAATGTGAGAGTTGACGAGATTTTTGGGTGCAGTAGGTTTTTCCGATAGCGTTTATGCTATTCCAGTAGCACGTCATCTGCTTATGTGTGTTTTTTTTTTTTTATATTAACCTTTAAGGCTGTTAATCAATGATCGGAATACAAGTTACCAGCTTTCTCTCTCTAAACATAAATGTATACTAATAACTAATAACCAACCAACAGCTAACCCCTTATCCTAAGCTACCCCTCATATATTTATACGTATATAATTAAGGTTATACTTGTTCATTAGGGTTAATAGAAAAATGACTAAAAAGAGTAAGACTTGGATAATACTTCAGCCTTTTTCTCCCTTATCTACAACTAACATATTTTGAGATAGTACGAACAGTAGTGGTGTAGTGGAGGTTGGTATGATTCTGTACAAACCTGTACGATTTGGTATCATTCTCCTCACGTACTCCTCGTGTGCTTTCTTACGTGTTGGGCGCACGTGTGCTGTTCAATTTTGAGATCGGCCTCGGCTTGGCTATCTTGGCATGATCGGGTGTCAGCAACTCGGCGTGTCCCATGCTTGTTCCTTTTGTTCCCATAGGGCTTGAGAGCTTGGTTCGTTGTGTGGGCTCTTAATCGAATTGGGCCGGCCCCAGTTTGTCTTAATCAAATTTTGTGCTCCTTGATTTACAAATGCTCATATTTACAATCCATTGATTGAAAGTGAATTAATTTTAGAATTAAGTAGTTTAAACAACGAAATGAGCCCTTATAGAATTCAAAGAATAGTTAAAAATAATGATTAATAATCACGTGCATCATACATCCTTCAACTTTTAGTTAATTTTATATTTGTCATAATTTATTTATATATTTTATCATATTAGAAATTAGTCATCGTAAATTCTTTAGTTATTTTTATTTCTTGTTTAATTTAGTTCACTTTATTTTGATCAAAAATTACTTTCTTGCATAACTTCACAACTGAATAGAGAGCCATCATGAACTCTCCATTCTAAGTATCATTAATTTTTAATCACGAAACTCCATCTCCATGGTGTATCATGTATAAAATTAGCTAGGCAGCCTTTTAAATTGTTGATTAAATCATAGCAAAGATAATCACCCAAGTAATACATGAAATATCAATCAACTTGTAAATAATAGTTATTACGTCGATCCTAATTAAATTTATTATTATCTTAGACCTTTTCTAGTATGAATTCTCTTCAATATGTCATGCTATTTTAGACATTTATATATCTAATTGGCATCTATTTTGTATCTATAAACGCCTTTTAATTAAATAATTATCTTTGATGATTGTTGTCTATTTTCACGTGTGCATACAAATTAATATATGTAATAAAAAGAGAGAGTAAATATTAAATTTAAGTAGTATCACATTGTCTCATAGCCAATGTAAAAATAATTACTTTGTCATGCCACATTCACAACGGACTTGACTCCCATTCATTACTCCTTATATCGAATTTCGTCCAATGAAGTATAGCTTGGGGACTGAATGGATGATCTTTTTTTTGCCCGAAATTTGGTAGAAATAATCTCTATAGTGAGTATATTAATTTCACAAAATTTCATTAAAAAAAACAATATGGGAGCTAGTGAAATGATCTTATAATATTTTAATAGTTGAAAATGAACATATTTACCAAATTTTTATTACATCTACTTCTTGTTTGAATATTTTTTATGAAATTTTGTAGAGATAATCTACTCATTATATATATCATATCGACCAAGTTTCGTGAACAAAATTATTCGTTCAAACTTCAAACTAAATCTCAGTGAACAAAATTAGATGAATGTATAATAGAGGAGAGCTAATCAAGTCCATCTTAGACAATATTAGAGAACTCTCAGCTATCCATATTCACACAAGCTATTAGAGAAGGTTAGTTATCCATATGCACGCAAGCTATTAGAGAAGGTTCAATTATTCCAATCTCACATCATCTTAAATGGTATAACTGAAATTAATTAAATAATCGAAATGACTCAATTTAGTAAATTTTTAAAATTAATAATGTAGGTTTCTTCGATGATTATTTTTGTGAGGATCAAGCGCTTACCACTGCGCCAAAAGTTATAGCTGTTAGCGAAGGCGCAACTTTGTTTCCTTGTACCCAACGACCATTAGAGTGCGAAGGCGCAGATATACCCTCCGGATTCACCACGGAGAGGAGCGCAATTGTGGATTTACCTCAAACAATTCCCGCCCCACAATGGCGCGCCCCAAGTATCGAACCCGTGACCTGCTCTAATACCAATTGTGAGGATCAAGCGCTTACTACTGCGCCAAAAGTTATTTATTTGTTTCCTTGTAAAAAAAGTGAAAAATTTGCACACCGATTATCCGGATTAAATTTGAAAATATCCTATTTTAGCCAATAGAATTAGTAGCGTGAATATCTATAAATAAATAATTTAATGCTTGTTTCTTTCTCTTGTTTGAGACAAGCCCTTATTTTGATTATAAGGTTGTTAACTTTGATTATAAAAAGAATATATTTAGTTATTGATTAAAGAGTTGTTAAAATTTAATGGAAAATGATAACATGTGCCTCAATGACATATGTTAAGACTCTATGAACGAAATAATTTACTCTTGTACGAGAATATGTGCCATATTTATTGTATATAAGTAGTTTATTATTTTCAAATATGAGTGTTTAACATATGTTTTTAGGGTATACGTTAACATGACCCAAATTTAATTATGCTGTTGAGATAATATTTTTAGCAAACATTCTAAAAATTAATTATAATTACTATTTTAAAGGTGGTATTATTTACACCTTTTATATTTATCACAAACACTCTTTTAAGATAAATTTATTATCACAAACACCCTCCATGTTAAAATAAAGTTTTGCTAATAAGTGGTGAGCGCAGTCACATACATTTGACCTATTTGAAGAGTGTTTGTTAGTAAAAACTCGCCTAATATCAAGCAATAAAGTGTTGAGTGTATTAGATTATTTTTTAAATAATGGCCGCCTAATAAAATATAAGTGCATTCACATAAATTCAATTCAAATAAAAAAATTATATTGCTAAACACTCGTTTATCACAAGACAATAAAAAGAGTATTGAGATATATTTTTAGTTAAATCGTAAAAGTAAGGTGGTGTTTAGTTGAAATTTTAAAATCAAGTTTTTAAAGTTTATATACAAAAAGTCAACTTTACTCTACACTTCTCATTTAATTCACTTTACTTTTTCTCTCATAATTTTTTTAAAACACCGTAACTTTAAATTCAAAAATCAGAAAAAAATAAAAAAATATATTTGAAACCTATTTATTAAAATCTATAAAATAAAATTCATTACGACTATTTTAAAATTTATTACACAAATTTTAGTAATAAAAATGTAATAAATTTAGAGTTTTAGTAAATAAATGAATCAAATGAGATCTTAGAACGTATTTCAATAAAATCGTGCTCTTGCATTTGTCTCCATTTAATTGGTTTGACAGACAGCTCATTTCAACATCAATCCTTCAGCCCTGCAGGATTGGAATCCGCAAAAAGATGATTGCTCGTTGAGAGTTGACCACAGTAAACAGTTGAATTAATCCCAACCGTCCGTCCATCTAATTAATCCACTTAAATTCAGCAGTTATTATTACACCCCCAACGTTTATTACACCAAACATCAACAAATCCAGATATCCCAAATCCAACGGCCCCAAAACAGGCGGTGATGAGAGAGAAAATTTTAGAGAGAGAAAGTCTCAAAAACAATTCGATTTTTCTACACACGAAACAGAAAATCATTATTCACGTTCTCAATTCAAATACCAACTCTTCCTTCCTGTAGATTTATTATCTCTCCTCTTACGAAACCTAGATTTTTTTGGTGATTTTTGGTGGATCGACTCTGGATTTTGTTTAAAAAGCTTTGTGAATTGAAGAATTTGGTGGAAATGAAAAGAGATTTAGTGAATTTCTGTGTTTGTTTATTTATATAAGTTTAGGTTGTGGTAGATAAATTAGGGCTTTTGATTATGGGGCTGGAGGATGTGGATCTTCTGGATGATGGCGATGGTGGTGGGAAAGCGTCGGCGGTTTCGTGTTCGATCTGCCTTGAGTTTGTGACCGACAATGGGAGTCGATCTCGCGCGAAGCTTCAATGCGGGCATGAATTCCATCTCGGTGAGTGAATTTTGAAGTGAATCGATGTGTAATTGCTTGTTTTACGGGAAATTGTTTGTTGTTGATGTAATTGTGTTCACGCTGTTATGAATTTGGTGTTTTGTTATGTGATATTGTGTTCAGTTTGGGCAATTTTGTTTGTTGATTATGGATTTGATGCGAGAGGAACTGGCATTTCAAGTAATGCTTTTGTTGCGATTGAAAATGGATATTTGAATGACGTTGTGAAGTTTAGGTGAGCTAGGTAAATGAGTGCTCGTTTGGTTTGAGTTTTGCTTTGTTCCTAGAATTCTAAAATGGTAAATTCACGATAAGTCTCTTAAAGTTCATGTCAAAAGTTTGAATCATAAGTTTGGTGAGGCTTAAACATTCCATGTCAAATTATCATTTTGGGTTTTAGGAACGAACCAAAACTCAAACCAGATAAGCTAAGAGTTATTTTCTGGAAACCAGATAGTCAAGTTATGAGTTTGAATGATGTTGTGAAGATCAGGCGAGCTAGGTGATTTCTAGAGAATCACTGTGGTGCTGTTGTGAATAAGAGCTGAGAGTTATTTTCTGGAAATTAGATAGACTAGTTATGAGTTATGATAGCTGCTTATAGGTAGCAGCTTCTCTTGTGGAGCACGAGTCCATTGGAGTTCGACAAAAACTGCTTTTGTTGTTCAATTCAAGTAGGTCTATGCAGGCCGGTATCCTTGCTCACATACTTCTTGTCTTCTTCATGGAGGATCTGTTGTTATACCCAACATCTTTGTGCCAGTTTACCCTGCGATTTTAGATAACTTTCTAATTACATCTGATTTGTTTTAGGAGTTATCTAGCAGTACCATAGCACTTATTAAATGAGGTGTATGGAATGAAGTTAAAATATATTGATGGTAAGAACTGAAAACTACTGAAAGCTTTATATGGACCCTCCATCTCGAGGACATAAGCCACAAAAAAGAGGTAATAGATTTGCGTGTTGTGGTAGGTCTAGGAACTTGATTGGCAGGAGCTAACGAAACAATTAAACCCATGAGTAAGTGGGTATCTTGGTGTCATCGTGGTAAGTGCTTACAATAAAGGTGTACCTTAGGAAGGCTGGAGGGAACTCATTATTTGTCACGTGATCAAATAGGAGAGAAAATCAAATTTCTTTCTTTGTTTCTACAAAAGTAAAGGAAAATGAAAAAGCAAAAATCGGATTAAGCTGTGACGGAACAAGAAAACATAACTTACGGACAAGACTGTGATATAGGACAACAATTATAAAGAATAAACTATTATTACTTCTTTCAGTAGGTTGGTGTTGAGACAAATAATGTAAAAGGTTGTAGGATTAACGTATAGAGGATGTAAGAAAAGTATTAGATGGACATGAGTTAAACTTCGTTTTTTCTTCCAGGAATAAGGTTTTAAGAATTTTATAAAGATTTATTGAATTTATTTGACTGCAAGGACTTTAATCAAGTTAAAGGCCAGTCCTAAAGTGAATTCTTTTTTTTTCCTTATAAGATGAAAAACTGGCGAAAGAGTTGGTTCTTGTTTTGAAAGAGGAGGGAATCTTATTGTAAATCTGGCAATAGAATTTATCTGGCTTTGGCTCCATAAGATCACGTCACATTCTACAAAATTTCAGATTTGGTTTGCGTGCTTGTATATCAATTTGGATATAGTCAGAATTCGTGTTGAGTATTTTCTTGGTCTTAGTTTCTCTTCATGGCCCAAATAATTTCTTAGATTTTGATTTTATTTGGTTCACGATGTGATTGTGTTCCTGGACTTGGTCATCTTAGTATGGCTTGTTCACGAACTAGGATCACGAACAAAATCTTTATCTCAATCGTTTTGTCTGTTTGAGTTGAATCCATAATGGGGGTGTTATTTCCGTAAATCGGTCGGTAAATGGCATTTACCAATACCAAAATCAAAATAAGAAGTTCAATTCCAGTTTTACCAGTTTACCAATTAGTGTTTCAAAATAAAAACCAATACCATACTGCTCGGTTTTTTGGTACATTTGGTAAATTTCAGTTTTCGGTAATTCCAATTAATTTCGGTTTCGGTGAAGGTATTATTAGCGTAAATGTTCATAAATATTCTCGGTTAATTTTGGTTTTTGATAAACGCAAAAATTTGAGATTGGAAACTAAATTTTAGAATGAAAATTATAAGAATTTAAGCAATAATTATGCAAATAATTATAATTAAAAATAAATCAGTGGTTATGATCACCTTATAATAAAGTATAAAACATTGTTTAAAAAAGTAGTAATTTGTGGTATTAGATATATTCAACATTCTTTGTATATAATTATTTGGTAGTTTTGGTATTACGTATTTTTTATACCTTTGGAAATAGTGTTTTCGGTGTTATTGGTTAGTATTTTTGGCAAATTATACTTTTCGCTACGGTAAATCGTTTTTTCGATTTTTCTAGGAGTAATACCAAAACCAAACCAAACCAAATTTTTTTGGTATTTTTGGTTTTCGTTACTTCAATATGTGATACCAAAACCAATTTTCTTCAGATTAATTCGGTCAGTTTCGGTGAAAACCGTACCAGATGGGATGCATGCCAATGAAAAGGGCCAATTTACGAATTTCATGTGGGTAAATTTTGGAGTGTTTTTGGATTATGTTTTGAGTTAGTTTTGCTCCATATTGACAAGTTCAGGGTGGTTCAGGGTTTTAGATGCCTAGGTAAATATAGTTACTTATGTTACTAATTCCCCCAATACCAAGAGTTGAATTGTTGTGAATTGTGATTAAACTTTTGTTCGAAGCCATGAATTACCTAAGGAGCATCATTGATAACTTGCAAGAGCATCATTGATAACTTGCAATTGAAAGTAGAACTATGCTGTTTACTGCTTTTTATTAGTTTTTAAAGAGGTCATATGCCTAAATCCAATTATTCAGATACAACAATTCGTTTCAATCCACTGGTTTAGTTCTTGGTTTGGCAAAGTGTGGTTAGGCTAGGGACCGTTTGAGAAGTGGTCAGCCTGGGAGCTGAATCAAACCAGCTAATCACCACCCAAAATCCAACCCATGAAGGTATACCGCTCAGTTGTTCGGGTTATTCTTGTTTAGAGCGTGTACATTGTTGGCCACTACCTAACGCTTTGAGCCTTTGGTCAGATGGTGATTTAACTAGTATCAGAGCTCTTGTTTCTGAAATATTTTGGGATCAAGTCATGGGATTTGGTTCCCCCTTTGCGTTAGTAGAATTGCACGTTTGGGATGGTTGTGCATTCGGTGCACATTGGTTTTTCTCACCCGCTTTGAGCTTTGGTTGCGCGTGAGGGGGAATATTCAGGGCATGATATACGTTGTTGGCCTTGTACCAACCAGCTTAAGCTTTTGGTTCAGATGGTGAATTAAAATTCTATGCTGATTAAAGACTATATCCCATCATTTCCATGCTGCCAATATCTTAATCGATTTCTTCACTTCAGTACTTGACTGACATTGCCGTCCGAAATCCCAAGAGCACGTGGCCTCATCATTGTTATTAAGATGTCACAATAGTAGCCCTCATCAGTCATCATACCACAGATACGTCATCACCACTTCATCAGAGCACAACTTTTATACCTTCCTTAGCAACTGAGATTTTGGTCCCTTTCTGAAATCACCATGAGGTATTCAAGGCTTTGGTCCATTGACATGGAGCTGTGGCGAAAGGTAGGAGAGTGATAGTTGACTGTTGAAAAATTTCATTGATGTGAGATTTTGCTGCTTATCTTCTAGTCGCGGGAGTCCGTCGCACAACTCATTATGATGTTCATCAACAATATTGTTCTTGGTTCGCTGCAAATAATAATGATTGCCCTCTTAATTAAGTTATTATCATCTTCGTGTTCGCATCACTGACCTGCCCCACCTCCCGATTGCAACTTACTCCCTTTTTCTTTTATAATATCAGAAGCAATTGAACTTAACTTCAGAAGGAACATGACCTTAACTTACTTGCTACTGAGATCCCATCAAATCCTTGTCATTGATAGGTCTCCTCACTCTATGCTATTCTAGTTTGTTTCATGGCACCATTGAAATCCTCCAAGTAAAGAACAAAAGTTGAAGGAAATTGTTAGGTTTGGTGATTTGGCTTCTCAGAATACTTGATATGCTCTAATATTTTCAGGTACTGTTTTTTCACATTTTCTTGAATTCATGATTCTTCATCCTTCATGGGAACAATCCCACAAAACCAATGTAAGCTAATGAAATATAGAGTAGGAAGATAACATCTCTTTTCTATGGCGTAGTGAAATCATCAACAAAAAATCTCAGTTCGCTTGTGAATTCATCGTGAGTCACAGTTGGAGGTCACGTAAGGCCAACAAACTTATCAGGCAAACAGCAGCACTATAATCTTGTGTTGAGAAGATCTCACCTTGGAACCAATGGAAGAATTAGGTTTTGAGGGGACATTCGAACCCTTGAAAACCATGGTTTTCCACCACATGCTCTAATGCTTCAAGATGTAGACCTGCCCCGTTGCCCCTGTATGTGTCCAGGGAGCACTCTTAAAAAAAGGAAGTTCTCCTCTCGCAGACATTTCAGGTCAAGATTATGCAAAAACGCCTTTCTCTATATAAGAATGGTTTATAGGGAGCCAATTAGTCAGAAGAATGTGTTAAGAGGGGAACAAGCAAGCTTCAGACCAATCCTCCGTGACCTAAGATTGGGCAAGACCGCTTGCTGAAGGCCTCACTATTTTATAAAGCAATCTCTTTTCTAAGGTCACCCCTTTATATCTCCCATACAAGCTATGAATATTTGTAGCCCAGCACCCCCGACCCCCCAACCCACCCACCCATCCATCACAAAACAAGTAATATGTTGTCTTCCCGTATTATCGAGGTTTCTAGGAGGATTATTATAGGGTGCCTAACATTTGGTTCCTGATGTGGCCAACCCATGCAATACATTAGCCTTGCCTAAATACAAGTTAACTAGTTGTTCAATCATATTTTGATTCAAATTTGATCATTCATTATACGAATATGGATTAAATAATTATCCAATAATGATCTTAACATTCAATACGATATCTTAATAATGGGATGTGGATTTTAAAGGTCAATCTGATGCGCTAATAACTCTCAATTTGATGATACAACAAAAGAAATAAGTGGATACAGGTGCACTGGACAATAAGATAATAATATAAAGAGTTAATAGCCCAAATGACCACTAAACTTTCGATCTAATAACACTTTGACCATCAAACTTTAAAACGAACAACTTTGGTCATCCAACTTTGGAGTGAGTACCGCTTTGACCATTCCGTCCAATTCTTTGGTCATCCAACTTTGGAGCAAGTACCACTTTGATCATTCCATCCATTTTGGCTATTAAATTTAATGCATTTGCTTGGGACATGACTTCGTATAAGGTCATTTTGGTCATATTGCAACAAAACGATATTTCCCTCCAATAATTCTCGCCAAAATGAAACACACATAGTATATAAAACATAGCAAAGTTTTCAACAAACTGTGCAACTTGGGCTATTTTATAACAAAAATGATTAAAATACGCTTAAATGAAGTCATGTGCTTTGCACATGGTTTCATTATGTTCAATTTAACAGTCAAATTAGAAGAAATGACTAAAGTGATACTCACTCCAAAGTTGGATGGCCAAAAAGTGGTATTAGGTCAAAAGTTGAGTGGTCATTTGGGCTATTTAGTCTAATATAAAATACAATTAGAATATAGTTTATTATTCCTGAATTTTGTATTGACATTACATTAAATTTTTGAATACAATACATTAAGTAGTAGAGAATCATGAGCAAGTTATATTGATAATTTCAATCTTGTGTGCAGTTAGTCCATGATAATTAGGTAAAAGAGCATGAAGACACTTGACTCTGGTTCTGTAGACTCTTTCCTTTTAGCTGATACATTCCTTCTCTCTCTCTCTCTCTAACTTCCAACAAACTACAACCCTACTAGTAGTTTTGCCTTTTTTTACAGATGTTGGATTTGAAAATTATCATTGATCCTAGTTAACTTTAAGATTCTTAGAGAATCCTACAAGAACAAAAGGATAAAAATTGGGGAATAACCAGTATCTGATTCTGGTGTGTTGACCCTTTCATGGATCTTCATAGATCCAAGGTGAGGAGGGTCAGAGTGTACTTGAACACAAAGGTTGAATAGAGCTAGGAAATGAAACCGATATTTTAAATATATAAGGAAGGTATGGGGATAGAGGATCAAGTGGAAAGGTATTGAAAAGTTGCGTGGCTTGTTGAGAGAGAACCCTAATAGATTGTTGGACTGTATATGCCAAAGCCTTAAAGTCCCTCTCATGTTTCCCCCCTAAATTTCCCACTCCTCCAACCTATAGACACTCTAATCTTCTCTATTTCCCATAATTGGAGTTTATGTAGATAAGTAATTATTTTGGGTTTTTTTGTTGGTTGAAACAACATGATTCTCTGTTCTTAATTGTTTTATGAACTAGATTGAACGATAGAGAATCCATATAATCTTTGGCATTATCATCTAATCAGTCCAAGAGATGAAAGGTTTTATAAGCTTTTTCAGATTTGTATCATGTACCTCTCTTTTCATGTTTGAGCACGGCCTGCGAATAGATAAAGTGAAATGTGTTTCTGCATCTTTCATAAACAAATTTTCGTGGATTATTACTGAGCCACGTTTCAAAACAGCAAGCACTCTTATTGTAGGGCGTAATGTTTGATTGGTACACTAATTAAACTGCTGTAATACGAATTATTAACCTTTAACCTCTCTCCTTTAGTTGTACTCCTTTCACTTTAAGGTCCTGATTGATAAACATAGCATATTGCTGAGAAAATGTGAATAATGGCCCACATAACTTCCCTTTTTTGTACAGCATTTGATTATTGACAAACTAATAAGTTTGTTCTGTGAAACTGAGGGGAATGATTTAGTTCATTCGTCTTGTATGCTGAACAAGTCTTCTATCTATCTTCTTATCTATCTATCCATCTATCTGTATCTGTGAATTGTCATTGACTGCTATACGTTTTCCTTTTGTTGCCTGCAGATTGTATTGGTTCCGCATTTAACATAAAGGGAGCAATGCAGTGTCCAAACTGTCGGAAAATTGAGAAAGGTCAATGGCTATATGCTGGTAGTCGTCCATTGCCGGAGTTTAACATGGATGATTGGGCCCATGATGAGGATCTTTACGATCTAAGCTATTCGGAAATGGTAAAGATACTTATTTCTGATAACCAAAAATTTTGTTTAAACTTTGAATGGAGTGTCATAAGTTATTTACCTCAGTGTATTTTTGGCAGCATATTTTTTACTTCTTTAAGTTTATTAATTCCACCCCCCTCCTCCTCCGTTTTCTCTTGTTGTTATATCTTAAAGACACAAGTAACTGATAATTTCTAGGATTCATCCGAAATTTTAAGGGTTGGAAAAGTATGTGGTTGAAACTATAGATGATACGTTCTGAGAAACTATTGTTTCATTGTTGAACTGCTAGGCTATTCAACACTATTCTTATCCAGCTTTTGTGTAATCTCATTTAAAGAGAGATGTCCCCCCGCCTCTCTCCTTTCTTTTCTTTTCAAAAAGACCTGCTATTTTTCTTTAACATGTCACATCTTAATCAAGACGTCATAGGTATTAGGTACACCTAGTATAACAAGGTATGTACAATGCTTTTGAAATTGGAAGTTCTCATACTGCCGTCATGACGTGTGCAATTATTTAATTTTGAATACGTATAGGTTTCAGTGACACCACCCCCAAGCCCGTTTTCTAAGGTTTCTTTTTATTTTCTTAACTGCATTCTCCCTGAATTTATTCTTACGTGGGGGTGTGTGCTGCCGTGCATGATTTGTTTTTTTTATTGGATGTCTGAAAAAATACTCAATTATTAGTACAGAAAAAATGTTCTTCGGGCAGAAAAGTTAATACTCTCTTTTGCAAATGCAGATTTATATTGTGAAAGAGGATTGCAGTATGTAGAATTTGGTAACTAGCTTAAAAGCAAAAATTTCCGTAACTTTTGCTTTGTGATAATAACCCAGGAATACCTATATTATCACTTGTAAAACTCGCCTAAGAGGGACCTAATTAACCAAAAAATATTTCATAATCATATGAATAGTACTAATGATATTCCAAATATGTAGGAGGGGCCAAGGCCCAACCCCTGAATCTGCCGGTGGTATCCACCAGTGCTTTTTTGCTTCCATTGTTGCTCAATGGAATACTGACTAAATCCCTTTTGTAATTGTTTTCTCAATGCCAATGGTGCAACTTTCATAGTATCAATTGTAAAACAAAATTGGCTTTGGCATACTCAAACTGTGTGCCAATGCACTTATTTATAAAGATAAATTAGTGTTACAATGAGGAAGCAAAACAAATAAAGGATTTCATCATAATAATGTGTATGATGAAATCCTAATTAAAGACAGTTGATTTGTATACAAGACGATGAATAAAGAGAAAAGTAGAATAAGAGAGTTATATTGATAATTGTATGATTACATAGACTCCCAAAGTGGATATATAGGACTCAAACTAAACCCTAATATCACAATAAAGGAAAGTAAAGGAAATAAATAAGGAAAGACTACTAAATAAAATACCCATCTATGGTATGTTTTGACCAAGACAAAATAAACAATACCATAACTAATATAAATACCATAAATAAAATATACTCCCCAAATAATATAATATTGCTTTCCAACACTCCCCCTCAAGTTGGAACATGATGAACAAACATGCCCAACTTGATACAAATTAAAGCCAGAAATGGTAGCACAACAACTGAGTAGAGCATCGTATCCACGTAGCCAATCACCATCAAAAGTCGTCCACACCCAAAACCACAGCCATATACAATGGCACCACACAAGGTGTACTTTTAAACACCAAACAATGAGTACTTCATCATATCCTTCACACATATAATAAGCCGCTTCATGTCTTCAACACAACATGCCGGCACTAAGACATCAACACACCAATAAAAGGAATTTCATCACTCATCCACAATAAACGACAATCTCCATTAAGGTTATAAAACGAGGTGTAAGCACCTATACACAGGATTGTACCACCACTCAAACACACGTACCTCCACTAAGGCCCAAAAAACATGAGGTGAGAAACACCTATCAACTAAGGGCAAAACATCCATTAACAAGGAGTGATGAAACAAATCCTTTAAATTAAGAGTGATGAAATTCTATTAACCAACAAGATAAGGAAGTATGTAAAACAAGGGGCGTGGATGACAATCAACAATAATAGACATAAGAGGATGTGAGGCTCCAAGATTAATGGAAAGCTACCAAACCAAGGGAAAAGGGAAAATCAGAGACAATTGAGGGGAGATATGAACCACTGCGGCACTGCTGTTGAACTTTGGACGCTGGGGCTGGACAGGCTGGACTCAAAATACATGAGGGCGGAATTCTGTAACTATGGTTTTTTAACCCTTTGTAGCAGCATCAAACTCGACCACCACACCAAGATTCTTTCCTCCTCCTTTGACTTAGGGTTTCTTTAAAACCCTAAGATTGCCGGGGGGGGGGGGGGGGGGGCTAAAATGTTCATGGATCACTGTTCATGCACTGCGCACAGGATCAGAAAGACACTAATAGCACCTACTAATAATTTTTGATCAGAAACAAAGAGCTTTATTAATACTAGTGAGTAACAACAGATTGTACCAAGCAAGAGGATCAGTAACCACCTAAATAGTCAACATTACAATAAAAAAGAAAGCAGAGAGAATAGAAAGAAGGCCATATCAATCTAAGACATAGCCGCATCCCAATTACAATAAATATCAGAAATGCTTAGGACTCCAAATAACTTTGAAGGAAAAGCCCACACTGACGCAGCAAATTTAATCTTGCGCCAAACTTCCGATTGAGAAATGATCCTTGAATAATCTAGTGTTGCGTTCCTTCCAGATGAACCATATAGCAGCCAAACAGCAACATCTCGACAGAATTTATTTTTTTTCCTATTGCCCCGAAGACACCAATCAATGCACACGAAATCGAACCACGACAATGGGACTGCCCCTATCACTACAAATTTCTTTCATGCTCTTGCCCATATATTACGAGCAAACTGGCAATGCAATAAAAGGTGATCATTAGACTCATCATCATTCTTGCAAAGGATGCACCAAGATGGAGAAATCGCGGGGAAAGAATAGCACCTAATAATAATGAAGTATGATTTCCAACACTCCCCCTCAAATTGTAAGAGGTGTTTAACCTGAAATCAATTTGCACCACTCATTTGTTGAAAATGCTCCCCCTCAAAGTCTCCAAGTAAATTGCCCATTTCTTGACAAATTTGTGTTTGAAGCGTGCAAGCTTGAACAAATGGCTTAATTCTGTAAAACAAAAAGACAACTTGTACTAAAGGTGGGAATAACATCCATAGCAACATGTTAGGGGAACACATTCACCCAAATAAGGCATTGTGAGACCATTTGGGCCAACGTAATGCCGCCAGCCGAAACTTGGCAGTATCAAAAGGACCCTTACTCCATTAGAAGGAAACTAAAGGAATACCTCAAAGAGGTCAAAAAGAGAAGAGGCATATGGACAATTGCACCTCAAACCACCAATACTGTTGCCTGATAATATAATAGCAGCAAATAAAAGAAAAAACAAGAGGGGGAGAGAGGTGGGGGGGGGGACCTTAAAAGGGGTATCCTATTACGTAAAAGATCGTTAGTATTAAGCCTGTGGAGAACCAAAGGTCCAAAAGCTCTAACCTTGAGTGGAGCTTTTGCTTTCCAAATAAAGATTGCCAATGGAAATTGGGAGTAAAGAAGAGAGCAAATAAGAAATGTGACGAAACTGATGCTGGGGATTACTATTATAGATTAACAGCTCATCCTAGTCTAACAATCCTGGGATGGAAGATTCGAGAATGAATGAACAAAGAAGCTCCCTCAGTTTGCCTGTCAAACAAAGGATGAAAAAAACTAAAAATCCCACGGTAAGGATTCCTTTTCTCTGGAAGGAACAGATAATGTGAGCATCATAATGAGTGAAAGTAGGATACAATAAGGAATAAAATTAAGAGTGAGTTTTGACTTTTAACAAATTTTAAGGATATACTAATTTCAACCTAATCAGTTGTTGAGCATAGAACTTGTTTGGTATCGTGAGATTTTGTCCTTTTGATTATTTTCTAGAACGTAAACTTGACTCTTAAATGGGAAATCCCAAAAGGGAATTATGGAATTTGGGACGAAGGGAGTATGTTTCTTTGCATTTTCTGAGTTCTGTTGAACACATTATTAGGCTTTATATATGTGTACATGCTTGAAAAGAATTATACATGTTGGCAACCATTTATTTGTTATTTTCACCTACATGTGCTCTAGATTATAAATTTGTTGGATTTTGCTGATCTCCTATTTCGATTTGTGAATGGTTTTTGCAGTCTTTTGGAGTCCATTGGTGTCCCTTTAGTGGATTAACACGGCTTCCTTCATCTTTTGAGTAAGGACAACTTCATTAGTTATTTCTTCCATTTGAATTGATTCAACTTCAATTTCATGCTGGGATTTTGGGGTTGTGATTTTCCCTCTTCTGCTATCAAATGTTAGGTCTTTTGCTTGCCTGTTGAATATTTTATATATATTTTCAGATTTTCTCATCTGCCATTTGGCGCTTTGTCATTCATCAATCATCAATAAATTTTGAGGTTTTGCTCTTAGTTCCTTATTGTATCTTCAGGCACCTGCTATTTCTTTTAATTTAGGCCACTTTTTCTTATAAGCTCTGAAACCTAGATATACTGTCTAAATAATTGTATTGATTGGTTGTTGGATGAGTAACTTTTCCCACATATTTCGCTTTAGCTTATTTCTTAGCACTAACTTTTCTACTTTCGTAAAATTAGTATGTATTTGTTTTCTGAGATTTTGGTCTTATTAAATCATGCAAAATCCTTATATTGTTTCTTCCTATGTTGCTCTTCCGTGTATCAAAATGTGCAAGTTTTATACTGTGAACAGAATGAGGTTATAGTGCTTGGATGTACATCTTTTAGGCGAATTGAATGCCAAAATCATACATGTGATTATAATTAATATAATTATTTGATTTGGAACCACTCTTTCCCATGTAATTGTCATTACATAGATCTTGAGATGTCCTTATTTTTAATTTAGAATATTCTTTTGGAACTGCTAGATCATAATTTATTAGTCGTGCTTGTGTAATATTAAGGCATCGAGTACACTCCTTCCTCGTGTCCTCCTGATTGTATACTTATTTTTCGATACAAAGAATTGTTAACTTTAAATCTTTGTTCCAACACGAGTTATTTCTCTGACATGCTACATGCTTCATATATTTGCAGCGAAGGGGAATTTTCATCAAGTGCTTGTAAGAGTTTGTGCCTCTTAACTTGTGTGAATATTACTTGACTTGACTTCAAGTCTCCAAAATTAATTGGATTTTTTCGGGTTATTTGCAGATCATGATCTTCTTGGACAACATGCAATATTTGCTGAACATTCGGCCGCCGTATCATCTGCTACTAATCCTTGCCCATATATTGCATACATCGGACCAATTCACCCTTCATCTTCAAATTCCAACGCGAGTGTTTCATCAGATGGTTCTTCAAATTTCAACAATCCCTGGAATAATACCCACCAATCAACTCCAAGCGAAATACCACCACCTACTTCTTATGCTTTTCCTACCATGGATGGCCATTATCACAGCTGGGAGCAGCACCACCCTTCAGCCACCTTCCCTACAACAAGCAGTCGTATTGGTGGTGGTGCCACTGATCAGCCCCCGGTTCAATCTATTATGACACAGAGGGCACCTAGGCCCAACTCTGATATGCAAAGATCCGGATCTTATGTTCATCCGTTTATTGTTGGCCATAGGTATGCACTCTTACATTACTACTGCCTCTGTTGCAAATTAAAAGTCCGTGTTTGACATTAACGTTTGCGTGAAAGTATACATAGTTTGACATAATCAATGGTGAAAATGAAACTTACTTATTATCTTTAGATTTGGTACATTGATTATGTCCCAAAATGGAAATTGGATTCTTAATTTAGTATGTATCATAAAGGAACAATGGACTCTTAATTTGGGCTGGAGGAGTAGTTTTCAATTTTAACACAGAAGTGACACAAAACAAATATGGTTTGGTGCCCTCCCCGGACCAGCCAACCCACCCACCCAATAAGAAGGGGAAAGAATGGATAGGTTTTTGCTTGATAAATAGAAAAACTAAACACCTTTTTTACCAATGAAAATATACTAATGTCTAATGGTAAATTGCAAGAAACCTACTCGACTATTCTACTAGTTACAAATACCATAATGAATTTTTCTTTAGGCTCTGTTTGATAACTAGATGGAAAACGTTAAGAAAAACAATGTATTTTTATGAGAAGTTGGAAAATAAGTTGAGGTATATGGTGAGATTAACTCTTGCGTTTTGGCTTCTTCCATGGAAATTTTTTTCTTTCGGTGGTGGTGAAGAATTTTTTTCCACAAAACATAAAATGAGGAAGGATGACATATAATCAGAAAAATGAGCATGGGATGGAGGGCATCTTACCACATCCCTAAACTTATTTTCTATCTTCTCACCCCAAATTAGTTATTTTTCTTATTATTTTCCATGTCATCAAACAGAGCGTTATTTCTTCAACTGTTTCATTAGTATGAAAAGCCACATTCCTTTGGTGTTCGCTAATTTTTTTTTAACTATTTAAGCTTATTATTTTTTCAGTCTGGGACAAATTAATTAGGAGCTCTTCACATCTTTTTCTTAGCTAAGTGTTATTTGTGTATTTGTACCTGATGCGACTGCGATATAATTTCTTAGTACAATTTATTTCTAAAATAAGATTTGATCAATCCATAAAAGCCTAAGGTTGAGGGATAAAACTTTAGTTGGATAAATCCACTCTGACTAAACTAACATTTGTACTCACCTTCCCAGAGGCAGACACTTCTTGTAAAAATTTAACGGTCCACATTTACTACTATAGTGGAGCCAGATCTGCGTACCTCACTGGTGTTTTTTTTGGCGGCCCTAATTCAACATTGGCTTGGTGCAATGGCATTGAGTATGTGGACATTTACTCAGCGCAATTGAACCGAGCTAGTGTATTTTCTTTTGTACCAACAATAGCTCGGCCCAAATGCACCGAGTATTTGCTCATTCATTCGGTGCCACCGAGTAAATGGAATGGAGTGTTATGGAGTAAAGTGGTGTGTGTAATTAGCACCGCCCTTTCTTTCTTTCTTTTTTTTTTTCTCCCAC
This sequence comes from Lonicera japonica, assembly GCA_021464415.1. NCBI lineage: Eukaryota > Viridiplantae > Streptophyta > Magnoliopsida > Dipsacales > Caprifoliaceae > Lonicera > Lonicera japonica. Next base: position 26,940,324 of record CM038471.1, read on the forward strand.
GTTCTTTTTGTTAAATGGCTACTTTACATGACTTGCACAGTTCTGCTGCTAGAGCTGGGAGCTCAGTTACATCCTCAATGATACCTCCTTACCCTGGCAGTGTAGCTCGGGCCCGGGATCGTGTCCAAGCTCTCCAGGCATATTTTCAGCAACCCACCAACTCACCCCCCATGCGTACACCCCCCCTTGTGCCCTCCGCACGAAGGCCCACTCCAGCTCATAGGGGATTGACCCAACTTGGGCCAGTGGGCCCAATACCCGACCACCATACCAATGGCTTCTACTTCTTCCCATCAGGTTCATCAACCACAAGAAACTTCTCTGAACTGAGACCAATGGAAAGAGAGCACTTGCCTTCGTTCCCACCGGGCCAAGTGGACCGGGACCCAGTGTGGGGCACCTTCCATCAGCCTGGTGGAGGCAGTTCGGATACTAACGTCAGACCCACAGGGTTTCGGCCCAGGCACGGATCGGAGAGGATGATGCAGTCTCATAATCGGTCATAGAGACTTGAAGTTATTGGTTTGTGTTTTCTTGGTGAAAAATTATGATCAACTATGCTATGAACTGCAACTCTTGAGAGATTATGTATTTGTTGAGAAAATGAGAATGTGATTTGTGTAATGGTGGTTGGAGTCTTTGTCTAACTGGGCAGACTCTAATACTGTCTATGTGATGCACTGGAACGATACTTTGTATTTGGCAGTTGTGTGGTTTGTATGAATGGGACTTCGGCTTCCTTATATTCCTTCTTTGGACTTTGGGTAAGCTAAAGTAGGTTTGGTGCCACGTATATTTGGCAAAGCCACACGTTACAGGGTAACACGACACCAAGAAATAAGAAGTTAATGGGTGAACCTTCAACAATTTAAGTTGTTATCGGAGTCACCTGTTTAATACAAAATGATAACGAATTGGTTATAGTTTATCCTTAATGACGAATTTGGGTGATTCGTTAGACCAGTTAAAATTTTTCAGCTCTTGATAGAATTAAAGTTTGGTAAATCACACAGGGATTTCTATCTGTTTTAGAGTTTATAAATATTTCTCTTTACGTTTAATTTTTAGGGATTTTAGCTTAACTTTTTCTTTTCTTTTTTTCTTTTAATCTTACTGTAGAATTTTTACTATAAAATTTATCTGCTTTGAGGGGTAATATGGGTGATGTTATTTTATTCAATAATAAATTGAGTCCAATATAAATTCCGAAAACATAAATCAATAATAGCTTAGTGGGTTTAGGCTTCATCTAGAGTCTTTAGCATTAGATTTACAACATTATTTTAATAACATTTTATTGTTAAATCAATAATTATATTTATAAATATAGAAAGTTATATTTACATACATCTAATCATATATACATAATTCGGATCCGATCATATCGCCAATAGATTGAATTGGCATATATTAATACCCGATTTGTTGGTCAAAAGATTAACATATTCATATTAGATAAATGGATAATTAATTTTTTATCATATGTTACTAATAACCACGACTAATTGAATTTAACTAGAATTGTAATCTATTAGTATTGCACAAATTATAGCAATGAGACTACTCTACTACAGCTACAGAAGCAAACATACTACTTAATTTCCTCAAATATCTTAAAGGAAAAAAATAAGTAACAAACACATTTTGATTACTATAAAACATATATACAAAACATTTTCGGAAAAGATTTGCGTGGGTTTATATTACTCAAGTGAAGTAAATTATATATATTTTATTGTCTAATTAAATGCATAAGGGATGAAAAAACAATAAAAGTACCTATGGCATGTATATTTTATCAACAGTATATTCATGATTCATTAGTTCACTTTAGGTTTTTAATTTTCATAATTTATGTCCCAATTCACCAATTATTTAGACAACCAAAAATATTTAATCTGTTTGCATGTGTTCGTATTTGGATTACTATTTTTTTTTTATAAGTAATGGATTTAGCTATCTTTATGTTTGTGATTAGGTCTGACAATTTACAATACGATATGATAATACGACATGAAATCGACACGAATTTACTGGGTTTGGGTGAACCCTTAACGAGTATAGGTCATAACCGGATTGACCTGTCAAACCCGTTTATTAAACAAGTCAATTTCGTGTAAATTTGCGAGACTTGTATAAAACCCGTTTAATCTAGTAAGAAAACGAGTCGATTTTATGCCCCCCAAATTTCCCACTTTCCAAATTCTCAAGTTCGAACACAATTACAATATACGATGGTTTTAATTATTGTTGTTGCATATGTTTTTTGAGTGTGTATATTTTAATGGTTAATTCGATTATTTGCGGGTCCCTAAATTAATATTATTCGTATATGACTTGAATCGAATAGTTTATCTTAAACAGGTTAAAACAATCGAGCATGTCATTCGTTAATTAAACGGGTCGTGTATGAATTTGAAATTTTCATTGGAGGCACTTTTCAACCAATTAACACGACTTCAACTTGACACAAAACCGACCCATACATGACCCATTGCCAGGCCTAATTGTGATGGAAGATGAGACTTCTCATATGCATAAATAATTTGAATTATCACGACAAACAAAAGTCCGCTAATCTTATTCATAAAGGAGGATTCGAGACCTCCTTCTTACTAGTAAAGGCAGATTCTTGCATGTGCCAAAGATTTTGGAAACACATATGCGACTAAGGGTGTTCATTGGATGAAACAGATTGGAATATCATTATTTGAAAAAAAATTCGGAATTTCAAATACTTTTTCAATTCCAATTCCAAAAATTTCGGAAATTCAAAAAAATAAAATAAAATCCAAATCGGAACTTTTGAATTTTCCAATTTCTTAAAATTTTGATGTAACTTCTAATATTATTTGAAAAAATAGTTGATGAATATAATTGTGATTTTTTTTAACAAATCATATTGCAATATTCCACCACCACAAAATAGCATAAACAACATGCTACTATCATTATTAGAAGTTTAATTACACAACAAAACACTAGATACTAGTTAATATATTTTTTATCCTTTATCATTAACGATATAAGTTTAACCAATGTACTAAATCTCATAATAAAAAAACAAGTTGTATGATTGTCCTAAGTTGAAAGTAATGTTCTTTTATATTAGAAAGCACTAAAAGTTCAATTGTTTCCATAAGTTGAGATGTATTGAAATAATACTTAAGATATATAAACACAAAATTACAAACATTGTATAAATACCTCATCACTTAATTAAAAGAGATAATGGGTTATAAGGTCTCGCTCCGTAATGTGTTATAACTCTAAGGACGGATTTATGTTTAATAAAGGGAAGTAGTACTAATTTCATAATTTGGTTTTACAATAAGGACACTTTTCATAATATTAATTTATTTTAAGGAAAATGATAAATGTTGATGGACAAAACTACCCTACTATATCATTTATTCTAATTATACAAAAGACATATTATTCTCTCTTACATACACATAGTTTAGAGAGAGAGAACAAAAAACAAGAGAAAAGAGAAGTTGTCTCACCACCACCACCACCACCACCACCACCACCACCACCACCTTACTCTCCGATCGTATCTCTGAGAGGATCATCGTTCTCATCATCATCATCATCATCATCATCATCATCTTCTTCTTATTTTCTAGATCTGCAATCGTAAAACATATATAACTTTTGATTGAACCGTTGGATTTGGCTGATTTTTGGATATGTTGTTCGGAAGACAAAGTTACTGTTATTGCGCAAAAAATTAAGATGATCAAAGTCGTTTTGCTATCGAAATCGATCAATTTTGACAGCCCAACGGGATTTGAAAAAAAAATATGATTGTAACTCTTTTTATTTTTTATTTTTTTATGAACCCTACGTCGATCTATATCTATATACATATAAATAAATTGAGTGGATGTTGATCTCATCAATTTTGTTGTTCTCTATTTTGTAATGGTGCTAAAATTATTTTAGCACCTTCTGATTTGTTGTTCAAGTGGTGTTATCTTATGGGTGTTGTTCAGAAGGTGCTAAATGCATTTAGCACCTTCTGGTTGTTGTCTAGATGGTGCTAAATGCATGTAGCACCCTTTGGTTACTGTCCAGAGGGTGCTAAATGCATTTAGCACCTTTTGGTTGTGGTGCTTAATGTATTTAGCACCTTCTGGTTGCTGTCCGGAGGGTGCTAAATGCATTTAGCACCTTCTGGTTGCTCTCTAGGGGTGCTAAATGCATTTTGTACCTTTTGGTTGTGCGCTAAATGCATTTAGTACCTTATTGTTGCTTCTGGTTAAATGTTTAGCACATTCTGTGTGGTGCTAAATGCATTTAGCACCATCTTGGTTGCTGTCCAGGGGGTGCTAAATGCATTTAGCACCCTCTTGTTGCTGTCCAGGGGGTGCTAAATGCATTTAGCACCCTCTGGTTGCTGTTCAGGGGGTGCTAAACGCATTTAGCACCCTCTGGTTGCTGTCCAGGGGGTGCTTAATGCATTTAGCACCTTCTGGTTGTTGTTGTTGGTGTTATAATGAGACGATATTATAAGGAAGGGGTATTAGTGTCTTTTTTGTATAGTGTCCTTAATTTACATAGCTAATTTTTAAATGTCCTTTATAATTATATTATTATTATAATGAGCCCTTATACCTAATTGCCTCTAATTAAAAAATAATATAAATATTATACATCAAATAATTTTCAGAAATTCAAAAATTTGAATATAGTTTCCAATTTCATTCCAGTTTTGTTCAAAAAAGTCGGAAACTGGAAAATTTGGATATTGGAAATGCTAAATCCCATACCAAATTCGGAAAAGAAAAATGGATCCGAATTTGAAGATTTTAGAAGTTTGGAAAGTTTGAATACCCCTATATGCAACTATTAATTTTATATAAAAAAGTTAGGGGTACATGTACACTAAATTCCGGTGGAAATTTTGAAAATAACATGATAAAACAAGGCAAAATGAAATGGAATTAATTGGCACAAAATTGATACAAGAATTCGTGTTCACGTCATTTTTGTTTCTAGAGTTTTTAACACAATGTCGGGTCGTGTAGTGTTCAAGCACAAATTTTGGAATGAAATTAGAGTTATGTTATATGTCGCGTTAATTTTTTCTCGTGTTTAATGAAAGAAAAAAAAATCATTTCCCACTCGTGTTAACAGTGGCGTAGCCAAGAAATTAATTTAATGGAAGCTTGACTAGCGCGTTCAACATAGTAATTTTTTTTAATTACTAGTAACAATAGGTTGGTATTATTGTCAAAGCAATTGTCTCTTTACCATATTACAGTACCGCTTTTGAAAGTTGCAACATATGCTTCCAAAGTTGTAATTAATTTGCTTTGGCAATAGTGCATGATAGCTTTCAAAAGCACTAATGCAACCCCAACAATAACATGGCATATATATATCCTATAAGGATTGTCATTAAGTTAACTAACTTAAGAACAGTCAATTTTGAGGGGTAAACAGTTGAATTCTTTCATGAAATTTGGTGAAAAGTGGATTAACTAAAAAATTGATATATATATATATATATATATATATGTACACGCATTTGTGGCTGTTAATTAAAATTTAGATGTTTAGTTAATCTACTTCCCAATTAAATTTTTAGATGAAATTTGGTGGAGAAGAACTAATCATAATAAAAATCATCTCTACAAAGTTTCAAAATTATCTTTTTATCACCCTCGAAATAAACATTTCTCAAGTTAATTAGTTAATATAAGAAGGACCTTATAGGAATCCCTCCAATATAATATATAATCATATATATTTATATAGACATACAAGATAATGATGATGATTATTATTATTATTAGTTGAATCAAAACACTCTAAAAAATGGTCATGTGTGGTGCACATGCCCATTTTCCGTGAACGGCAAAAGTGGAATTCGGTCAATAATTTGAAGGGCTTAAATGGAACTAGTCCTCATAGTTCAGGGTCCATTTGCATAGCTTGCTCGTATATATATTAATAATTGCAGTCTTAACCCCAACATTTCCGTCAATAAAAGTCCATCTGCACAAACGCTAGACTTCAAATACGTTTGGTAAACACTTATATATATATCAAAATACATCCCGTTGTTTATTCGAATTATATTTAATTTTGCTAAACTAATTATTAATTTTTTTTCTTTATTACGGTATTCCATTTTAAGTTTTTAACACACAACAATATCACAAAACATTTAAAAATTGTAAGAAACAAATCATTAAACACGATATTTTAGAAAAAGAGACACAAATTACTCTAAATCAGCATAAACAATAGATCGAAATAGATGAACTGTAGGCAAAAAAATAAAAAAAATATTAATTTTTTATAATACATTAAAAAAAGAAATGAGATGAAAAGAGAGATTATATTAGTTTTAGAATTTAAAGTGTTGAATCTAGAGAAAGACAACTGTTGAGCACACAATTAGGGAGATTAAAAAAAAAACAACAACACGTAGCACATGATAAGGATAAGGCATAAAACATATATATATATATATATAATACTGCCAGACATTTTCAATTACTATAAAACATATATATATATATATATATATATATATAATACTGCCAGACATTTTCGGAAAAGATTTGCGCGGGTTTATAATACTCAAGTGAAGTAAATTATACTTTATCGTCTAATTAAATGCATAAGGGATGAAAAACCAATAGAAGTAGTTGTGGCATGTATATTTTATCAACAGTATATTCATGATTCATTAGTTGACCTTAGTTTTTCAATTTTCATAATTTATATCCCAATTCATCAATTATTAAGACGACCAAAATAATTAATCTGTTTGCATGTGGTTGTATTTGGATTACTATTTTTTTTTAATACAAGTAATAGATTTAGCCTATCTCTATCTAGCATGCTACTATCATGCATTATTAGTAAAGATATAAATTTAACCAATGTATTAAATCTCATAACAAAAAAATAAGTTGTATGATTGTCCTAAGTTAAAAGTAATGTTTTTTTATTAGAAAGCACTAAAAGTTCAAGTGTTACCTTAGGTTGAGATAGATTGAAAGAATACTTAAGATATATAAACGCAAAACTACAAACATTATATAAATACATCATCACTTAATTTAGAAAGAGTATAAATATTATACACCAAATAATGTATTTTCAGAAATTCATAAATTTGAATATAGTTTCCAATTGCATTCCACTTTTCTTAGATAAGTTGGAAACCGGAAAATGTGGATATCGGAAATGCTATATCCCATTCCAAATTTAGAAAAAAATGGATAAAATTTCAAAAATTTTGGAAGTTTGGAAAGTTTGAACACCCTTATATTCGACTATTAGTTTTATACAAAAAAAAGTTAAGGTACATGTGCACTAAATTATGGTGGAAATTTTGAAAATTACATGATAAAACAAGGCAAAACTAACCAAAATTAATTGGCATGGACAAAATTGATATGAGAATTCGTGTTCACGTCATTTTTGTTTCTAGAGTTTATAACATGATGTCGGGTCATGCCGTGTTCAAGTACAAATTTCGGAACGAAATTAGAGTTATATGTCACGTTAATTGTTTCTTGTGTTTAATTAGAGAAAAAAATCGATTTCTACTCGTGTTAACAGTTTTGTAGCCAATATATAAATTTAATGGAGGCTTGACTAGAACTACCTAATAATTTTTTTTAATTACATACTAGTAACAATATGGTGGCATTATTATCAAAGCAATTATCTCTTTACCAAATAATATTACTACTTTTGAAAGTTGCAACATATGGTTCCAAAGTTGTAATTTGCTTTGGCAATAGTGATAGCTTTCAAAAGCAATACTTGCTCTGACAAAGAGATAATTGCTTTGTCAATAATGTCATCCTAACAATTACATGACACACACACACACACATATATACATATGTCCTATAAATGTTGTCATTAAGTTAACTAAATTAAGGATCATCCATTTTGAGGGTAACCGGATGAATCCTTTCATGAAATTTAGTGGAAAGTGGATTAACTAAAAAATTGATATGAATGTGCATTTGTGGCTATTAAAATTTAGATGTTCTCAGTTTGAATCTGGCAGAACCAGGCAACGACTTTCCAAAAAAAATAAGAAGGTAATGTGTGAACCTTTAACGAATTCAGATTGTTATTGAATTCACCTATTTAATACAAAATGATGACAAATCGGTTACGGTTTATTCTTAACGAATTTGGATGACGTTTTAGACCGGTTAAATATTTTTAGCTCTTATATAGAATTAAAGTTTATTAAATCACATAAGGATTTCTATCTATTTTAGAATATATATATATATATATATATATATATATATATCTTTACATTTTTAGGGATTTCAGTTCTTAACTCGTCTTTTTTTATCTGTCTATAGAATTTACTATATAATATATACAAAATAATAATTAAGGGAAATTGTTTAATAATGGTTTTAATGAAGGACATTGATTTGAATTGATTAGTTTAAAGGACAAGTTTTTAACAAAGGACAAGTTTATATTATTTTTAAATAATTAATAATTATTATGTTATATTTGTTATTTTATGTAGTGTCCCTATGTATTATGACGTAATATATCGATGGTAATTATATTCGGTTAAAGATCCTTTTTGAAATATCCGATTTTTCCTCTGATGAGTTCCACTTTGTGTGCGTGTTGCTTGGTTGTTAGATTATGGATAGTTACGAAGGAGTTACCAGCTATATAATTGTTTATCTTATTCTAAGGTTTGGATAGATTTTAGTTATATATTGTATTAGTGTTGCCAAGGTTTTGTTTAGTGTGAGGTTTTATATGATTGATCTTGGTTTATTGCTATATTATATTATATCTGATCAATACGTTTGACCCCAGTTGTGCTCATGAGGTATTAATGAGTTTTTTTTTGTTTATTATTTTTGAAGTTTTTTGCTTCTCTGTATGTATACTTTGTGTAAGTGAAGTTTTTGTTTCATTCATTATGATCCGTCCTTTATGAGTTTTTATATGTAAGTAACTTGTATTTTCTTAGTTTATATGCAATGTTCGGGTAGTTTTGGGATTGTTTTTTATTATTTTTATAGAGTTTAAGTTGTTTCTTTGCGTAGACATATTATTCTATTTGATTAGGTTGGTGATTAGTTAGTTGGTGTGTGGTGTTCAGATTGTATCCTCCACTTTGTACTCGTACATATCGTATACCCAGTATGCTTGGGTTCGTTACTTTTGGCAGTGTGTTGGTCCTTTTTTTTGCCAAACATATTATTTAACACTTTGTACTCATACATATTGTATACCTAGTATGATTGGTTTCGTTACTTTTGACAGTGAGTCATTCTTTTTTTTCGTCAGACATATTATTTAATTATATGTAGTTGTAGCTTCGTTATTTTGTTTCCAGTTTCTAAAGATTTTCGTGTATAGTGAACTTAGACATTTTGTGAAGTGTAATTATCAAATGGTTTTTTAAAGCTTTTTAGGGGGCATTTTTGTTTTGTATATTCCATTGGATGTGATTTGATTGTTCATTGATCAAACACGTTATTTTATCCTCGTGAGATGGTTTTCGGATTTTTGGGTGTAATTTTCTTATAATTTCCAAGTACAATTAATTCAGACATATTGTATCATCGCTCCTGTTGTGTTATATTGTTCTTGTGTATCTAATATGTGTATTTCACTGAATGTGCTTCAATTGTTTCTTATTATTTGATATCCAGATAGAGTTTAAAGTGATATTCCGATGCAAAGTTGGAGCTAATGCAGCTGTTTTTAGTTTGAACAATGGGTCATTGCTCAATGAGTTGTGTGAGGCTATTCGTTCCAAGTTCATCGAGCTTTCAACGGCTGATTTTACTGTTAAGTATGTATTCCCTAGTTCTAACCTTTATATTTTGTTAAATAACGAAGACATGGGCTTCATGTTTGCTTTCATTCCAATTGTTATAGTATAGCACGTTGAAATTATTGTTCAGTCAACTGAGGGCTCAAGTGATTTGAGAACATCTGTTATTTCAAATGTTGATCCAAAATTCAGCTTTGATATTGATGTTGATGTTCAGGAACAGTTCGGTGGTAGAGTTTTCCTATGTGAAGCGTGGATGGGTCGTATTACACATGTTCAGCAATGTTTTCTTGGAGGTGTAAAAGATTTCAGGTTGGAACTTGGGAAATTTTGTATTGAAGTTGGTTTCGAGGTTGATTTCAAGAAGAATGACCATTCACATGTTACGGCCGTTTGTTCAAAGTGTGAAACAGTGGGCTGTGAATGGTTCATACATGCTATGTTGAGACGTTCGGATGGTAGCTTTGTCATTAAGAAACTTGTTAATGAGCATACCTGTAGTGGGCGCATGATGGGGAGCAAGTCGATAATGGTACGATTTAAAGTTGTTGCGTCTGTTCTTTCGGACAAGGTACATTCTAATCCTTCGTTTACAGCGAAAAAATTTGTTAGGAACTTGAAGCGTGAATATAGGATATATGTTCCATATTAGAATGCTTGGTACGCGAAGGAGATGGCATTGTGGGAGATTCACGGCGATGACGATATTTCGTATAGGATCCTTGTTCGATACCTTGAGTTGCTTGAGCAGACTAATCCTGGTATGTGATGCTCGCTTGAAGTTGAACCTAAGTCTTTTGGGTTCAATAGGGTTTTTGTTGCCATAAGCAGTTGCATAAAAAGGTTTCTTAGATGTAGGCCTATACTTTGCTTGGATGTAACCTTTATTAAGAGCAAATTTAAGGGGACCTTAATGGCTACTACTAGCATGAATGATGACTCGGGTACTTTTCTTATTGCGACCTTGTTTGGTTATTTTACATAGGTTTGGTTGTGTTCCAATTTTTTTATTTTCAATTTGTTCTGTGAATTCTTTAAAGGCCATTATGTTTTTTTGCTATTTTCAGGCATTTTATCCTTTTTATTATGCTGTGGTTGATTCCAAAAATTTTGAGAACTAGGCTTGGTTTATGGGTAAGCTTGTAGAGAATATTAGACCTCAATGCCATGTGGTCACTATTATTTTTGATCGTTATAAAGGATTGCGTGATGCTGTTAAAAGAATGTTTCCTACATGGCCACATTCATTTTGTTTGTTTCACATAAAGAATAATATTAGGTCAAAGTTTATGGCAATCATAACCATGATGTGAGGGGGAGACTATTAGATATTTTCACAAAATGTACATATGCTTGTAGGGTTCCTTCGTTTAATAGGTTTATGAAAGAGCTTAAGGAGGTAGGGGTGGTGATATTGATGATTTTCTTAAGGACTTACATCTAAAACATTGGGCTAATGCGCACTTCCCTGGCAAAAGATACGGCGAGCTTAGCTCAAACGTTACAGAGAGTTTTAATTCATGGGTGTTGAGGGAAAGAAAGTTGCCTATAACCTAGTTGCTTGATGGGGTGCTTGTGAAGATAATGGAACTTATAGGTCAAAGGTAGCTTGCTAATTCGAAGTGGTCTTCTATGTTGTGCCTTAATATGGAGTGCATTTTGGAGGGTTATGATAAAAAAACGTGCGACTGGCTTGTTAGACAGGCGAATGTTATGCTCTTTGAAGTTGTTGAGAGGGAAAACTACTTGGTTAATCTTGCAGATTGTTCCTGTTCTTGTGAGAGGTGGTGTGTTATTGGATTTTTGTGTGCACATGTTTTTGCAGTGGTGAAGCAAATGGGGTTGAATATATATGACTACGTTGATCCGTATTACAGGGCTGATGTCTTCCGTGAATGTTATTCGTTCCATACATATCCTATGCTTTCGATTGACAAAAATATGGAGATTGGCGATAACGAGTTCACGGTTTAAGTCGATGGGGGAATGCTAATAAGGGTACTATGATGTGTAGCATATGTAGTCAGTTGAGGAGGCACAATTGTCGCACATGTACCACCCTTATTTAGAGTTCTTTTGTTTTTAAATGTTCCGTACTTTTTACATCGTCCTTTTTATTTCCTAATAAGATTGAGTTTGTCTTAACTTGAATAAGTTGTTTAGTTTTATATTCAATAACAGTAATGCTCATGCAGCATATGTGGTCAGTTGCGTAGGCCCAATCGTCACACACCACCCTTATTAAGAGTTCTTTTGTTTTCAAATGTTTCGTACTTTCAGCATTGTCCATTTTATTTTCTAATATCATTGAGTTTGTATCTAGTTGAACAAGTTGTTTAGTTCTTATATTCAACAGCAGCAATGCCCACTTGTTTGATCCTTGGTATAATATAATATGAAACTGGGTTTCTGTTTCTTTCTATTTGTAGTTCTATCCATCATTCTATGTTGTTCTTTTTTTATATGTTTAATGACTGCATGATGATGTGTTTTTATAAAATGGGTTGATTATTGAACAAATGCATGTAAGGCGGGGTTTATGCCATTAAAAGGAAATTAAATTATTTTATTAGTAGATAATACAATTGCATTGATAGTCTGGCATTTTAATCCAATCTATTTACTTCCTAATACGACTTGCCGCTTGAGTCGCCATGATTCTTCGTTGAAGTTGGGCTACCAATGTTTGATGGTGGTTCATGGGAGCTTATCTCTTATTCAAAAACACCAGGGCTTAAGGGCGGAGTACGATCGGGGCTTTCGGTTACAGGTTGACCATCCAATGGGTCGACCCAAAACGGCTTTTCTTTTCTTTTTTTCCCTCAGTCTCTTCTTCTTTAGTTCTCACTTCTTTTCCTTTTCTAGCATGTTAATAATTGTTTCTTTCCTTGCATGTTCCTTACACTTGCGTTTGGTGCTTCATTTGTTGGGATCTTCATACTCTTCAGCTTTTGGGTCTGCAAGTTTTTGGTTAGTGATGTCTGGTTTGTCTTCAGTGGTTTTAGTTGATGGTTTTGGGGTTTTTTCCATTTTAATTGGTGGTTAACTTTGTTTTCTATCTCGTTTGTGTTGCCGGATTGTTTATTTGAGAGTCTAGTTTTTATAACAAATGGGGGATGTTTATTCATTTTTATTTTTTTTAAAAGTAACCTCCCATATTGGTTGGACTGACGGTTGTGCATACAAATTTGCATATTTGATCTTGTGTGTCTTTAATTAAGGTGTATTGGTTTGTTATTTGTGTTATTAACTGGTTTAGTTTTGTTGTATACACAATCATATCATAGACATATTACATAATCACTAGTTTCACGCATACTGGAATTTGAAACATATAACTCATAAATTCATTTACAAAATAATAACAAAAATTTATTGATAATAAAGAATAAACCCATTAATTATAATGCGAAATCCAATTAATTTCGTTCACATTGGTTTCATAATATAATATGACTAATGTTTTTTTATGTAATGTGTCCACAAATGATCATGTCGAGGTGCATTATGTCTATTGTTAATTATATTTTTGATTAAAAAAAATTATAATACAACATGGATCATATATTATTAGGTGAAATCCAAATAATTTCACATAATTAAGTTTTATATTATAATACGACTGACTGGTGTTTACTTAATATGAATACGATTCATCATGTCGAGGTGTAATATATCTACCGTTGATTATAAGTCGGAGTAGAAATAGATTCGTTGGAGTCCAAAATGTATGATATCAATATGTCTAACAGAAGGGAATCAAACACAAATTTTCACTTATGCATAGTTTATTTAGAATGTAGATTGGTATTAAATGTATTTGTGCAAATTGGTAGTCAATGTATTTGTGCATGTGTTAATATGTCTGACCCATTTGTGGTCAACCGGATCATATAAATATTGGCAATGGGCATATAACGAAATTTGGTTTTCATGGTAAAACATCCACCTAAGTTATACCATTGTATTCGTAAATTGAAACTTTTATTTTAATATAAAATGAAAAGGGATACAAGTGCAAATTTATATGTCTGGACCCACCAAACGTAGTATGGATTTTCTAATATTGGCAATTGGCATAAAGCGGAGTTTGGTTAATTAGGATATCATTCACCCGAGTCACATCATATTATTCTTCAAATTAAAACACTCACTTTTAATTTTAAAAGTGACGGGGAAAAAGTTCACAAACAGTAGACAGGCATATTAATATGCCTGTTCACACCTAATTTAATATTGTTTATATAATGGTATCTTTTGTCATGGTGGGAAACCGGTTTAATATGGTGAACATCCAGATGAAATATGGCACTATACTATCCAGGTAGAGAAACTTGTAAAATAAGTATATATTAAGCAAAATAAGTCCATATCTATATAGATAATATTCGCAAAACATGTGAAATATAATAACATCAATTAGCATCATTTATTAAGAAAAAAAAATATACTAATGTTGTGACTAGCGTATTGGTGGCATATGACCTCGTACACTTTGTTTAATATGTCTGTCACATATTATGTAATATATCTAAAACTAGCATGATGTTGACTCTAACTATGTTGGATCTGGCAAAGTCAATGGGTTTATGCTTGTTTTTGTCATGAAGAATTGTTCAACCAAGTGTGATCTCATCTCCAATGAAAGTGTGTTTCCAAAACTTCCTTTCAAATGACGTCCCACAGCAAGTTCCCTCATGTAGTATATTACAGCAACACAACACTGCAGTCCACACTGTTGCAATGGCATAATTGGATTGTGAATGATAGTGGTAAACAAAATGTTCAAAAGAAAAATTATTATGTCAGGGCAGTGGTTGTTACTTCCCTATGTCTTGTTGCGGGCAGCCTGGGTAAGGGATGAGGTTTGGCTTCAAAGTGTTTTCAATAATCCACTCAATTGCCATTCGGTCTGGTAGGGACAAGTCCCATTCATTTTCAGCCTTATTTTTTCCATGCCATGTATTCCTTTGGATTCTTCCACTATCTAGTTTGGCTGGACCATCCCTTTTTATGTCCGCGAAACATATTTGCAGTGAGTCAAAGTGTGGCACATGTTAGTGTTTATTAGATTTTATTCTGGTTATGTTTTTCGAGGTACAATATTATTATCTGATATTTCATGCAAAGGTATAAACGTACCATTTTTAGTGCCTTGCTGAAGTACTCATCACTGTCCATTGATCGGGTCTTAATGTAGGGGTTGAGATGGTACCACTGCAGGTCATTTAAATCTACGTATAGATGTGAGAAATGCGCCTTTTGGGTATGCGCTATTGGGACGAAATTTTTTTTAGCCAGGTGTAAGCTTGTGAGGAGCTTTTGTATATCAGGGTGAGAATTCTCGATTTTTTCCCCATGCACACATACATCTATATTTATTGTATGAAAGTTATGTTAGTGGAAAATATCATAATCTTAAATTATATGATTATGAAATTGATACAAGTAGTCACTAATGTAATTCATTTTCAGTTACCTAAGTTATGTTGACAAGACTACTGATATGGCTGTTTGGATTGAAAGCAACCGTGTGTTTGTTGTAAGCATTTGACTTTAACGATTTATGATCTGCACCAAAATTGAAGCATATGTGTTAAACGCACATATATATAATCATTTTTAATAAATATTAGTTAATCCAAACCTTATTGGTCATTAGCCCCTATGTCAATATGGCGTGGATATCGTTCCTAGTGTTTTCTTCTCCATCATTGCTCCAGATCCTGGCACTGCATGGTTAAATTAATATTTTTCGTTAGATGTGAATATTGATGGTTACATATGAAGTTAATTAAGCTTATTGTTTCGAGGTCTTAGTCCATAGTGCGTCGAGCCTTGATCTGACATCCATGGGAAGGTGTTTTGAGATTTTATTTATGTGTACGTTCAGCTTGGGTGCCTTCTTAATATGATCGAGTTGCACGTCTTCTTCTTCATTTTCGTCGTCAATTGTTATCGGTTCTTTGAAAAGACGTTTCCCTTTCACCTTTGATGACGATTGCTTTACCTTGGTAGTTTTACTTGCCTCCTTATAATCATTGGTGGTGGTCTCCTTTCTTGCCTAGGTTGTTTCGAAGTAATCCACAATATTTCTTTTATTCCTCACTCTGGCTTCTTTGTGCCTGGCTCGGATATTCTTTATCATTGTTGGTGGTGAGATTATAACATTCGCTGGTAGCAATGGTATTTGCATTGTTTCCAATCTTGCTTGCACCACTCTCATCTTCAGTACCACATCTTCGTACATTAGATTGGCTTTTGCAATCTGCTCCTTGTACGATTCCTACCTCTTGCTTATTTCGTCGCTCTTTTCTTTATCTTCATTAGATTCCTTGCACATTATGGCACACATATCTCGCATGCTGTCTAATGTTCTTTCCTCAGTATTAAATTCCTTTTGAATTAAGCTGATTGTATCTCTCTTGAAGTTCTGTTATAGTTTTCAACTTCTCTTGATGTAGTGCTTCAAGCTGCTTTTCACACTTTACAAGTTTTGCACGCGTTGAATTCAATTAACTAGTAAAATCACCCATTGTATGATCATTACCATTGTGCATAAACATTTGTTTGGGGGTTTGTGTTGCTGTTGTTGCTGGAAGTTTCATTAAACCCCTATGACAGGATTTCAAATGAAGGTAATGCAGGGTCATTTGCACATGGTGTCTTATTTGCAAATTGGGTTTTTGCAAGTTCATAATCTTTTGATGTGACCTCCTTTTGTAATGAGACCACCCTTCTCAATAAACTTACATTTGTTTTGCTGTATCCTTTCATTATTCACCATCTCCCTTTGTAACTCCCTTATCAACCTTTCTAACCGTAGTTTATGTGCCTCGTTTGCTCTTTCTATTGATCTATGGTAGTCGCGACTACTTTTCATTTGGAACTTATAGCTCTTGACTAACTGAGAATGTTGCAGGTCTCTACTGTTTAGGTTGACACGATCAAACTCTAGCCTCTTGACATAAGCCACATCATATGCTGATCTCCACCCAATGCACTGTAGCGGTGTTCCTTCGGTTATATCATCTATGGTCAAACCATCCGAATCTGAATCAATTGGTGTTTTTGGTTCTTCATCTTCATTTGTATCTTGCAGCTCATTGCCCATATCATTTACATTAGGCAATATAGTTCCTTGTAGGCCCAATTCGAATTGCTCGTCATTATGTATATATGTACTTGGTGTGCCCCCTGGCGTCGTATTCATTGATTTAGTTGATTGAACAAGCTATTCATCATCAATGGATTCCTCATGGTTATTAACTTATTCTTTTTTCGACATTATCATCTCTGTGTTTGGATTCTCCATAATATGTGGATCTTTGAAATGCATATCAGCTAGATTTGTTTCTTGCGAGATATCACCAAACTCTTCTCCACTTGCATCTCTTGGTGTCTGTGAACACCCCAATCCACGACTCTCGTGTGAATACTGATTTTCTTTTAAAACAATCATCTTGCATTTTAAGTCATCATACATGTAGAAGACTGATAGGAAAGACTTCAATTCCGGACGCGTTGGGAGTCGAAGATAACTTTTGTTGCCTCTTCGCTTACTAGGACGGTTGGCAAGTCCTAACCGTACGGTTGCCCTGTCGCACGCCCAACCGTACGGCTATCTGCCAACCATACGGTTGGCACGTCCTAAGCGTAGCCCCCTATCGCACGCCCTAGCCACACCCCATACGGCTACCCCTGCGGTTGGCCTCTTTTGGAGCTTTTTTTGGCGGAAATTTTGCTATAAATAGGACCCGTGGGATCCCATTTTGGGATCATCAACACTGAATAGTGTTTCTAGTAAGTGAAAACTCTGTCAAAATCTTTACAGAGTCATTTTAGAGAAATTCTGAGAGAGAGTTTTAGAGAGAGAGAGAGAGTCTTAGGGAGAGAAAGTCTATAAAGAGAAAGCTCTAGAGAGAGAAAGGAGCAAACGATCAGGTTTTCTTATTCAAAGCACATCAGGTACGTCTGTCTACAACTCTCCTTAATTTCAGTACTGCATTTAAATTCTTTTTTTAATACAGAAAGTTAGATAACTTGCAAAGAAGTTCATTGCTTTCAAAATAAATCTCTTTCCAAAATTTACAAGAAATCTAAAATCCGTTTTGACACGCTTTCAAAACAAACAAAAATACAAAAACAGTTTCCAAAAGAAAGGAACTACGAGACTTTGATTTCATTCTACGAATGAATACGTAGGCGCTCGCAATGCTCGAGTCTGATTTCAAAATATTGTTTTAAACTAAATTTATCCGGAAATGACTATTCTGAAAACAATTCAAACTACTTGCAAGATATCTAAGATAGGAATTGAATACATGATCCATTAAGAGACCGAAAGGGCGAATTAGGTGCCTAGCACCTTCCCAATTCGTAACGTAGTTCCTGAACCCTAGCAAAGTAAAATTTTCAAAATAAAATCTCTGGATTCAAACATATGAAAGATAATTCGTTTTCGAATTGTCCTTCGTACGATCTTTTGTTTGTTTTCTTGTAAAACAAAATGGCGACTCTACAAAACACGTTTTCAAAGGAAACCGACAAAGAGGACTCTCTTATCTCGGGTCGCGGGTTCGGATTCTCACAGTGGCGACTCTGCAGGGGACGTCGAGAACTAAGCTATGTTGTAATGGATCATATATTTAATTCCTGTTTTTTTTAGATATAGGTCTTGCAAGCCTTAGTTTTAGGATAACATAGAAGCGACTTAGGTGGATACCCTGATGCCTTTATTTGCTAATTATGTGAGGAAAATCTTTTTCATAATTAAAATTGTGTAAATTATCATAACAAACCCTAGAAGCATTGATCAATAATGAACCGCCAGATTGTTATTTCGCACGCACTCACGTCCTATCATGCATTTCCGCGAGTGTGAATTTACCCTATTAACCTCGGGACCAGAGTCGTGACTAGGCCGTGGACTTGCGGGTCTGCACTAGCCAAAAGCGCCTGGGACCACTCTCCATGGCCAAGTACTTACCGAGGTATATAGAGTGACGAGAACACTCACGTACCCGGGATGTATATCAAAAGGTCCTTACACGTACCTGCGCTCTTGAGGTATATCGTAAGACCTGCCAAATAGGAGGGAGCCTTAAACCTTACCCTCTTCAACCACGCTTGCATATAGGGGAGTCAGCCTAGAACACAAAGATTTTCTGCATTGTTTTAATAACCAACAGTCGTGAGAATCTAGTGAGCGAAAGCCCTGATTCCATGAACAAAGCAACTCATGAGGAAAGAATTTCCCGTGTTTTCAAGTGATTTTTCAGAAAAGTCTTTTCAAAATGATTTTCCAAAACTATAGACGGTCAGGGAATCCATGGAATTCTATTCCTACCTTACCACTATACGGGGCTCTTAAGTTGTCGCCGTTGGTCTGCTTTTGATCTCACCTAAAGAAATCTTTTGTATGTTTATTTTCGTCCTGATCGATGTATTTTTGGATAAAGTCCGGCAATTTCTAAATGATATATTGTTGTTATTTTCCGGGGAAATGTGCGCGATCGAATTTGCCCTTTTTTCCGACATCAGATATTCATCATGGCCTCTGTGTGGGCTGGAAGAGATAGCACCGGGAGACTTGTCATACTAGATTCCTATGAAAATATGGACTAGAATACCCCGAACCGGAATATGAACAACCAATTGAACAATGCTGCGGATCCGCCGCCCGGTCCTTTTTGCCCAAACCCGGGGATGCCTCAGAATAATACCATTGGGGGTCAGCCGCAACATTACACTCCATCTCTGAATGCTGATCCAAACCTGGCTAGTACAAGTGTAAATGTGAATGTTCCGTTACCAAACCCCGAAGATATGTATCGGATGTTAATGAATTTGAACCAAAGCATGGCCATGTTATTAAGTGACAATCAAAATACTCGTGCCAAGATGGATGAGTTGGCTAGAGGGCGCGTAACAGAACCGCCAAGGGAAACTCCGATTATTCTACCACCACCGCCGCCACTCTCAATTCATACCGAAGTACCACCGCCATTTGAACCGTTGAACCAACCCAAACCCATGCATGATCCGGTCGGCAATTGGTTACAACAGGACCAGATCAATCAAGCCCCTCAGCAGATGCAACTGATCCATGAACCTTATCACGATCCGTATTATGAACCGATAAGAAGGCCCATGAGTATCCAAGGAGAGGGCCCCTCACCAATGGAAACTTACCGAGGGGATAAAGACTTGTCTGAGCTTAAGGAACAATTCAAAGTACTTACCCAAAAGGTAGCTGAAAGTTCGAACTATTTAACCCAGATGCAAAGCTACAATTTATACCCTGAGGCTCATTATCCAGTAGGCTTTAAGATGCCTTCCATTCCGAAATTTACAGGGACTATGCCACCAGAACTCCATCTGAAATCCTATGTCCGTTCAATAAAAATTTATGATATCGATGAGGCTGAATTGGCCAATTCCTTTCATCTCACTTTGGCAGGACCGGCCCAGAGTTAGTTTTTGAACCTTGAAAAGCACCGGGTCAGATCATGGTCTGCCATCGTCCAAGAGTTTGTGTCATAGTACAAGACTAATGAGGAGCTTAAAGTTACAAGGAAACATCTGGAAATGGCTAAGCAAAAGGAGAACGAGAGTATTAGTGAGTTTGTTACAAGATGGAGGGAATTGGCAGCCCAAATGATGGAGCGCCTAGATGAAGAGGAACAACTCGGAATGATCATGAAGAATTTGAATCCAGATATTCGGGCTCAAATGGGACACCAATTCTTTAGTAGGTTCAAGGCCCTACTCCACGTTGGCAACGAAATTAAGGAGGAATTAGCCAAGCAGGCTGAAATCAAGAAGTTCGCCTCACAATACAAGAAGACGTCTACGTCTGCCATCAATCAAGTCACATCTTCTGGGTCCTATGGTAGGGGATATTCCAACGACCCCTTTGGTCAAAACTCTGTGAAAAACATTGGGGATTATCCTACACTGGGGTATCGTAACAACAACAACAATAATCCCAGGACATTTGATCAGAATCGCTCAAGAGATAGACACTTTTCGCAATTACCGGGGCCGTTGGGAAAGGTTTTTGAACAATTAAAAGAAGCTGGGATTATGTATCCCATGAATCCGAGGCCATTACCACAACAAATACCACCTCATTGGAACATGAATGATCATTGCGAATACCACCAAGGTTTCGGACACACCACCGATAGTTGTATGGCCCTGCGGCATACTATCCAAAACTTAATTGATAGCAAAAGAATTCCTGATCCGTCAGCCCCGAATGTCGCAAGGAATCCCCTTCCCAATCACCGAATCAATGCTATCGAGGAGGATTCAGATTTACCAGATCTTGTATTCTTGATTAAACCCGCCAAGGATGCAGAAAATGTTGAAGTGTTGAGATTTAGCTGTCCAAAGCCTTCGCCCGTAGTCATCCAATACACTCCCCCAAAGTCCCAAAAATTTGCCGAAGAAATCAAAGATGAAACATTATTGGGGTTATGTGTGAATGAAACGCGCACCACACAGTCACAAGAGATAGTTAGCCCAAAAGTTATGGGCTGGATGAAACAAATGCAGTTTATACCGGGTCTTGGGCTCGGTAAACAGAATCAAGGGATCGCCCATTTTCCATAGTTTAAAGGCAACCCGAGGCGACAGGGGCTTGGATATAGCCAAGGAAAAACAATAAAAAAGGACACCCATCTAAGAAAGTATTCCTCACAGATAAACATGATCGCCTTCGACTGGAACACAGTCTCGCAAGTCGATGAAAGGTCGCCTCCAACTCTAGTTGAAATACCTAAAGGGGCAAGTGATTCGGTCGCGACATGGGTCCAACAGTTGACCCATTCTGGGAGAGTGTACCAACCGCTGAATACCAAGCAACCTACTGATGCCACTCCTCCCAAGGAACCTGCAAAAGATCCGGAAGAAGGGCGTGTCGTTGAACAGTTAAAGAAAACACAAGCCCAAATTTCGATCTGGGGACTTCAGGTGGCATCCAAGCCACATCGTATGGCACTAATGAAAATGTTAGACTAATCGGTTGTTCCTCTTGAAGCCACCCCGAATGAGTTAACAGCAATGATCGCTTCAATGGGGGTGCAAAAACAAGTTCTTGGGTTTTCTGATGAAGATCTATCACCACTCGGTCGGGATCATAACCAAGCTCTGCATATTACCGTTGTGGCTTGTGGGATGTCTATACTGTATGTTCTTGTGGATAATGGTTCTACGATTAACGTATGCCCTTTAAAAATCGCTGTCCGTTTGGGTATTGATTTAACTAACATGGAAGAATCACCAGTCACGGTTCGAGCATATGACAATACCAAGCGAGATGTATTGGGTTCCGTCATGCTGGGTATGCAAATAGGACCGGCTACGTTCACCACCGAATTTCAAGTCATTGACATTCCGTCGAGCTTCAATTTGTTATTAGGACGAGTTTGGTTGCATGAGGTTGGTGCACTTCCTTCTTCACTTCATCAAAAAATAAAAATACCTTTCGACGGGGACATCATCGTCGTTAAGGGAGATCCTGAAAGAGCAATCGTGCCAAAAAACTCGCCGGTGTTGGGAATTGGAAGCCAAGATGTCCAACTTGGGGGATTTTCTTATGAACCAAAGGTGCAAACCCTCACCACTCAGACTGTGAATTATCTGCCCCCCGACGACATGGCGACAATGAAAGCACAAGTGGTACAGATGATGAGGAAAATGAAATTCTTACCGGGGATTGGTTTGGGAAAATATAAAGCCGGCATTGCACAAATGATTGAGCCATATCAACAACCGAGTCCTCTTGTTGGATTAGGATATACGGGGGTTGATAACCGAGTAAAAAGTGCCATATTCACTGACAGATCTTTGAATGGATGGTTCGTGAAAGAGGGTGAAGATTTTCCTTACTGCGGGTTTCAAGAACCATGGGTAAATGAAGAGGGGAAAAGACAACCGGGATTAGAAATTTTCTTTGAAGAAGACTTGTATATCAATGAAGGATTTACTCACACCTTCTCATCTCGGTTAAAGATTACCCGGCCACCTGTCGAGCCACTAGAAGAGGAAGATATGCTGGGTAATATGTTTGAGGTAATGGCAATTGAGGAAGATTACCTCGGGGACCCTGTGCATTTTATACGCCCTATCGAAGGAAATAAGAAGAAGCAGAGAGAGAGGAATATTGATAGAAATGTACGAAATTTAGAATGTATGTTATCTGTGCAAAGTGATGTTTCTATCAATAAAATTGACAATCTTTTCCCTTACTTTGATTCTTGTGATATTGAAGTCATGAATGAGAATTTGAATGATGAACAAAAAATACAACCCATCGAAGGAGACACAGTCACGATAAATTTGGGAACAACAGACGATAAAAAAGAAATAAAAATTGGGGCCGAGTTAAGCCATGATGAGAAAACAGACTTAGAAAATTTGTTGAAAGAGTTTGTTAATGTTTTCGCTTGGTCATACGCTGATATGTCGGGTTTAGATGCCAACATCGTGATGCACGAAATACACACTAAACCCGAATGTAAACCTGTCAAGCAAAAGTTAAGAAAACTGGTACCTGAGTGGTCGCTTAAGGTAAAGGAAGAAGTAACAAAACAATTGGATGTCGGATTCATACGGGTTGTTGAATACCCTACCTGGTTGGCCAACATAGTGCCAGTTCCAAAAGCCAATGGCAAAGTACGGGTTTGTGTCGATTATCGCAATTAAAATGCTGCATGTCCAAAAGATGATTTTCCACTGCCAAACATTGATCTTATTGTCGACAACACTGCAAATCATGCTTTAAAATCATTCGTCGATGGATTTGCCAGGTATAATCAAATCAAAATGCATCCTGATCATCAGGAAAAGACGGCCTTTATCACACAATGGGGGTACTTATTGTTACACCGTAATGCCATTTGGGTTGAAAAATGCCGAGGCCACATACCAGCGAGCCGCAACTACTCTATTTCATGATATGATTCACAAGGAAGTAGAAGTATATGTCGATGACATGATCATCAAGTCCTTAGACCGGGCAAGCCATGTGGAAACTCTTCGTATCTTCTTTGAGAGGCTTATGCAATTCCAAATGCGTTTGAATCCTCAGAAATGTGTATTCGGGGTCACCAAAGGCAAGATGTTGGGGTATATAGTCAGCAGAAAGGGAATTGAGGTTGATCCGACAAAGGTTAAGGCTATTCAAGAAATGCCAGTCCCTACATCTGAAAAGGAAATTCGGGGCTTCCTCGGGAGATTACAGTTCTTCAGCAGGTTTATTTCACAGTTGACTCAAACATGTGAACCAATTTTCAAGCTACTTCAGAAGAATTCAGACGGACAATGGAATGAGCAATGCCAGGAAGCGTTCGATAAGATCAAACAATATTTGTCTAATCCGCCAGTCTTAGCACCTCCCCAAGTGGGCATTCCATTGATACAATACATGTCAGTCAATGACTCATCATTTGGGGCAATGTTAGCACAGCATTTGTTGAAGACAAGAACTGAACAAGCAATATACTAGCTCAGCAAAAAGCTTTCTCCGGGAGAACAAAATTATACGACTTTAGAGAAATCATGTGCTTCATTGGTTTGGGCTACCCAGAAATTGCAGCATTATATGTTGGTTTTTTCCGTGATCTTAATCTCTCGTCTAGATCCCTTGCGGTACTTGTTCAAAAAGCCAATGTTGACTAATCGAATGGCTAAATGGGTGTTCTTGCTTTCAGAGTTCGACATTTCTTATGTCACTCAAAAGGCCGTCAAAGGGCAAGTCATAGTAGATCACTTAGCGGGCAATCCGATCATTGATACTGAGCTACAGGATTTTGAATTTCCCGATGAAAGTATCATGGAAATTACAAAAGATGATGAATGGAAAATGTACTTTGATGGGGCTTGTAATCGAAACGGAAATGGAATCGGGATCCTGTTAATTTCACCAGATCAAACACATGTACCTATGTCTTTTCGATTGGAATTTCCCTGTACTAACAATATCGCGAAATACGAAGCTTGTATTGTCGGGTTAGAAATTGCTTTGCAGAAAGGGGTTCGCAAAATTCAAGTGTTTGGAGACTCCGCTCTCATTCTTCATTAGATTTTGAAAAAATGGAAGATTAAAGAGGAAAAACTTGTACCCTTTTTAGCCCAACTTGAAGAAACTTCTGAGAAGTTTGACTGTATTGAATTCTTCTACATCACGAGAACATAGAACAATTTTGCTGATGCCTTAGCTACTCTGGCCTCGATGATTGAAATTTCGGGGGAGAAAGAAGAAATTCAGATTCAGATTCAGAAGCGAATAAATTCGGTATTTTGCCTATCACTCAATGTTGAACGCGAAAATGAGATCGATAAGAATGTTTGGTATTACGATATCTGGCAATTACTCAAGCATAATGAATACCCATCAAATACCGACAAAGTCACTCGGGTCACACTTCGCCGCCTCGCATCCGCGTTTATCATTTGTGCGGGAAAATTATACCGGAGAAATGATGACGGTATACACCTTCAATGTCTCGATGAAGAAAAATCCCGAGCAATAATGGAACAAATTCATAGTGGGGAGTGCGGTCCACATATGAGCGGTCATACATTGGCACGAAAGATAGTTCGTCAAGGGTATTATTGGTTGACAATGCAAAAAGATTGTTTTGAATACGTCAAAGGGTGTCACAAATGTCAAATATACGCTAAGGCACAGAAGCTCCCACCAAAAGAATTATATCCTATGACATCTCCTTGGCCGTTTTCCATCTGGGGTATTGACATAATTGGTAAGATCACGCCAAAAGGAAGTAATGGGCATGAATACATCCTAGTAGCTATCGACTATTTTACCAAATGGGTTGAAGCCGAGTCTTACAAGGATTTGAATGCCCGGAAAGTGGCACGATTCATCCGACACAACATCATATGCCGATACGGGGTACCGCATGAGATAATATCCGATAATGGTACACATTTTGAGGGCGAAGCCAACAAGATCATGGAAGAATATGGAATCAAACGCTACAAATCCTCTCCATACCACCCGCAAACTAGTGGGGCCGTTGAGGCTGCTAATAAAAATTTAAAGAATATCATTAGTAAAATGGTTAAATCCGGCAGAGATTGGCCCGAACAGCTCCCATATGCACTTTGGGGATATCGAACTACTGAAAGGGTTTCTACGGGATCAACCCCTTTTTCCCTTACATATGGCATGGAAGCGGTTTTACCAGTAGAAATGGAAATACCCTCTTTACGGGTTGTCTTGGAAAATCAAGTCACTGAGACTGATTGGGTAAAGGCTCGGTATGAGGAGTTGGCAATGATTGATGAAAACCGATTGAGGACTTCATATCAACATCAAGGGTATCAAAAACGTGTGGCCAAAGCCTTTAATAAAAAAATCCGAGACAGAAGCATCATAGTTGGAGACTTAGTCCTCAAAGAAATTCGTGAACCAGCCCGAGACCCACGAGGAAAATTCTCACCAAAATGGACAGGCCCTTACATTATTACTAAAATCCTATCCGGAGGTGCCGTTCTCCTTACCGACATTGATGGCCAAGAGTTAAACTTACCAGTCAACCTCGACCGATTGAAGAAATACTATCAGTAAGATTGTATGCATGAACTACGAAGACCTGAGCCCCGAAAAAAAAAGTTACTATCTGGGGAAACGTAGGCAACCTGAATTAAAATATCAGGCCCGGTCTATTCATTGTAATAATATTCATTCATTTGGAAGCAAAAAGGGGCAGAAAGAAATTTTCCATATATATATAATCAAAAATTCTTTCGTACAAGATAACTCACAAACATAACTACGTCAGTTCCTACATACTTTCCCAATATATTTTACCTACCATATCTAACCCCAAAAAGCTTTCATAAAGAAGCCATCTACCAAACCTAACCTAACCATCCCACCCATCAGTCATCAGCAGAATATAAGATCCTCTCTCGATCCATGATCTGATATGAAGCAAGTACTGTCTCATCCGTCACCTGTGAATCTGCAAATCGAAACCACCTCATCATCATAGGCTCATGCTCAATGGTCTGACGAACTCGACGCCAAATATGCAGCACAATATCAGAACAAGTCACCTGGGTAATGCCAACCTCTCCTCCATGAAATCGCCGAACAAAGCGGGTAGACCAAAGACCTCGTAGGGTCGTCTCCAATCTCGGGGTAATGGGAAGAGCAACCGAAGAAAAATCTCTCAGTGGAAGGGGTATACTCAGGGGAACACCGAACTGCCTCGTCAACCGACTGGGAATGTAGAATGACGTCTCTCTCAAACCACGAAACCTAAGGTAGTTGTGCCCACCCATACTCATGATCATGGTCCTCATACGCCACCATGGGATGTCCTAACGAATCGAAGAAGAAGACTCAGAAAAACGGACAGCCCAATCATATGATGACAGACGGTGAATCCATGCGTAATCAGGGCGAAGAAAGAAGTGCCGAGAATCCCAAGGAAGTCGAGTCTCCAGATACCGAAACCTCTCAGTAACCCACATATATAGCAGATATGGGCTACCTCGAAAGTGACTAAGGTGAGACTGAGCCACAACATCTAAACCATTCAGTGTCTCCGCCAGCAAGATGGGAGTCACCAAATGGCCGCGTCTAGCCTCAGATACAACCCGAATAATCAAAGGGTTAACCATGATAGCATCATCAGTAACTAAGAGCATCTGAGAGAAGGTAAAAATCATACAAGCAGAAGTCCGACCTGAATAATAAGCCGGATCATCACCATGCTACATGAAAAAATCAGCCAGGCGACGTAAGTGAAGCCGTCCGCCTACTATCATAGGCCGGCAGTCACTCTCCCTCAATCCCAGAAAATCGGCTAGCATAACCCGAGGGCTCTTAGCATCCCGCAAAGACGCCAGTAGCCATGAAACATCCTGGCGCATCAATAGTGTGAACTCCTCGATCGTCGGGCATAACTCATCTAACCCGATACGGAAGCAGTGATCCTCAGCATCCCAGAACTCAGCAAAACCGAGCAAGAACGACCAGTTGATCTCATGAGAACACCAATGGTGAAGATGGCTCAGGTCGCCCCAGTTGAGACCACAGTCGGCCTCGGCCAAAGATACAAAATCAGATAAAAAGGAGAAAGAAGCATGGGTGCGAAAAGTAGACATGATGACAGCAAATAGAAGATTTACTTTTCGGCTAAGAGGATAAAGTGAATAGTGATCTTGATGGGAGAAAAAAGGCAAATTCGCGCCCTATTTATAGCAATAGCATACAGGCCAACCGCACGGCTGGGCACCAACCGTACGGCTGGCTGCCAACCGTGCGGTTGGCTCTCCCCCTTGGTAAAAAACTTCATTTTTCAAAAAAATTTTCTTTACAGTACATCATGCTACGAATATTGCCAAACTTTATTCAGGAAGAACGATCCATCATTGCATGCATATAAATTTGATAATCACTTGCCAACACGCGTACTTGACCTTTTTTAAATAAAATTCAGCCACTCTTACTCATACTTTCGCATACATTTTGATACGTTCGCTAACACATACAATTAATCATTTCATTTTAATCATGTTAGTAATAATTTTGCCAACACATGTTATGTAACCATTTACAATAACTTAAAAACAGTCACATCACATCACACACAAACATGCTTTCCCCAAAAACATAAATCTTTTATTCATAAAAATAAACCAGTCACACTAATAAACCAACATTTTCCTAAAAAAAGAAAAACACATTTAAATTAACTACTAAATTAACAAAGTTTTTCAAAAACCAAAAACACATCTAAATTAATGACTAAAATTATTTTCTCAAATAAAACCTAACAAAACCATCAAGAAGCTATCAACGCTGAGGAGAAGGAGGAGGATCCATCATGCGGGGCCGCTTCGCCTCTATTTCACCCGCACCCTCCGCTGGACTCTCCGAAACCAAGCAAGCCTCACCCTGAGGAGACGGAGCAAGCCGGGAAGTACGCCTCGACTGCTGGACTGACTAGGAAGGCACCGCCGATCGAGATCGCGAGCGAGAAGGATAGTAGGTAGCCGTCGTCAGAGCCGGTCTTAACCATTTCTAGGCCCTGGACGAAATTCTAAAATGATGCCCTCTTATAAATAAATATATTCATTTTTATATTAAAAAACCAATGAATTTTAATATTCCACCAAAAATACAATACATTTAAGAATTCAAAGTACTTACAAGCTTCATATCAAAATGCATAAGTTTACATGCCATTAAAACTAATACAATGATAATTCAAGCACTTACATGTTTCATCTTCAACCTTCATGTGCATTTTCATCTTTCAAAAAACTTCTAGATGAAAACGGCACCACATGCTAAAACAAACATACAAAATAAAAGCAACAATGAAATTTCAACTAAAACAATCAGTTAAAATGACTTTTTCTTGCATTTTTAATAGCAAAATTATCAATTATATCTCCATAGTCAAGATTTTCTGAGATACATTTTCAATGCATAAAATTGCTAATCCATTCAATTTATCTTGACTCATGGTAGTTCACAAGTAAGATTTTAACAATTTCAATCTGGAGAAACTCATTTCTGCGAGTGCTACAGTCATAGGCAAAGTCAATAATAGTTTATAAGCAAGCATCATATGAAGAAACATATTCATATCTTTTGCAAACTCTATAATTTTAATGGATGTCTATGGTTCATTTGTTTCATATGATTCACTTGGTAACATTAATTGTAATATTTGTAATTCTGAACATAAACACTTTCCATTAACATTAGAACCATAATAAACTTTTAAAGCATTTTCAAGATTCATGCGTGCAAGATCTTTTTAATTCATCATCATCTAATGAAACGAACTTTGTTGCATCAAACAAGAATCTAAACATAAATTGAAAACATTGCAATTGTTCAAACCTACTTTTAATTGAGAAATAGCCATATCCACTACAACAAGAAAGTAATCAGTTCTAAATGGCTCTTCTATTAATTGTTCTTCCTTATCAATATTCAAAATTTCATCAAAAATGCCTCTTTCTACAAGTATGACGTTTTTTAGGAAATACAGGCTTAATTTCCATGTTATTAGTAATTTCTTTAGCACTAATCATGGCAAGTAAATCCATTTTCCCTATATTTTTCAAAATATAAAACAAGTCCATTCAATTATTTCACAACAACATTAATATACATATTTTCAAATTGTAATTTTTTACTAACCAAGTTAATCTTGTCCAGAACATCATACCAATTTATTAAGGTTAAAATAAATTCAAAACTAGAAAGTTCTCCTGATGCTAAACTTCTAGCATCCCTACTCAATTTCGTATCTTTACTAATTTCAGCTAATTTAAGCAAAGCATTTCTTATTTGGGAAGTTTGAGATTTTATTGATTTAACATATACAATATGGTTTTCCCAACGTGTAATAGACAACGATTTTAAAGTTAACTGAAATTATTGTTAAATTAAGGTAATAGGAACCACACGGCATGTAAAACGCTCTAAGATTTATTTCAAGCAATATTTTTTGAAGACCTTGATATTTACCTTTCATATTGGAACCGTTATCATAGTCCTGTCCCTCACGTTATTAATATATCTAGATCAAGAGATTTAAATACATCTTGCAATTTATTGAAAAGCCCAAGTCTAGATGTATCTTCCACATTTATAAATTCTAGGAAGTATTCTTAGAAACTTACCTTATTAAATAATTATATTTGGAAATAGATTTTTGTTATTTAATATTTTTATATCACACACACACACACACACACACACACATATATATATATATGAATTGGTGCCCCTCGTCTCTTTTGGGCCCTGGGCGGTCGCCCTGCTTGCCCTGCCCCAGGGCCACCCCTGGCCGTCGTATCACCCGCCAAGCGTCTGCTGTACCGCCCCATGTACTCCGTTGAGAAGGGAGCCTCAAACGTCAGCAATCCATACATGTTGAAGTAGCTCTTCAGCAATTCAGCTACCTCGCGAAGCCGGAATAAGCCCATCTGTCAATACCAAGTTGTCAGTTATCATTCATAATATCACATGTATTTAACTTTTTACACGAGAACCATACCTCTTCGTCCGATACGTGCGCTAGGGCCCCCATCCGCTCATCGTCCACAGGCACATCAGGGATCCGGTATCGCTTGGGTAGACCGAGATCTAAGTAGGGGATATCCCGAGGGTACTCCGGGATCGAGTAGGACGTCGATGCCCCACCAGCCTGGGACGGACCAGCTCCGCCAACACCACCCACCGGGGGAATGTCCTCCCCGGTATCCTCTCCCGTCTCTGACTCGGGTGTCACCGCTTTCCCATTTCTTTTGTCGCCACCTTCACCTATCGGAGCCTGACCGATGCCTGCCTCCGCCCCTAATTGTGCCTCCCTCTCTCCTAGCTCCCGGAAGACAATGCCCCGAGCAGCGCCTGATGAAAGAGTAGACAGAGAATACGGCCTCAGCCCCACCGACCCGGCACCTGGCGACCCGACAGGCGTGCGAAGCAACGGCGAGAACGATACATGCTGAACCCAATCCATATCGCCGGACCCATACATGGGTGATGATCCTGACATCGACCTGCGTCCTTCGGGTATCTGCGTCGACAACAGCATCTGTCTGATGTCCTCCGACGACAACTTCGGTGTCCTCCACGCCATGGTTGGTGGAATAGGCGGCCTCGATCCCGGACTCTGACCTTCGATTGGACTCCTCCCACCCTTACTCGCCCTACCTCGTCCAGGTGAAGCTGCGACAGTCGGCTCCTCACCTACTCCCCCGCCTGGCCCAACTGGTGGTGCCCTACCGTTGACTCCCAAAGGCACCTCCTCTGATCCCTCGTCGTCCTCCTCCTCCACCTGTTGTGGCTCCACGTCCCTCTCGCCATGCGGATCCTCATCATCTGAATCAGCAATCCCCTTAGCCCTCCGGTTCGGCGCAGGAGCGGACTGCTGTGGGACCCGCTGCGAGATGTATAACTGCCCCCGGATAAACATCGAATCTCCCCCGATAGCAGCATACCTCGCATATATCACCCTACCGCGCACTCCCTTCATCTCCCTCATCAGGTAGCGGTGCGCGAACGTCCCGTACTCCCCCTTCACTAACAAGCCCTCGATCGGAACGCCAGCTAGGAACAACGCCCGCTCCTCTACAGATAGGATGACCGGCCGCCTCATTGCCACTGGAGGCCACGCTGTGAGAATCCGCAAATGCGACCTCCCGGGTCTCGGGTCTCGTCCCCGTTGGTGGTGGGGGTCATGGGACGTCGGAACTGATTCCGTCGTTCCATTTGCTGGAGCGTTTTCATTAATTCATATCAAGTGTCCCTACGTTCTATTTCTAGATGCAAGGGGGTTCATTCAGAGTCGCCAGTACGTTTTACGAGAAAACGGACAAAAAAGGTCGCGTAAGAGGAAAGGCTATAGACAAGCCTTTCTTTGCACGTTTGTCTGCGAAACCGGGATTCTTATAGGGTTCGGAAACTATATTACGGTTTGGGAAGGTGTTAAGCACCCATTCCGCCCTTTCGGTCTCTAGTGGTCTTATATGTTTATTCTATGTTGAAAAACTTGGATGCTTTTACCGACAGTCTACTACTTTTTAAATGAAAACCCTAATTTTTGGGGAAAACGGGAAAAAGGGATAAAAACCTTTGTGTTCCGAGATCCGATGTTTTTATTTAAAAGGTGTAAATACAAGTGACAAAACCTTTTATTTTGAAAGAGTATCCCGCATTATTTCCTCGGATAATGACGGTTTTCTCACGTCGTGTTTACTTTTGTAAAAGTTCGGATCTATGTCGGGACTAAATTTAATATGGAACTAGAACTCTTTGAGGAGAGTTTATCAGACACGTCGCAGTCTATGAAAAAGACAGGATATGTGGATTTTAATTCCTAGATAAGTCTTTATCAGTCCGGGGTTTGAAAACAGGGTTTATCCGGACGATAATGTACTTACTCTTCTGGTTTTGAAAGTAGTTTTATCAGGGTCTTTTGTTTTGAAAACGGTAGACTATTGGTAACTTGACAATAAGTTTATTCAAATAAAACGTGGACAGAATAACAGAAGTAAAACAAGTACACAGATATCTAATCTTAGATACTAGAAGGGACTTTCTTTACCTTCCCGACGAGAATAATAATAAGAAAGAAAATATAATACGGCAGAGGGATCTCTGGCGATAGTAATCTTCTCTTTCTTCAGATATTTTCGAGAAATCGATTCCAGAAACGGAACACGTCGAGTGTTGAAATAGATTCGAGACTTCTTCAGAAATAAGATAATAGTAAAAAAATGCTTGACAAAAATCAGATCTAAAGCACCAAATTCTCGGATTCTAATTCCCTCCCTTGAACCCTTGGGGGTGTTGGCCTATTTATACTGCTCGGGAGAGATTGTCGCGCGACATTTCCTAAAAAAAGGAGAATGTCGCGCGACATTGTGATATGTCGCGCGACATACCCGTATGTCGCGCGACAAATGGCTGAAGTGATGGTTCTGACAGATTGATGTGTCAGAAAGTGGTTGGTCTGGTGCAGAGGGGGAATGTCGTGCGACATAGTGGAATTGTCGCGCGACATATCAGGGATTGTCGCGCGACAATGTGATATGTCGTGCGACAATCTCTCTAAAAAATAAGTTTGTCGGGCGACAAACCCTCCTAGTGTAGTACCGAGTCCTCGGGTGGGTCCCGGACCCAAAATAGTAGTTCTCGGAGGTCGTTAGGGTTCTTGCGGGGGTCACGGATCGGGGTGTCTACAGACCCTCTCGACTCAAGCTCCTTGTTTGCAAGGATTTGAGGCGACTGGAAGAGACCATGATCCATGGCTCCCGCAGGAACTCTAAGAAAGTGTATGCGTATAGAAGTACTTGTGAGTGCCTCCGGAGAGGGCTTCGTGTTTGGTTTTGCCTCCGGAGAGGGCTTTTGTTACCTCGTTGCCTCTTTCGAGGGCTTTGACTTGCTCCACTTGCCTCAGATGGGAGGACTACCATTGATCTTTTTTGCGCCTCAGGTGGGAGGACTACCATTGCGCCTCAGATGGGAGGACTACCGTTGTGCCTCTCTGGGAGGGCTTCGCCTCAGGTGGGAGGACTACCGTTTGTGCCTCTCTGGGAGGGCTTCGCCTCAGGTGGGAGGACTACCGTTGTGCCTCTCTGGGAGGGCTTCGCCTCAGGTGGGAGGACTACCGTTGTGCCTCTCTGGGAGGGCTTCGCCTCAGGTGGGAGGACTACCGTTGTGCCTCTCTGGGAGGGCTTCGCCTCGGGTGGGAGGACTACCGTTGTGCCTCTCTGGGAGGGCTTCGCCTCGGGTGGGAGGACTACCGTTGTGCCTCTCTGGGAGGGCTTCTAGATCTGAAAGAAGAAGGAAAAAATGCCTCTGGGAGGGCTTTCATGAGTAACTCTTGCCTCTGGAGAGGGCTTGTGATTTTGTGCATTGCCTCCGGAGAGGGCTTGTGTTTGTGCGTTGCCTCCGGAGAGGGCTTGTGTTTGTGCGTTGCCTCCGGAGAGGGCTTGTGTTCGTGCATTGCCTCCGGAGAGGGCTTGTGTTTGTGCGTTGCCTCCGGAGAGGGCTTGTGTTGGTGAATTGCCTTTCTTAGACTGCTAGAGTGAGAGAGAGAGTAGATTTTTGCGAAGGTAAAAAGAGCTTCTCAGGGTCTATTCCGGATGTCCGTTTCCCTGTATCTTTCTGAACTTTACTCTCATGTTTTCCTCGGGTGAAGATGTTTCACTCAGAAGGCAGTTTTCGGATTTCTTTGCTCTCCGTAGGGTGATGGTCCGAGGTTTTCCAAATCATCTCTTCTGTATCGTGCTGAAAAGAAAATTTGCTTGAAAGTTCAATCTCTGATCTTTATTCTTTTCTTAGTTTTCTCTTTTGGTGGGCCCACATCGTTTTCTGTTTTTTCGATGCCCTTATTTCTCCCTCTTTTGGGAAAGACTTTTCCTGGCCCTCTCTGTTTTTGACCAGGAGTCTTTTCATCCCTTTGTCGTGATCAGGAGCCTTACTCACCCTAAAAACGAAGCCCTGAGCCGTTTTTTGGCCTAGCTATCACTTTCGGTGTGGCTCTCCCTGTCACTCTGCATTTCTGTTTCTCTCGCTCGCTTTGGGCGTTCATACGGGTTATTTCTCTTTTCTACTCTCTTCAATTTTTTCTATTCCCGTCTTATATCGCTATTCTGCTTTTTATTTGACGGTCTCGGTCCTTCTGTAAGATCAGAGACTACTTTTAATCGCGGCATTCTGTTTTCGCATTTTTTCGGAGAGATGATTTGGAAGTTTTCTCTTTGAACTTTTTATCATGGGTGTGCGGTTTTTAGCAATTTTCCGAAAACTGCTTCTCCGAAGTGCCTCTGCAGAAGATAAAATGAGACAAAGGTCAAAAAAAATCAGGGAGGAGGGGGGATTGTCGCGCGACACTTCGGTGTCTGGCTCTTTGTCGCGCGACAATGTGGCCATTTGTCGCGCGACAAACTGACCCATTATATAAACCCCTTGCTGAGCTCATTCCACCTCATTCTCTCCTCTCTCCTTCTCTCTCTAGCTCTCTTTTTCTCTCTTTTCTTCTCTCCCAAGCGCGGAAGCTCTGCCGTGTTTTTGACTTTTCCGACCTTTTCACATATATTCTACCTATATTGATGGACCCTGCTCATCTCGACCGATTGGAGGGTGACCAGGAGGAGGTCACCTTTACTGACGCTCAGGGCGTTCTTCGCTGCAGCCCTCATCACGACGACTGGGCGGACTTGGACTGGTATGATGAGGATGGGATAGACCGCGGTCGGGCGGTGGTCTATCGGGATGCTATCCGAGCTGCTCCGGTCCCGGACGTCCCGTGGCTTTTGATGGAGCCCGTTTTTCACGAGATTCGTCGTCGATCTCTGGTATGTCTTCTTTCGTGCATTTATCTGTTCTGCTTCTTGTCGTTTCCTGTATTCGTTTTAGATAATGTTAGTATGCATGTCTGACTAGGAATAACGCCCGATTTTTAGCGAACACATACTTTTACCTGTGATACCTCTTAGTTTAGAAAATTACATAATGTACCCCCATAACTCTATAACTCTCATAATTACACCAAAGTACCCTCAGGTTTTGGAAATTACATAATTTACCCTTATAACCCCATAACTCTCATAATTACACCAAAGTACCCTCAGGTTTTGGAAATTACATAATTTACCCTTATAACCCCATAACTCTCATAATCACACCAAAGTACCCTCAGGTTTTGGAATTTACATAATTTACCCTTATAACCCCTATAACTCTCATAATTACACCAAAGTACCCTCAGGTTTTGGAAATTACATAATTTACCCTCATAACCCCATAACTCTCATAATTACACCAAAGTACCCTCAGGTTTTTGGAAAATTACATAATTTACCCTCATAACCCCATAACTCTCATAATTACACCAAAGTACCCTCAGGTTTTTGGAAAATTTACATAATTTACACTTATAGCCCCATAACTCTCATAATTACACCAAAGTACCCTCAGGTTTTGGAAAATTACATAATTTACACCTATAGCCCCATAACTCTCATAATTACACCAAAATACCCTCAGGTTTTGGAAATTACATAATTTACCCTCATAACCCCATAACTCTCATGATTACACCAAAGTACCCTCAGGTTTTGGAAAATTACATAATTTACACCTATAGCCTTATAACTCTCATAATTACACCAAAGTACCCTCAGGTTTTGGAAATTACATAATTTACCCTTATAACCCCATAACTCTCATAATTACACCAAAGTACCCTCAGGTTTTGGAAAATTACATAATTTATACCTATAGCCTTATAACTCTCATAATTACACCAAAGTACCCTCAGGTTTTGGAAATTACATAATTTACCCTCATAACCCCATAACTCTCATGATTACACCAAAGTACCCTCAGGTTTTGGAAAATTACATAATTTACACCTATAGCCTTATAACTCTCATAATTACACCAAAGTACCCTCAGGTTTTGGAAATTACATAATTTACCCTTATAACCCCATAACTCTCATAATTACACCAAAGTACCCTCAGGTTTTGGAAAATTACATAATTTATACCTATAGCCTTATAACTCTCATAATTACACCAAAGTACCCTCAGGTTTTGGAAATTACATAATTTACCCTCATAACCCCATAACTCTCATAATCACACCAAAGTACCCTCAGGTTTTGGAAATTACATAATTTACCCTTATAACCCCATACTCGTTCTTTTGTCTGCAGTGGGTTGGCCGAGGTTGGGGTTCCCCCAACACTATATCCTCGGAGTGGCGACGGGCACCGGCCCCTGTCCAGGAGTTGATCTTCGCGACTCCTTTCGGCTCCCTCTTCGACGCCCTCCCAGAGCGAGTATCTAGGGCGACAGTTTTAGTATCGGCTCTGGCTTGCCACTGGTGGGACACCACCCATACCTTTCACTGGAGCTGGGGGGAGATGACGATGACCCCCCTCGATTTGTTTGCTTTGACCGGGATCCCTTCAGGGGGGGTCCCCATCCAGATCGACGTCCCCTTGCGTCTGACAGCCGAGGGCATCGTTAGTTCATTAGGATGGTTTCCGGAGCGACGGAGTTCCGGCGACATGATTCCTCGGGGCGTCTTGGTTACGCGGTTAGCCACAGAGAGGGCTCGACTAGCTGCTTCAGGGGTTCCTATGACCCGTCAGGAGGCGCGCCAGTATGCCCGCGTCTTTCTTCTATTGACACTCCATGATTTATTCGAGGCTCGTGGTGGGGACACGGCTCATCTTTGGTGGTTGCCCTATCTTCGGGACTTCAGCCTCATGTTTGACTACGACTGGGGAGGCTTCATTCTTGCAGTCCTTTACGATGCCATGGACCAGGTCTCTCGTCATTTAGCCCTGAACCTCAAGGGCTTTTCTTTGCTGTGGGAGGTACATTTTTTAGTCTTTCTGTCTTTGCTTCAGTTCTTTGCTCATTACTTGTTGATCATTGCTGATTTCTTCTATCTTTCCTTTTCAGAGCTGGTTTGTAGCTTATACCCGTCTGGGTCGCGCCCAGGTGGATCTCCTCGTTGAGAACGAGGACCAGTTCCCTTTTCTCCGCCGATTCATCGCGGGGAACTATAGGGCTCCCTATGTATACCGGACTCGGGAGACCGGAGCTGCTGCTGTTCATGATCTGCGGGAGGAGCAGGTAAAATATTTTTAGTCTTCTTGCTTTTCAATAGTCAGATAGAGTAGAATATATAAAATACTGAAATAAAATCTTATTCTCTTTTCAGATTGAGTGGGCCCCTTGGGGTGATCTGGGTCATCATTATGGGTATGGCCGTGCTCTGACCGCCTCGAGGACCAGGCGGCTTATCCGGGATGAGTACGGCCTTCTCTTCTACTTGGGTGAGAGGGTCATTCGTCAGCACACGTCATCCCAGTGGCCTCGCGTTCCATTGTTCCCTCCTGTCCTGATGAGGCGGACGGGCGAGATCGATCCGGTGACGGTGCAGGCTTTGGTCGACGGACTCGGCTTCCAGATGTTCGTCGAGGAGGGAGACTACGCTGTTTTTGCTGCCCGTTACCTGATGAGGGAGCCGAAGGGGACTCGGGGACAGGTCTTCTATGAGAGGTATCGGGCATTGGGAGGTGATCCCCATTACATACGGGGACAGACCTATTTAGCCAGGGCGATTCCGGGTCACTTGCCACCTGTCCCCGATCAGAGGGACAACATTCCGGATTCTGAGGACGAGGATCCCGAGGGAGATAGGGATGTCCCTGCTGCGGCCGAGGGCGGTGGTCGGCCCGAGGGTGAGGGAGGTGATGCGACAGCTGTCCCGGAGCCATCACCTCAGGCGACACCTGTGAGGGAGCAGCGTGCTGAGGGCTTCGAGTTTCCCACCGGCCCTTCTGTGTCTCCGGGGGGTCTTTTTGCTGCTGCTGAGGTTGCTGAGGGGAGAGCGGGATTTTCTGAGAGGTCCTGGGAGCCCGCGGACCTTGGGGCAGATTATTGAGCAGTTTCGGGCGGACTCCTCCAGCTGCGGTGGCTACTCCTCCTAGTGGGGTACCTCCTTTGGGGGCGACGGCCATGGTGGATCCTCCGGGGTCCGCACATATGATACGTTGACCCCTCTACCGACGACTGTCATGGGGCCTCCCGCTCGATCTCCAGGTTTTGGCGGCTCATCCTCTCGTCCACCTTTGTTCCCCATTCGTGAGGAGGGAGGGTCTTCTTCTGCAGCTGCTCCTGCGGGGTCGTCTGTTCCGTGGGTAGATCTACCCCCACTCCCCAGAGATATTTCCTATGTCGGCGCGGGCCTATGTCGATATTCTGTTCCGGAGTATCCCCTTCCCGAGGATACTTTTGATTTCTTAGGTGGTCGCTCTGATGATGAGGTATTTTCTTCAACTTCTTCTGATACTTTCATGTTTATATCTATTTATTTTGACTGTGCTGACTCTCCTCTTTTTGTATGTCTTTTTTACAGAGAGTGGGTGTACGGGTGGCGGATCTACGGGCCTGGTATGCCCAGTATTTCTACAGCTGGAACCTGCTCCAGTACGTCGGTCGAGACCCTCCAGCCTACATGCGTGACTATCAGAGGGCTATCGACATCTCTTTACGGCCGGACGACCCCCTGACTTCCTCCCATGCCCGGACGGATTCTCGGAGGAGCAGTAGTCGGACTTCCAGGCGTTCCCGATCGTCGGTGATCCGTCCTACGGCACCGGTTCAGTCCACGGGGCCTTCTCAGGCGGCAGTTCCTCCTGTTCCCGGCGTCCCAGTTGTTGATCTTACCCCCGAGGAGGGCTCGGGAGATAGTGGGAGCGTGTCAAAACGCGCCCGAGTAGATTAGTTTTCCCTTTCTGCACTAAGTTGTTAGTTTTGGACAGATGTGTTTTAGACAGATATTTAAAAACTGTTCTTTTATTGGTTTATAAAATATCTTTATCTGTGTTTGATTATACTTTTATTCTCTGTCTGTGCAAGATATATACATATATATATAAGAGTTGGTAATTTAAAAGTCATACCTTGTAGTGTAGTGATACTTATGTTTCCTGCAAAAAAGAACAAAGTGAGAACAGAAAAGCATCCAGAAGTGATTCTTTTGGCAAAGATGACCATTATGTATAAGGAAAAAAGTAGGGTGCCCCCCAGATGGGTTTGTCGCGCGACAATCCCTCCTGGACATGGGTTTGTCGCGCGACACTTCCCCCTGAAAGTGGGTTTGTCGCGCGACAAACAGGTACAGGACCCTCTTTTTTGCTATA
This sequence comes from Lonicera japonica, assembly GCA_021464415.1. Taxonomy (NCBI): domain Eukaryota; kingdom Viridiplantae; phylum Streptophyta; class Magnoliopsida; order Dipsacales; family Caprifoliaceae; genus Lonicera; species Lonicera japonica. Next base: position 26,980,377 of record CM038471.1, read on the forward strand.
AATACACCCATCTTCCTTCCTTCATCCCCACACCTCTCCAAAATGTCTTCCTACCGTACCAACTCTGATTTTTCTTATGTTAAAGCTCGAGATGCTCTGATATCTTCTGAAAATGGTTTGAACTTTGGTGCATTCAGTCCTTTGGCGGGCTGGTGCCATCGTCCTGTAGATTTCTCCTTTCTGTTAGGTGCTTTGTATTTCTGGAGTCCTGCGGACCATCTCTTCCGTTTTGGACTAGATGAGCTCTGCCCAACCTATGAGGAGTTCTCCTGGCTGTTACGTTCTGACGTTCGTCTCCCGATGGCAGTTCCTATAGAAGGAATCGGTCCCCGCGACATGCTAATTGCTCTGTTAGCCATTCCCCAAGCGGCCTGCGATGGTTTCATTGTCGACGGGCTCCTTGACCTCCACAAAATGGTGAGGTTCTTTCATCGTTATGAAGATAGGGCCTCTTACGGCGTGGGGAGTACTGCAGCAGCCCTGATTTGCCTGGTTTCTGATATGCTGCTGGTGACAGGTTCTTCCCGTGTTGATCCGACTATCTTGAGTCTGATTTACCAGGCTAGAAATGGGAGTCTATAGTGCCGATCATTCTTGCAGAGACCTTGAATGGTCTTGATGATGTTCAACGGGGGGCCTCGCCCTTCTTCCGGGGGAGCCCGCGTCTGCTATACATGTGGCTGTTAGAGCGCTTTCGATCGGTGGGTTTCAGCGGAGTTCGGCTCGACAATCCGACTCATTTCTTCCATCGGCCTCTCTTTGGTGCTTTGACCATGTCTTCCTCTGATTGGACGGTGTGGTTTTCGGAGAACTTTCGGGCTATCCAGTGGAACATTCCTTGGTGGAAGCTGAGGGCGATGGTACTTAGCACCGGGGGTCAGAACTACGTTCGGCTCCGCGGGCTTGGTTTACTTCCTTTTACCTCCCTGGGCGTCTTCTTCGGCAGTTTAACATTCCTCAGGAAGTTCCCCTTGGTCTGAACAACTTCTCTTCTGAGTCTAAATTTGTGACCCCACATGTTTCTTTATCGGTAGAGAGGATGTGGCGTGCTCGACTGACTCGTCAGTTCAATTATGCCCGTTTTGGTATTACCCGGCCCCTCCGGGCTGACATTATCCGCTCTTGCTGGCAATCTCTAGAAGGAGAGCTGATTGATGACCCCTTTCAAATGGAGTGGTTCCGATTCATGGATTCTGAGCCTACAGAGGATGGCATTGTCTTTGCGTACCAAATTTTGGATGAGGCTCGAATTGATTTGGCCGCTGAGGACCCAGTGTGGCCAACCCCTAGGGATTAGTTTCTTCTTTGTATGCTGTACTTCCTTTGTAACTCTCGGTGTTCTGAACCACCTCTTTAATAATATATGAAGGGACTTTTTATGAGAAATAAATTTCTTTACAAAGCTTTAAACCGGGCCTGAAGTCACTTCTCAGGTTGCCTACGTTCCCCCCTTTTTTTTGATTTTTTCCAGAAAATACAATATTCGAGTTGGGGCTCAGGTTTACGTAGTTCTTATACATGTCGTGCTTATTGATAATACTTCTTCAGTCGGTCCATGTTGACTGGTGAATGTAGTAACTGCCCGTCTAGGTCAGTGAGTATAGCGGCGCCTCCTGTATTGATTTCTTTGACGATATACGGCCCTGTCCACTTCTGCCCGAACTTTCCCCTCGGATCTCTGGCTGGCTCTCGAATTTCTTTCAACACGATGTCATTTTCATTGATACCCCGAGTCCTCACTCTCTGGTTAAATGCTCGAGCGATTCTCTTCTGATACCCTTGATGGTGGTATGCGGCTTTCAATCTTTTCTCATCTAGTAAGGCTAGCTCGTTATAACGTGCCTGGACCCACTCCAGTTCATTGACCTGATTCTCTAGCATTACTCTGAGGGAAGGGACCTCTAACTCGACAGGGAGGACTGCTTCCATCCCGTATGTAAGCGAGAACGGGGTTGCCCCGGTAGAGACCCTTTCGGTGGTGCGGTATCCCCACAATGCATATGGTAATTTCTCCGGCCAGTCCCGGCAGGTGTCGGTCATCTTGCTTAGGATATTCTTCAAATTCTTGTTGGCGGCTTCAACTGCCCCATTGGTTTGTGGTCTATATGGCGAAGATTTGTGTCGGGTGATACCGTATTCTTCCATGACTGTATTAGCTTCTCCTTCGAAGTGGGTGCCGTTATCTGAGATGATCTCGTGTGGGACCCCATATCGGCAGACAATATTCCTTTTGATGAATCGGGCAACTTTCCTGCATCCAGGGTTTGGTAAGATTCGGCTTCCACCCATTTGGTGAAGTAGTCGATGGCTACTAGTATGAATTCATGGCCGTTGCTGGCCTTGGGTGAGACTTTCCCAATGACGTCAATTCCCCAAGCTGAAAAAGGCCAGGGAGCAGTCATGTTGTACAACTCTTTTGGAGGAAGCTTCTGGGACTTAGCATAAATTTGGCATTTGTGACAACGGCGTACATGATCAGCGCAGTCAGTTTGTAGGGTAGACCAGAAATACCCTTGCCTGATGATCTTGCGGGCAAGCGTATGCCCGCTCATATGAGGTCCGCAATCGCCCCCATGTATCTGATCCATTATTCTAACCGATTCTTCTTCGGTGAGACATTGAAGATGAGTCCCATCGTAGTTCCTCTTATACAATCTTCCGGCACAGAGTATGAATCCTGATGCTAGTCTCCTGAGTGTGACCCGCGTTCTCTTGTCTGCTTTCTCGGGATACTGATGGTTCTTCAGCAGGTTCCAGATATCATAAAACTAAACGGTTGAGTCACCGTCTTTTTCAATTTCCACCTCAAGGGTCATGCAGTGCGCGGGTCCTGATTTCTTTTGTACCCTGAGGGTTATTTCTTCCATCCCCTCCGGAATATCGATCATAGATGCCAGGGTTGCCAATGCGTCAGCAAAACTGTTCTGGGACCTGGGGATATAGTAAAACTCCACACGCTCGAATCTTCCTGCGACTTCTTCTAGTCGGGCGAGGTAAGGGACCAATTTCTCATCTCTGATCTTCCATTCCTTCAGAACTTGATGGACCACTAGTGCTGAATCTCCGTATACCTGTATCCTCCTTATACCCCTTTGAAAAGCGATCTCTAACCCGAGTATGCAGGCTTCATATTCGGCCATATTGTTGGTGCAGAAGAAGTCCAGTCGATATGATACCGGGGAGTGAGTTTGGTCTGGAGAGACTAACAGGATGCCTATCCCGTTTCCGTTCCGATTGGCGGCCCCGTCAAAGTACAACCTCCAGTCTTCATTGATCTCGACGTTCATGATGGTTTCGTCCGGAAATTCGGCTTCTTCTATCATGTCTCCCAATATCGGATTGTGGGCCAGGTAATCAGCTATGATCTTGCCTTTGACTGCCTTCTGGGTCATGTAGGTGATGTCGAATTCGGAGAGTATAAATAACCATTTTGCCATTCGATTCGAGAGAGCCGGTTTCTCGAAGAGGTATTTCAACGGATCAATCCGTGATGCCAGGATGACTGGAAAAACTAGCATGTAGTGCCGTAGTTTCTGTGTTACCCAGACGAGAGCGGTACACGATTTTTCCAATGGTGTGTAGTTTATCTCAAATGGGGATAGCTTTTTGCTGAGGAAATAGATGGCCTGCTCCTTCCGGGTATCGGTGAGGTGTTGGGCTAGCATTGCTCCCGCGGCTGAATCAGTGACGGTTAGGTATAGAATTAGTGGTAGTCCGGTCTGAGGCGGGGCTAACACTGGGGGTTTGGAGAGGTAATCTTTGATTTTGTCAAAAGCCTCCTGGCATTGATCGTTCCATTCTCCTGTTGAAGACTTCCTCAGGAGTTTGAAGATGGGTTCGCACTTTTGAGTGAGCTGAGAGATAAACCTACTGATGTACTGCAGATTACCCAAAAACCCCGGATTTCTCTCTCGGTACGAGGCTCGGGCATGTCTTGGATAGATTGAACTTTAGCGGGGTCCACCTCGATTCCTTTCTTACTGACGACATATCCCAGGAGTTTTCCTTTGGTTACCCCGAACACACATTTCTGCGGATTGAGTCTCATCTGATACTGGCGGAGCCGATCAAAGAAGGCTCGCAAGGCTGGTACGTGGCCTTCCCTTTCTTTTGACTTGATTATCATGTCGTCTACATACACCTCTACTTCTTTGTGAATCATGTCGTGAAAGATAGCCGTAGCTGCCCTCTGATATGTTGCCCCGGCGTTCTTCAGCCCAAACGGCATAACGGTGTAGCAGTATGTTCCCCACGGTGTGATAAATGCTGTTTTCTCCTGGTGATCCGGGTGCATCTTGATCTGGTTATATCCGGCAAAACCATCCACAAATGACTTCAGGGCGTGGTTGGCAGTATTATCTACTATCAAATCGATGTTGGGCAATGGAAAATCGTCCTTTGGACAAGCTTTATTGAGATCCCGGTAATCCACACACATGCGGACTTTCCCATTAGCTTTTGGAACAGGCACGATGTTGGCTAACCACGAGGGGTACTCGATCACCCGTAAGAATCCCACACTCAGTTGTTTCATTACTTCTTCTTTCACTTTTAAGGACCATTCTGGCGTAAGTTTCCTCAGCTTCTGTTTGACGGGCCTAAGTTCTGGATTGGTGTGTATTTCGTGCATGACTATCTGACTGTTCAAACCCGGCATGTCTGCATAAGACCAGGCGAAGACATCCACATACTCTTTCAGAGTTTGTGTGAATTCTTCTCTCTCTGTCCCACTTAGGCTTGCCCCAATGCGGACCTCTTTTCTTTCTTCCTCTGTTCCGAGGTTAATCGCAAGAGTGTCTCCTTCCTCGCTTTGTATACGTTGCTCCTCCCGTTCAGGGTGTTCGTTCATTTTTTCCAATTCCATATAAGCAATTACAGAATTAAAAATAACAGGATAACGCAAAATAGACTCTTCTTTATTGATACTAGTATTTACAGGTACAAGTTTAAAAAGTTCATTTAGGAGTGACTCCTTCCTATCCTTACCCTCACTCTTATCTCTCACCCTTACAATTTCGCTCTTTTCCCTTTCTCCTTGGTAGTCTGGATCAGCGTATATCAAGTGTACAGGGTCGTCTCCTGGCTTATCATCTCCCAGAGCCATGATGTCGAAGAGATCTCCGATCATTTCTTCCTCTTCGTCTTTCATGTCTTCACTTTCTTCCTTCGGCCCGATTGTCAACTTGGTAGCGAAGCTGTGTACGGTGTTTTCTTTGATATATAGGTCCTCTTCATAGAAGATTTCCCACCCAGGAAGGTTCTCTCCGTCGCTGTTTCTCCAAGGCTCCTGGAAGCCGCAAAAGGGGAAGTCCTCTCCTTCTTTGACAAAGAACCCGTTCAGAGAGCTGAAACTCGGATACTGATGCCTTCGACCCTTTTTTTGTTGATCGTCCTCTTCAGTGTGTTGGTACCCCAAACCTTCCCTCTCGTACCTTGCTACTGGTTCCAATGCTTGAAGTAGTCCTGGTTGTCCCATTCCCAGACCGGCTCCAGGCAAGTATTTCATCATTCTCAACATATTTGTAATCTTGGTGCTGAGACCGGGGATGTTGTCAGGGGGAAGATACCTGATTGTCTGGGTGCTAAGAGTTTGCACTTGAGGCTCGTAAGAAAAGCCTCCTAACTGTATGCTCTGGCTCCCGATTCCCAAAACGGGTAACTCCATATCCGCCAAGGTCCTTTCAGGATCTCCTTGGATGGTAATTATGTTCCCTTCAAACGGTATCTTGATCTTTTGGTGCAAGGAGGAGGGGAGTGCTCCTATGTCATGTAGCCATGCTCTTCCCAACAGTAGGTTAAAACTGGAAGGAATGTCTATGATTTGAAAGTTGGCCGGGAAGCTTCCGGGACCAACCATGAGATCAAGTTTCAGAGACCCCAGAACGGCCCTCCTGGTATTATCATAGGCCCTGACGGTTACAGCGGATGGTGAGAGCTCTGAATCTGAGATACCCAAGCATCTGGCAGTCTTTAGGGGGCAGACATTTATGGTCGACCCATTGTCGATGAGAACTTGTGGCAAGATCTTCCCTCGGGTTCGGACGGTGATATGGAGAGCCAGGCTGTGTTTTCTCCCCAATGGAGACAAGTCTTCATCTGAAAATGACAGACTTCTTTGGACTGTGAGTGATCCTATCATGTTTGGCAGTTGTTCGGGCGTGGAGTCCGGCGATATGACAGCCTCATCCAGGAGTTTAATGAAAGCGGTCCTGTGAGGTTTGGAGGCAACCAAGAGGCCCCAAATGGTGATGTGTGCCTGGGTTTTCTTCAATTGTTCTAGTACTCGGTCTTCTCTTACTTCTTTTGGAGGCGGTGATTTTTCGGCATCCATCGGTGGTGGCTGGTATACCTTTCCTGAGCGGGTAATCTGTTGTATCCAAAGGGATGTTGGGTCTGATCCTTCTGAAGTTTCTGACGACTCTGGTTCTGCCGACCAGCTAAAAGTCCCGGGGGAGGTTTCTGTCATACAGATTGTCTCCTTATGAGGGGGGCGGGGTTTCCATGGTTGTTTTTTCTTGTCCTGGGTCCATCCTATCCCAGCTTTCCCAGGATTGGTTTTGATGGTGAGGGTTGCGAGATCCCCTGATTTGTCTTTCCTAAGCCCTGCCCAGGTAGGAAGTTCATCTTGGCCATCCATTGGTCAATTATTGGGTTGAGGCCTGGGGCAACTTGTGCTTTTGCCGATAGCATAACGGGTGCCTTATAGGCTGGATCGTCCCGAATGCGTCCTACGGGATCAAAGCCTTCATCAGTGGTTAAGGCGTTAATTCCTGCAGGTGGAGCATGATTGGGGAGGGGGTTGTTGGTAACATTGGGCCCGCCGGGTGCGGGGATGGTTCCGGCTTCAATGAGGTCCTGGATACGATGGCGGAGAGCTAAACAACGTTCCGTGTCATGGCCTGCCGCCTGATGGTACGCACAGTTCTCATTCATTCTCCAAGTGTTGGGGATAGGATTTGGTGGAGGGCGTGGGTTGAGTGGGGTGACTAGTCCGGCCTTTTGGAGTAGTTCCAGGCTTTTGACCAGAGTAGTGGGGAGGGTGCAGAAATTTCTCCTTTTCTTGACCTCGGTGTTTGAAGAGTCTCCCTGCGTAGGCCAACTCATTGGGGGGACTTGCGGTGACTGCTGAAATGGGTTTTGTTGATATGGGTACGAGCTTAGTTGGTTTACGGCTGGAGTGGCCGTCTTTCTTCCAGTGTAAGAGGCCTTCTTGGTATCCGTGTCCGCCTTTCTGGCCAATTCTTCCTCTACCTGTGACCCCATACTCAACAGGGCTCTGAAGTGTGGGAATACATGCTTTCCCATGCAGTTCAATACAGCTGGAGTAAAATTCTTCTGTATGATCTCTAGCTGCTCTTCTTCGTCGGGCCGTTTGGACATTTGGGATGCCATTTCCCTCCAGCGGGTGACAAAGTCGCTGAAGCTTTCTTTCTCGCCTTGCTTGGCCATTTCCAGGTGTTTACGGGTAATTTCCAAATTCTCGTTGGACCCGTACTTGGTCATGAATTCTTTGACGATATCCCCCCAAGTTTTCGTGTGGTGTTTCTCTAGGTCGAAGAACCATCTCAGGGCTGCCCCCGTGAGAGTCATGTGAAAAGCCTGAGCCAGCTCCGGCTCTCCACAGCCGGACACTTGCATGGATCTGATGTAGGATTGGAGATGGGTTTTGGGGGGTGTAGTACCAGTGAATTTGGTGATAGAGGGGAGCTTAAATCCTTGAGGTAGTCTGGCTTCTGGGTAGAGGGAAAAGGCGTTCATGTCTGTGATCTCGTCTGCCCCTTTCATCAGAGAAACACCTCTTTGCAGAACCTTCATCTGCTCTTTCAATTTCTTCATTTCTTCGCTCTCTCTTGACACCTCATCGGGCTGTTCCCGGGCTATCATTGATTCTGCGTATACTGCCCGGAGTCGGTTGATGTCTGGGTACTCATTGGGAGGGGCTATTGGGGCTGGTGGAATAGGTCTTGCGGGGACTTGTGGCCATGGTTGATATTGGGGATCGAGGCCTTGCTGAGGTTGTGGCCAGACGATAGGTGGCTCTTGTTGTTGGTATGTGGGGCCTGAATCCGGGGCCCATTGGTTCTGATTGTTGGGGTCGGTTTGAACGGGACCGGCCATGTTGGGGCCCGTTTGGGGTGGATTGGTTCCTTGGATTGGGGGAAGTACTTGTGAAGATTGCCCTTGATTCGGATCTCGATTCGGTGGTAGTTGCTCAAACCCGGGTGGTGCGGTCCGTTCGGCTGACAACTCTTCCATTCGAATCCGGGTGTTCTGTTGCTCACTTGTGAGGCTTGCCAAATTCATGCTGACGGTCATCAACAAACGGTGCATCTCGGCTAAAGTCGGTTGAACTGCAGACGCCTCGGCTAGGCTCTGATTTGTCTCCTTATTCTCTCGTCCATCGGCCATTTCAGGTATGCTTGGTCTCACTAGTCTTCCGGTATGATCTCGACCGGCCCAACCTTCCAGACTGACGTCGCTTTATGGCTGTAGACGAAACCACGTGGCGAAGATGAAGGGAGACTATGATGCGACTCGATTTTTGCCAAAAGAATCACTAAAAATGGTCGAGAGAAAACCTCGGAAAATAGGTGTGGTAAAGTAAGCCGTAAGGTGGTACATCCCCTACAGCTGTATGACAAGTGTTTTAACTGACTCAATCTTAGATGCAGCGCAGGTGTTTGAACGGTTAAGGCTTCAGGCTCCCTCCTTTTTGGCAAGACCTTGCGATATACCCCAAGGGCGGGTACGTGCAAGAATCTTTTGATATACTTCCCGGGTACGTGAGTGTTCTCGTCACTCGATATACCTCGGGGGCGTACTTGGCCAAGGAGAGTGGAAGTAAATGCTTTCGGTTTATGTTGGCCCAAGCAAGCCAACTCCCTACTCACTTATAATACTTCCGAGGGTTTGGGGTAAATTCACACTCGTAGAACCAATGCATGATTTGTGATAGTGCGTGTAAAGTTCGAAAGGTTGGTTTCACAAATATCATTATCTTTATTACGTCTTTTCGAAAAACTCCCATTTTTTAGAAAAAGGTTTCTTCTCAATCAATTAACATGAGTAGGGAAAGCAGTAAAAGCAAGTTTTCAACAGATAAACAAAGGTCCACATATAAGAGTCTAGTTTTCTAATGGCCTCCCCAGCAGAGTCGCCACTGTGAGAATCCGCAAATGCGACCTCCCGGGTCTCGGGTCTCGTCCCCGTTGGTGGTGGGGGTCATGGGACGTCGGAACTGATTCCGTCGTTCCATTTGCTGGAGCGTTTTCATTGATTCATATCAAGTGTCCCTACGTTCTATTTCTAGATGCAAGGGGGTTCATTCAGAGTCGCCAGTACGTTTTACGAGAAAACGGACAAAAAAGGTCGCGTAAGAGGAAAGGCTATAGACAAGCCTTTCTTTGCACGTTTGTCTGCGAAACCGGGATTCTTATAGGGTTCGGAAACTATATTACGGTTTGGGAAGGTGTTAAGCACCCATTCCGCCCTTTCGGTCTCTAGTGGTCTTATATGTTTATTCTATGTTGAAAAACTTGGATGCTTTTACCGACAGTCTACTACTTTTTAAATGAAAACCCTAATTTTTGGGGAAAACGGGAAAAAGGGATAAAAACCTTTGTGTTCCGAGATCCGATGTTTTTATTTAAAAGGTGTAAATACAAGTGACAAAACCTTTTATTTTGAAAGAGTATCCCGCATTATTTCCTCGGATAATGACGGTTTTCTCACGTCGTGTTTACTTTTGTAAAAGTTCGGATCTATGTCGGGACTAAATTTAATATGGAACTAGAACTCTTTGAGGAGAGTTTATCAGACACGTCGCAGTCTATGAAAAAGACAGGATATGTGGATTTTAATTCCTAGATAAGTCTTTATCAGTCCGGGGTTTGAAAACAGGGTTTATCCGGACGATAATGTACTTACTCTTCTGGTTTTGAAAGTAGTTTTATCAGGGTCTTTTGTTTTGAAAACGGTAGACTATTGGTAACTTGACAATAAGTTTATTCAAATAAAACGTGGACAGAATAACAGAAGTAAAACAAGTACACAGATATCTAATCTTAGATACTAGAAGGGACTTTCTTTACCTTCCCGACGAGAATAATAATAAGAAAGAAAATATAATACGGCAGAGGGATCTCTGGCGATAGTAATCTTCTCTTTCTTCAGATATTTTCGAGAAATCGATTCCAGAAACGGAACACGTCGAGTGTTGAAATAGATTCGAGACTTCTTCAGAAATAAGATAATAGTAAAAAAATGCTTGACAAAAATTAGATCTAAAGCACCAAATTCTCGGATTCTAATTCCCTCCCTTGAACCCTTGGGGGTGTTGGCCTATTTATACTGCTCGGGAGAGATTGTCGCGCGACATTTCCTAAAAAAAGGAGAATGTCGCGCGACATTGTGATATGTCGCGCGACATACCCGTATGTCGCGCGACAAACGGCTGAAGTGATGGTTCTGACAGATTGATGTGTCAGAAAGTGGTTGGTCTGGTGCAGAGGGGGAATGTCGTGCAACATAGTGGAATTGTCGCGCGACATATCAGGGATTGTCGCGCGACAATGTGATATGTCGTGCGACAATCTCTCTAAAAAACAAGTTTGTCGGGCGACAAACCCTCCTAGTGTAGTACCGAGTCCTCGGGTGGGTCCCGGACCCAAAATAGTAGTTCTCGGAGGTCGTTAGGGTTCTTGCGGGGGTCACGGATCGGGGTGTCTACACACGCCGGTACCCAGAAGCCCAACCCGGGAGTATACTGCCGCACTACACGCTCCCCCAGGTAGAATGCCACACCATACTTGTGTGCGAATAGCCGCCTCGAACGCGCCGCAGTCAACGCATCCGCATACCCCCACTGATGTGTCACATATGCAGGCCATGGGCTCCATTAAACCTGCCAAGTTGAACATACACCATGAATAACTTAATATTCTTTTTCAGAAATAATTTTTTAATTCAATTCCATACCTGATCTAGCTGAAGACCTGAAACGTCGCTTGCACTAACGTCTGGGGTCAGATACCGGTACACCCCGACTATGTTCCCGCTATATTACCGTCTGAAGAGCGGGAACTCATCTGCAAAGGTCGGGTGTAGGTGAATCTGACCAATACCCTGATGAGTATGCGCAATAAACCACATCTGTCGCAAATTATCACAATTATTAAAACTGTCACTTTTTATTTAACAGGCATAAAAAGGATTTATTGAGACTTTTAATTTAAGTAATTACCTCCCAGAGCGTGACCAGTCCGCGATGGTTGAGTTCCATATGCTGGCACACCAAGTCCATCGACTCGTACAGAACCGCCAACACATATCCTCCCCATGCAAAAGTGTACAGCTGGTCGAAGAACCGCAGATAAGGCAGCCACCATAATCGCAAGTTGTCGCCACCACGCGCGTAGAAGAAGTTATGCAGCACCAGCAGTAGAAAACACCGCGACAACTGTCGGACCTCCTGCCGCATCATCGGTCCATCCCCAAACCTCTCACTCTCTGCCTCGATGTGCTGCACCATTGCCGTGTGGGGTATCCCATCCGCCACAATCCTGCTAGGCCTCCACCCTAGCGCCGCTCCCATCCCATCTACTGTAATGCGTACCCGGGGGTTGGGTACCAGAGCCTCCCCTCCAAATGGCAGCCATGTCAGCACGAACACGTCCTCTGGGATCAACGTCATCTTTCCCCAACTCCAATGAAACGTGTGTGTCGTGTCCCACCATCTCTCCCCCAACACCGTTGGCAGGCTCACTGATCTCTGGAACTCTCCACCTGGCAGCACCTCGATAAACCTCCCGAATGGGGTCGCGCTCAGATACGCTCTCACCAGCGGCGGTAGCTGGTCTCGGAGCTCAGGAGCAGCGCGCGTGATGCCACGGCAACGCCCAATCCTTTGTTCAATCACAGATTTTAATTAATACTAGTAATACATTTTTCAAAAATAAGTTATGTTGAGTATGTCTATTATGGCAAGTAATTATTAAATTTATCATATTTCATGCATATCATTTCATTGCATTTTTTCGAAAAAACCACATACTATAAATTAGAGCATACCCTAGTCTGGCGACGGATCTCGTGTGCAGCAGGCTCCATCAGTAGCCACTCTCGCCCCTCTCTTGGCGAGATCAAAGGTACGTCACGGTACATCGCTCGCTGTAGAGAGCCGTCTGCCTCTAGTGGTCCCTCCCAGGCAACGCCCTCCCAATCATCATGATGTCTCGCGCATATCAGTCGGCCATCCATCATCGCCGTAATCGACTCCACCTCGTCCCCCGGGAGCAGCTCCGGCGCCTCCCCGCCCTCCGATGGGCCCCCCATCATCATGAAAACGAAGATCGACAATAGCCTCGCCAACGCCATCACTCACACTAATATAGATGTTCACTAAATGTTTTTGAAAATATGATATTTATGTGCTAGAGAGAGATCGCAAGACGAAGTGACGAGAATGATTCGAACAGGCCACTATTTATAGAAAATAGGGGCCAGCCGCAGGCTAGCCAACCGTACGGCTAGCCCCCAACCGTGCGGCTACCCCTCAATTTTGACCAGTTTGACCCAAGGGGGACAGACTGTGAATCAACTTCTCCCGAGATACGAAAGGTCCCAGACTCACACACACACGAGATGGCTGATCGAAACCCAAAGATTGACGCTCTAAAGTCTATGGAGGAACCAAAATTCAAAAGGATGAATCTTTTTTCCGAAAGGCTCGAATCTGATTGATAAACAGGGAAGGTTGTAAAAGAGGAATCGGGTACCAAAAAAAATTGAAAGAGTAGAAAAGGGAAAATCCCGTTGGTCTAAGAGAGGAAAAAGTGAGAAAAACAGAAATGAGGAAAATCGACAGGGAGAGCCAGACTAAGAGTGACAGTTGTACCAAAAAGGCGGAGGGCTACATCTTAGGTGAGTAAGGCTCCTGTTTCGGAAAAAGCAAAGAAAGAAAAAAAGCAAGAAAAATCCGAAAGCCAAAAGATATAAGGCCGGATTAACAAAAGAGGGAGCAATAAGGGTATCGAAAAACAAAAAACGATACAGGACCAGCATCTTCCCTGTGGAAAAACCAGAGGGTAGCTCGAGGATTATTGAGAATTCCAGGCGAAATTCCATCCCCATGACTGGAGGGAGAAAAACTGAGGGTAGAGAGATACCAAATCCCAAAAAGCCATGCACCGCGGTCCGAAAGTTTCTACGAAAAGTTAATTCAGAAGTCTGATTCCCAATAAAGGTCAAAACTGAGGGTGGAAAGGAATGGGAAAGAAAAGCACTTCCATTTGCAAGCAGTTCTCTCTAACATATCATTTTTTTGAAAAATTAACAAAACAGTATCTGAGTAATGGAATCATGGCAACAAGGCAGTATTAGCAGGCCATTTTTCCGGATTCCTCAGAGTTAGGAATTCTTCGCATTCCTCACGATGGGAATTTTTCCGAAACCCCTTTCCCCACGAAGGGAAATAACGACTCTACGTGTTCCCCACGAAGGGAATTTTTCCGGATTCCTCAGAGTTAGGAATTCTTCGCATTCCCTACGATGGGAATTTCTCCGAAACCCCTTTTTCCCACGAAGGGAAATAACGACTTCATGTGTTCCCCACGAAGGGAATTTTTTTCGGATTCCTCAGAAGTTGGAATTCTTCGCATTCCCTACGATGGGAATTTCTCCGATCCCCTTTCCCCACGAAGGGGAAATAACCTTTACCGCGCATTCCCCATGAAGGGAATAACTTTATCCACACATTCCTCACGATGGGAATCTTTTTTCCAAAATTAGAATTCTTCACACATTCCCCACGAAGGGAATCTGATTCACATTTCCCAAAGAAGGGATGCACCACAAGACCAAAGACATTCTCTCACTTCTCTCTAAAAAATGGGAAAACTTTGAGAGCACTTTTCCACTATGATCTTTTGGACTAGGCAAAATGACAAAAAAAAACCCCGCGCAAAGTCCTATACACTGAGGGTGGTGTGCCACTGAGGGTAATGTATCACTGGGGGTAGGCGGAAGAAAAGATTGATGTATCGTGTAGCCTGGCCAAAAGGAAAAGGGCGATTGTGGATTGGATCTCTTGAAGCACGACAAAATCCATGTGCCAAAAAGGGTATATTCTAATTCCAGTATCAGAACATTGAGATTCACCCGAGAGTCGTGAATCGTTGTCTTCTTATCATCCCAATATTCTTGCAGGCAAGAATCCCAGGACAAGAGGGTCTGTGAACACCCCAATCCACGACTCTCGTGTGAATACTGATTTTCTTTTAAAACAATCATCTTGCATTTTGAGTCATCATACATGTAGAAGACTGATAGGAAAGACTCCAATTCCGGACGCGTTGGGAGTCGAAGATAACTTTTATTGCCTCTTCGCTTAGTAGGACGGTTGGCACGTCCTAACTGCACGGTTGCCCTGTCGCACGCCCAACCGTACGGCTATCTGCCAACCGTACGGTTGGCACGTCCTAACCGCAGCCCCCTGTCGCACGCCCTAGCCGCACCCCATACGGCTACCCCTGCGGCTGGCCTCTGTTGGAGCATTTTTTGGCGGAAATTTTGCTATAAATAGGACCCTTGGGATCCCATTTTGGGATCGTCAACACTGAATAGTGTTTCTAGTAAGTGAAAACTCTGTCAAAATCTTTACAAAGTCATTTTAGAGAAATTCTGAGAGAGAGTTTTAGAGAGAGAGAGAGAGTCTTAGGGAGAGAAAGTCTATAGAGAGAAAGCTCTAGAGAGAGAAAGGAGTAAACGAGTAGATTTTCTTCTTCAAAGCACATCAGGTACGTCTGTCTACAACTCTCCTTAATTTCAGTACTGCATTTAAATTCTTTTTTTAATACAGAAAGCTAGATAACTTGAAAAGAAATTCATTGCTTTCAAAATAAATCTCTTTCCAAATTTTACAAGAAATCTAAAATCCGTTTTGACACGCTTTCAAAACAAACAAAAATACAAAGACAGTTTCCAAAAGAAAGGAACTACGAGACTCTGATTTCATTCTACGAATGAATACGTAGGTGCTCGCAAAGCTCGAGTCTGATTTCAAAATATTATTTTAAACTAAATTTATCCAGAAACGACTATTCTGAAAACAATTCAAACTACTTACAAGATATCTAAGATAGGAATTGAATACATGATCCATTAAGAGACCGAAAGGGCGAATTAGGTGCCTAACACCTTCCCAATTTGTAACGTAGTTCCTGAACCCTAGCAAAGTAAAATTTTCAAAATAAAATCTCTGGTTTCAAACGTATGAAAGATAATTCGTTTTCGAATTGTCCTTCGTACGATCTTTTGTTTGTTTTCTTGTAAAACAAACTGGCGACTCTACAAAACACGTTTTCAAAGAAAACCGACAAAGAGGACTCTCTTATCTCGGGTCGCGGGTCCGGATTCTCACAATGTCAGCGCATCCTCAGAATTTAAAGTTTGGCTTGATTCTGCATGTTTTTCCTTTTTTTGTATTCCATTCCGAAATCATCAAGGCAACTGTCTGTCACATCATCTGTCTTGTTTCCACGGGTTGGGGAGCTTGAGTGTCGTAGTCGGAGACGCCTCCTCTTCTTAGAATGCATTTTCAAGACTTGGCCGATATCTGATTTGTCAGGGGTTTTTTTCACTAGGGATTGTTCTCTTGCTAGAGTTTCAACCCGGTCCTTTTATACTGTACATTCCGATGGACTTTCATCTGCCCTTTTATTTATCGATTCTTATGCACCTAGACCTGTTGTTGGAAGTCCTTTTATCCCCTAAAAATTATTCATCATTATGGTCAGGCATATTATGTCAAAAAATAAAAAAAGTAGTAGTTAATTTTCTCCACATGTTTTACCTCATTATCGAACGTGGTTACATTTGTTTGGGTCGTCTTGTTTGAATTTTCTGGAATTTTAAATTTCACAGTTTTGACGTTTTTATGACTACTCGGTCGTTTTTTAGTTCGTGCGCTCTTTTTCGCCTTGTTTTTTGGATTCCTTGTGTCAGGGGCTTCTAAAGGATCTTCGTTTTGCGCAGGTTTCGGTGCTCCACGTATCTGCAATTATCCATATTATACCTTTAACGTTGTATATGATCCATTTATGTATTTTTAATTTTATTTTTGTATGCTATTATACCTCCAACGCACTGAAATCGGCATTTAGTAGGAGTGGAGTTAGTTGGCTGATGTTCCATTTCAAAAAAACTAGGTTCCATATTTTGCCTTTCCTCGATTGGCTCGATCAATGTTGTAACCTTGCTTACCCAGAACTGCTCAATTATGAATTTATAAGTTAGTCATCGCTTTGAGTTGTGTTAAACATTCTAATTGGCTAATTTATTTAAGATTGCATGTGGGGAACACTTACCAGTAATACTATTGCGTACCCAGTAACCGATAAGGGACGGTCCTCCTTTTTTATCATATCGTCTATCAACCATTCGTGCACAACTTAGGACCAATTATATGCACTTATGTTATCCAAATCATCCATCCAGTTATATATGAACCATGCTACAGAATTCCCTGTGTTTGCAAAGAGCAAAGTGGTACACAAGTACAAGTAGATTAGTCTAACTGTGTCAGATATATTCTCTTCGCTTGTTCCTCATACTACCAGTTTCAATGCATGTTTGACATGAGTTAGATCTAGTTGCCTTAGCCCTGCGAAGTATTGTTTGCCATAATTTTCCTTCATGCCTTCTTTTGTGTGCAATTTCAGTTGGATTCTATTATTTGGCAACCCAAGCAATTGTGATACGTGCAGGGGGTAAACTCAATGACACGTCCTCCTATTCGAAACACCTTCTCTTCCTTATCAAAACACCTGATCAGTTTCATCAGTACCTTATCTGATTTTGAGTATAAGCCCTTTGTCACTAGGCCATCCTTGTACGACTGGTATAGCTTCCAGAATGGAATTTTTTCCAGCAAAGCCTCATGTTGTTCTCTGAATCCATTATTTTTAAGCTCCGAGAGCATTTCTAAAAATGCAACCGGAGATGACCTATACTGATTCTTTTTTCCAATGATTATTTTCCTCTCATTCCTCTATATTATGTTACAGATTAACAATGAATTGTTTTGCACAATTTACTAATATTATTTAAAGGTTACACATATATGAAATGTACATACTTTTTATCGCGTGCCCTTTATTTTGTTACCGCTACTTCTTTGATTTTTCGTTGCTCTTTCACTCGTCTCCATATCTTTGTATGCCTTTGCCCTGATTGCAACATGTTCCGATGATTTGCTTAATTTCCCCTATGTAAATGGTAATCATTTGATTATTTTTTATGTTGAATTGTGAACTTTGAACATGTGATTTTTTGTTACTTTACCTTCATTGGCAATGGTTGACTTATTATCGGTTTTCTCGGGCTACGCCTAAGACCCCTATCATTTGGTTTCACCATTTGTATATATACATTATTTATCAATCAAAGAATATCACTTCGAAAACTATACGTATCATATATAAGTATTAGTTAACATATAAGTATAACCATTATTTTGTAAAACTATAGGTGGTATTTGAGTTGTATAAATAATGAAACATCTCACATTTTTTAAGCTCAAAGTTTGATGAATATTACTCCTTGTAGGTTATGATATACCCTGTTTAACTACGGGGAGACATAATAGCATAATGCTTACCTTGTTTTTATACTTGATTGATGATGAGCTTTCTCCTTTCTAGGGTTAACGATATTGGGGTTTTTGATGCCGTTTATTGTGAACCAACTGAAATTTGAATGAAGAGTTGTAGTTATCAGTAACTCATTTGAATCTTTTTTTGATTTTGCACGTCTCTTTGGCAAAATGGCTGAGTATGATTTGGGGATTATGCTTCTCACCTGTTATTGGGTTCTGCAACTGGTAGGGCAAATCAGGATAACTTCGTTACTTCAAATGGGTCGCAGTGTTTTACTTATCATCACTAGCTACTTGAACTCTATATGCATTTTGCATTGTAACTGATAATATGTCTGCCTACGTTCTATATCATATGGTTAGTGTGTTTTTGCACGTGTTATGACGTTTCACTTGTATGTTGTTGGAAGTGTATTTTTTTCTTATTGTTTTTTAAATTAAAATTTCTTATTCGAAGGCCATTTTATGTATAAATTGTATAAGGCCGGTTTTTAGAACTTATTGTAGTTTGGGCTTTGGTATTTACAGACGATGGGCCATTTATTCTCTAATATTGTTTTATTTGCCATGGTCTAATTTAATTCAATTTAACAGGGGTTTGCAGGCCCATTGTTAAATAGATGCACCAAGTTATTCAGATATGTTCCCTAGTAATCAATCTTTTCCCTATTCCCCGTGTTCATTGTATTTCAGCTTCACCTACAATATTTTGCTTTCATTTTACGCTTTGGGGGTTCTATTATGTATACGTCAACGATAATGGTTTCTTTTTGCATTATGTATATAGGTATTTAACTATAAAGGTATGCTCTGTTTCGTTTATCTATCACATGATTTGTACCCGTCGATATCAACACGCTGTTCATGGCCTGGTTTCGGAAATATTGGATCCAGGTATACTCTTTAAAAAAATTGTTTTCATTGTTTTCTGGTGATGCAATATTGATGCTTTTACAGTGTGTTTGATCCTTCTTCATAAAATTAGTAGATTCCAACAAATATGTCTGTCTGTGTAGTATGTTAACATATCAAACATATTAGGGTATTATTGGTTACTGTTCAATATGTCTGAATAAGTCGGTGGTAGTTTACAGTTTCGAATTTGAATGTTTGTTTGTTATCATTGTCATTAAAACTAAATTAAACAAACTTTAAAAATTATGTTAATTTAGATTTATTATAAAATATTATTTTTTGATAAATATGTTTTTTTAACTTTTAATTTTTAATTATCATTTTTATTTAGAATAAGGGCAATAGTGGAAATTTGTTTAATTTTAATTTTTTAATAATTTTAAATTATTTTGTCCTTTATTAAAAACTTGTCCTTCAAACTAATTCTATAAATAGATTATTCTTTGTTAGAAAAAGAGTAAGAAGTTTGTCCTTTAAAAAAAAAAGTCCCTAAAATTTATCTGCTCAAGGGTACTATGAGTAAGCGTTTTATCGGATAATAATCCGAGTGATATATGAATTCAGAAAACATAAGCCAATGGTTGGGGTTCAGGCTTTAACGAATTGTATTCGTCATCTTTTAACCTATTAAAAAAGACCTATCTAATATATCTAATACTAGATCAAATCAAATCATAAATAGATTGAATTAGTATAAAAAAAATTAACATATTCATACTAGATAAATGGATAAGTAATTTATTATCGTACGTAACTAATAATCGTGATCAATTCAATTTAGATAGAATTCTAATTTATTACTCTCGTGCAAAATACAGCAGCATGTACTACAACTGATCTGCTGTACTACAGCTACAGAAACAAACATTCTATTTAATTTCTTCAAATATCTTAAAAGAAAAAATTCTAACAAAAATATTTATAATTTGATTATTATAAAACATATATATAATACTGCAAAAGATTTTCGTAAAAAAATTCCGTAGATTTATAATAGTCAAGTAAAATAAATTATAATTTATCGTCTAATTAAATGCATAAGGGATGAAAATAATAATAGAAATACCTATGGCATGTATATTTTATCAACAGTATATTCATGATTCGTTAGTTCACCTTAGCTTTTCAATTTTCATAATTTATGTTCACCGATTATTAAGACAACCAAAATAATTAATCTGTTTGCATGTGTTTGTATCACTACACCAAAACAGCCATTTTGCCTTACATAAAATTTTGGTAACGCAAAATATCCGTTACTATTTAGGCTTTGTAGTTGACATAGTAACGGATAAAAACCGTTACTGAAATTAATTAAGAACCGTTTCTATAATTACATCCGTGATGGATTTTAATCGTGACAGACATCTTCAAGACCGTTGAGGAATTGATTTTTTTGTCATGATTTTTCATCCGTTACTAAAATTAAAATACCGTTACTATATTTTATTTAATTATTATTTAAATTAATTTTAGTAATAGACAAAAACTGTTATTGAGGTTGCAGCAATTTAAAAAAAATTGATAAAGCATTACTAATCTAGTAACGGAAAAAAACCGTTACTACTACCAACGTTAGAAAGAAAAAAATGTTTTTTTCTATTACCCCGTGTTGCTGGAATCAGTTACCTAGCTATTTAAGATCCCTCTAAGAACAATTAGATAGTGCATCTGCTACTTAGCGCAGTTGAACTTCGATCCAAACAATTAGAATAATCAAACTTGTTTAAGAAATGCTAACAATTATATACAACTATTATTGTCTTACTACATACAAATGTATATAACCGGTGAGAGACAATCTTGAGGAAGAGTAGAATAATTGATAAAATCTTGTAATAGGCACATGCTAGAACAATATGGTGCATAAGAGTAGAATGACTGAATGGAGTTTATTGAAAAGGGTGCATTCACCGGTCATTGAAATTGAAGAGAAATGAAGAATATAAATGGTCATTGATCTTTCCACGCTTGTCTGCTTCACAATGTGAGATGATAAAATCTACAAGATCAAATAATACCAAATTTAAATGAAAATATTAGATATAATAAAAGATAAGTACAAGAAATAAACAAGTTAAATATATGTAGTATATATCCAGTAAATATGGCTAGCCAAGATAGTAATGTCAAGGTTTTCAAGTAATATTTGCAATATACATGCTTCAGTCTAACCCAAAGTTTTCAAGCATGCACTGTAGTCAAGCAAAAGAGAGAGAAATTGAGAATAACAAAGCAGATTGCTATGCAGAGGAGTACCAGCACAACTAGCAAAATGCACATGCACTACCAATAAGAACAAATGGATAAGAATCTTCTTACATTTTTACTAAGAGAAGTTGAGTTTAAGTATCCTTACAAACTTTCCTCTTTCCTCTTTCAACTTATATACTCCATCTTGCTATTCACTACACCATTTATTATCTTCTTAGAATTTTTATGGCACTTAGGCCGGCTTGAGGGAGATTGAGGCCCCAAGCGAAATTTAATATCCACGAAAATTGGGGCCCCATATCATACTGCCATCTACTTCCTAACAGGTTTCATCTCTTGTATCTCTATCTCGTTTCTTTTAGTTTTGAAATATGAAGCTTCCTCAAATTAGTTTTGAAATATGCACAATTTCATAATGAAATTCTTCGTTTTTGTTATACTATTACTAGATAAACATGACATTAATAAGGTTGAAAAAAAGCCCAATATAAACAATTGTTTATTAGTTTGGAGAGTACTAATTTATCAGCTGAACTAGCAATCCAAATAAAATTTTTAATCCAGAATACAAGTCATGGAGTAATATGTGAAACATAACATACAAATTTTAGTTACAAGTAATAGTAGTATGGACCAACAACATCATGATTTACAATTCTTGGATAAGAGAAATAAAAACTCCATAGATTTCAATATGCGAAAATGTACTCCCATCATACACAAATAGAAAACACCAAAAAATGCAAATTGGAAACCGAATTCTGAGACATCGCACTTTTATCCATGTAAACCATGAAATTGCAGATTAAGCACCAATTTCTTGCGATATTCTCTATCAACGTATATCAGTAATTCAGTACACTCTACTCAGTTGATGTAAAAAAGAATGCAACTTATAAACACAAATTTGGGGCTAAAACCCAAATATGACAAAAACCCATAAAAATAAACAATAAGAACAACCAGTAACCACATAAGCATTATCAATTCAGCATATACATAATTAGATAATCAAATGCCAAATTGCTAAAAAACCAAGATTCTAACAAAAGAAATCATTGAAACATGAAACTACAAAGCTATTAAAATATACCTAGAGAAGTACTCAAGCCACCAACAAGTGAGAGAGCAAGAGAAACCAACACTTGAGAGCCCATTAAATTGTCTCTCTGCTTCAAACAATTCAACCTCCAAAGATAACTCGATTCATGATTATGGAAAACAAATCAATAAGTTCATAAATCATAACTAGGGAAGAAATATGGAATAAAATCAATAAATAATCAACAATCAACATTCAACAAATCAAAATCATGCTAATTGCTAAATAATCAAAAATCAAAAAATATGGAAACAATGGAAAAGAGAAAACGAAAAATCAAGAAATTAGGGCTTAAGAATCTTAACCTTGGTTGGTGAGTTGGTGCCCTTTCAGAGGCTTGGAGCTCTCAGGCTTCCAACAGAGCTAAGGAGGAGGGGAAAAACGGAGCTGAGGAGGTGGAGAGGAGCTGGGGTCGAGTCGGAGAGGAGAGAGAGAGAGGGGAAAAACGGAAAAAAAGAGAGAAAGAGGAGAAAGGCGCAGTAGTGGAAAAGAGAAAGGAAAAGGAGAGGAAGCCGTAAGTGAGGAGGAAAAAAGAGAGAAACAACTCTCAGCATCTCTCTCCTCAATTTAATTTATCCTACTTTTCAAAATGCCCCCGCAAGTTTGATTCCTTACAATTAGATACCTAAAACTTTTTTTTTTGGTGCCCTCTCTCCATGTGGGGCCCTAGGCATTTGCCTTGGTTGCCTCCCCATGGAGCCGGCTCTGCTTAGTTAATCAAACCGATAAAAGTAGTGGAGATCTTACCGTTACGGACTTTTGTACGTTACGGGCTAGTAATAGACATAGTCCATTATTAACGGAAAAAGGGGACCGTTACTAATTCCATGATTTGGTGTAGTGTATATGGATTACTAGTATTTTTATATTTTTTAACATAAGTAATGGATTTAGCCTATCTTTATGATTGCGATGGAAGAAGAGACTTCTCATACACATAAATAACTTGAACTATCACAATGAACAAGGGTCCCCTAATCTTATTCATAAAGGATTCAAGACCTCCTTCTTAGAATTTCAAAAGGTAGATTCTTGTGCCAAAGATTTTTGGAAACACGTATGCAACTAGGGGTGTTTATCCGATGGAATGGATCGGAATATAATTATTTGGAAAAAATTCCAACCTTTTTGGAATTCCAAATACCTTTCCAATTCCAATTTCCAAAAATTTCGGAAATTAAAAAAAATAAAAATAAAATAAGAAGTTTGGAATCTTCGGAATTTTCACGTTTCATAAAATTTTGACATAACTTCTAATATTATTTGAAAAAATAGTTGATGAATTGTAATTTTTTTTAACAAATCATATTGCAGTAATCCACCACCACAAAATAGCATAAATAACATGCATTATTATTAAAGATATAAATTTAACCAATGTACTAAATCTCTTAACAAAAAAATAAGTTGTTTGATCATCCTAAGTTGGAAGTAATTTTTTATTATTAGAATGTACTAAAAGTTCAAGTGTTACCTTAAGTTGAGATGGATTGGAAGAATACTTAAGATATAGAAACACAAAATTACAAACATTATATAAATATATCATCACTTAATTTAGAAATAATATAATATCCAAATAATGTATTTTCAGAAATTCGAAAATTTGAATCTAATTCCCGATTCCATTCCACTTTTCTTCATAAAGTTGGAAACCGGAAAATTTGGATATTGGAAATACTATATCCCATACAAATTTGGAAAAAAATGAATCGAATTTCAAAAAATTTTGGAAGTTTGAACACTCCTATATGTGACTATATATTTTATACAAAAAAGGTTAGGGGTATACGTACACTAAATTCCAGTGGAAATTTTGAAAATGACATGATAAAACAAGGTGAAACTAAACGAAATTAATTGGCAGGAAATTGATACAAAAATTCGTGTTCATGTCAATTTCGTTTCTAAAGTTTTTAACATGATGTCGGATCGTTTTGTGTTCAAGTACAAATTTTGGAATGAAATTATAGTTATATGTTGCATTAATTGTTTCTTGTGTTTAATGAAAGAAAAAAAATTGACTTCTACTCGTGTTAATAGTGGCATAGCCAATAATTTAATTTAACAGAGGCTTAACGAACACTATGTAGTAATTTTTTTTAATTACTAGTAACAATAGGGTAGCATTATTGTCAAAGCAATGATTTCTTTGCCGGATCATAGTACTGCTTTTGAAAGTTGTAACATATGCTTCCAAAGTTGTAATTTGCTTTGGCAATATTGATAGCTTTCAAAATCAGTACTATATATATACTCTGACCAAGAGATAATTGCTTTTGCAATAATGTCACCCTAACAATAACATGACATATATATGTATATATATATCCTATACAGATTGTCTTTAAGTTAACTAACTTAAGATCAACCATTTTGAGAGTAACCGGATGAATTATTTCGTAAAATTTAGTGAAATGTTGATTAACTAAAAAAATGATATATATGTGCATTTGTGGTTGCTAAAATTTAGATGTTTAGTTAATTTACTTCCCAGTTGAGGGTTTTTTTTATATGAAATTTGGTAGAGATGAATTAATCATTATAGAGATCATCTCCATAAAGTTTCATATAAAAAATTATGTTCTTACAACTCTCGAAATGGACGGTTGTGAGAATCCGCAAATGCGACCCCTCGGGTCTCGTCCCCGTTTCGGTTTGGGCGTCTGAAACGTCGGAACGGATCCCGTCGTTCCATTTGCAAGGAGTGTTTTCTCTCTTGATTCGTATCATGTGTCCCTATGTTCTATTTCTAGATGCAAAGGGATTTGTTCAGAGTCGCCAGTACGTTTTACGAGAAAACGGACAAAAATAGTTGCGTAAAAGGAAAGGCTACAGATAAGTCTTTCTTTACACGTTTGTCTACGAAACCAGGATTCTATAGAGTTCGGAAACTATATTAAGGTTTGGGAAGGTGTTAAGCACCCATTCCGCCCTTTCGGTCTCTAGTGGTCTTATATGTTTATTCTATGTTGAAAAACTTGGATGCTTTTACTGATAGCCTACTACTTTCTAAGTGAAAACCCTAATTCTTGGAAAAAAACGGGAAAGGGATAGAAAACTTTGTGTTCCAAGATCCGATGTTTCGTTTTGAGAAATATAATTTACAAATGACAAAAGTGGTTTTCTTTAGAAACGGAGCTTCCCGTATTATTTCTCGGATAGTGACGGTTTTCTCGGGTTTTGACTATTTTTCGTAAAAAGTCCGGATCTATATAATGGAACTAATTCAATATGGAATTGGAACTCTTGAGGGGAGTTTTACCGGACGTATCGCAATCTATGAAATAGATAGGATATGTCGGGTTTTTAATTCCTAAGTAAGTTTTACCGGTCCGGGTTTGAAAACAGAATTTTATCCGGATGGTAATGTACTTACTCTTCTGGTTTTGCAAATGATTTTATCAGGGTCTTTTGTTTTGAAAATGATAGACTATTTGTAACTTGGCAATAAGTTTATTCAAATAAAACGTGGACAAAACGACGGAAATAAAACAAGCATACAGATATTTAATGTTAAATACTAGAAGAGACTTTCTTTACCTTCCCGACGAGAATAATAATAATAAGAAAGAAAATATAGTCCGGCGGAGAGATTTATGGCGATAATAATCTTTTCCTTCTTCAGATATTTCCGAGAATTCGATTCCAGAGACGGGACACGTTGAGTGTCGGGAATAGATCCGATAATTCTTCAGAGATAAGACGATAATATAGAATACTTGATAATGAAATCAGTCTAAAACTCAGAATTTCTAGATCCAAGTTGCTCCCCCCCCCTTTCAACCCTTGGGGGTGTTGGCCTATTTATACTGCTCGGGGAAGATTGTCGCGCGACATTCCTGTATGTCGTGCGACAAACGGCTGAAGTGATGGGTCCTGACACTGTGATGTGTCAGAAAGTGGTTGGTCGGGCGCAGAGAGGGATTGTCGTGCGACATAGTGGGATTGTCGCGCGACAATGTGATATGTCGTGCGACAATCCTTCATAAAAATAGGTTTGTCGCGCAACAAACCCCCCCCCCCCCGGGGTAGTTTCGGGTGCTCGGGTGGGTCCCGAACTCCAAAAACAGTAGTTCTCGTAGGTCGTTAGGGTTCTTGCGGGGGTCACGGATCGGGGTGTCTACAACGGTCCTTAAGTTAGTTAACTTAAGAACGACCCTTATAAGAAGCCCTCCAATATTTATTTTATTAGTTGAATCAAAACACTCTAAAAAATGGCCATATGTGTTGCACATGCCCATTTTCCGTGAACAGCCAAAAGTGGAACTTAGTCAATAATTTGAGGGGTTAAACATTGTTTTTAAAATTTGAAGGGCTTTTTAGTGGAACTAGTCTGCATAGTTCAGGGTCAATTTGCATAGTTTGCACACACACACACACACACACATATATATATATATATATATATATATATATGTATATTTTAAAAATTGCAGTCTTAACCCCAAAATTTTGAGAAATTACAAATCCAACCCAGGGCCGATCCTGAGTTTTGAGGGGTTCTAGGCAAATTTTTGTTTCGGGGCCCTTTTGTATTTTTATATGTTTATGTAATATAACTACACTAATAAATTCTAACAAAAAAAATTAATATAGCAATGAGATTTGAAAATTTACAAAAACAGTAATTAAAGTTCTTACTCTCGTAGAATTTAGTTAAAACAAATTTTATTGATACACCAATACGTAAAGAAAAAAAACAAACCTTAACACTTGAAGATTCTGAACAATCGTGAAGTATATTGGTGTATATCTATACTACTAAAGAGAACTAAAATATAAGAGAAGTGATAAAGTAAAAGTATTGTGCATAGAATACGAATGGTCATGCTAAAGCAGAAAGATATGAAGACTTGAAAAAAAAAAATTAAGTAATTGAATTAATAGGCTAAAAAAAATTTAATTAATTGACTTAATAGGCTAATGGTGCCGAGCTATTGTGCTGCCACTATTAGGGTTTGATTCTCGTTTGGGTTCTTAATTTGGGTGCTTAATTTACCAAAATTGAAAAAGAATACAATAGCAGGTCTCAAACTCGAGATGGCACGTCACTCCATAAAGCAACAACAATCCCTTCAACCGCTGAACAAACAACCAACTTGTTAAATAATATTCACTCATATAATGTTATTCATTATATAGTGTGCGTGTATATATATATATATAAGGTTCAAAAAATCGGGGACTTGCAATGTCGGGGGCCCTAGGCGACGGTCTGGGCCGCCTATGACCAGGGCCGGCCTTGATCCAACCTCATACTTTCAAAATATATACCGAGGTGCCTGAAAAGAAAAATAATACTATATTTATAAAAAAAAAAAAATCCAAATTCAAGTGGGGCTGAGTCCCATAGCTAAAACTCATGGCTGAAGATTTTAAGGGTTTGTTTGGGCCAATCTCCATCTATAAAAGTCCATCTGCACAAACGCTAGACTCGAGATACGTTTTGTAAACACTTACATCAAAATATATCCCGTTGTTTATCCCAATTATATTTAATTTTTGCTAAACTAATTATTAATTTTTTATTTTATTTTATTATGATAATCCATTTGAATGCACAGACAATATCATAAAACATATAAAAATTACTAGCAATAAATCATCAAACACGACATTTTAAAATAAAAATATAAAAAAAACACAAATTACTTTAAACCAACATAAACAATAGAAATAGATGAACTG